>OY856410.1:55189598-56419598 GCA_963693085.1 Alisma plantago-aquatica
TTCTCTTGCCCCGAAATACCCTTGTTAAATAGGGAAATCCCAATTCATTGGGCCTTTCGATACAATCAAATAGATTTCCACAAGGGCGCCATATTCTCAGAGCCCAAACTATGTGATTTAATAAATCCTTCTCTATCTGTTGTGGGTCGACGGCTCCTTCCCCTTCTTCAAACTTTGATTATTATTTTTCATATAGAAATCTATGATCAATGATAGAACAAAAAAATAGTATTTTTGGCATTAAAAGATATTTTGAACTCGTAATTACTCCAAAGAATACTAGTGATTCTGCAACAAAACCACTCATATCTGGTAATGCAAGAGAAGCCATGGAAAAACTATTGAACAGGGTAAATAATTTTGGCATTAGGATAGATAAACAAGATGTTTGTTATGGAACCAATTTTGGCATTAGGATAGATAAACAAGATAAACAAGATGTGTTCTATCACAGCTTGTACCCCCTAAGAAAAAAAGGGTGGCGCCAATAAATCCATGAGACAATAATTGTAAAACGGCTCCATTGAGTCCTATGTTTGTTATGGAACCAATTCCTATAATTATAAAACCCAGATGAGATATAGAAGAGTAGGCTATTCTCTTTTTTAAATTACGTTGACTGAAAGAGGTTGAAGCTGCATAAATTATTTGTACCGTTCCCACTATCACTAACCATGGAGAAAATATCGAATGTGAGTGGGGTAAAAATTCCATATTGACACGAATCAGCCCATATGCTCCCATTTTTAATAATATTCCAGCCAAAAGCATACATGTACTATAATGTGCTTCTTTGTAGGGTGTCTGGTAACCATGTATGTAGGGGTATACTCGGTGATTTGACAACATAAGAAATAAGAAAGCCAAAATGTAACCGAATTTCTAGGGCCATGAGATATGATTGATTAGCTAATGCTCCCAAATTCAAGGTTGGACCATCTGAACCATATAAACCTATATTTAAAAACCCCATTAATAGAAAAATGGAACCCCCTGAGGTGTATAAAATAAACTTTGTAGCTGAGTACAAACATTTTTTACTCCCCCTCATAGATAAAAGTAAGTAAACATGAATTAATTCTAACTCCCACATCATGTAAAAAAGTAAAAGGCCTCGATAAGAAAATAACCCTATTTGACCACTGTACATTACTAACATTAGAAAATAAAATAATCGTGAATCTCGAGTAACAGGCCAAGCAGCTAAAGTTGCTAAAGTTGTGATAAATCCTATTAGTAAAATGGGTCCTATGGAAAGCCCATCGATTCCCGGTCTCTAGTGAAACTCAAAAATAGTTATCCAATTACAATCTTCCTCCAATTGTATTAATGGGTCGTCCAATCGGAAATGGTAACAGAATACATAAGTCATTAGAAGGAGTTCCAATTGGCATATACATATAGTATACCACCTAATTACCTTATTTCCTCTATGTGGGTGAAAAAAATGAAGGAACCTGCAAATATCGGAAAAACTACAATTATTGTTAACCAAGGAAAATAACTCACGGTAAAGACAGATACACTTTGACCATAAAAATCCGTACTCGAGAAAATATTTTCTTTTGAGTACATATTTTTGTCGGTGAAAAAATAGGATTCAAATAAAATGATTCAAGTGGATTTTTTTGTAATGTATCAATAAGCTAGACCCATACTACGGGTTGTCTCATGCCATAAATAAACACGAACACTCAAAAAATCCATTGGACAAGCAGATTCACATCTTTTACAGCCTACGCAGTCCTCAGTTCTTGGTGTAGAAGCAATTTGTTTAGCTTTACATCCATCCCAAGGCATCATTTCCAACACGTCTGTAATGCAAGCTCATACACATTGAGTACACCCTATACATGTATCATAAATCTTTACTGAATGTGACATTGCATCTATAAATTTCAGTTTTGGAAATAAAATATTTTGATCAGGTAAAAAATAAGCAGTTCTTATTGTATCAGTTCTCCTAGCCAACGCTTAGATCCATCCAAGTGGTAAGGTGAGGGACTACAAAATTAATACTTGAGGATTTTTTTTTAAATGATCATATTATCTATAATATACTATGGAATGTTATAATGGTAATGTAGTAATAGTATTTTAAAGAAAATTTGGACTAGATAAAAAAAACTCTCTAATAATCCTTTATAATTTTTTTGTTTTTTGCATTTCTATCCATAGATTGAATCCAAAATAGTTTGTAGTGATTAATCTATTTTTTTTGGAAACTGTAGAGATTAGTTATTATTCACCTCGATCTCTAGTTCGGGCCAAATTACAGAAAATCGGATGTTGATATCTGTGGGGAGCCAGGCAGGTTTGATATGGGAAAAAGTACACTGAGTAGCAGAGTACAAGGAGTGTTTTGCAATACTATCTGCCACGGAGTTGTGCTTCCGGCTAATGAAGGAAAGCTTGAGGTTGGGCAGTAAGGAAAGAATGTGGCAATATTCTCTCCTTAAAGGTTGGAACTTGCATGCGGGTCTTTCCCCATGTAAGAGGATATCAATGGCCGTTGAGGAATCGGAAAGGATAACTGGTGAGCTCCAATTGTTTTGGACACAAACATTCAAAGCTAGGATGATGCCCTTGATCTCTGCCTCCAGAGCTGAGGTGGCATATCCAAAAGTACCTTGGCCCCATAAGCAGGCACCATTTCCCTTAGTGACGTGGACTCCAATGCCCATCTTAAGTGTGTGGAGTTGGAACGCAGCGTCAACAAACACCACCTACTGGTGTGGGGACAGCTGAGGGGGGTGACTTCGTTGAGCCACAACTGCGAGCGAGGCATGCTTCAGAAGGTTGAGGACTGTCGTAGAGCTGCCACAGATCCGGGAGGCCAGGACTTGAGGCAGTATGTGTTTGCCTCCATGAATGAGGTCGTTGCGTGTGTACCAGATGGTCCAGCACCCCACATAGCGTAGAATTTTGTCACCAACGTTGGCGGTACCATGAATGATATGGTTAATCCACGCATCCTCTGATAATGCGAAGAAATATGGCTCCATACCCATCAGCCGCCATACCTTTTGGCTAATAGGGTAGTCATGTAGGCAGTGAAGAAGCGAATCTACATCCTGTGAGCATACCGGGCAAACGTCGTCCATGGAGATGTGGCGACGTACCTTCTTCTTATTTGTAAGAATGTCATGGTGTCTCAACATCCAAAGAAAGGTTTTGTATTTAGACGGCATAGGAAGTGCCCACAATGCCTTCCAGCACGTGGAGAGAGGGGGGGCAATCCTTCCTTGCATCCAAGCGTAGGTTGTGCTGGTCGATAGTTCACCACAGGGTTCCCAAGGCCACGACCAAGAGTCCATGCCTGTGTCAGGTTTGCGAGGTGCAGTATGTTGAACAAAGGGCCAAACTTTAGGAGGAAGGTAGGCATAGATGAAGTCCCAGTCCCACTGGCCCACACTCGGGGACATGCAATGCACAGTGAGATCGAGAAGGTCCTCGGGGATAGATATATTAGGAGTAATGTCAAGAATAGACTTGCCCATTAACCACTTGTCTCGCCAGACATTTGTGTTCCGGCCAGCGTTGATAGTTTTATGATAGACAGCTTCAAGTTTTGGAATGTGACCCTTGATGAAAGTCCACACAGAGAATCCAGGCTTCTTAGAGAACACTCCATTACGCACGTATTTGCTTTTCATTACCTCCACCCATAGCGATGGGGAATTGTTTAGAAACTACCAAACATTCTTCATCATGAGTGCCACATTTTAGGTACTGGCGTCCATGAGACCAAGCCCACCTAACAATTTTCTCCTGGTTAGCTTGTCCTAGGAGACCAGTGTTGGGTTTTAGAGGAGGCAGAGAAGTAGCGGAAATAAAACATTTCTCCCCAAAACCCAGAACAAAAGGAATCACGTCAACGTCTATATAATAGGAAAGATGGTTTTTGGATGCATACCTTGTCCCGAGGCTTGCTCAGAGACAGTACCTCACGCCTTGCGTGGTCTTCACCTCTGGTCTTGGACGGTGTCTGTGCAGCTCCTGGTCGCACCAGGACTGAGGACTCCTAGTCTCACCGGGACTGTCGGGATTGACAGTTGTCCTCCGAGCGACAGAGGTCTCCTGCCTCTACAGTCATCCACACAGACTGCCTGGAACTCCGATCTCCTTGTCCCACAAGGAATCAGAAGGAGTCACACTCTCCTGTTGGCATACTAGTCACCAACACACTCTCCTGCCACCAGTCACTTTCTACAGTTGTCCTTCCCTTACTGTGCCTCCCTTATCGGGTAGCACTTGCTCGGGCTCTCTCAGTTACCAAAACCAGAGAGAACGAAAACTTTGTAGAGCAACTGGTTTGCACTGAGTTGTACTTTGAGAAGCCCCCAATACCCCTATATATAGGAGGGTCATGAGACATGGTTCTCCATCCCGGGAAATGCAGGACTAAAGAAGGAGTAGAAGGGTTCAAGATTTTGCACAAAACAACCAACTGCATAACCTGAACCGATCGTTTCACAACTGAAACGGTCGGTTGGGGATCTGAGCCGGTCGGTTGACACCTCAACCGATCGGTTGGGACCCATGAGCCGATCGGTTCACTTCTGAACCGGTCGGTTCGAGGTCCTGATCAGTTCCCGATTGACTTTTCTTCTTTTGTTTCTAATTGGTATCAAATACCAATCCTTGTTCCAATCAAATTGGGCAAGTGAAACGAAAGGAAAATTCTCACCAATCCTACTTTCCCAACTTTCCTAGTTGCATCAGTTGAACCGATTGTTTCAACACTTGAAGAAATCATTTAACCCTATGCATGAGCCGATCGACTCACCACCTGAGCCGATCGGTTCACCAAGCTGAGTCAATCGGTTCATCACATGAGCCGATCAGTTGGGAGTGCAGATTGTGCAGAATCAATCAATTGTAGTTTCAATCAATCTGATACTCCAATCAATGTGTCCAACACCTTGAACATTATGATACTGATATATCAATTGATTGAGTGTTTAATTGAACTACTAAACTCCTTTAGTAATCAATCTAAACATTGTTTGTGGATAAAACTCCTATTCCAGGTTAAATCCTATGTGTGTGACCCTGCAGGTCCATTTCACGTTGGCAGTGAAAGTCCATAACACTTATGACTTCACAAGCAAAGAGCGGTGCCTAGTCACACATCAGTGCTACCCAAGTGAAATAGAAAGTTGGAGAACAACTTTCAATCCTACAATCCGTGATGGTGTTACAGTGAATGTGTAGTTCCTTTGTCACTGATATCCTGAATGAACTCGAGGCATGGAACAGTCATCCTGTCAACGTTCGTTCATTTCCTTGATCTCAGAGCAGACTGAGTGAGATGTGTGTGACATCAATATCACATATTGATTCACACGTGCATGCGCATGCCTTTCTCAATCCTACTCATCAAGTGGCCAAGGACATCAAACTCCCTCAGGAGGGACAAATCCCATATCTATCACTCACCCCTCAAAATCCCCATGTGTCAAAGCCAGACAATCATCACCTTTATAACAACCCATGTTTCAGGACTGCATTTGATGATGTCAAAGTGTACCGAACGACATGTGTTGAGTGTAGTGATTTCAGGTCTAAGAATCACACTCACCACCATCATTGTGAGAGTTGATTGTGACTACCAAGTCATGGTTCCATGTGTCACTCTCATGGTGGGTCTATCCGATACCTTGTTCTCTAACAAGTACCTATGTGCTTGGTTTGATATCACTATATCATGACTAATGAGATTCTATCATCAACCAACACACAATCTAGTCTTTAGTGTTATTGATGTCTATGGTTATTTCTACAATCTATAACAGTTCCGACAGCCAGTACAACCCACGGAAGAAGAACTATGTCGTGACACCAAAGACGCCAACAGAAGTAGTGGCAAAGGAATGCGCTGACAAATTAATCGCCCTTCTAAGTCAGCATACAAGGGCTTATGACAAAGAGCATTTTCATCTCCCTTCCTTCAGCCACAAATGTCCCCAACAAATACGCGAATCACATGACTGTTGTTTAGGTCCTCAACCCAAAAGCATACGTCATTGAGTAAAACAATTCTTTAGACATCTATCATGTTGCACTATCATCTCAGAAACAGTTTAAACATATAGATCGGAAATTGCCTTTATTATTATTCAAATCAATTACAAAGTATCCCATTACAATCATCATATGACTTTCTCTATGGGCACACATACCAACAACGAGAGCCATCCTCTTCTGTTCATGGCCACCTGACCATATGAAGTCCATGATGTGTTTATTAATGTCATCATATAGAAAAGGCGAAAGCTTGACGGATTGCATGGTGTAGGAGGGAATAGACTACAGAGAGGACTTTGCCAACATGATATGACCCGCCAAGGATAGCGTACGGGCAACCCAACTGTCCATGTGGCCCCTGATAGAGCTGATAATATGCGAGTGTGTCTACTTGTTGAGGCGGTGGTGCAGGATAGGTACTCCCAAGTAGCGGCCCAAGTCGTCAGTTCTCGCTATGCCCATACAACGACAGAAGACACGCTGCTCGGGTATGGTAGTGTTGGGAGAGAAGTAGCAGCAAGATTTCTCCTTAGAGATAGTTTGTCCAGAAATGAGGGTGAACTCCTTTAGGATCTTATTAATGTTGGAGGTTTGGGAAGTGGACACCTCGGCCATTAGGAGAATGTCATCCGCAAACATAACATGAGAAAGAGAGTGACCGGTCTTAGACAACATAATCGGCTTCCAAGTACCTTGAGTAACTGACTTGGAGATAGCTTGACTGAGGCATTCCATGCAAATCATAAAAATGTAGGGGCTAATAGGGTCGCCCTGCCTCACTCCTTGGGAGGATTTAATGGGGTCCAAGGGTGCACCTTCCCAGAGAATCGAAGTGCTACCTTGAGAAATAATCTGTATAACCAACTTGGAAAGGCTCTCAGGAATCCCCATTTTAGAGAGTGTGCCAGCAATGAAGGGCCAGCTCAAGCGATCGAAGGCCTTAGAGAGGTCCAGCTTGATGGCCACCCACTTTTTGTTACCTTTTTTATTTCTCATAGAATGTACTACCTCTTGGACTAGAAGAATGTTGTCACTTATACGGTGACCAGGAATGAAGCTAGACTGGTTCACTGAGATCCAATCATTCAAAAAGGGTTTGAGACGCTCCACAATAATCTTGGAGATTAGTTTGAAGCAGCAGTTGTTCAGCGAGATGGGGCAAAGATCCAAACAGTGTTGAGGATTTTCCTCCTTTGGAATGAGAACTAATAAGGAATCTGCAATGCGTGGGTCCACCTGACTATTGGTAAAGGCATTCTGGACAGTAGTGACAAAGGAGCCACTGACATGAGACCAATTATTCTGCAAGAAGCCATTGTGAATACCATCCGAGCCCGGTGCCTCGGCTGGGGCCATAAGGAAGAGGGTGCGCCTGATGTCCTCGGCCTCAAGGATACGACCAAGGAGATGAGCATGGGCAATGGGCCAAAACTGACCCACGTAATGATGGATGGCCCCCGATCCAAGGACCTAGAGGTGGGAGGGCAGAACAGACAGATGAAGAATTCTTGAACATGCAACTTAATGAGGTTCGGGGAGGTGATCCAGTCCCCATTGGCGTCACAGAGTCTGGATATCTTATTATGCTGCCATCTAGACTTGACATAGGCGTGAAAAAAAATGTTGTTGTTGTAACCAAACTGAAGTCAGTTGATGTTCGCCTGTTGCTGCCAATCCGCTTCCTCTCTTAGGAGGATGGTACTCAGCTGTTCCTGGAGATCAATGGCACACAATTGGTTTGAAATAGAAGAAGGAGACGAGTAGGATGCTACCTGGCATCTATCAATCTTGCACAGAAGAATGTCCTTCTGTTTGTGTTGTTGCTTTAACTGGTGAGCTTCCCGTTTGATGGCAGCTATTGTGAATGTGGGTAGGGCCTCCAAGTATGGACACGTGTTGTCCCACGTGGGAAGGAGGTCAACTTTGAATTCCGGTATAAGATTCTAGCTCATCTTTGTTTTAAAGAAATGGCCACGCCGATGACAGTGATGCCCAGACAGTAAGATAGGATTGTGGTCACTGTATAGATGCGAGAGTACTTGAACGTCCATGCCCCGCTCCACTGATAACCATTCCTCATTGGCAATGGTTCTATCAAGTTTTTCAAGAAGACTGCCTTTCTTGTAGGTAAAGCGATGCCCCGAAGAGGCCATATCTTTCAGACCAGATGAAGCAAGGAACGAGTGAAATTTAAGGCTTGACCATCTATCAAAACCATGCCCGCCTCTTTTCTCATAAGTGTCCAACATGGTGTTGAAATCCCCCACGAAAGCCCAGACTTCATTGATGTGGGAGGACAAAGTTGTGGGCCTATGCCACAGAAGGTCTCGTTTGGGGGATTAGGGCTACCATAGACAAAGGTTAGCAACCAAGAATTATTGATACGACAATGCACGTACTGGCAGTGGCTCTGCAGTATGTCAATAGTGCAATAGTGACTGTCCCAGAGGACCCATATGCCCCCAGAAAAGCCCAGCGCTTCAACTCTATGAGAGGATGACTACCCAAGTTTCTTAATAATTGCATTAGATTTAATACCGCTATAGCGAGGTTCAACAATAACTAGAATTTGGAGATTATATCTCCTTTTATATTCCTTCAGAAGAGTCAGTTTATCCTTGGAGCAAGCTCCTTGGATATTCCAACAGATGATATTCGTCATACAGAAAACACAGAGAAGAGTGGGTGGTATGCGGGAGTGGAATTAGTTGATGGAATCCAGCAGTCCTGGCGCATCAGCTACTGCCTCCATTGATGTGTCAGTGTTTGCATCCTCCATAACTAGGTTAAGTGACCACTTTGTGTTGGTAGTGAAGTGGACGTTTCCCATTAGGAGTGCAAGCTTCCCTTCTTTGCGCTCCCGCCCGGGGCTTACAGTTTGGTAGGCTACACGCCGGTTGTGCAGGATGACCCTGCTACCATCACTTTGTGAGCCCAGAGAAAAACTCTACGGGTCTGCTGCTTGGGACCTGTGGTTCGTTGTTGCTTGAAACCTGAAGGAATTGACGAAGGCATTTCTGACTCGACCTTCACTGATCTCGTCATCAACCAGAGTGATCACCGAGTTGTCACCCCATCCCGGTGTTGATATTTTGGATGATGTAGGGGAAGGTGGCGGCCGACCACCCACCTGGGATGCAGGGGCTTGATTCGACCTCCCAATATTCTTCTTATGTTTATGGAAGATCATTGTTTCCCATCCACGGTCGTCAGCGTCTTCAACCACGGGGGTGACAAGAGATTCCTTAGGGTTTTCGGCTGCCACCTCCTTGGCTTTGCTAGACGCACTCATGTCGGCAACCGGAGGAGGGTTCTTACCCTTGGGGGCCTTACGTTCTGGCATCTTAGCATGAATCTCAGTGGAGTACGGTGTGGACAAGGCCATCATCACATTGGATGAGGAGGGCAGCATAACACTCGGGATGCTAGGGGCAAAATTGCAGTCACCCTCCGTGTGGCCAAGACGGCCACACTTCAAACAGAAGGTGGGCAAGTTCTCGTATTCCAGTCGGAAACGCTTGTCATTGAGCATGATCGTGGGTAGGAGTGGCGTCAACGTGTCGACTTCAACAGCTATGTGGGCGAATTTGCCCCGGTGGCCGGACTGAGTAGTGGTATCGATCTTGATTGTCTTACCAATCACGTCTCCAACGCTGGACAGTAGTTGGTTTTGGAAGAGGTGTATCAGGAGGTCAGGAATCCTTGCCCACACGACTAGCTTTTGGGGGGTCGGATCAGAGGGGCGGAAGTCCTGAGACCACGATTGCATAGAGATATAATGGTTGAAGATCATCCACGGTCCTCTCGTGAGAGCGCGGACAATGTCATCGTTGTTGGCGAGTTGGATGATGTAGTAGCCCTTGTCAAGATCAATGGCACGAAATTCATCCATTAGTTGCCACAGGATTGGGATACGGTTCATGAGGGCATGGAAACTCACTGAAGTACCAATAACTTTGATGACAACGACAAACGGCAGTGTAGTGGGGTTGATGGAGATGGCGGGAATCGTGCCCGCAGTGTCTATGAGGATGTCCGTAGAGGTTAACATGTTCGGGGAGACATGTGTGAGCGAAGAAGGTGCCTTTGTCGAGCATCTGGTCATCGCTTCTCTATATGTCTGAGGGTTTCGTTGCGATGGGGGGAGAGGGGGTGCGTCCATCTGGATGTCAGGAACAGCAGAGGACGGAGGGGGGTGGCTGGCATCCACCGGCGATGCCAGAACGTCATTGACAGAGAGATCGCTAGGAATTCCACGTCTGGAGCCACAGCCTCCGCGGCCGCTGCCACGGCTAGGAAACCCTAGCGTCATAGAGAATTAATTGATGTGGTCTTCTAGTGATTAATCTCTTTGTAATATCATTCGAATCCATATTTATAGGGATTATCCACTACCATAAAATAAAGTCATTGTTCTTTATGAAATAAGAATGAAATAAAAAAAAAGAATCAAATGAAAAAGGTTTAATTTTGAACTCATATCTCATTTTAGTAAATATTGTAAATCGAATTTGATTTAATTTGTTAAATCAAAAATATTAAGAGCCCTCATAGAATTTAAACAATTATATAAGATATAATTTAAGAATTTTATAGAATTTCAAAAAATCTATATTGTAAAAAAAATATTGTATTAAAAAAATTAATATCATTTTTCCTATTAATTAATCAAATTAAGAATATTTGTGCGTAAGTTAATTCAATTTCATTTAAGGTTAGTAATTAACCTCTTAAACAAGATATTACCAAATAAGAATAATCTTAGTGATGGATTATTGTGAGGTAAGATAAAGAATATCATAAGATTCACAATAAACATAAGTTTTGGCTATTTGGTTGAATATGATTATTAACAGACACGAGACCCGTATATATTCGAACCAAGTATTCTTTTTTGTATAACTTTTTTTACTATACTATATTGTTATAAATCATCAGAATAATACAATAAAAAAATATCATATTCCATATATTAATCTAAAAATTCTTTAGTTAATAACTAAGTAATAATCTTGACCAATCATTTGGTCATATTCTTTGATCAACCAAATTCGAACTTTTTGCATTTTTGAAAATATGAGAAAAGTTGAATAATTAAGAATAAAAATAGTTGAGTTTTTTCATATCTTTTTTTATTGATTTCTTTTATCTTTGTTCCTTACAAAAGATATCAGAATTAGTTAATCGGAGATAATAAAAATTCATAATAAAAAAAATTTGTTTTATTATGGAACATACGTATCAACATGCGTGGATAATACCTTTACTTCCACTTCCTGTTACTATGTTAATAGGATTTGGACTCCTACTTGTTCAAACAACAACAAAAAATATTCGTCGTATATGGGCTTTTTTTAGTGTTTTATTCCTAAGTATTGCTTTAGCTTTTTCAGTTAATTTATCTATTCAACAAATAAGTGGAATTTTTATTTATCAATATATATGGTCTTGGACTATCAATAATGATTTGTCATTAGAGTTCGGATACGTAATCGATCCACTTACTTCCATTATGTCAATATTAATAACTACTGTTGGACTCATGGTTCTTATTTATAGCGACAATTATATGTCTCACAATCAGGGTTATTTAAGATTTTTTTCTTATCTGACTTTTTTCAATGCTTCCATGTTGGGATTAGTTATTAGTTCTAATTTGATACAAATTTATATTTTTTGGGAACTGGTGGAAATGTGTTCCTATTTTTTAATAGGGTTTTGGTTTACACGACCAATTGCAGCAAATGCTTGTCAAAAAGCTTTTATAACTAATCGTGTAGGGGACTTTGGATTATTATTAAGAATCTTAGGTTTTTATTGAATGACCGGTAGTTTCGAATTTTGGGATTTATTTGAAACATTTAATAAATTGATCCATAATAATGGGGTCAATTCTTTATTTGCTATTCTATGTTCTTTCCTATTATTCCTTGGTGCAGTTGCTAAATCCGCACAATTCCCCCTTCATGTATGGTTACCCGATGCCATGGAAGGACCTACTCCTATTTCGGCTCTTATACATGCTGCTACTATGGTAGCAGTGGGAATGTTTCTTGTAGCTCGACAAAATAAATATTAATTTCATTTTCATTTTAACCTTTTGAACTACTGTTGATTCCATGGGCAGATAAGAGACAACCTGGCAAACTGAAACATCTTAGTAGCCAGAGGAAAAGAAAGAAAAATTGATTCCCGTAGTAGCGGCGAGCGAAATGGCAACAGCCTAAACCATGCAAATGGGGTTGTGGGAGAGCAATACAAGCATCGTGCTGCTAGGAGAAGCAGTAGAGTGTTGCACCCTAGATGGTGAGACTCTAGTAGCCAAAAGCATCACTAGTTTACGCTCTAACCCGAGTAGCATGGGGCACGTGGAATCCCGTGTGAATCAGCAAGGACCACCTTACAAGGCCAAATACTCCTGGGTGGCCGATAGCAAAGTAGTACCATGTGGGAATGGCGAAAAGAACCCCCACTGGGGAGTGAAATAGAACATGAAACTGTGAGCTCCCAAGCAGTGGGAGGAGAAATGTGCTTTCTGACCGTGTGCCCGTTGAAGAATGAGTCGTGACTCATAGGCAATGGCTTGGTTAAGTGAACTCATCGGAGCCGTAGTGAAAGCGAGTCTTCATAGGGTGGTTGTCACTACTTATGGACCCGAACCAAGGTGATATATCCATGACCAGGATGAAGCTTGGGTGAAACTAAGTGGAGGTCTGAACCCACTAATGTGGAAGAATCAGTGGATGAGTTGTGGTTAGGGGTGAAATGCCACTCAAACCCAGAGCTAGCTGGTTCTCCCCGAAATGCATTGAGGTGCAGCAGTTGAGTCGACATCTAGGGGTAAAGCACTATTTCAGTGCGGGTCGCGAGAGCGGTACCAAATCGAGGCAAACTATGAATACTAGATATGACCCCAAAATAACAGGGGTCAAAGTCGGCTAGTGAAATGATGGGGGATAAGCTTTATCGTCGAGAGGGAAACAACCTGGATCACCATCTAAGGCCCCTAAATGATCGCTCAGTGATAACGGAGGTAGGGGTGCAGAGACAACTAGGAGGTTTGCCGAGAAGCAGCCACCCTTGAAAGAGTACGTAATAGCTCACTGACGGAGCACTCCTGTGTTGAACATGAAAGGGGCTAAGCGATCTGCTGAAGTTATGGGATGTGAAAAAGCATCAGTAGGGGAGTGTTTCACCTTAGAGGGAAGTGCCCGTGCAAGCCAGTCTGCATGAAGCAGAAGTGAGAATGTCGGCTTGAGTAACGTAAACATTGGTGAGAATCCAATGCCTCGAAAACCTAAGGGTCCCTCTGCAAGGTTCATCCACGGAGGGTGAGTCAAGGCCTTAGATCAGGAAGAAAGGCGTAGTCAATGGACAATTGGTGAATATTCCTGTAGTACCCCTTGTTGGTCACGGGGGACGGAGGAGGCTAGGTTAGCCGAAAGATGGTTATCGGTTCAAGGACGTAAGGTGATCCTACTTTTTTTAGGGTAAGCATGGGTAGAGAAAATGCCCCGAGCCAATGTCTGAGTACCAGGCACTATGGCACTGAAGTAACCCATGCCATACTCTCAGGAAAAGCTCGAATGACCTTCAACAAAAGGGTACATGTACCCAAAACTGACACATGTAGGTAGGTAGAGAATACCTATGGGTGCGAGACAACTCTCTCTAAGGAACTCGGCAAAATAGCCCCATAACTTCGGGAAAAGGGGTGCCTCCTCACAAAGGGGGTCACAGTGACCAGGCCCGAGCGACTGTTTACCAAAAACATAGGTCTCTGCAAAGTCATAAGACCATGTATGGGGTTTGATACCTACCCAGTGCCGGAAGGTCAAGGAAGTTGGTGACCTGATAATAGGGGAGCCGATGAACGAAGCCCCAGTGAATGGTGACTGTAACTATAATGGTCCTAAGGTAGCAAAATTCCTTGTCAAGCAAGTTCTGACCCACATGAAAGGTGTAATGATCTAGGCACTGTCTCGGAGAGAGGCTCGATGAAATAGACATGTCTGTGAAGATGCAGACTACCTGTACCTGGACAGAAAGAACCTATGAAGCTTCACTATTCCCTGAGATTGGCTTTGGGCCTTCCCTACACAGCTTAGGTGGAAGGAGAAGAAGGCCTCCTTCCGGGGGGGGCGAGCCATCAGTGAGATACCACTTTGGAAGAGCTAGAATTCTAACCTTGTGCCAAGACCTACAAGCCAAGGGATAGTCTCTGGTAGGCAGTTTCTATGGGGCGTAGGCCTCCCAAAAGGTAACGGAGGTGTGTAAAGGTTTCCTCGGGCCGGTCGGAGATTGGCCCTCAAGTACAAAGGTAGAAGGGAGCTTGACTGCAAGACCCACCCGTCGAGCAGGGATGAAAGTCGGCCTTAGTGATATGACAGTGCCGAGTGGAAGGGTCTTCGCTCAATGGATAAAAGTTACTCTAGGGATAACAGGCTAATCTTTCCCAAGAGTTCACTTTGATGGGAAGGTTTGACACCTCGACGTCATCTCTTCGCCACCTGGGGCTGTAGTATGTTCCAAGGGTTGGGCTGTTTGCCCATTAAAGTGGTACGTGAGCTGGGTTCAGAACGTCGTGAGACTGTTCGGTCCATATCTGGCATTAGAGCATTGAGAGATTACCCAAAGATGAAAATTGGCTTGAAATAAATAGTACATTCTGGGAAAATGAAACATGCATATTCAGAATGTAGCTACTCAGTCTAGGTATAGTCACATAAACACATACCACATTTTGCCCTTTTCGATTGAGAATCGTATCCGTGGCTACTGTTGTTTTACCAATTTGTCTGTCCCCAATAATTAATTCTCGCTGATCGCGTCCTATAGGAATCATCACATCAATAGCAATAAGACCCGTTTGAAGAGGCCCATATACAGAACGTCTTGAAATAATACCTGAAGCATGTGATTCAATTATTATTATCTGTATATACATACATTTACCTAGATATCATGTATATGTATGCATAGAAGGTTTTTCATTTGTGCTTAGAGTCAGAAGAAACAATATTATAATCCCGGGTTGAAATAAACTAATGATATTTGGTCTCATCATATAATAACTTTGATAAGAAATGCTGACATGAACAAAATAGAAATAGTTTGCATAATATCTACTAATATGACTGAAAACATTGTTAAAAAACAAGACATTTTTTTTATTTAGGATAATTCCTAATTCTAAGAATTTGTACTTAGTATTTTATTGAAGAGCCATATTAATTGCACATATCAAAGCAACTAAAAGAATTATCAAAATTAGTTCAAATGGAAGAACAAAATTTGTTCATAAATGAATCCCAATTTGTTGAACATTACTTATCAGGTCCTGTTTTATAATTTGGTTTGATCTTGTAGTCCAAATAATCCCATACCATGACGTCTCTAGGATAGTAGTAATTCGTGAAAAAAATACTTGTACAAATTAGCAAAGTAAGGTCGTTTCCAACAGTCCAAATATTGAAATCATTATAATATTCAGAACTATTTGTGAATATTACAACAAATATGACTAAAACATTTATAGCTCTCACATAAATAAGGAGTTGCGCAACAGCCACAAAATAGGAGTTTGATAAAATATATAATAAGGATATACAAACAAGAACCAATCCCAATGAACAGGTAGAAAAAATGGGATTGGTAAATAAAACTACTCCTATACCCCCTAATATAACAAATAATATCAAAAATACTACAAGGATATCATGTATTGTTCCAGTTAAACCCATTATGTATAAAGTGAGAAATAGATAAGTCAAAATATTTCACGATCTTATTAAATAAGTCCAGGAAAAGAGGAATTCCCTCATTTTTTTCTTATATATAATATGTTCTTAATTGATTTAAATCTTAATGTAGTATGGATTAATATAGATACAATTATTATATCAATCCCTATTTTTTTACAAAAAATGAGTTGGACTTGTGTATTTCGAAACCATTCCATTTACTTAAATAATATACTTTATATTTACTTACTTAATATACTTTATATATATGTATAATAATACAATAATATAATAATAAGTAATAAGACTTTTTTCGATTTTGTTTGTATTTTTCTGTATACTTTATAATACTATTTATATAAAAAACAATAATATTTATTTGATATGTTATATAAATAGCATAATATTTCTTAATTATTATTAAATATGAAATAATATTTTTAAATATGAAAATAATATTATTAATTAATATTATATCTTAATCTATCTATCTTAAATACCAAATAATGGAAATGGCCAAATCAAATAGTGACTAAATAAAAAAGTGGATTATTATCTCAATTCAAAATTTCAATTTTATCAATTGAAATTAAAGAATAATTAGGAACAATCAATAGTTATTATTAATCCAAATTCCAATGAAAAAAAAATTTATGTTTTGTTTTAGATTATATTAAATTCAATAATTGGTAATTGTTTTTTAATTGAAAGATTTATCTTGTCTATTTTGATTTGAGTCGAATTCATAATTGCTTGAATTGTGTAATCTCCAATTACTGACATTGGCAATCGACCCAAAGCAATTTGATTATAATTCAATTTGTGACGATCATAAGTTGAAAGTTCATACTCTTCAGTCATTGATAAACAGTTTGTTGGACAATACTCCACACAGTTACCACAAAATATACATACCCCAAACTCAATACTATAATTAAGCAATTGTTTATTTTTAATATCCATTTTTAATCCCCAATCAACAACAGGTAGATATATAGCACATACACGAACACATACTTCACAAGCAATACATTCATCAAATTCAAAATGAATACCAATTATTTTTATTGCTCATCCAGACTCTATTAATCCTATGGGTCTTTGCGATTGGCGAATTCCTTTATATCCCATGCCATGGTTTTAGACCATAGATCAAGCCAGGGGAAAGGTGCCGCTTATCCATCCTGTATATTGTCTTTTCATGTTGCAATAAAAAAACTTCTTATTTTATTCGATTATATGAGACTGAATTCTTCATAGTGAGAAAGAAATATTTTTCTTTTCCATGAGAATTTATACATGACATGAGAGAAACCTTTCCTTGTATTAATCTTATATTAATAAATATATTGAGAAAAAATCCATCAATTAAAGAAATCCCTATTCAAATCTTGAAGCAATATCCCAAATTCCTATAAGGATAATCTTTTATTTCAATATGGATTCTTTTTTTTATTCCCTTTTTTAGTTAGTAGTCCTATTTTTAGTTAACATTCCTAATAATTGGATCGATATGCTTAATGATGATAGGAAATTGAATAGTAAAATAATTATTGATCGAAGGACTATTCATCTATTGTATTTTTAAGGGGTAGTCAAAATTTATGGAAAAAGATGAATAATCTCTTTCTATGGCGGTTCCAAAAAAGCACACTTCTATGTCAAAAAAATATATTCGTAAAAATATTTGGAAGAAAAAAAGGATATTTTGCCGCGGTTAAAGCTTTTTCCTTAGCTCAATCGATTTCAACAGGGAATTCAAAAAGTTTTTTTGTGCAACAAACAAATACATAATAAAGTCTTTGGCTTAGCTTCTTGGGTGTAGCTTAATAAATATGACTATAAAAAATGAATTAAATGATTTACATTAACTAAAATGAATGTTTTCCATTTTTCAATTCAAATTCAATGTAAAATAAATTAGAATGAGTTCTTATAATATCTTGTAATATATGGAATAATAATTTGTAATATGTGTATTTTTTCTATTACTGTACTTTTCACAAAAATTCCTTTTTAGAATTTTTGTGAAAAGTATAGTAAAATTCCAACAGAAGTGAAAACCCCATGTTCTTTATCCATTTTGTTTTCTATATATATATAAATGGAAACAAACTTGCATTGAATCCTTAAATCTCAATGATTCCAAATGTACAAACTATTATTATTTCAAGCAAGCCTCCATGGTGAAATCGGTAGACACGCTGCTCTTAGGAAGCAGTGCTAGAGCATCTCGGATCGAGTCTGAGTGGAGGCATAATTCTATAATATAAAAAGAACACAATAAAATAAAAATATAAAAATAACACAATAAATTCTATAATGTATTCAATAAGCAATTCCTTATTTTTATTTTATTCACTAATCAGATTATCTTTTTATATGATATTTATAACTTTAGAACATAAATTAACTCATATATCTTCCTCGATTATTTCAATTGTTATTATGATTCATTTGAAGACCCTATTACTTCATGAAATTGTAGGATTATGTAATTTGTCACAAAAGGGTATGATAGCTACTTTTTTATCTATAACAGGACTATTAGTTATTTGTTGGATTTATTTGGGACATTTCCCATTAAGTAATTTATATGAATCATTAATGTTCCTTTCGTGGAGTTTCTTCATTATTCATATGATTCTTTATTTTAGAAATAATGAAAAGAAAAATTATTTAAGCACATTAAGCGTGCCGAGTGCTATTTTTACTCAGGGTTTCTCTACTTTTAGTCTTTCAACCAGAATACATCAATCGGAAATATTAGTACCTGCTTTGCAATCTCAGTGGTTAATGATGCATGTACGTATGATGTCGTTGAGCTATGCAGCTCTTTTATTTGGATCCTTATTTTCAATCACTCTTTTAGTCATTACATTTAGAAAAAACATCAATTTTTTTTTCTAAAGGCAATAATTTCTTAATTTGTTTGGTTTTATTTGACGAAATTCACTCCAATGAGAAAAAAAATATTTTACAAAGTACGGGTTTTCTTTCATTTAAAAACTATTATAAATATCAGTTGACTAAAACATTGGATTATTGGAGTTATCGTGTCATTAGTCTAGGATTTACCTTTTTAACCATAGGAATTCTTTCTGGAGCAGTATGGGCTAATGAAGCATGGGGATCTTATTGGAATTGGGACCCTAAAGAAACTTGGGCTTTTATTACTTGGAACGTATACACTATTTATTTACTCATCGACCGCAAGAGGGTATGATTGAGATTGTTTGAGCAACTCGCATAATCGTTGACCTCTTGCCAATTGATTCTGAGTAGCTTTATCAAGATCAAAAGAAAATTGCACAAAAGATTCTAACTCCACAGATTGAGCTAGTTCCAATTTTAATTTGCCAGCTACATGTTTCATGGCTTTAATTTGAGCAGTGGATCCTACTTTAGAAACAGAAATACCCACATTAATAGCAGGTCATATCCCAACATTGAATAAATTGACAGATAAAAATATTTGTCCATCCGTAATGAAAATCACATTAGTAGGAATATAAGCTGAAACATCCCCAGATTGAGTCTCAACTATTGGTAAAGCAGTCATACTTCCTTCACCTAAACTAGAAGATAATTTAGCAGCTCTTTCTAAAAGGTGTGAATGCAAATAAACAATATTGTCTGGATAAGCTTCACGACCTGGAGGTCTTCTTAATAGAAGAGACATTTGATGATAGGCTTGTGCCTGCTTGGATAGATCATCATAAATTATTGAAGTATGTCGTTCACAGTACATAAAATATTTAGCCAGAGACGCTCATATATAAGGAGCTAAATATTGTAATGTAGCAGGTGAATCCGTCATTTCTGCTACTATAATAGTGTATTCCATAGCCCCTCATTCCTGTAAAGCCGTCACTACATGAGCTACGGAGGACACTTTTTGACCAATAGCCACATAAAGACAGACCACATTTTGCCCTTTTTGATTGATAATAATATCTGTGGCTATTGCTGTTTTACCAGTTTGTCTGTCCCCAATAATTAATTCTCACTGACCGCTCCCTATAGGAATCATCACATCAATAGCAATAAGACCCATTTGAAGAGGCTCATATATGGAACGTCTTGAAATAATACCTGGAGCAGGTGATTCAATTAAGAGAGAATCAGAAGCTGCAATTTCACCTCTATCGTCAATAGGTTTAGCCAAAGCATTTATAACATGACCCAAATAAGCCTCACTCACAGGTATCTGAGCAATTCTTCCTGTTGCTTTTATGGAACTTCCATCTTGGATCAGCAAACCATCACCCATCAATACAATGCCAACATTATTTGATTCCAAATTTAGAGATATACCTATTGTACCCTCTTCAAATTCTACTAACTTGCCCGCCATTACTTCATCAAGACCAAGAATACAGGCAATTTTTAGAGTATCTATGAACATCATCATTGTGGAATAGCTCAACATAGCCTTTCGCTTTTTCATTTTTATTTTTATAGAAAAATTATGGGAGCAAAAAATTTCCTTGTAATACACTTTTAATCAAAAAGGTTTTACCCATTTTTCTTCAAACAAAATTGACTTTTTCATTTCATTTCGAACTTGTTAAAATTTGAATTTTTCTCTTTGGGTACCTCTGAGTGTAGATCACGATGAAAAGCATTTCAAATATTCATTATTAATAGAAATTTGTATTACTATTAGAAATAATCAAAATAATAGGAAAATAAATATTTTTAGATTTCTATGTTTTTATTAGCAATATTCATTTCATATCGTATCCATATCATTTATAAGGTACTTCACAAAAAACAATGATGTTAGAAAGGGATATAATGAAATTTCTTGAATGGATCTTCTTAGGGAAATGATCCTTTTTATTTAATTGATATATCCAATACCCAAATTAACAAAGAAAAAGGGTCTCATTTGAATCGCCCTGTAATCTTCAACCAATTATGTGCTTCAATATAATTACCTGGAGTAAGTGTTACAACTTGTTTCCAATACTCAAAAGCTTGATCAAACCAAGCCTCCACAATTTCAGAATCACCCTGTCGAATGGCCTGTTCTCCTCGGTCAAAATAGGTAAGTAAATTCCTTTCCTTAGAACCATACGGGAGGGTTTCCTATCTCATACGGCTCATCAATCAATTCTTTTGGCATATCATCTTCATCTACCTTATCTAATTGAATTCAATTTTTTAGAAATCAATTCCATTTTTTCTTGGGTTATCCAGAAGAAGTTAATTACATAAGTTTCAAACTCTAATTTTCCTATTTTTCTCTATTCTCCCACCTTCACTTCAGAAAAATAAAACATAGAGATCTTCCTACCTATATGAATTTTCTTGTTTTGTTATAATTTTCTGAAAGGTAACTATCTCGGTTTCATATATGAAATTTATATAGAATGTTTGAAAAAACTTGATTCCATAAGAAAGAAGTCTTACTCTCTTTGGTATTTGATGCTAAACCACTGCTCAATACCCTAGTGGATCAACTCTATTACATAAGTTGATTCCTAACTTTTCTCTCATATCATGAGATAATTAAGCAGTTCTTATTGTATCGATCCAAGTGAATTGATCCTTCGGTGCTTCCTCTGTCAATTTGATCCTTTATCCATAGAATAAAAATATATAGGCCATACTCATTTTCTAATATTTTAGTTCTTTTTTCCTTGCTACAGCTTATAAAAATTGTTGCATTGAACGATGCATATGTAGAAAGTCTTTTTTTTCTTATATTTCATTTACTAGTCTATTTTCTTTTTTTCTTTTTCTATAATGCAGATAGTCGCACGTAATGACAAATCACGACCATATTACTAAAAACTTATGGTAAGAATGAGTTCCGTTCTAATGCCTGGAAATAATATTCTTTCGTATGCTCCCCGTTGCTTGTGTGTCTAAGTCTTATGTAATAGAGTATATAACTTTGATCATAGGGATCGATTTCCAGTCGCGTAGCTTCATAATAATTCTATTTTTTTTACCGAGACATAGAGCTTAATTCTTATTCATCCCGCGCTCTACTGTGGATAAAATAGAAATAATGTCCACCTGGATCATGTGTAGAAACCAATGGGGAAAAACAGAGGTGAAACTGAAGGAGTTTTTAGTTTTGATGGCGTGTTTACCAGGCTATCTGCAGGTACATTAAGTCCTCTAGGGACATGATGGATGACATCTTCAAGGGAGGCCCCGAGGAGGTTTTTGGTCTTCCTGGCAAAGGGCAGGAACCGAGGAAGAGGCGCATGTTTAGTAAGGTGCCCAATAGCATCCTGGCAATCAGTGAAAATGTAGCAGGCAGTCCAATTGTTATCCTGGCACAGCTGAGCACCGAACAGAATAGCTTGGATCTCACTGGCGAGCGGGCTAGAGGATTGTATGATTTGGCACGATCCCAGGATATGGGAACCGTCGGCATGCACTGCATGGGAACCAATAGCCGCTGTGGCCCGGCCATGGTGATGTGCTGCGTCCGTGAAAATGTACACAGGCTGCGCACTGAGGTGCTGGATCGGTGGGTGGACAACAGGAGATTTATGTGTCTACATATCATAAAGCTTGGCAATGGAATCCGCTCTTAGCTTAATAAAATCGACCTTCTTGGATATGGGTATGATTTTCTGTTGGTGGATGTGCTCGTTTCGACAATTCCAGATGTGCCAACAGGAAACAGCTCTCAGGATAAAATTGTCGTCCATCTTTGTAGTACACAAGCGAGTCCACTCACTCACAGAGAGGGTAGAGTGATCCTCGTTGGGGAACAGCTGGGTCCAGACATCCCGGCTAGTCGTGCAATCTCTGAGAGAGTGGAGCAAGGTGTCCTGGCCATTGTTACAGATGGGGCACTCCTCAGGTACCTCCATGTGCCTCCGTCTCTTCTCCATGTTCATCATAAGGGCGCCATGTGACATAAGCCAAAGGAATAGCTTGATGCGTTCCGAGATCTTGGCCTGCCAAATGCCTTTCCAGTGTCCAGGCACGGTGACGTCTTTGCCTCGCCTGAGCCATATGTAAATAGACCTAGAAGTGAATAGGCCGTTGGCTTCCAGGGACTAGGCCCAGCCGTCATCCTCCGCATAGCTGCAAGGGGCGGGGATCGAAGCTATTGCAGACCATGTGGACTCAGGTAGGTAACTGTGGATGAAGTCCCAGTCCCAGACCCCGTCGGAGATTGCCATGGATTCGACCTTAAGGTCACGAATATCAGGATTGATTGGCCAATCAGGGTAAAGACCCAACACAGAGTTTCCCGCGATCCACCGGTCCTCCCAGACGTTAGTGTGGCTCCCGTTGTTGATAATTTTATGGCTCTATTCAATGATTAACCCAAGGTTTTTTTTATGAAGATCCAGGCTGGGGAGCTCGGTACAGACTTAAACCTGCCATTCTTGACATACTTGTCCTTCATCACCTTGACCCAGACTTTGGACGGATCGGTGACGAAAGCCCAAGCGTTCTTCATCATGAGAGCATCATTTTGATCCCTGGCGTCCCTTATAGCTAGGCCACCAATATCCTTGCTGGAAGAAATCTTTTTCCAAGAGACAAGAGAGGATTTACGTTGGCTAGCAGAACCAGACCAAATGAACCGACGGGTATGCCGATTGATGTCGTCACACAAGCGTGGGGATAGTTTGACGGTCTGCATAGTATAAGAAGGTATTGCTTGCAAGGTAGACTTGGCCAAACACACCCTTCCCGCAAGGGCGAGGCTTTTATGAGTCCAGCTGTTCATTTTCCGTTGGATAGAGGCGAGTATATCCCCATGGGTTTCTCGATTGACCCGGTTGTGAAGGACGGGCACACCAAGGTATTTACCATGGTCGCTTGTCTAGGAGAAGCCGAGCTTTCTTCTTATCATTCTCCTCAGTGACTGGGAAACATGTTTACTGAAGAAACATCGAGATTTGGGCTTTGAAACAAATTGTCCGGACGCCATAGAGAAATCGGTAAGAATGGTCGAAATGATCCGAGCTTGTTCAATAGAAGCTTCCCCTAACAGTAGAATGTCATCCGCAAAGAAGACATGGGACAGTTTCAAACCCCCACGAGAAAGGGTGATGGGTTTCCATTTGTTAGAGTTCACAGAATCCGATATGGCCTGGCTCAACCTTTCCATACACAACACAAACACATAGGGACTTATCGGGTCACCCTGACAGACGCCTTGAGTGGCCTTGAAGGGAGGAAGGGGTTCACCCTCCCACATGATGGAGGTCGAGCCTTTGCTGATGATTTCCATAATAACAGTGGAGAGATTAGATGGAAAACCAGTTTGCTGCAGAGTATCATGAATAAAAGCCAAATTCATTCTGTCGAAAGCCTTGGCTAAATCAAGCTTTATACACATCCACGATTTCTTGTTGGCAGTGGATTTCATGGAGTGGATCACCTCCTGAACAAGAAGAATATTGTCGCTAATGCATCTTCCCGGGATGAAGCTGGACTGTGTAGGATTGACCCAGTCGTTCATGAGGGGCTTCAATCTTTCCACAATAACTTTAGAGATGATTTTAAAGCAGCTATTGTTGAGGGATATCGGTCTTAGATCACTACAACGTTGTGGAGCAGGGATCTTTGGGATTAAGACCATGTAAGAATCCGCTATGGAGGTGGGGATGTTCTCTGACGTGAAGGCCTCTTGAATAGTCTCGACGATGCTCGGGCCAACCTGCTGCCAGTGGTGTTGAATGAATCCAGTATGGACCCCGTCTGGGCCCGGGGCTGTGATGGGCGCCATGGAGAAGGTAACGGCTTTGATTTCATCTGTGGTTGGGACGGCGCTCAGGCGGGCATAAGTAGCAGCTTGGACGCCAGGGAAAGCTCCCGGGTACGCCCGTATCCGGTCCCTATGCATCACGGCAGATTGGGACAGAAGATCTGCAAAGAAGCTGTGAACCATCCTCTTCGTGTCCTCGCTTGTGGAAGTCCAGCTCCCGTCCTCGGATTGCAGGCAGGTGATCTTGTTATAGTGCCTCCTTGCTAGCACGTACGATTGGTAAAATCTGGTATTGAGATCACCAGACTTCAACCAATCTATATGGGCCTTTTGTCTCCAGTCTGTCTCCTCATTGAGAAGGATGTTATGGAGTCGCTCCTGAAGAGGAATAGAATGGTCCATCAGTGGTATAGGGTTCTGGGATTGAGCATGTACCTGGTGCTTGCTGATGCGGGCGAGGAGATGTTGCTTTTCTTTGTGTTGTCGACCCGATCTCGTGGAATCCCACTTAGAGGCCTTGTGCTTGAAGGTAAGAAGGGCGTCCTGGAAGTTGCCATTAACATGCCAGTGGCTCATTACCTCCTCCGTGAACTTTGGGGAGAGGTTCCAGCTCTCCTTGGTGCGGAAGAAGCATCGTTTGGGCATCCTATCTCCACAGGACAGGAGAAGAGGGTGGTGATAAGAATAGAGGCAAGGAAGGACCACAGCTGAGCAGTTTCTGAACTTGTGAATCCAATCCGCGTTTGCAACGATCCGGTCAAGCCTCTCGTGAAGGTGCTGACGCCTGAAGGTGAAGAGGGGACCTTGGGTCCGAAGTTCTGTAAGGCCAGTGGCAGCAAGGACTTCATGGAATTGGCCACTGGATCGCCGATCAAAGAAATCACTGCTGCGCTTCTCATTGACGTTAAGCATAGTGTTAAAATCGCCCAGGACCGCCCACGCGGAGTCCATAGAAGCAGCTATCTCCACAAGCCGCTCCCATCGATACTCACGCATGGTGGGATTAGGGCTTCCATAGACGACAGTCAGGTACCAATCGTCGTTAATGCGGCAATGTATAAACTGGCGGTGATTGAGTAGAACTTCGATTGAGCAACGGTGCTGATCCCAGGAAAGCCAGATGCCGCCGGAGAAGCCAATGGCTTCCACCCTGTGCGAGGAATTGTAGCCAAGGCGTTTGATGAGGCCATCTGCGGTTGAGCCACTGCACCGGGGCTCAACAATAGCTATAATGTTTACTTTGTGGATGAATTTCATTTCATGAATTAGATGAATCTTCTTATCCAGGCAAGCACCCTGGATATTACAGCAGATAATATTCATTAAGAAACTTATTGGAAAGCAGCACACAGTCCTACCGACTGGTCTTCACCATCCATGACGACCTCCGAAGAGGTTTCTTGGGCGGCACCTTCAAGGTGTTGTTGGAATTCAAGAACACGGTTTGCGTGGGGGTGGAAGATGTGGTGGCTGGCGCATCCTCGACCCGCCCTTTTTTCCGAACACGATCAGGACTTTGCGTTGTTTGGAATACTATCTTCCTGTTCCTCAGCATAACATAGCTGCTGTCCCCTCTATGGTGACAAGCGATCTGTTTGGAGGGAGCCGCCGGGTTTGTTGGTGCTTGAGCCTAGAACAGGAACTCGCCTTCATGGTCATTGCGGGGCTCCCTTCCTTCGCTAACATTGTTTCTGGTGAGCCTGACGGAAGTATTTGCCACTAGCTCGGTGGTCGCGGCAGGCGGCGCTGTAGCCTGGGCTGCCTCCGCGGCTGCTTCCTTCTGTCGTTGTCGTTGTCTCGCCTTCTTACTTAACATAGGTTGGAAGCCATCGTCGTCACTCGCCTGCCCCGGGGAAGCAGCGGGAGTGCCCGTGGTGGCTTTCGGCTCATTCGACGGCTTGGAGGATTTGCTCCCGCTAGCGTTTCTTCCAGCGGCGGGTGGCTTCCGTCGGTCCGTAATTTTTGCGTGGATAGTTTCGGAGTACGTAACAACCAGAACCGGAATGGGGATAGACGTAGAGGCTAGGTCGCTTGGAGTAGAGGAGCCGTGCTTACACTCGTCCGCAACGTGGCCAAGCCGACCGCACTTTAGGCAGAAGTGAGGCAAGTTCTCGTACTCGAGGCGGAAGTACTCCCCATTGATGAAGATGGCCGGCAATAGAGGTTTCTGTGTGTCCACTTCAACGACGATCCTCGCAAACTTCCCCCTATTACCCAACAAGGTGTTTGCATCAACCTTGATGGTCTTGCCGATGGAGTTACCTATATTAATGAGCAGCTGGTTTTGATAGAGAAACACAGGGAGGTCGGCTACCCTAGCCCAGACCACCATCTTGCATGGAATCTTCTCCGATGGCCTGAATGAAGAGGACCAAGATTGGACGGTCAGGTAGTTACCGAAGATCGTCCAAGGTCCTCCTAGCAGGGCCTTCTCATAATCTTCCCGGTTGCCCAACTGAATAATGTAGTAGCCATTATCAAGATCGATGATACAGAATTGATTCGTCGGCTGCCAAAGCACACTGATCTTGTTGACGAGGGCTTGGAATCCCAACGTGATTCCGATGGCCTTAACTACAACGGCGAACTGCCAGGGGGCCAACAACAGCTGGATTGATTCATGCTTGACGGAGAAGACAGGGAGGACGCCCGAGAGGTCGACCTGGATATCTTCTGCTGTGAGGGTGTCCGGCGAGGTAGGGTTAATGTAGGACAAAAGCCCTTGATCTTTCCCAACATGCGCGTCTCTATAGCTAAGATGGGCCGGAGCAGCGTCGGGAGCCAGCCTTGCATCAGGAACTAGGCCTGCAACAGAAGCCGTAACTCCATCGGCCTGTTCCGTTTGCATGGAGTCCGCAACAGTAGCGTTGTCGTGGTCGGGACCGGCACCGGCGGCAGGATTGCCGTCGCTGGCGGCCGGGGCAGAGGTGGGACTTCCTTTAGAGGGACGATCGTGAGACGACGATGAGCCTGGGCCACGGCCTCCACGGCCGCCGCCTCTGCCGCCTCCACGGCTCCCAAACCCTAGGGGAGCGCCTCTCATCAGACCTTCATTTAGCTTCATAATAATTCTATAAAGCTTCTGCATAATTTCCTTTGGATTGAGCCGAAATCTGTTACGGTCGTTCATTCTATTTAAAGAATCTCCGCTCCAGAACCATACGTGAGATTTTCATCTCATACGGCTCCTCCCTTCTGTGCGGCTTATTTGGGTCGTGACTTTTTACTATCGTCCAACCATTATGGAGGATTTTTCCTCTGTTCAATATATAATGACTGAGGTCAACTTTGGTTGTTAATTCGATGAGTTCATCGATGGTCGGCAAGTATGATGGTTCTAATGATGATCTTGCACATATTTCGTGTGTATCTCACGGGTGGATTTATAAAACTATGCAAATTAACATGGGTTATAGGTGTAGTTCTGGGTGTATTGACTGCATCTTTTGGTGTAACTGGTTATAACTTACCTGGAGACCAAATTGGTTATTGGGCAATAAAAATTGTGACAGGCGTACATGACGCTATTCCTGTAATAGGATCACCCTTGGTAGAATTATTGCGTAGAAGTGCTAGTGTAGGTCAATCCACTTTGACTCATTTTTATAATTTACATACTTTTGTATTGCCTCGTCTTACTTCCGTATTTATGTTAATGCACTTCCCAATGATACGTAAGCAAGGTATTTCAGGTCCTTTATAAAGATTTTTTATAAATTTGATAAATAAGAAAAATCATAGATATTTGTAATGGATCGTCTATTTTTTTTAGAGGAACAATAGTATCTCATTGCTACAAATGTGGATTATTGAAAAGAATAAGACATGTTATTTGGATATTTCTCTTCAAACCCGAAGTATTGTATTTTTTATTCGATACTTTGATACAAATAGTTGAAGTGTATTCTCTGAAGAGAAAATGGATTATGGGAGTGTATGACTTGAACTATTGATGGGGTCGTGCAGATATATGATTTTACCCGCCACATTGAAAATCACAAGTAAATGTGTCTCCACATCCAATCAAAACGTAAGTATCCCTACGTATACGTAGAAAATGGTAGGTTGGTTCGATTAAGGAGAATTTTTTCCATGATTACACCTGAATCTGTGTCACTGATGTGCAGATTCCACAAGATCCCGTAGAATAAGTGATTCAACATAATCCAAATTATGTTATATCTATTACACTTGTTTATATTATGTTTATATTATATATATAATATTGTAGATATATTATAGTAATTATAGTATAGAAATGCATTCATTTCCTTTGCATTAATCCAGATCCATAATACTATTGGAGTTATATAGTAAATCTAAGGAAGAACAGAGGCTAGACTGTATTAGTAACAAGAAAATCCTTTGTATTAAGAAGATTCATGAAATTGTGTAGATAGACAATAATTACAAGCCATGAAACAATCCAAAAAGCATTTGATCATGATCAAATTTGTAATCCCACTTGGATATTGAGCAATTATTTGTAAAAATAGAATTCAAAATGAATAATTAATAATTGGAACTCCAGAAAACCAAATCTGAGAAATCTTTTCTTACACTGAGTCGTTCCATCCTGATGGATATGTAGAAACTATTTTTTTATATAGATACATTTCTGACATTCTTTTGATTCTTGCTCGAGCCAGATGATGAAAAATTATCATGTCTGGTTCCTTCAGGGGATGGATCCATAAGAATTTACCTATCCCAATAACAAAAAAAACCTGATTTGAACAATCATGTATTAAGAGCTACATAATTATTATGGGGAACCTGCATGGCCCAACGATCTTTTATATATTTTTCCCATAGTAATTCTAGGTACTATAGCATGTAACGTAGGCTTAGTTGTTCTAGAACCGTCAATGATTGGTGAACCAGCGGATCCATTTGCAACTCCTTTGGAAATATTACCTGAATGGTACTTCTTTCATGTATTTCAAATGCTTCACACAGTACCAAATAAGTTACTAGGTGTTCTTTTAATGGCTTTAGTACCACTAGGATTATTGACAATACTCTTTTTAGATAATGTCAATAAATTCCAAAACCTGTTCCATCGTCCAGTAGCTACAACACTATTTTTCATTGGTACCGCAATTGCACTTCGGTTAGGTATTGGTGCAACATTACCCATTGATAAATCTCTGACTTTAGGTCTTTTATAAATTGATTCGACTGTAACGCAGCATAATGGGTATCTAGGGAATAGTTCTTTCAAAGTGAATTTTCCCTAGATTCCTAAAATTTTAGACTTTATGATGAACAGATTATATGAATATATTATCGAATATATTATATGGATTCACTGAGAAACCCAAAAACAATTTTTTATCTTTCTATTATTTTATATTATAATTAGAAAATTGTTCTAAAATTCTAAAAGAAAAAAGAAACAGATGAAGTAATTGCAAAGAATTTAAAATGAAAACTTATTTTTAAGTAAATCCATTGCAAAACATTTTTGTAGAATGCTCAATATTTGTTTTAAATCTTCTACGCTAAAATATTTGATTTTCATAAGATCTTCTTGAATGTTACTCAAAAGGTCAAATAATGTTTGTATATTGGACCTTTTGAGATAATTATAGGTCTTGGAAGGAAATTCTAATTGGTCAATAAAAATAGATTTTAATGTAGTTCCTTTTTTATTTTTCTTTACATTAGACAATCCATCATAAAAGGTAAAAAGGGGTAAAGTCAATTTGTTTTGATATTCTTCCAAATTTGTGTTTTCCTCTTCCCGTGTAGAAAAGGAATAAATATATCAATCAAATTATGAGAAGCCTCATAAAGTGCTTCTTTTGGAGTTAAACTTCCATTTGTCTATATTTCTAGAAAAAGAATCTCTTATTTTTCATTCCCATTCCCATAGGAATAAATATTATGATTCACATTTTGAACAGGCATGGATACAACATCTATAGGATAACTTCCATCTTGAGAGTGGTTTGTGGATTTTATATGATTCCCACAATCTCTCTTGATTTGTAATTCAATACACAAATCAAGAGGCTCCGTCAGGTTAGCTATATGTTGTGTAGTGTCAACTATTTTTACAGAAGGTGGTGAGATGATATCTTGAGGAGTCACACATTTTGGGCCTTTTACATAAATGAATGTGTTTCAAACTCCATACAGATTACTTCTCAATATAATTTCTTTCCATTTCATTAAGATTTCATGTACGGATTCTTCAATACCTACTACTGTTGAGTACTCATGTGGTACCCCCTCAAATTTTTCCCGTGTGATACATGTTCCTTCTATTTCTCCAAGTAAAATCCTTCGCATCGCAATACCTATGGTATCGGCTTGACCTTTCATAAGTGGGGATAGAATGAAACATCCATAATAAAGACGCTTACTATCTACTCTTGATTCAACACACTTCCACTGTAGTGTTTGAGTGGATTTTGCTACTTCCTCTCAAACCATACTAATATATTATGATATGATTGGTAAATAATTTATTTCTCTTGAAATCCATTTAATTCTTATTTTTATACACACTTTTTTAGGATGGTCTGCATCCATTATGTGGCATAGGGATTGCATCGTGTACATAACTTAAAACTAGACCACTTCTACGAATGGCTCGTAGTGTTGCTTCTCTTCCGGGACCAAAACCTTTTATTATGACTTCTGCTCATTGCATACCCTGATCCACCACCATCAGAATGGTATTTTATGCTACGTCTTGAGCAGTAAAAGGTGTCCCTCTTCTTCCACCCTTGAATCCAGAAGTACCAACAAAGGACCAAGAAACCACCCAACCTCGTACATCTGTAACAGTTATAATGGTATTGTTGAAACTCGCTTGAATATGAATAACTCCTTTTGGTATTCTACGTCCAGTTTTATGTGAACCAGTACGTCCATTCCCGTACGAACCAATTCTTTTTATAGGTTTTGCCATCTTTTATCATCTCATAAATATGAGTCAGAAATATACGGAGATATCCATTTCATGTTAAAAAAATTGATCTTTTTTTTACTTACATGAGTCCTTCTTAAAGTTAGTTTCTTTTAAGAAAGATTGCCCTTATCCTTTTCTTTGTTTATGTTTCGGGTTGGAACAAATCACTATAATTCGTCCGTGCCTACGAATCAGTCGGCATTTTCACAAATTTTACAAACAGAAGCTCTTATTTTCATATTTAGAATTCATTACTTTTTAATTTTTTAATCCACTCTTTGTTTGAAAGAAAAAAATCTCTTTCATTTTGTAATCCTAAATTATAGTCCCATGTGGAGAATGCAAAAAAAATACCTAACCATTCAAATCTTTGTTATGAAGTCTATAAATTATACATCCTCTGGTTGAATCATAACGATTTCTTCAATTTTGACCCTATCCCCCTGTAGTATATGTATAAAACTACGTTGAATCCTCCCAGAAACATAACCTAGAATTAAATCTTCATTATCTAAACGGACCCAGAACATACCGTTGGGAAGTGATTCAATAATTAAACCTTCATGAATCAATTTTTGTTCTTTCATTCCGGGTGACCTCCCTTGAAGTATCAACTAATGGAGGTGTAGTCATATAACTGATCCCTCATTTCTTTTTTGTAGATAGTAAGTTACAGATCCAATTAGGATGCCAAAAGAGAAGGATCACCATATATAACACAAAAGTTCTCCCCTAAATTTTTTTAGTCGGGCTTCTCTATTTGTCATTATACATTGACAAGTGGAAAGAATTGCAATCCCCATTCCACCTAAAATCTTAGGAATTTGTTGATAGTTAGAATAGAGTCATAGATCGGGTCGACTGATTCATTTTAAAATAGTTTTCTGTATACCTTTACTAGTCTTTGTTTTATGTCGCAGGGTTAAAACCAAGAAATAATTGTTATTTTCCTGATGTTTTCTAACATTTTCAATAAATCCTTCCTGCAGAAGTATTTTAACAATGTTTTCAATCATATTAGTAGATATTATTTGAACTGTTTCTTTTTTGTTCATGTCAACATTTCTTATCGAAATTATTATATCGCCAATAGTGTCTCTACCCATACTATAATTATTTGTGTCCTCCAATTTTGTTTTGATATAATCAACATGTTTTTTATGAATTATTAAATATATACTTGAGACACAATCCGTTAATTGATTGATATATTTCAAATACCTTACTATATCAGAATTTCATCTATTAGTAGTTGCCTAACGGGGATCACACTTACTTGTTTTTTAGTACAAGTAGCTACAGGTTTTGCCATGACGTTTTACTATCGTCCAACCGTTACAGAGGCTTTTTCCTCTGTTCAATATATAATGATTGAGGTCAAATTTGGTTGGTTAATTCGATCAGTTCATCGATGGTCGACAAGTATGATGGTTCTAATGATGATCTTGCACATATTTTGTGTGTATCTCACGGATGGATTTAAAAAATCCCGTGAATTGACTTGGGTTACATGTGTAGTTCTGGGTGTACTGACTGTATCTTTTGGTGTAACTGGTTATTCCTTACCTCGCGACCAAATTGGTTATTGGGTAGTAAAAATTGTGACAGGTGTACCTGACGCTGTTCCTGTAATAGGATCACCTTGGAAGAATTATTGTGCGGAAGTGCTAGTGTAGGTCAATCCACTTTGACTCATTTTTACAGTTTACATACTTTTGTATTGCCTCTTCTTACTTCCGTATTTATGTTAATGCACTTTCCAATGATACGTAAGCAAGGTATTTCAGGTCATTTATAAAGATTTTTTATAAATTTGATAAATAAGAGAAATCATAGATATTTGTAATGGATCGTCTATTTTTTTAGAGGAACTATAGTATCTCATTGTTACAAATATGGATTACTGAAAAGAATAAGACATGTTATTTGGATATTTCTCTTCAACCCCGAATTATTGTATTTTTTATTCGATACTTTGATACAAATAGTTGAAGTGTATTCTCCGAAGAGATAATGTATTATGGGAGTGTGTGACTTGAACTATTGATGGTGCCGTGTGGATATATGATTTTACCCCGCACATTGAAAATCACAAGTGAATGTGTCTCCGCATCCAATCAAAACATAAGTATCCCTACGTATACGTAGCAAAGGGTAGGATGGTTTGATTAAGGAGAATTTTTTCCATGATTGTACATGAATCCATGTCACTGATGAGCAGGCTCCGTAACATCCCATAGAATAAGTGATTCAACATAATCCAAATTATGTTATATCCATTACACTTATTTATATTATGTTTATATTATGTATATGTATAATATTGTACATATATTATAGTAATTGTAGTATAGAAATGCATTCATTTCCTTTGCATTAATCCATATCCATAATACTATCGGAGTTATATAAGGAATCTAAGGAAGAACAGAGGCTAGATTGTATTAGTAACAAGAAAATCCTTTGTATTATGAAGATTTGAGAAATTGTGTAGATAGACAGCAATTACAAGCCATGAGACAATCCAAAAAGCATTTGATCATGATCAAATTTGTAAGCCCACTTGGATATTGAGCAATTATTTGTAAAAATAGAATTTAAAATGAATAATTAATAATTGGAACACCAGAAAACCAAATCTGAGAATTCCCTCAACAGCGGCCAATCGCACGCGCGCCGGATCAAAGGCTCACATCGGTGGTGAGCTCCAGCATCCTCGAAGAGGATTCGTTGTGGCACGCCGTGGAAGCTGACATCGTTTTAAAGGATAGGGATGATGTCTGCAGAAGGAGCCGGCAAAGAAGAGGATGCAAAGGCCAATCTTTCATCGTTGTCGAGCCGTGCAGCGGCGTCACAACGAAATGGAGGCACGCAAAGGCTGATTCCATAGAAAGGAGAATAGAGCCCCGCTGCAGACTCGCACAAAGTGGGGAAAAGCACAGTGAAGAGGAGCTTGTGCCATCGATCTCTCGCCGAAGCTGGTTGCCACGGCGGCGCCCAGGTCTGAGAACGCTGGGCTAATAGCGGCAGCCGTGGGAGCAGAGTCCCTCTACAGACTTTGGTTGATGCACATGCGAGAACAAGAAAGGAGACCAGATGGCCTTTGCACGCCGGAGCCGAGCCTCGCGGCAGAAGCGGCGGCAACTACTTCCTGTCGCACGATGGGCACTCAGCGGACGAATCTCTTCGAACGTGATGGGTGAAGGAGAAACTGAGTCTGAGACTCACGGATCACATTCTAGAGACCATCCTCGTGACGGCAGCGCACGTGGGCGTCAAGCTCCACGATCGTGAGGAGAGCCACGATGATGGCGGCTTGAGCAGGAAGAAGCCCACGCACGCGGGCGTTGAGCGACGGGCGTCCCAGGGTTCATGCAAGGGATCCCTGAATTGACAAGATGAAACAGAACCGGGTCTAGGTTAAAGAACCAGCCGACTCAACCAAAGAAGAGTAGCACCTTTTAGAAGCTACGTGGCAGTCTCCAGTTGGCCGCAAAAGGTAAACCTTTAATATATACCCGGATCTTCAATAATTCGTATAAAATAGCCCGATTAGCAGAAAAATACATATATACACCGAAATTCTAAAAAAAAATGAGTAGAACACAATGAAAGAATAATATCAGGCTTTTGAAGAACAAATAATAGTGATATCATGTAAGATTTGTAATGCTCATTTCATAGATAATAAATATCAAATGATGATATAAAATTATGGGAAAAATGCCAGTAAGTCTATAATCATGTTTATAGTTCATATGATGTCAGATATGGTCATGTTGAGGGACGAAAGCCTATAATTTGATTAATATGGCTAATTAGGGATAATAACACTAAAGATAATGTATTAAATGCATACATGCTCTATAAATGATGAGATTTACAAAAAACCATCATATTTGTAACTGGAATATAATATATAAATTTGAGATCACTTATATTCATAGAATTCATGTTATATGAAGATGACCCTTAATACATGGGTTGTAACCCTATTTTGAATAATGTATATAAACCATGGTTAATATGTGCACAAAAAGGATATGGAACCTAATGTTCAGATAATGAACCATAATCTGGAAAATGATGTCATTAAGATAATTCTAAGACAAGAATGCAAGTAATGATGAGAATATCCTAATGAGTTAAGAAAACCCTAAAATGGATACAATTAGGGTTCAGATGAGATGTAAGATGATAAGGACCTGATGATAGTATATGGTCTTGTCTTGATCAGGTGCTGACCAGTTTGCCTAGATGATCAAATATATTTATGAATCTCTGAACTCAGGTACGTGGAATTTATTAAGTATAAGACTAGTTTTCTGGTTGCCTATGATATGCAATATCTTAAATGCGCGTATTTGGATATGATTGCATGGTTGAACTAGTATGAGTTATACTTCGCCAAATCTAATAGAACATAAATGAGTATGATGGGTTGTAGCTACTAGAGCACATAGCCTGGTGTGGATGTATGTTTCCTAACATGGATGTATGATTCCTTGGCCCATGTTAGATGTATGATGATACTATATTGCCCACACTAGATGTACGTCAAGTGCAAGTATTTGTAGTACAACTGCATCAAAGTGAAAGCAATAAAAGGAATGTTTACCTGATTATCGCTTTAAATAATGTTTTCTTTTACTCTTTCTTTCTCAAGTTATTTCAATTATGCAAATATATTAGTATGTATCTTTCTACCCACGTACACAACACCTTGTGTGTTGATTCATTGTTTCACATATGTTTTAGGTTCAGAGCTAGCATGGAAGAAAAAGAACAGGGTGTGAGTAAGTTGTTCAGGTTGTACCTATTGTGTAGATCCTATTTAGCATACATGTTCATAGACTTGTAAATCTTCTTTTAATATGTAAATGTAATTCATGTTGTAATAAGTAATCTTGTATTAATATATACATGTTGAATGTTGAGAAATGTTATGGTTGTATGTTCATGTATGCGTATTATGCTTCTGCATCGCTTTCTGATATGATCGGATGATGTTTTCGGATTTTGGTATCTCATTCACAATAGGGTTTGGAGAAACCAAAATCCTAGGACGTCACAGTTGGTATCAGAGCATGAACAATAGATACACCTAACAATTGCTCACCATGAAACATAAAACTAAGTTTTACCTTTCACTTTAAACCTTTGAAACTTAGTAAGTTGTTTTATAGGAACAAGGTTTGACTTAGCCTCTAGGTTAGAACCTAGATGTTCGATAACTAGGTTTAGAAAAGTATCTGAAACCCTTTGCATATAGAGCTCATATGTATTGGGTAGCTACACTAGTCTACACCTTGTTCTCACCATTTCACTAGGTGACATGGCACTAGACTATCTACTGTGTGTGGGACACTCATTTTTCTGATTTGGTTTTGTTTTCCAATCGGCTCGAGCCTCGAAAGTTTTCTCTGACGTATGCCTTCTCGGAGAAAAACTATATAATATTTTATTACCTATATGTAAATATGAAAAATGTGTCCCTCACACTGGAGAGTAGTTAGTATTCATGCAATCAAAGTGAAAGAGAGTGACATCAGTCTAGAAGAGAGAATATATCTAGATTTGATGTCTAGAGCCTCATAAGGTTATGTGATAGATAAATGGACAAAAGAAAGATGAAGGAAATAAGTATATAGAATCTTATCTAAGTTGATCTATGATGGTATAAGTTCCTTATTAAGATTTGAGTTGTTTATGAGCCGAATCCACTCTTAGAGGATCTATGCTAAGTCGTGATGATGAAAGTACATTCCCTTTTCCCTACTTAAGATAAGCTAAGTTAAGATAGAGATGAGTGTGCATGAGCCTCAAGCTCTTATACAAGGGGGATATCTAGTGGTAGGATGAGATATGTGGTGAACTCCAGAGAGAATAAGACCCAAAGGGAGAAGGTCGTAGGACCTAGCCTCCAATATATGAGATATGTGTTTTAAAAAAATGTCCTACACTAGATTACTCTTGAGTGTTGAGTTGAGTCCTTATGCATGATTCAAATCTATATGTGAGAATTGGGTGAAATAAAAGGATGGGTAGATGACCCATATGATAAAGTCAATCCTTTGGCTGAGTTAGGTCCTAGCTAGAGTGACATATTTTGAGAATCTCATCATTAGTTGCAAGTGAGGTTATATATGAACTATAGTTACGAGAGTATGATGTTTTGTGCAAAAGATACTCAAAATACATGTTCTCCCTTCTTCTTCTCTTTCTTAATATATGATGATAGAAACCTCACTTGAGCTATATAGATGATTTATATATGAGGAGTCACTCGTATAAGCTTGACCTATTTTATATTCCCCCCCATATCATACATGTAGTACCAAAGATTGAAATAATGATAAGTTTGACTTTAAAATATTCTCTTCCCCTCCATATGAAATATGAAAGATATGATGTTGAGATCATGGGATAAACTTATTATATTCTCTTTTTCCCTTCACATAATACATGCAAGACATAAAAAGTTGAACTCATGAACTTGATATAAAGATATTTTTGGATCATAGGATATGTGATCAAAAATATAGTTCGTAACTTTGATCCTTCTCAATGTATGCTTCTAAGTTGAGTATAAATATCACACCATAGGGTGAAACCCTAATGGTCAAACATGTTACGTAAGCCCTTCTTATGTAGAAAAAAAATCCTAATATCAAGGATGAAGATAAATCTCCTCTAGTGCTGAAATCATTGTATGATGTTGATCATAAAACATATTAATGATGTTAGATTTGAAATACCATAGCATATAAATGAATTCCTCTTGAACATTCAAAGTATGAACAAAACATGTACCCTTAGAGATGATGTAACCCTAAGATATCATAATGTCATGTTACAGATAAGACATTAAGTGATGCTTCCACATATATAAGGTGGGGTGGACACACCCAATAATCTTTGGACCCTAAGCTGACAACTTAGAGTGCATGCAACTATGGTGGTCTTTGAAACCTAGAAGTGGTGACCTATATGAAGTTGAACTTTATGATTACCACTTAAGTATGAGATTAGTTGAATTTCGAGGACAAAATCCCTTATGAGGTGGGGTGAATGTGATGACCTAATTTTCAAGATTTCTAAAACCAATATAGTATTTAAGGTGAATTACACTACGAAGAATTTTGACTCGAAATCTTAGGTTCAAAGTTGTTTCGTACATATTCTTTTGAGGTTTGAAATAAATAAGATAATAATATGTATGATGACTCTAAACCTAGGTTTCCATAATGTTTGATGTATGACGAGATATGGGTGACACAACCACTGTTTTTGTCTTACCGCATGGTCATTTTTGTCAAGGTAGACTTATTAATTTACATACGTGAAGCCTTAAGGCCTAGGATTGATCTAGCAATCGATTTGTTATCCCCTACCCCCGTTTCTCATGGAGATGGTAGTTCATCACTTGAAGACCAAGTTCCCAGTTCCATGCCTTGAAATAAAGGGATCGTAACCAAGAACTACAGGTAGCCATCATCCGTCCTCCAAGTTCGGATCTATCCAACAACTTCTAGCCTACTCGTTGCCCTTCAATACCCCAGATCGTACCCACCTAAACCTTCTCCACGGAGGCACTGAAGCAATGGCCTTCTTCTTCCTCAGCCTTGCTGTAGTTGCAGATGAAGCTGGAGAGGATCTCAGTGCCTTCTTTGCTGGTAAGAGTGGTTCCAGCTTCTTGGAGACCTCACAGATCCAAAGGCGATGTGAGTTACTGGGAAAGATGAGCGTCGAGAGCCTGAGATGGGTCGCTGGAGAAATCCCTCAACATCGATGGTGAGCTCCAGCAGCCTTGAAGAGGATTCGTCGTGGCACGCCGTGGAAGCTGACATCATTTTAAAGGATAGGGATGATGTCTGCTGAAGGAGCCGGCAAAGAAGAGGATACAAAGGCCAATATTTTGTCGTTGTCAAGCCGTGCAGCGGCGTCACAACGAAATGGAGGCACGCAGAGGCTGATTCCATAGAAAGGAGAATCGAGCCCTACTGCAGACTCACACAAAGCGGGGAAAAGCACAGTGAAGAGGAGCTTGTGCCATCGATCTCTCGCCGAAGCTGGTTGTCACGGCGGCGCCCAGGTCTGAGAATGTCGGGCTAATAGCAGTGGTCGTGGGAGCAGAGTCCCTCTACAGACTTTGGTTGATGCACATGTGAGAACAAGAAAGGAGACCGGATGGCCTTTGCACGCCCGAGCCGAGCCTCGCGGCAGAGGTGACGACAACTACTTTATGTCGCACGACGGGCACTCAGCGGACGAATCTCTTCGAACGCGATGGGTGAAGGAGAAACTGAGTCTGAGACTCACGGATCACATTCTAGAGACCATCCTCACGATGGAGGCGCACGTGGGCGTCAAGCTCCGCGATCGTGAGGAGAGCCACAATGACGGAGGCTTGAGCAAGTAGAAGCCCACACACGTGGCCGTTGAGCGATGGGCGTCCCAACGTTCATGCGAGGGATCCCTGAATCGACAAAATGAAACAGAACCGAGTCTAGGTTAAAGAACCAGCCGACTCAACCAAAGAAGAGTAGCGCCTTTTAGAAGCTACGTGGCAGTCCCCAGTTGGCCGCAAAAGGTAAACCTTTAATATATACTCGGATCTTCAATAATTCATATAAAATAGCCCGATTAGCAGAAAAATACATATATACACCGAAATTCTCAGAAAAATGAGTAGAACACAATGAAAGCATAATATCAGGCTTTTGAAGAACTAATAATAGTGATATCATGTAAGATTTGTAATGCTCATTTCATAGATAATAAATATCAAATGATGATATAAAATTATGGGAAAAATGTCAGTAAGTTTATAATCATGTTTATAGTTCATATGATGTCAGATATGGTCATGTTGAGGGACGAAAGCCTATAATTTGATTAATATGGCTAATTAGGGCTAATAACACTAAAGATAATGTATTAAATGCATACATGCTCTATAAATGATGAGATTTACAAAAAACCATCATATCTGTAACTGGAATATAATATATAAATTTGAGATCACTTATATTCATAGAATTCATGTTATATGAAGATGACCCTTAATACATGGGTTGTAACCCTATTTTGAATAATGTATATAAACCAGGGTTAATATGTGCACAAAAAAGATATGGAACCTAATGTTCAGATAATGAACCATAATCTAGAAAATGACATCATTAAGATAATTCTAAGACAAGAATGCAAGTAATGATGAGAATATCCTAATGAGTTAAGAAAACCCTAAAATGGATACAATTAGGGTTAAGATGAGATGTAAGATGATAAGGACTTGATGATAGTATATGGTCTTGTCTTGATCAGGTGCTGACCAGTTTGCCTAGATGATCAAATATAGTTATGAATCTCTGAACTCAGGTACGTGGGATTTATTAAGTATAAGACTAGTTTTCTGGTTGCCTGTGATATGCAATATCTTAAATGCTCGTATTTGGATATGATTGCTTGGTTGAACTAGTATGAGTTATACTTCGCCAAATCTGATAGAACATAAATGAGTATGATGGGTTGTAGCTACTAGAGCACATAGCCTGGTGTGGATGTATGTTGCCTAACATGGATGTATGATTCCTTGGCCCATGTTAGATGTATGATGATACTATATTGCCCATACTAGATGTAAGTCAAGTGCTAGTATGTGTAGCACAACCGCATCAAAGTGAAAGCAATAAAAGAAATGTTTACCTGATTATCGCTTTAAATAATGGTTTCTTTTACTCTTTCTTTCTCAAGTTATTTCAATTATGCAAACATATTAGTATGTATCTTTCTACCCACGTACACAACAACTTGTGTGTTGATTCGTTGTTTCACGTATGTTTTAGGTTCAGAGCTAGCATGGAAGAAAAAGAACAGGGTGTGAGTAAGTTGTTCAGGTTGTACCTATTGTGTAGATCATGTTTAGCATACATGTTCATAGACTTGTAAATCTTCTTTTAATATGTAAATGTAATTCATGTTGTAATAAGTAATCTTGTATTAATATATACATGTTGAATGTTGAGAAATGTTATGTTTGTATGTTCATGTATGCGTATTATGCTTCTGCATCGCTTTCTGATATGATCGGATGATATCTCATTCCCAATAGGGTTTGGAGAAACCAAAATCCTAGGATGTCACAGGTTAGGTATTGGTGCAACATTACCTATTGATAAATCTCAGACTTTAGGTCTTTTTTAAATTGTACTATATATAATAGTAATACATTATTGATCTATTCTATAATATTGTCATTTGTGATCATTCAAGCATGCATATTCAGAGTGTTTTTTTATAACCAATATTCATATATTGAAAAACTCATTATTGGGATGACTCAATTTTGGGATTGCATTTCACAGGTCTTAAATATTGAACAATATATAGGACTAAGAAATTGTAGTGCCTATGTAAGATCGCCATTCTTGATCATTCAAATATGTAGATTCAAATTTTGTACACCTTCTATCTTCCATTTGTTTCAATTGCAGTTATTGTAGAAGCTTTTCATTCTAAATATTGTTGAAGAGGTAGTGCATAAGATTGTCATTTGTGATCATTCAAGCATGCATATTCAGAGTGTTTTTTTATAACCAATATTCATATATTAAAAAACTCATTATTGGGATGACTCAATTTTGGGATTGCATTTCACAAGTCTTAAATATTGAACAACATATAGGAGCAAGCAATTGCAGTGCCTGTGTAAGATCGCCATTCTTGATCATTCAAATATGTAGATTCAGATTGTTTTGTTTATAACCAATAGTTGTACATTGAAAAACTCATTATTGGGATGATTGGGTCCCAAGATTGCATTTCATCGATCTTAAATATGGAACAAACTCCAATAGTAAGTTGGTCATTTTCTTCACACACAACTATTATGTCCAAGAACTCCATCAGCAATGTGTACTTTTTTCTATATAAGAGCAAGCATGCAAACATTCCTAGAACCATACGGAGAAACTCTAAACCTAATATATATCTACCAAAAGAAGCAATGTTGTCTATTGATCTATGTTTTCAGTATGAGCTACAAAGAATCAAAAGAAGTATAGTTTTTATCCCCCCCCATGGTAAAGCCTTGGACTACATGTAGCAGGTCGGGTTCAGATTAGCGTAGGACAATTCCACATGTATGTGTTGTTCACTTGACACTCTAACCATCATCTTGTGTCCGTATGGGGTTGTATACAACTTATTGAAGAGATGGAGATGAAAGAGAAACACCACTTCTCCCTAACTCCTATGAGTAGCAATAAAATCATGATGCACGTCTTCGATTAACCTACACATGGCTATGACTCCCCCTCAAGTTTCAATAGTGATGATTCTCTACATGTATGTGGATGTCCAAATCCTTGCATGAAGAGTTAAAAAGTGTGGGTATGACTGCCACGAATATTAATGAGTTTTTAGTAACTGACATCTAAGGGGATGGCAAGTAAAAGGTAAAAGCAAAATTTGACAAAGTTGGGAACACATCAGTGATAGCAGCAGAGGAACCATCATTTTCTATTTGCATGCAGAAATCATCCAGAGGTTATGATGTCAATGAAGTTATGACGATGTCAAATTTTTCAAACTTGAAAAAGACGTAGACATGGCCCTTCCCAACCACAATGATGTTGTTTGAACATCTCCTACCTGGGAGTTATAAACTAATTTTATGAGATGTTTTAAAGGGAACCAACGACCATTTTTCTACAAGTTTTTCCTTTTGGACGTACATACAAATATATGTATGTACCTCCTCCAATCTTTATGAGTATGATTTTACATGCTAGATATGCAAGACTTACATATATTCTTTTTTATAATTGTTCGGGATGTATATACAATTAACACTGTATGCAACCACATAGAGGTGGAAACAACATAGATATGATACCTAGAATGTTTGTAGTGATCACCAGAGGTGTCATACTGACACTACTTCATGAACATAAAACATGAAGACATTATCAAGTCTATTGTATGAAAAATGCATGGTAACATCTAGTTTTCATCCGTTTAGTACATGCCCCAAGTTGATATGAAAAATGCATGATATCATCTCATTTTCATATGTTTCCTTCAGAATTTGTTTCATAACAACAATATGTTGTCCATCACTAATGCCTACAGCCTCAGGGGTGATCTTAATGGATAAAATTGTCCAATTTCCTTTATCATCTGAAGCACCAGTGTATCTCTGAGAAGCCTAGAAGGTGTGTAGGTGTCGGGGATGTTGATGTGTCATTCAACGATGTCTCCTTTTCTAATGAGTTATATGTATGATGTAGTGACATTTTGTTGTTTCTCATCATCTTGGTGTGTACTATTGTGTTGTGATTCCATAGATCTATCTAGTGAGATTAATTTTTCTGCTTCAGGGTCATGATAGTGCCACACTATGTGAATTTGGGTGGTGTTGTTGAAATCTTTGATCCACTTAGTGACATCTTGGTGTTCTTTATGCCAATAGGAGAGATGACATCCCTGTTAGAGATCTAGAATAATCATCACCTTGTACCATCCTTGGATTGACTGTATTCCACCCACCAATCCTCGTTGAAAAGGACCCTAAAAATGTTCACATGAAGATCGATGTGTTAAGGCTCGTAATCACACTTGAGGAGGTACCTACATGTTTTGAGGGCGTGAATGTTCTTAACTGATTTATGGTCAATAGTGAACTCCCGGAAAACCATGTTGTTGTCTTGTCTCAATGTTCTATGTAAGGTTGGTGGATATTTTGTGAGGATGAGGAGCATGTGTTCTCCTTAGTGATGATTTTTATGTGGTTGTGGATGTGTAGTCTCTTGGATTTTTCAAGTTTAAGTATATCTAAATCACATGTCTTTATAGTGTAGTAGTCAAAACTATGGTGTATGTGGCTGGATAGTACACATGTCTAGAGGTGTGCGCAAGTGGAGTCAATGGTGTGGAGTCAATGCCCTAAATGTATCTAAGGGCTATTGTGGTTGAAGATGTCTCCTTGATATGAAAGCAGTCTATATGTGTGTTATTGCTAAGAATGAATATTATTGGATTTGCATATTGGTATCCGTCTTCATTGAATAGTGGTACATATTGGTCATCCTTTACATATTACACACAGTTGTCAATCTTTTCCAATGCTTTTTTAACCATTGTTGACTATCATAGGTTAATAGCTGGAGTTTGAACTCCTAAAAATGTCAAAGTATGTGGCACTGAGAGGAAATCAATAGTGGTGCATACTGGTCTCCTTAGTGATGATCCTCATGTAGTCGTGGATGTTAGGTAGTCTCCTAGAATTCACAACTTTAAGCATATTTAAACCACCTATGCTCATACTATAGTAGTCATAACTATGAGAGTGTGGCTAGACAATACACCTACCCAGAGGTATGCACAAATGGAGTCAACAATGTGGAGTCAATGCCCTAAATGCGGCTAAGCGAAGCTATAGAATAAGATGTCTCCTTGATATGAAACCATTCTAATTGTATCCTATTGCTAAAAATGTATCTTATTGGATTTTCATATTGGTATTGGTTGTCATTGAATAGTGGTGCATACTGGTTTTCCTTTGCATAGTATACACAATTGTGAATTTTTTCATATGCTTTGAAAACATTGTTGATTATCATAGGTAAATGGATGAAGCTTGAAATACAAATTTTATTTTTTAATATACGTTTCATATTTGCAGGTTAAGTTTCTTTAGTTAATGGATCTTTGAATGACATATCGTTGCATTAATGCCTTCCAATCTTCCTCACATCTTTAATCTACTCCATTTTATGATGATTTTATATATAAATCTTAAATACCTCCCAAACTCCATAAGGCGTTTGTCCCCAGGTTTGTTGTTTTCCCACCTAACCAATCTGGCCAAAAGCCTCACCATAAATCTCATAAGGATCTACATAATGGCAAGCTCGATATGGAAACTAACATAGAGAAAAACCTTAAACCCCATATCTGTTGAGCAATGTTTCCTATGGATCTCTGTTTTTAGTATGAGCTTAATATCGTCTATTGAAGGAATGTTCTTCTCCTCTCATTTGACTAACACATGGATCGGAGATAGATCTAGGTTGGTTTCAAATCAATGTTCGATAGTGTCACATGTATGTGTTGTTCCTTTGGCACTGTAATGACCATTGGTGATTGTTTGGGGTTGGAAATAGTTTATCGACGACTGAAAGATGAAGGAGGGACACCTCTTCTCATTGAGTCTGATATATAAAAAAAAGATCGTGATGACCCTCTTAGATGAAGGTGGATGTTGATATGATCCCCTTTGTTATCTCAACACTGATAATATGAACATCATTCCCTGGCTTACCTTTAGAGATCCTGATCTGAGGACCTTCTGAAAAGAGTTATGAAGCACAAACCTCAAATCCATGATTGAAAATCTAGTTGCACTAGCCAAGGCATACATCAAAGGGGAGCATAAAACCAAACTAGAAGAGACTAGAAAAGAAGATGAAAAGGTAGACAAAACACATGGAGATGATCTGAAGGGAAAATGGAAGATTGATGAGGAAAGGTATGTGTTTGAACTAAAATTCATGGCATATAGATAGAAGTGGAATGTGATTATGACTGGGAAGAAATACTGCAATCAAAATTGATTGTCAAAAAAGGAATTTTTATATGAAAGGAAAATATACAAAAATAGTCACTTACAAAATCACAGCCGGTATTTTGAAATCCTTATTTTCTTTAAAGTAGTTTGTATTGAATGCATCCTCCATAAGTTGAAACTCATCTTGTTTATGCTCTGATTCATAATTAGGATTGTTAAGGTCTACAATGTAGTTTTCTAGAAAAATGAATATAACATCATTGTTAAGATCAATATACATATTAAGAAGAACTAGTATTAAACAAATTATGTATCAACATATACAAGAATACATGTCTTGATTAAAATGAAAACCCTTGTTTGTGTAAACCATCACTCAGATCATTATAAACCATCATTCATATCATACTAGAACATCATTTATATCATATAAAACCATCATTCGTATCATACTAAACCATCATTCAGGCCATACTAAACCCTCAATCAGACCATTCTAAACCATCATTTGAAGGATTTGTGGAACAATTTTATGCACTAGGATTGTGAATGGGAAGCATAGTCATTTCACTTTACCCTTAGTGGTTGATAGTTCATTTTTTGTTGATATCATGGATGTATGCTTCTACTATGTTGTATACCAGCCACTGATTTACGGCCATTATCTTGAAGTCAAGGGATTTTAATATAATAATGAGATCATTATACATATGGTGCCCAATATGACATGATCTTTCATTATCAACAACAACATGTTCATAAGTTACATACCAATATACATATGTAAAATGACAATGATACTCACTCTAAAAGTTTGCAATTAAAGGCAAACAATCGTGTTTTCTATGTAAGTTGTTTTGTTGTGTTTTTTTTACTGACATGGGCTCTATTTCTTTTTTTGTTCTTTGATCGGTCATCTCGGTGATCTCATACTGATCTTTGTCCAATTTACTTGTTTGTATGACCTAGATTGCTCTTGTATTTCTCTTGAAAGGTTTATCGAAATCACCCCTTTCTATGGGACACGAACAAATGGACCTTGTAAACCTTTTCCCCTATCTAATGTTTCCTTGCAATGTCATGGCATTTGCCTCACTCTACTTCTTGTCTCCATTCCTCATCAACATGCATGCCTTATCCTCTTCATCATTCTTCAACTTCCTCTAGGACTTAGTAGCCTCCTTCCTCTTGGCAGAAGTGTCCTTTTTCCTCTTGGATTCATCCTCTTTCTTCATCTTGCTCTCAACTTCAACCTTCCACTTGGCCTCAGCTTCAACCTCTCATAGTTCCTCCCTTCTCTTGGTGTTGCCGTCTTCAGCCTCATACCTATTGTTGTTGGCTTCCTCCATCCTCTTTGCCTCAACTTCTTCCTTATCCTTGGCCTCAACAGCCTCACTACTATTGGTGTCAGCTTCCTTCGTAATCTTGGCCTAAACATCATAACTCTTATTGGCATCATCTTCAACCCTCCTCTTATCCTCGACTTCTTCGTTCTCTTTAGCATCAATAACCTTGATCATATTAGCCTCAAATTATTCCTTTTCTTTGGGCTTAACATCCTCCCTCCTCTTGACCTTATCTTCATCCTCCTTGCTGGCCTCAGATTCCTCTTGAATCTTTGTCTAACCTACTCCTCATGTTCACCATACTTCTTCTCTTAATTCCCTCCATCATATGCTTGACCCTCATTGGCCTTATTTTTGACCTCCTCCTTCCTATTCATTCTTTTATAGTCAATCATTATCTCTTGAACCTCAGAATCAGTTGAAGTTTTATCATTGTTGTATTTAGGTTCCTCCAAAATTTGAGAGGTAGTCTACATTACCCTCTTAGAATAATCAGATTATGTGGCACTCGGAGGAATATCAGTCATCAGTTATTCCTAACCATAGACAAGGCCTGAGAGCTTATAAGATGCACCATGTTTGATTGGTGCCTTCTTGTATGACGCTCTTATAAAGGTCTTTGTATGGAAAGTACTCAACTAGGAGATCGATTTTATATTGCAGGACGACTTCTCAATGGAAGTCATCCTCCTTTTACTCCTCCTATTGGGAGACACCTCCAGTGATGAGGCGTCACCCACAACCTATACAAGCAAGCTAAGATTGCATCTCTTTTGTTGGACTAGCACATTTTTAGCTCCTTATATACAATATTAAGGTTTTGTTTGTAATAGTTAGCCATTCCACTATAATCCTGATGCATAGCTTGCAACTTGGCAATCATTATTATTGTTTTGAATCTGTCTTCGCCTTTATCATCTTCCAACACACAGATTTTAGAGTGTAACCCCACTTCAACAATATCATCCTTACACACTTCATCAGGGACAACAAGCTCTCTTCCATCCATTAGCACTTTCAATGTCTGAGTATCTGAAATACAAGCCCACATACAACATGTTGGTGGAGGTGCCAACCTTCCCTCACAACAGAGGATTTCTATGTAGTGTGTTTGCAATGAATAGATAGTCATTTATTTCATATGCTAATTGAGAACATACGATACCAACATATCTGATTAAAGAGAACCAATATTAAACTTATATGGAACCATTATTCTAACATACACAAAATCTAAATTTATTTGTAATCTAGTTTGCATGTACCACTATTAAGTTTCAAATGACCCAACTTGTTGTATTTTCTAAACCATGATCAAATGTGAACAATTAAAGTGATATTATACATTTAGATTTTACCATTTTTAGATGCATATTTCCCATGGGTTTTCCTTTGCAATCATTTTCCTTGTATTGGGACACTCCTTTGAGCAGGTAGCTGACAACATAGCCAACCTAATTGTAGATCCTCACACTGTGTAAGTTTTCTATGTAGATTCCATAGTTGAATGGCACAGGACTAGAGTTAGATGGACCTAGAAGGTTCCCTATCGTGTCTATGATATATAGTTGTGTTATGACCTATGTGCTTCTTGAGATTGAAAGAACTAATTTGATGTCTTCAAGGTAGACAAAACTCATTCAGTTGGGCTACAATCCCATTATATCAGTCAAATTTGTTAATCTTGATTTTGATCATTTTAAATTATTGTCGAGGTCGATATGGATCTTTCCTTTTGGAAGACCATACACTCTCTAAGCATCAACTGCCATAATGTCCAGTCATTTTCCATTCACACATGACCACGTGTTTGTTTCTGTATCAAATGAAGTAGACAAAAACTTAACCAAATTAGGAAACATGGTTTTCATTTTTTTACTCTAACCGTCCAGCAAACCCAACTTGTTGTAGTGCCTCTCTGATGGTAGGAAACTATTATTTTCTTTGTGAATGATTTTGATGATGTCAGCATTGGGGCCGACTCTACACCTATGTTGGAATATTCATGCCATCCCAACAAAGAGAGAGCGACAGAGTTTCCCAAAGAGATCGAGGGATCGAAGTACTCACCTCTCACTCACAACAAATGAGGTTTAATGGAAATATAACTCTGACTCTAATAGTCTCAAAAGAAGCTTTCAAACTCTGGTGACGCTTGTTGACCATCATTGGGTATATGAGATTTTAAAAAACCTAAGACAGTTACCACAAGGGTGTAGGGCACATTATGAATTTTACATAAAAACCCATGAAAAATATTTCATTTGCACATTTTGGATCACGATTGGATTACTTTTTCTCATTACATGAATATGTGTTATCTTCATACTTTAATATTGGTGCAACATAAGAACCAATGATCGTTCTTTGTATATTTTAGTAACATATAATCAAATATTGAGTAAAATAATTTGTCATTATCCGATTCTATAATTCTCATTCCGAGTGAATTAGTTATCTACTTATCTATCCTAGGAAATTTCCAACCACTCCTGTCACTACTAGAGCAGGAATAACCAAGTGTTTTCAAAGAAATGCAAATAACAAAATTAACCAAATAAAATGTCTCTCATCCACTTCACTCACTGCTTAACTAACCTAGGATAAAAAATTTAATTAATTTAAAACAACATATCATTTTAATATCTTATGTTAATGGGAAAATTCCTTGAAAATCATGATGAAGTCTTTTCATACCTGGTCAAATATATTAAGAACTAGAGATTGTAATTAAGCTATGACCACGCCTACTTTATAGGTCTAGGAAATCGGAAATCCATCTCCTAGTTCGTTAGTAACCAGTTATCCAAAAATTCCCCAAACGAAGGTAGATCACTATTTCATATCTCATTGACACCTGGTCATAGACAATGTATTCTTTATCCATTACAAAATCAAAATTTTCACATATCCCATAATCTCTAATCACCATGTTAGTTTGTACACATTCCTTCATTGAGGCTTTCCACCACAAGATGTACGACAATTTCCTTCCTTTACCATATGACTGGATTCTCCACGTCCCAGAGTAGCACATTGGATAGATAGGATGCCTTCATCATGTTGACTGCTTTACCTTACACCTCTGATATGGATATGTAGGATTTACCTTCTATGAAGGGTGGGGAGGCTTCATCAAAATAGTTGGAATTGTTTCTGGTGACCTAATTTATGTGGATTGGGTCTAGCACTTCAATCTTCGCATGCAATTATGTGACATAGATGACCAGTCAAAACCACTAATTGCATATGTCACAACCTTAGTGATTATGTATCATGATAGTGCAATGGCCTAATTCCACAATGTGGAGGGCCATGCCATCTACACAGTCCTGGTTGGACATGCGGTAACTTTTAGAGAGGCCAGGGGTAGTCAGTGGCAGGAAGAGGAATATGCTAGGAGAGTGCAACATAGGTTAGTCCCCATAGATCCTATCTCATGTGATCTGTCACCAATTGATGCATACATGATAGCACTACAACCCACTGACTCAAACTCCCATCTAGTTCTCGGCCCCCATTTACTACGTTGTGTAGTGCTACACAAAGTGGTCCATTATACTTATTGTTTACTTCCTATAGAGGCCCCTATACCTGTTCTTTTGCCTCTCCTCCTGATGTACTTAGATAGCTCACCCTAAAATCTTCATTATTTTCACTAAAAGATTCCGGCATGATCTTGGATGATTCAGAAGACTCAGATAAACCCAACATCCAAAAATTTTCAAACTAACACTCTCAAAAGATTTTTCTTCTTTTCTGTTAAACATTGTATTAAATACAATGTGTTTTATTTTAGTGTATTTTGGATATACTTATTAATCTAATTAATGTTTGATATGGGTGTTAACCTATGATATTGTTTTGGGGGTGTGAAACACTAAATCCTTGTCTAGACATTGTTATATATTTGTTCAATACTCTCATAAAATAAGTACATTCAATCAAAATTTAATTTTCAAATTAAGGAATTACATCGAGATGGAAGGAATACAAGCAATAAGTTGCACCGCCATTCCTTTATGAATAGTAAAACCAATCCTCTGAAATTCTATATCCATAGACTTGGGAGTCATGGCATTGTTATGCATTATATTTTTAATACTCTTGAGCAGTTTTACACCCTCTGGTGCTAAGAAACCAAAAGTATCAAACCCAAAAGGTATAAAAATATGTTGATTGTCGAACTATACTTTCTCATGTTTGGCTACTTTTGCTGAGGTAGCTTTGAGAGCATCTTGGCCTAGAGTAAATGCCCCAGCACTTAGGCCCACAAGTGGAAAAGCCTTGCCAAATTCACACATGCATTTTCCTCAAACCCATCCAATAATTAAGATATTAGTGAGTCTAAGTGTTGATCTCCCCTCTCGTAGATCGGTTAAAAAGTTATCAGGTACCTCTTTCTTAGAAGTTGTTCCAACATATCGATTTAGTAAATTGTGAATCTTGGTACAAACACTCTTATATTCGGGTTAGAAATAGTAAATATTGGTTATGCTAAATAGTGAATCATGGGCCAGGCAAATTTTCATCATGGATTAGTGAATGAAAACATTAATATGTACCAAAGACTAATCTACCCTGAAGCAATCAAAATAAAAAAAACCATTATGTTGGGAGAGACTTAAATATAGAATATGCATTTCCAACATGTGGAGATCTGATCAGATTGAGTGTTGACAACATGTTGAGATAGACTTCAATATAGAATATGCATTGCTCGACATCACATCTTTTGGTGCACAAAGGAAATTGTAGCATGCAATTTGGGAAATAGAGATCTAGGAAGCACGAGATTGAAGTGAGGGACATTATTATAATTTGGATAAACATTACTTTAAAATGGGTCAGTATATACTCAATGATACATGGGTTAGTCTTATACCAATATTAATATAACAAAAATTGAATACTAGTATAATAAAAGTATGAAACCTGGGACAATCATATACCAATATCAGTACTATAGTTGTTAACTTAAAGAGTGAATACATGTTTAATTAAAGAGTAAATACTGGTTTGGGTACATTACATATTAAATCTACACTGTCCACATGTTATCGGTCAGGAACAATTCCTTAACTAGAAATTAGGATGTTGTAAAAAATGTGTAAGCTATCATTAAGGATATGGAGCTCTAGCCGATTATGTCTAGCATCAAGAAGTTCTATGACAACCTTTATTTGAAACCTTTTGATGATTGATGGACTGTGCCATTTCTCGAAACATTCATGCAGAATGTGTCCATTCCACTCTTCCGTCATCAACATCACAACAATTGTCAATCATTCATATCAGTATGAACATGCACAACCAAAACTTCTGGATGACAATTGTTCCACTCTATTAGATCCCCGGTCGGGTCCCTAGTTGTATCTAGGTACAACTTCATTCCTTCCATAACCGCCTCACCGAGAAGCCTATACAAAGCGTTGAAGGTTTCCTCACATGCCTTGCTACTGAGTCAAAGGAACCTCCTACTAAGAAAGTCAATGCAATACAAGATGTAATGGCCACCATCCATAAAAGGAATCATGTAATAAAAAAGATAAAAAATTTTATGTTACTTATAAAGTATATTTTTATTGGTGAAGAGAAAACCAGTACTATTGCCAACTTGAACACTCACAATGAGTGAAATTAGGTTTAGGTGTAAGATAGTCAGTATGAAGAATGAAATTAATGAAATTCCATTTTTCAAAAGGGTCCAAAAATTTGACCAAGTGCATTTGGAAATTTTGCTAGACATACAAAGTAAGGTTGACTGATCTAATCTAAAATAAAAAAAGAACATGAAAACTAGGACAGATACACAATGATTACTAGAATGGGAACATAACTTGAAATAAAAAAAAATAGGAAAACTTGAACAAATAAAAAATAGTACTTGAGTGGAAGCTAGTGCAAAGAGGAGCCACTGGCACTAATATTGAATGGAAGCCAAAGTCGTTTAATGTAGCGATTACTATGGGACAAATCTTGTTTATTGAACATGTGATCATATGTTGTGATGACACTATCCTCAATCATCCTATTTTCCAACAGTAGTCTCATATCCCTCCTCTAGTTCCCAAGTGAGTCATAATTGAACAGGATATAAGACTACAAATACAACCTAAATTGGGATCCAATACTCCCCTTTTTATAAACACACTATGAACTTACTCAGAAACAAACTATAAACTTACTTTGTCTCTGCTACATTCCATGCAAACCTGACAAGAAGTTGATGGTGCGGGCAGAGGTTTGAACCAACTACTAGATGTGGTACTATGATAGATATGTATCTTGATTTCTTTGAAGTAGAAGATCCTTCCTGCTTCCCAGCTTCCTCATTGGTATCATTTGCCTATTTCTATAGGAGTTTATCTCATAGGATAAGAAGAGCTAGAATGCTTCCACTTTTAGATAGGTACTCAACTGCAACAACAACGGAAGTAAATAACAATTCACGCGATAGGAAACAAAAAATATGGACGGTAACACAGATGTAGGGCTGGAAAATAAAATCTGGAAGGAGAATGAACTTGAAACATCATGTCGATGGTGCATTGGATGTGCCACAATAATTACCACTTGATATTTTCCAGTAGCAAGGAAAATAAGGAGACAAAGCCGAAATATTTAAAAGCTAAGAGTTGGACTTTTATTTGAATATTGGTGGAAAAGTGTATGGCCAATTTATATTTATGTTATAACAATGATGTTAAGGTTGATGTGACAACTGCTATCCAAATGATAACTTCATCACTCAAAACCACGTTGAAACAACCATTAACAGTGAATTACCAAAAATCACTAAAATTAAAACCATTTTCTTTCACAAGGATCCATCGCCAGGAATTTTCACAAAAAGGCCTAAGGCCATATATACAAGTACACCATTTCGTGTTTATACATACATCATTCCTTCATATAATTAGGATTTGAGATAGCAGTTGCTTTATCCAAAACATACACAAAAGCAACTCTACACATTGAGGCATTCCTCATTAAAATCTCAGATCAATCACAAAACCAGATATAAAAACTATATCCAAGGACCTGAGAGTACAGGGACGACACGTAGGACTCTATTTTACTAGACACTTAATAGTACACTCAACATGAGTTGATACTACTTGTCCTGTTGCTTCTACTCATTCTTAGCTACACAATCACTAACTTCTTGGGTTTGTCTACCTAAAAAATCTGTGAAACCCACAGGGTGAGACAACAAGTCCTAGTGAGAGATATAACTCTCTACCAACAATATTATTATCACACGGTATATTGGTATTTAATCATAAGGTGAACTTAATAGATCATATCTTAATTGGACAGTTCAGGTAACCATGCTTGAATAGTAGATCAAATAATTACTTTAGAAGGAATACGAAGAACATGTATAACTATTATAATTAAACAATATAAAAGCAAAGCAAGGCTTCAACCAATTTTCTATATTTGATCCGTAAACAAATACACTATACAGCTGATTACATTTTCAATCAATCATATACCATACGGAGATGAGAATATAACTTCAATCTCCAACTGACCACTGCTACACCTCATCAGTTCCATAAAGGTCTATGGAAGAGTTAGAATCCATGACCTCACCTTCCTTAATCTTATGAGAGTGGCAGTCACATATTAGTCAATCTGCATTTTAGCTAGCCTGGCATATAGAGGCTCTTCGGTATAGAGATATAGTGTGTAGCATGTTCTCTGTTTAGGATATGACCATCTTCTATCATTCCTGATGTATACAGTGACTCATGGCCTGTAGACATACTCTTTCTTGGTGCTGGAGCTATGGCCATGATCACACTCTTTCCTGAATTTAGGATACAAATTGTACCTCATATATTCAACAATATGCGCTCCGAGTTAAACTCGTTTCACCATTCAGCAAGTTCTGACACCGAATGGATCTTTGGCCAGGGAAATTACATTCTTAGTTCCACTTGATTAATTAGACCAATTGAAATGCCTTTTAGCATCAATCAAGTTACAATGTACAATCAATAAACAAATTCTACAATAGAAAGGACTTAACTTATTACCTGAACATATAGGAACCTATTCAGTGTGATCTTTTCACACAATCATTTTATGCTTATCATTCATCACATGTCAATCACCAGGACCACATACCTTGGGGTAGTGACCCCTCATCTTATTTTAAGAGAACTATCTTTTTGCATAAGATAGTAGAACCTCATCAGGTCATAAGACCATTTATTCCTTCCTTTGTGTCATCATAACACAAGTGCCTCACAAGTCTATCATTATCACGAATCATCCTGGAATATCACTTCCTTGTATCAATTCCAGAGGATATTACCTCCATTAGGCATTAAACCTATATTAGGTCCTAAGACTCATCACATCACACATGGTGACTCATTGTTATCTCATTATGCCTTATTATGCATATGAGCATTACTCCTGCCACATCAATTGTATTAACTTGCCATAACAACCTTTAATCATTATGTAAAGAAAGAGGGTATATTAAATTACATTTAGACATATTTAATTGAGACAAGTAGGATATCATGAGGTCTCTAATCAGAATTAGACCTCCTACTGATTACACTTGATTTGAATATCAAACCCTTAGTTCATTATGGATAATGTTACCCTTTACCAGGAAACAAGTATCATTAAGTCAATAGACATGTATATTTATCATGTTATGGTGCAAACATTCCATATAGCTCACAAAGCCTAACATAATATGTTTCATGTTACTACATCATAGCTCATTTCTAGATACACTAATTATTTCCATGATTAGGGTCTCATGACAACACAATATCACATGGAGAATCATTCAACTTTCATCCTTCCCTTAATTAGGATCTGGATTTCCTCTTATTGTCAGTTAGGGTTTCCAAGTTCATGATTATTAATCACACCTTAATTCTCATCATAAGAGTTATAATATTACCACAAGTATTCAAGCATACTTAATACTTTCATTAATCATCATCAATTGATTATCAACATGAGGTATTACCTTTCCCATATGAGATATACAAGTTTCTAACTCATCTTTATTAGAGTATTGATCTCCACATACTTATCACATTAATTGATCTCACTTTATGGTTTATCATTCACATATTTACTGAATTGCCTTCATCTCATTACTTCATAATGTATCAATTAGTTATGTACAAGTATACAAATCTGCACTCATCAAAGTGTATCGGTTTGTGATCATCAAGGTGTATCGTCCTAGGTGTATCGACATAGCTATTACACCTTTTGTCGACCTAGACACATGTAATTATGTCGGCCTAAGCATCTTCACTTGAATAGGCCAAGACACATCAAACCTTGTATTGACTTAGACACATGTGATTGTATCCGCCTAGGTACATCAAAGTATTGATTGTAATGTACTTGAGAAGGTATATCAGTTATGGTGTATTCTAGGGTATCAGTCATACAACTTCATTGTGTATCGGCCACTCAACTGGCTAGGGTATCGGCCACTCAACCAACTCGGGTATCCACGTCATCATCAACTAGTATATCGGCCTCTCATACAATTAGAGTATCGGGCACACTACCAATTAGTGTATCAGCCTCTCATCGAACTAGGGTATCGACCACACTATCAATTAGTGTATCGGCCTCTCATCCAACTAGGGCATTGGCCACACTATCAATTAGTGTATTGGCCTCTCATCCAAGTGTTGGGTTTTAGGGGAGGCAGAGAAGGCAGCAGAAATAAAAACTTTCTCCTCCCAAACCCAGAACAAAGGAAACGCATCAACATCTATACAGTAGGAAGGATGGTTTGTAGAGGCGTACCTTGTCCTGAGGCTTTCTCGGTGACTTTACCTCGAGGCTTGTGTGGTCTTCACCTCCGGTCATGGATGGTGTCTGTGCAGCTCCTGGACTCACTAGGATTGGAACCTCCTGGTCTCACCAGGACTGTCGGGATTGACAGTTGTTCTCTGAGTGGCAGAAGTCTCCCGCCTCTGAAGTACTCCACACGGACCACCTGGAACTTCGATCTCCTTGTCCCACAAGGAATCAGAATGATTCACACCCTCCTATAGGCATACTAGTCACCAACACACTCTCATTCCACTAGTCGCTTTCTGCAGTTGTCTTTCCCTTGTTGTGCCTCCCTTATCGGGTAGCACTTGCTTGGGCTCTCTCTCGGTTACCAAAACCAGAGAGAATGACAACTTTGCAGAGCAACTGGTACATTGAGTTGTTCACCAGAGAAGCCCCCAATACCCCTATATATAGGAGGGTCATGGGACATGGTTCGATATCCTGGGCAATGCGAGATTAAAGCAGAAGTAGAAGGGTTTGAGATTTTCCACAAAACAACCAACTTGTGCCAGCGGAACTGATCGTTTCAACCCTGAAAAGATCGTTTGGTGACCTCAATCGATTGTTTCAAACTGAACCGATTGTTTGGGACACCTGAGATGATCGATTCATCTCATGAGCCGATCAGTTTGTGGTCCTAGTCCAACTCAAACTGACTTTCACATTTGTCTCCGATTAATCAAATATTAATCCTTGTCCAAATCGAATTTGTACAAGTGAAACAAATTGTATTTGCAAAATTGACTTTCCAAACAATCTCGATTGGTCACATGAGTCGACTGGTTCAACGTTTGAGTCAATCGTATCATTGCACCTGAGCCAATCATCTCACCAGATGAGCCGATCGGTTCACCAACCTGAGTCGATCGGTTCATCCCATGAGTCGATCGGTTGGGGCAGCAGACTTGTGCAAATCAGTCAATCGCAGTTTCAATCAATCTGATACTCCAATCAATCAGTCCAACACCTTGAACACTATGATATTGAGCTATCAATAGATTGAGTGTTTAATTGAACTACTAAACTCCTTTAGTAATCAATCTAAACATTGTTTGTGGATAAACTCCTCTTCCGGGTTAAATCCTATGTGTGTGACCCTGTAGGTCCATTTCACGTTGGCAGTGAAAGTCCATAACACTTATGACTTCACAAGCAAAGAGCGGTGCCTAGTCGCACATCAGTGCTACCCAAGTGAAATAGAAAGTTGGAGAACAACTATCAATCCTACAATCCGTGAATGGTGTTATAGTGAATGTATAATTCCTTTGTCATTGATATCCTGAATGAACTCAAGGCATGGAACAGTCATCCTGTCAACGTTCATTCACTTTCTTGATCTCAGAGTAGATTGGAGGAGATATGTATGACATCAATACTGATCCACACATGTGTGTGCATTCATATCTCAATCCTACTCATTAAGTGGCCATGGATATCAAACTCCCTCAGGAGGGACAAATCCCATATCTATCACTCACCCCTCAAAAACCCCATGTGTCAAAGCCACCCAATCATCACCTTTATAACAACCCATGTTTCAGGACTGCGTTTGATGATGTCAAGGTGTACCCAATGACATGTGTTGATTGTAGTGATTTCAGGTCTAAGAATCACACTCACCACCATCACTGTGAGAACTGATTGTGACTACCATATCATGGTTCCACGTGTCAAACTCATGGTGGGTCTGTCCGGTAAACTTGTTCTCCAACAAGTACTTATGTGTTTGGTTTGATATCTCCATATCATGAGTAATGAGATTTTGTCATCAACCAACACCATAATCTAGTCTTGTGTGTCATTTTTGTCAATCTACCTTCCACAATGACATCTGACTAGGGACATAATAAGAATGTACAAACTCTTAGCATCTGTATGATCACATCGTTCAGGTCCTTAACCTGAAAGCATACGTCATTGAGTATTGTCATTATCTAGACATTCAATCTGTTCTATCATTATCTCATATGACTGAACCAGAAAGAATTGGAAGCTTGCCTTTGATCTTTATCAAATCAATCTTAATGTATCCCACCAATCATTGTGTGATTGGCTCTCAGGGCATACATACCAACAGACTCCCACTTGCACTGTGAGCCAATCACCCTTGAATCATATTCATAGTGATCTTCAAACATGTCCCGCATGTTTGTGTGCTCTAGTACTAACATAGTGAGTTATGGAAACACCTTGCCAAAGTCAGTATTAACTGCATGTCTCACATCTCTTCGTTGGACATCACACGTATGAGATGGAGTTGCCATAATATGCGATCTAGTATTCCTTTTCTAACCTTTAGCCACATTGCATGACCAAGTACTCCTAACTTATCATCAATGACCGAAATAACTATAAGTTCATCTCATGAACTTCCAGATCCATATAGTATCCACTGTTGTTCTCTAACACACGGATACTCAACATTTCCTTTTAAACAGCTTTATTGGAATGTTTCCAATTATCAACAAACATTCACTTTTATATATCTCATATATATATATATATATATATATATATATATATATATATTGTGATTTATTTTCTATCTTTTTCGGAAGTTTGCATCAGTGTAACTCTTTACAGTGAACCCTTCCTTATTTCCATAGAACTAGTACTTCTCAAGTACTTATGGTATTCCAGTAACCCTTACTGGAACTGGACAGGCATCCACTTGTCATGTCCTACATACGAGTTATCAGGATGAGCATATCATATTGTCATGTCCTACATATAAGATGATAAATGCATTTTGTTCTTTCTATGTCCATACACGCAAGATAATGGAATGATTACATACATGATAGATCCATATCTATTCTTAGTGTTCACATTCTTCATAAGAATTGGACACTTGGCCTTAGGATACCAACTCCATGTAACATGGACACGTTTCTCCCACTGAATCTATCTATACTGAACCCTTTAGTATAGATTGCCAATGTATGCTCTCTCCTTTTAGGTCAAGAGGTTTTTGAGAACTATCCCTATAGATCTCTATTCCTATCTCATAGGAAACATCTCTATCTTCCTTAAAGATAATTTCCACTTTGGATTTCCATTCTAGAACATTTCCATTTCACATCAACATGTGGAATGTGAATACGCTCCCACTAAATCACAGATCTCTCTTTATCTTTAACATATCATTCAAACCCTTTGACTATATCATCAAAGTAAAGATCACAGTTCTGAGTTGCTTGTACTTAATCAATCACATTGATTGTCCATTGTAACTTATAGACTTCATTTGCATTAATGGATTCATAAACCTTTTAGGTTGTGTCATGTACACATCCTTGTTTTATTCCTCATAGGAATGCGGTTTTAGTATCTATTATGCCAAATGTCTTAGTCATTAAGTTACAATCAACAAGCATCATCCTTTTCAAAATGTCATCCATGTATCTTAACGCTTAAGACTTATTTGCACTTATGGATTTCATCCCAATGGGTGATACCATCAAGGTCATACCTTATGCTTCACATGGAAGTCATTTAGGATGTATAACTCAAAATATGATTCCTCATATTTATCTAGATGTTTGACTCATCTCATGACCAACTCATCATATAGATAATTGAGGTGTATCTTTCAAGGATATAAGAACTCATAACTCCTTTTGATTCTTAATGTCCTTTATTAGTGTGGGGTATTCTTTGTTAAGAAGAAATTAGTTATTTGATAATCATCCTCTAACTCCTTAGAGATGACTCCTTTTTATTTAGACATCTCCATGCCTTAATCATGAGTTAACTATGATACACTATCATAATCACTCACAAGGTTTTCAAACATTTGGTCTAAGTATTTCATTCATTGATCTCATCAAGAATTAACACTTTACCAAATTCGTACTTCATCTATGATATTCTTGAACACTTCAAGATATTCATATTGGTATTTCTCTAAATATCATTTGAAGTATCAGCATTAGCTCCAATAGGTATGTAAATACATCATATGTATTATACCTAATAGGATAATCATTCTCCCACTACCACTAGTGAAGATTGATTAATCATGTTCAAGAGAATCATGTCTCTTACTTGTTCTCTAACCAAAAGAGTCTAGACTTATCCATCATATGGAAACTAGAAATGAACTTCTCATGATTTATGCTAATTTGATTGTTTGAGTTATCAATAAATTTTAGGTATAATTTTATCTGATGCATAAAAAGTACCACAAGATAAACAAGGCATCACTACGACAGAAATGGCTTATAAAGTCACTTTTCAAGGTGTCGGTTGTATACATAAACTGACACCTAAACTCTACAGTGTCGGTTGATAACATAAACCAACATCCAATCTATGAAGGGCGACCAGACACGGGTACCGCTTTTATTAAGTGTCAGTTACTTATTAAAAAACCGACACCTAAAAGTAACCGCCAAAAATAAAATTTCCAGCAAAAAAAATTGCCTCCAAAAATTGACATACAGCGTCGGTTTTTAATGGAGGAACCGACAACTAAAGCTTTTCTGTGAGACAGAAATTTGTACAATTTTAGTCATTGGTTTTGTGACAATAACCGACGCCGTTGTGTTTTCGCGCTATTAACCGCGAAAATTTTCACCTCCCTTTAGTGTCGGTGTTTTGTTGTAAACCGACAATAAAAACATTTAGTGTCGGTTTTTAAAAAACCGACACCTAATGTTAACTTAAATCGCGCAAAAGAGCCCGACTCTTCCCCTTTCTCTGTTTCATTCATTCTCGTGCTCAGGGTTTGGTCCTTCGACAATTTCTCTTCCGCCCGGTGCCACTCCTCGCCTGCTGCTCTCCCTTCCACCGACGCTCCTCATCGGCGCCACTCGCCACCTGCTACTGCAGTTTCTCGCCACTGCCTGCTGCTGCAGTTCCTCACCGGCGCCGCTCGCCGCCTGTTGCTATAGTTTCTCGCCGCTTCTCCTCGCTTCCGCCCTCTCCTTCTCTGCTCTGCCGGCACCCTCTCCTTCTCTGCTCGACGTCGGTGCCTCTCCTTCTCCACGCTGCTAACAACAGTAGGCCTCCTTTCTTCTTCTTCTTCCTTCTCCCTCTCCTTACCAACAACAACCACGACCGTGTGGGCTGGCACGGCCGTGGCTGTGTTGGCCGACCACACGGCCGTGCTACCCAACACGGTCATGTGGTTGGCCAACACAGCCACGGCCGTGCCAGCCCACATGACCGTGGTTGTTGTTTGTTCTTTATGTACTGATTTTGTTATGATTTAATCATCTACTTAATGTTCTAATCATGTTCTTTAGGGTGTTTAGTATGGTTATTTAGGGTGTTCAGATATGTATAAAGGTTCCAAAAAGTATAGTATATATATGCATACATGTGCATTTTTTTATAAAATTGTATAGAAAATCAAAACCCATTCTTGGTGAGAATCCTAATCACCCTTCTTGCTTAATGATGAACTGTAATGCACACATGTGACATGCTTGGAATGTAAATGATGAACTTTTCCCTAAATTGCCAATCATGCTTTTAAAGACATCAATAATCACCCTAACTTGAAGAACTAGGATTTTAAGTAAATTAATACATATTTTGCAGCTACTTAGACAACATATGTGCAGATTTTGGATTCGCACATGTAGGGTTTTTTATTCCATCCTTGATTAGTCTAGTAGCTAAAGACCCTACATCAGTTCAACAATACTGCTGTGAGTCTTTTTCAAATTTTGTTGTAAAAAAGAAGACGGTGATAATGGCTCCATTCAATGTAGAGTAAGTTTACTTTGCTTATTATAATTTGGACTTAAGAAAATTACATTTTATTGTGGATTTTGAGTTATTAATTTTTAACTTTTTTTCCTCTAGGGGTAGGCATTGGGAGTTATTGGTTATTGCCCCCGAGACGTTCACTGTGTATTATCTAGATCCTAAGGGGGGTAAATTGAATACAAGATTTGGACACATAATGAAAATGGCAATATTTTGGTGAGAAATATTTCATTTTTCATATCCGTTAACATATGTTATTACATTACTATTTAATTGCAATGTTCTGTGTTACATTAACATGTAGGGGTTTTGAGGAGTACAAAAAGGCTGGAGGAAAGGTCCCCACGAAAAAGAACCAGCCAATAATTTGGAAGAACGTGCAAGTAAGTTCCCGACTGCAATATATGTATATATTATTTATGTGAACAATGCTTAATTAGTTGTATTTTTTAATATTTTGTATGTTTTAATTTATAGTGTGCTACACAAGACAACGGATGGGCATGTGGATACTATGTCATGCGATATATGCACATGATTATCAAACATGTCGTACTGGATATCGAATGTATTGCTCAGGTATTATATAGTCTCATTAGATAATATGATCGAAATATATCAATCTTATTTATAGCTCATTAATTATATATATACATCATTCTCTTTACAGGTGTTTAAAGTTGACCCCATTACAGGAAAGGACTTACCAAATGTTAATGCTCCCTATACAATGGGAGAATTAAATGAAGTAAGAGAAGAATGGGCAACAGCCATATAATTAGTGGGGGCTTTAAAATATAATTGGGATCCTGATAGAGAATAATGACTAAACAATGATACTTTGTAAATGAATTTCTGAATTATAATATATGTGTGAATGTTTCTACATGTCTGGATGTTTCTACATGTGTCTGAGTGAAAATGAATGAAAGTGTTGGTTGCTATATGAATGTTTCTACATGTGTGAATGTGAATGAATGGAACTACAAATTGCTAGCATGTGTGAATGTTTATAAATGTGTGAAAATAAAATGGAACTGCAGGTTGCATTATTAAATGCATGTGCTACTTTTTTATTGTTAATTTTGTAGGTTTGCGGCCTGTTGTCGGCTGATATCAATGGATGTCGTAAAACCTACAGTTCATAACTGAACTGAATAGGTTTCTCATCCTGCGACCAGCCACAGCAGGTCTGCAGACTGACAGGAAAAAAAAACCAATAGGCGTCGGTTATTTGTAAAATACTGACACATAATGATATAGTGTCGGTGTTCCTACATTAAACCGACGTCTATGTCCTTAACACCACGACCATGCTGGATAGCACGGCCGTGGGGCGAAGATATATGGTGTCGGTTTATTACTTATAACCGACACTGATAGTTCCCAAGATGGCGCCCTTTCTGTGGCGTGAAGGGTTTGGGCGTCGGTTTTTAACTAATAACCGACGGTTATAGTCCCATGATGGCGCGTTTTTGGTGGCGCACGAAGAGTTTGGGTGTCGGTTTTGGAACCGACGCCTGATGGGTGGACTTTTACTGTCGCCCACATAGGTGTCTCTTAGAAACCGACACTAAAGGCTTTAAATAACCGACACTAAAGGTAGGTTCTGTAGTAGTGCATTGCCATAAAGGTCATATCTTTTGAGATTGAAACATCAAATTTTCCATTATTGTCATACAATATGCAAAAAATAATATGTTTCTATCCATTGGAAAATATGAAATAGAAGTTCATAACTCTATTGCATGCCTTCAAGGCTGAAAATAAACTAAAGTACTCTTATCTATGGAGGCAACACTTACCCCATTTATTGAGTGCTTTACATGTTATATCTTGGTATCAAATACCTAAAAAATGTTACAAGTTTATTTCATGACACCTTCAAGTGAAGACATCTATCGCCTTCTTCTTCTTTAGTTCTTCCAGATAGAGTGGTCAATTCCTTTTCCAATGTCTTGGATTTTGACAATGGTGGCAATTGCCTCTCTTGGTCACACCTCCCTTTGCCTTCAAAGCTGAAGATGCCTTGGGCTCCTGGCTAGCATCAGAACCCTTCTTAGCTTTGCCCTTGCCCTTGCGCTTGGACTTGCCTTTCTTACTGCTGATCATCATCACAGACTTAGGATTGTCCTTCTTCATCTATGTCTCTGTTGTCCTCAACATGCCCAACAACTCTGTCAATGGCTTGTCAAAGTTGTTCAAGTTGTAGTTCATCACAAATTGACTGTAGGATTCTGGCAACGATTGCAGTATCACGTCAGTAGGCAACTCTTGGCTCAGGGGAAATCCCAGTCTTGTTAGGTTCTCCACATACCCAATCATCTTGAGCGTGTGAGGACCAACTGGATCTCCTTTTGTCATGACGCACTTGAACAGTGCCCTGGAGACATCATACCTCTCTTATCGTGCTTGATCTTCATACATGTTCTTGAGATGTTGAATCTTCTCAATGACACCCATGTTCTCATGTTGTCTCTACAACTCGTGGTTCATGGAGCACAACATCAAGCACTTTGCATCAATGGCATCATCAGAATGCTTCTTATAAGCATCCCTTTCTGCCTTTGGTACGATAGGAGCAGGTTCCTATGCAATTGGAGTATCCAGGACATAGAGCTTTCACTCTTGAGTGAGAACAATTCTCAATGTCCTAAACCAGTCGTGGAAGTTAGTCCCATTCAGCTTGTCCATTTCAAGGACCGATCACAACGAAAAGTGATTGTTGTTTGTTGTCATTTGTACTATAAAAGGAAATATATGCAGTTTAGTTCAAAACTCAATTTTGACTTATTTGATTGATTTGAAAGATTTAAGATATAATTAGGACTTTAATTAATTACCGCTCCCACTATTTTGTTCAAATTGATAGCCCTCACCATCAATTTGGAAGATTGTAGTGAACAATCTTCTAGTGGATTAAGATCCTGAAATCCTCTAAGTCATGGACCAGCTAGGGCTGTCACCCATGACTTAGATCTTCCAGGTAGGCAACTTTTGCCAATTGCATCATATGCAGCTCTTGAAAGATGTCACATGCAACTCCTTTCCATGATCATCTCCATGCCTCAAGGTGCTAGATCCTATCTAGGTCACCTTGTTAAGTCTGACCCAAAGCCAACACTATGAAATATGCACCCTACTAGGGCAGACCCACATATTCATCATTCACGCTTCCACGAGATAGACGGTGCACCACACTAGGGCGTGCCCACACTTGGCTGATCAAGCTTTTCACGTGTGTCACATTTGGAACGCATCTAAAACATTAATATTTATTGAGGGACTTGGTTTTTATAGGTACATATACATATCCAATCACGACAATATATAGTACGTATCATATACATGCTATATCCCACATAAAACATGTAAAACGGTAAAAGCAATGATTATGGCCATCCTAATGTGATTCCTCGAGCTAATAGGAATCATGGTCATCTAGGTCTACATCACATGCATCTTGTACAAGATGAACTTTGTGCTTTCCCGTTCTGGGTTTGATCAACTCATCTCCATGATTGATCGGCTCGCCATCAGGCTGGTCATCTGGGTGCCACCAGCCGATCAGTTGGCTCCTCCAACCTATTGGTTCGTCTGGTCATCGTGCATCTCTTCATGGCCGCCACCCGATCGTCTCGCTCCTTGAACTGATCGTCTGGATCGCCAACCGATCAGTTCACTCCTTGAACCGATCATCTCAGTTGTCGTCAGATATCCTCCGTTCTTTGACATAACAGGAAATAAAGATCTATCCTATTTTACATTTGAATTGGGAAACCCCAAGTTACATTTGGGGGAGCAAAGGTAGGAAAGAAATCTCGAGTTATCTCGAGTTACATCAGGAATAGAAGATAGGGAAATCGGTGCACAGACTGAGATGCAAGAAACCACATACAACTAAGCACACATACATAGGGTTTATTGGCCATAACCATGCTATACATCCACCACAAAACTCATTTAAGGGTGACGCGTATCGAGTGCATTCGTATTACATATCATATATGTACATTGCAATTTGTGGATTTAGGATTGGACATGCAAAAAAGCCAATTTTATTCACATTGTATGCAATAAATAAAGGCGACAAACCAAAATCAATCATATCAATAACCCTAAAGTATAGAGCAGTTGACATGGCTCTGATACCACTATTGGGTTTTTGATTTAGGCAGAAAAGGTAACGGAAACAAAAATTTTCTCCTCCCAAACCCAGAACAAAGGAAACACATCAACGTCTATACAGTAGGAAGGATGGTTTGTAGAGGCGTACCTTGTCCCGAGGCTTGCTCAGCGACTTTACCTCGCGGCTTGCGCGATCTTCACCGCTGGTCTTGGACGGTGTCTGTGTAGCTCCTGGTCTCACTGGGACTGGCACCTCCTAGTCTCACCAGGACTGTCAGGATTGACAGCTGTCCTCTGAGCGGCAGAAGTCTCCTACCTCTGAAGTAGTCCACACGGACCACTTGGAACTCTCATCTCCTTGTCCCACAAGGAATCAGAAGGATTCACACCCTCCTATAAGTGTACTAGTCACCAACACACTCTCCTGCCACCAGTCATTTTCTACAGTTGTCTTTCCCTTGATGTGCCTCCCTTATCGGGTAGCACTTGCTCGGGCTCTCTCTCGGTTACCAAAACTAGAGAGAATGACAACTTTGCAGAGCAACTGGTGCACTGAGTTGTTCACCAGAGAAGGTCCCAATACCCCTATATATAGGAGGGTCATGGGACAGGGTTCTCTATCACGGGCAATGCGGGATTAAAGCCGGAGTAGAAGGTTTCAAGATTTTCCACAAAACAACCAACTTGCACCAGCTGAACCGATCATTTCAACCCTGAAACGATCATTTGGTGACCTCAATTGATCGTTTCAAACTGAACCGATCGTTTGGGACACCTGAACCGATCGGTTCATCACATGAGCCGATCTGTTCGTGGTCCTGGTCCAACTCAAATTGACTTTCAAATTTGTCTCTAATTAATCAAATATTAATCCTTGTCCAAATCAAATTTGCACAAGTGAAACAAATTGTATTTGCAAAATTGACTTTCCAAACAATCTCGGTTTGTCACATGAGCCGACCGGTTCAACATTTGAGTTGATCATCTCATTGCACCTGAGTCAATCGTCTCACCAGATGAGCCGATCGGTTCACCAACCTGAGCCGATCGGTTCATCCCATGAGCCGATCGTCTCACCCGATGAGCCGATCGGTTCACCAACCTGAGTCGATCGGTTCATCCCATGAGCCGATCGGTTGGGGCAGCAGACTTGTGAAATCAGTCAATCACAGTTTCAATCAATCTGATACTCCAATAAATTGGTCCAACACCTTCAACACTATGATATTGAGATATCAATCGATTGAGTGTTTATTTGAACTACTAAACTCCTTTCGTAATCAATCTAAATATGGTTTGTGGATAAACTCCTCTTCCAGGTTAAATCCTATGTGTGTGACCCTGCAGGTCCATTTCACATTGGCAGTGAAAGTCCATAACACTTATGACTTCACAAGCAAAGAGCGGTGCCTAGTCGCACATTAGTGCTACCCAAGTGAAATAGAAAGTTGGAGAACAACTTTCAATCCTACAATCCGTGAATGGTGTTACAGCGAATGTATAATTCCTTTGTCATTGATATCCCGAATGAACTCAAGGCATGGAACAGTCATCCTGTTAACATTCATTTAGTTTTTTGATCTCAGAGTAGATTGGAGGAGATATGTATGACATCAATATCACATACTAATCCACGCATGTTGTGGGATCCGACTTACAAATCATGAGATAAACCAAAGCGGAAGCGAATTACTTAACTGGCAGTGGAATTATGAAAATCACAGGAAATTAGAACTTTTTGAAGAAAAGATCTTTAAAACTTAATAACTCTTTTGTCATAAACAAGATAAGCAGTTTACATCATGTTAAATCACCTCTCGAGTGATTATATACATCCAGGTACAAAATCTCGAGATTAAAATCCAAAATCTCAGACCTACTGACTCCTAGGACCTGAGAGTACAGAGACGACATAAGACTAACTGACTATAGGACATGACAGTCAGTAATCTCCACCTGAGATTTACTGCTGCCCCTGGTGTTGTTGCTGCTGATACTGCTCACCCTTGGATTGGTTTCTTTGTCCTCAACGTCCACCTAAAAAGTTGAAACCTACGGAGTGAGACAATCTGAATAATTGCCCCAGCGAGAGTTATAACTCTCTGCCAGAAGCTTTGTTATAGCATTTAAGGAATAACATAAGCAAGTTAACTTAAAACATCAACAGCAGGTTTGACAAAGTAAAGCAACATTTACTTAAGCAATTACTTCATTTTAAAACATATGAAGAACATGTATACTAGATACTTGAACAGGCTAATAATGTAAACAATGTAACATCAATCATTGTTTATCGTATTTCAACCTAAGTAGATATACTACATGGTTGATTATGTTTTTCAAACATTATTATACCCTACGGAGATGAGGTATACCGCTCATACTCCAACCGATCACTACTAAGTTGCATCGGTATCATACATAGGTCATCAAAAGAGTTGTATTCTTATGACCTCATCTTCCTCAATAAGTGTGAGGATCAACATGCAGGACATCTAGTGTCTCTGCTACTATAGCTTACCAGGGTATTCTGGTACTTCACTATTAGAGTCACAGTGGCATGTTGTACTCTCTTCGCCATCGAAAGATCTCTTGTTTATCTCTAATCGATGCAGTATTTAAGAATTCCTCGAGAGAATAGTGATACATCACCCCGGCATAAATATATATAGTGAAGGGTTGATAGACTAAGGTACATCTACATCAATTCCTACACTAGGATGTAAGGATATACACATCCATATTCCCCCACATACTCAAAAGTATGTGTTCCAGGAGTCCCCTTAGGAAAACCTGTTTCACCATCATTTAGCTTCTGACAATGATGGATCTATGATCAGGGCTCTACATGGTATGATTATACTTGATTAGTTAGGTACATTTCAACATTCTTTTAACATCAAGCATGTTTCCAAGAATTTAACTATTAAAAACACTACTATATAAGAAGAATACTAAATGTATCAATTATAACTCACATCAGTTATCAAATGGATATCACTTCTTAATTATCTCATCATAAGTCATCTAATCAGCATGACCTTGATGTTACTCATGGCTCTTACAGCCCATTAGTCTCATATGATGCCACTTACTAGGCAACATGATATGTCACTATTCATAAAGCTAATAACATGCTTTCAATGAATATGATATCATAATCCTTACCTGAATATGATCATTCTCATATAAGAACCTACATGGTTAATTTGATTAATAACCATAAACAATTCATATCCAGATCAGTCAATTCATAAAGCAGAATTAACCTTTCAATTCAAGGGTTGCACCTTCATGCCTTCATTAAGGTTAAGTTTCCTTATTTTCATCAATTAGGGTTATTCAATTCCTTTCATTATGATTAGGAATAATGATTCCTCATCTCATACTTTAATCATGAAGATTCATGCTTAAAATCATAACCTGGAATTAGGGTTTATTGTACATTTCAACACATCTCCCTCAATTAGGGTTTTACTATTCACATTACATGTTATTACCCTAGAATTAGGGTTTATTATTCACTTCATAGTGAATTGAGCTCATAGCATCACCATGTATGAAATTATCATACTTAATGCCTTCAAAATAGGTTAAGATTCATTAATTATCATAATTAGGGTTTTCATGATCTCACATAGGTGGATCATACCCTAATCATGCACATTCACATACATTGAAGGTATGTTACTTGATTCTTGTTCATAGTAAGAGCCTTCTCCCTCCTCATACTACTAGATGATGTTTACACCACTCTCGATTAGATTTAGGTCAAGTCAACATTGATTAACATAGGTCAAGTCATCACCACTATAGTCATTAGGGTTTACCTGATCAAGGGTTGTTGTCTAATTGAACCCTTCATGTATGCCTTGATAATGTTTACCTTTATTCACATCATGGGTCAAACTACTAGTTACTTAACCCCTTAATGTCTTTAGGTATCATTAGGGTTTGAGTTAGACAACCATTGAACCAATTAAGCCTTAAAGTCACTAAGCAATCATAGCCCTAAAGGTCCCCAAACGGTTTCACACCTCAACCTCCAAATGGTTTTGAAACCGTTTGGGGGTGTTGACCGTTTGGAAAATTTGACCTCCAATACCGCATGGCCTCCAAGACCGCATGACCTCCAAGACCGCATGAGTGCGTTGACCATTTGAAAGAGTTGACTTTGAAACCGTTTGAATCTATGCGACCTCGAAACTGCATGAAATGAAACGACCTTGAGATCGATTGAATCTAAACGACCTTGGGATCGTTTGAGCCCAAACGGTCTTGAGACCGTTTGGTCCAAATGGGCTCAAAACCGCATGGACCTCAAAGGTGCATCAAAGGTTGTAATCGATTAGGGTTTTCCATGTTGAAGCCTTCAATTGACCTCATCTATGTTAACCACTTATCAATTGAGCCAATTAGGGTTAGAGTTAACCATTTGGACACCCAATTGACCCTCAATTGATATCCAATTAGGGTTGAATCTAATTCAATTAGGGTTTGGAATCGGTTAACCATCAATGTCCATCAACATGAGTCTATTTGATGTTGAACCCATCAATTGACACTCAATTGGGCCCCAACTTGGCCCAAACGGTCTTGGGATCATTTGGACACCCTCCAAAGGGTCTTGAGACCGTTTTCCAAATGTCTCATCAAAATCTAAGTGAAATTGATAAGGGTTGAACCCTAATTAAGTCTCAAATCAGCATTTTCAATTAATTCAACAACCTATTGTAAATGGACCTTCAATTGATCAAATTATCTTAACCCTAGACGTCCAAACGGTCTTGGGGTGTCACCAAACGGTCTTGAGACCGTTTGAGTGGTCCCCAAATGGTCTTGAGACCGTTTGGCCCACTCAACCTAAAATTCAACAAGATTGGTCCTTGAATTCAGCAATTGAACTTGATTAGGTTTTAGAAGGTTGAAGTGCCTTCAACTTGTGATTGGTTTGCAATTAGGCTATGATTCTTTGTAGATAATTAATTCAATATGTTTCCGACAGACCTCTAAATGGTCTTCACCTGGTCAACCCTACCAAACGGTCTTGGAGACCATTTGAATCTAAACGGTCTTGCAAACCGCATGAAATCAAACGGTTGTGAGACCATTTGATTTCAAACGGTCTTGAAAACCATTAAGACCAAATGGTCCAAGGTCGTTTGATAAAGTATCCTAGGAAATCACGCCCATCATCTTCAACCTTAGAACAGGTCGGTTACTTCGTGGTTTTGTTTGCAAAAGTGCAAGGAAAGATGGGGAAGAAGAAGAACTAACTACTAATTGCAAGAACAAGTATATGCATAAGAAAGCAAAAGGTTTAGAGTTATAAAACCCACCTTATGGTTGTTCCTAGAGCTCCAAGATTCCAAGATTCAAGCCTTTAATGGTGTCTTGAGCTCCATAGGTTGGCCAAAGGTATTTCTCCAAGAAAAGGGTTGGGAAAGATCGGCTAGAAAGACAGAATTAAGTAAGTTAATCCATGAAACCAACCTTGTAATCCACTTTCCTCCATGAAATCGAGCAAGAAGATGACCCAAATTACCTAGATTCTCCTTGCTCGTTCTCCTCTATTACAAAGTTCCAAAGCTCTGCCTTTATTCGGTTTAGCAAGGGGATAAGTGAAGGAAGAAAGGAAACGTTCCTTTGGTTTGCAAAGGAAAGTTATATATATCTTTGGGTGAAACTTCAACATAAGGACATCTAATTCTCTATTTCTCATCTAGGTCCCTCCTTTCTTCTTTGCACGTCCCTCCTCCTTATATCTAAGGTAAAACTTCTTCTAAGACCAAGAACTAAAGGAAAAGAAGGTCCACTTACCACTAAGGTGCATATATACAAGGGTTGCTATACTTATAACTTGGTGATTCAATTACAAAGGTGTTCCTTATTTTATGATTATTCAAATGAAGTTCCCCCTTTATCATTATTACTGTAAATGATGTCAAAAGTCATAGAAGATATTCTAGAAGGTGTATTTTACAAGTTGCACTCCACATTTTGGGTAAATTGCACTTTACACCAAAATTAGGGTTTTAAGCACATGGATTGCCCCACAAGCTGCATCTCAGTGCCCAGGCTTGGGAAATCCATCATACTTCATCACATTCACTCTTATGATGTCTCAACATCAAAGGAACATATCAACATGTGTAAATTGCAAGTTAACCCCTTAAATTGGGTAATTCGCACATAAGTCCCTGTATTACAAAACAATACTAAAACATTGTTTAAAAGGGACAAAAATGGAAACGTATGTTCCTCAAGAGTTTTAATTACATACCAAAAGATAATCACAAGTATCTTAATTACATATTTAGGCAAAACATCTCGGGTTAGTTCATAACCCAGGTTAGGGATGTTACACATGTGTGCGCACGCCTATCTCAATCCTACTCATCAAGTGGACATGGATATCAAACTCCCTCAGGAGGGACAAATCCCATATCTATTACTCACTCCTCAAAAACCCCATGTGTCAAATCCACTCAATCATCACCTTTATAACAACCCATTTTTCAGGACTGCGTTTGATGATGTCAAAGTATACCCAACGACATGTGTTGAGTTTAGTGATTTCAGGTCTAAGAATCACACTCACCACCATCACTGTGAGAACTGACTGTGACTACCATATCATGGTTCCATGTGTCAAACTCATGGTGGGTCTGTCTGGTAAACTTGTTCTCTAACAAGTACCTATGTGTTTGGTTTGATATCTGCATATCATGACTAATGAGATTATGTCATCAACCAACACCACAATCTAGTCTTGTGTGTCATTGTTGTCAATCTACCTTCCACAATGACATCCGACTAGGGACATAATAAGAATGTACAAACTCTTAGCATCCGTATGATCTCATCATTTAGGTCCTTAACCTAAAAGCATACGTCATTGAATATTGTCGTTCTCTAGACATTCAATTTGTTCTATCATTATCTCATATGACTGAACTAGAAAGAATTGGAAGCTTTCCTTTGATCTTTATCAAATCAATCTAATGTATCCCACCAATCATCCCATGAATGGCTCTCAGGGCATACATACCAACACCAAGTAGGGTATCAATGACACTATCAATTAGTGTATCGCCCTCTAGGGTTTGAGTTGTATCAGATTTGGGTTACCCATATCAGCCACCATAATTAATCTAATGAAACATGATTACATGCTCTTTCTTCACTAGACCTCTCTTGGTCATGATGAGTTAATGTTATTGAGGCATATCGGTTTATAGGGTCTAGCATATCAGTTTATCATAATCATTTTTGGGCATCACAATTCATCATGAGCATCAATATTGAAGTGCAAGTGTGTATTGACTTTAGCTACCTTCAAGATATCAACATACCCTATTCTTAACCTTAAGTGATAGGTTACACAATTGGATGGACAACAATCCTACTAATGTACAAACCGATAGGAGGTATTAGGGACTCATGTATATCAGTTTAAACTCATTTACTTTTGTATCGGGCTAGGGTTTCCCCACAAATTGATATCGATTTGTGCATATCCGTTTCATCATCTTCAAGCTCTATAATTTTGTCCATAACCACTCTAGTTCATGGATAGAAGCCCCAAATATCCATTAGAGCTCATAGAACCATCATCCAAACAAAAAAGGTTGAAGTAAAGAAGGAATCACCAAGTACTACATGATAAAGGGTGCATAATAATAAAGTTGAGTTCAAGTTATATAACCCACCTCAAGATCACCACTAAAGCTCCAAGCTTCCAAGCTTCACGTTCCCAAGGTTGAAGATGACTTACAAAAGTCCAAGACTTTGACCACAACACCTCTACATGGAAGGAAGGCACCATAGTAAAGAACTAGGTGGATAAGGTAAGAAAGAAAACATGGCCCGAGAAGCATAGTCTTTCCAAGGAAGGAGATAACCATAGCTTTACCTTGGATAAGTAGCTCAGCCTTCCTCTTCCTTCTAGAGATCCTAGGATCATCCTCGATGCAAGAGAAGGTATAGGGATCGAAAGGTTCACTAGGAGGTGAAAAGAGAGGTATATATAGTTGAGGCTCGTGAAAGAGAGTGCATGCAAGGTGTCATCATCATATGTACATGGGTGACACATGTGTCCATGAATGGTGACATTTTCAACATGTGTATCTTGAAATTAAAGGAACTTGTGGATAACCCAAGGGTGAGATATCGTCCATTGGATAGCTTCCTTGAAAAGATACCATAACTCGACATCACTAAGTATACAAATAGATACAACTTTTCCAAGGAAGTCCTAAACTGATAGGCTTCATCTTATTGAGGTGTTTAACCCAACATGGATGCTTCCAAAGTGTTTAAAAACCAATGGGGGCTCCCTACATGGCTTCTAAACTGATAGGCACCCCCATATGACCTTCACAACTCGATACAACCTCAGCTAGGGTTCAAGGTACTCAACATTCCATGGTTTTATCATCACCAAGAGTGTCATCACTCAACCAAATCTCAAACAAGGCGCCCCCTCCTTTATCTCTACTCTAGATGGTATCAAGAGGTAGTATAAACACTCTAGAGGTGCTAAATTGTATATTGACTCCATATATTGGGCAAATTGCAAGTTACACCAAAGCTGGTACATAAGGCACAAGCATCGACCATACAAGCTCAACTTTGGATCTTAGGCTATCCACAAGGCACCCCTTAGAATAATGCTACATTTTATGACGCTAAATTAATAAGGGAATACTCGTCATGTGATAAATTGCAAAATAACCCTTCATCTTGGGTAATTTGCACTTTGGTCCAATATCAAGAAAACATTGCTCAAACAACATTCAAACGGGACCAAACTTAAGACTTGAGTTCTCCATAAGTCTTAATTACTTTTTAAAATATTAAGACAAAGTTCTTATAATCTAACTTAGGCAAAATATCTAGTTTTATCCCAAAACCCAAGTCAGGGGTGTTACAATTGACATATGCCTTTTATGTGTCATTAGTTTCATGAAATTATATTTATTAGATTGGTCTAATGCTTGTGTGTTATCGAGATTATGCAGGTTATAATATTTATCCAATGTTGGTTGTGTTGGATGAATGCTAGTTTTGTGCATAATAAATGTCAATTGTGCAACATAATACTTGATTATTGTATTATGTGGTTTCTAGCTAGCGGGCTACATGAATGTTGATTTTTGTAATAAATAATAGTATGTTGGTCACATTTTCCATGATATCACATGTACTCATAGAGCACATGGTTCAATGAATGGAGTTTGATCATTCTTCTATAAGCATGCTAAACCAAAATACAAACATGGAAATTGCACAAACCAATAAATACAACTCGTGAAATATCATTCATCTTGAAAATATAAGTTACATAAAGCCAAATCTCACAAACACATATGACCAAAAAAAACTCTCAAACACATGATCCCTCAGTAAATTGCTACCAACCCTCACTAGTTGGGACACCACCTAACTCTTGAACTCCCTAATATACCTTGAGTGCGGCCAACAACCATAATACCTTCCAACAACCACCCCTTTCTAATGTCCCATTATCAGTAGTGGGAACATGCCACAATTATCTGAATCACATTGAATGGGAACCATTGGAACATCTCAATGTCAGTCGGATCAACAAGAATAGCTCTTGGTGGCATTAAGATATACTAGTACAGAAACTATCTCTAGCATTGGTTAAGACAACCCTATAATGTCGGTTAAAAATTGACACCTAAGTGGGTGACACTACATACACATGTCTAAGACGTCGGTTCTTTGGGAATGGCAAAATCGATGCTACTGATCCAGCATTGGTTGTATGGATAAAAGAAACTGACATAGATATGAGTCTTAGGTGTTAGTTTCATGCTAAAAACTGACGTTGAAAGAGCCATACTAGGTCACATTTGTAACTGGTAATGGACCTTACATCATTGGTTCGGTGTAAACTGGCACCTATCATTATGTATAGTGTCAGTTGCAAACCAAATAATTGACAATTTTGATATACAGTTTTGGTTATGTCCAATAAACTGACGACTGTGACATGCTATCCATCGAGGTTGTGTTGTCCAACATGATTGTTTTGGTTTTGTCCTTTAATGTCAGTTATTTTACTAAAACTGATGACTAAGGCCTATAGTGTCAAGTTTTTTATACAACCGGCGACTAATTTTTGGTTTTTTTAAGATAGTAGGCTTGTAGCCTACTACCCGGCTGGAAAATAGGATGTAGAACCTGCAGTTTGGTTCTGAACTGTAGGTTAACAATATCTTGTGTCAGCTTAACAACATGCCACCAAACCTACAATTACAAGCATAATATGCACATAATTTTATTCATTCTCCAATTCCATTTTGTCACATGTTCAATCATAATTTATTCATCTTCACAATCATTCACACACATGTTACTTCATTTACATATATACCAATTTCATTCTCATGACATTTACAAATATTCATTCATTCATCTTCACATTCACACACATGTATATAGATCATCATTCACATATGCATGTATCAAATTTAGAGTTGCAAGAAGTCATAAGCACCACATGTATAATAGAATTTATGACATCAAACTTTATAAAAATCATTCTTCTTCGTCCTAATAAATTCAAAGTTCATTTCCCTTTTGAAGGCTTCTTCCCATTTCTCTTGTGTCTCATCTAGTTGTTCTCTCATATAGGGCATGTGTACATCTTCTAGCTTTTCTATTATATCGAAGTCTTTCATTTTAAAGATATACAAAGATAATGAAAAATATAATTAATAAGTTTGATATGTTTACATTATCTAATGAGACTATACTTATGATGATCAAGACTATATGTATATGGATTACATTATATATCTTGTCTATGTCTATTGCTGTATATCTAACAATCATGTCCCTATACCGCTTCATGTAGTATGTTCATGCCTAACCATTGTCTTGTATAGAATACTATAAATTTCAATCTACAAGATGTTAATAAATAAAAGTAAGCATAGTTGGCATAAATATGCATTGGAGTCCAAAAACTACCTCAACATTCTCCCAAACTATCACTTTCTTTTTCATGTCCACATTTGCTCTAGCTTTTTTGAATTGTTTTATAGACCTATACATTAATGAGAACACGTTGAATTGACATTAGTAATTAGTCATGTAATATATATGTTAACAGATATAAATATAAAATTTACAAACGTGAATAATGATCTTTTCAAATCATATCCCCCATTGTCTCTTTTTTTACCCTTAGGATCTAGATAATAAATAGTTAGCATCGTGCAGACAACAACCAATAAGACCCAATGGTTATTATTGAGTAATAAGAAGGAAAAAAAATATAACTCAAAATCCACAATGAAATCTAATTTCTTAAGTCAAAATTATAAGCAAAGTAAGTAAACATACCCAACATTGTATGGAGCTAATATGACTCTCTTTTTCTTTTTACCAAAATATCTAAATGTGGTAGAGAAGTATAGGGTAATAGATGTAGGGTATTTAATTACACAGCTAGTCAAAGATGGAAATAGAAATTCCACATGGGTCATTGAAAAATCTACAAAGACCCTATGTAAGTGGCTACAAAATATATATCATGTATGCATTAATATATAACAAAATAGATCACCCTATATAAAATGGGGTATATAGTTATATAAGATTTCACCATATCCAAAGTTCTATCACAGATGTATTCAACCAAGCATAACAAAACAACTCTAAAACATCTTGTAGAAATATACTAGTATCATAAAGTTGACCTACAACATCCTCCTTAATAGAAACCATCATAGGAGAATCTTCTACATGTTCACCTATAAATAGTGTCATGCCCCTATATTAAGTACCAATTGAGTCGAATAGGTCATGTGCAAGCCAACCAGGTAATTGAGGAGAAGGTGGAGGTGGAGGAGGACAAGCTCTAAGGGGTTTCTTAGACCCTATGTCCTGCATATATATAATTTCATATCAAACATAATGTACATTTACCATACATCATGATCAGTATACATAAATCTTGCTTTGGGCCACACGAACACACTGCATTCGGCTTCACCTATCATTTCAATGTCAGGGTGGTCATATGGAAGTGGATACTTCTTCCAAGTTTATATATATATATGACATGGCCTCAACCCCTACAAATTTTCATAGAGTGTTATATATATATATATATATATATATATATATATATATAAACATATCATCTTGAAAAGACTACTATCTATATATTCTTAAACATATCATCTTGAAAAGACTACTATGTCATAAAAATACTTACAGCAGACATGTTAGGTGTAACAACCCTGACCTGGGTTATACTTTAACCCAAGGTGTTTTGATTAATAAATGTGATTAAATGCTTAATCTCATCTTGTTAAAAGTAACTAGGACTCAAGAGGAACTTATGTTTCAATTCTAGTCCTTTTTTAACATTGTTGAAATCAATGTTTTGTTTGTTTTGGACTAAAGTGCAAATTACCCAAGTTGAGGGGTTTAAGTGCAATTGTGCATGATAATAGGTTCCTCATGTGTTGAAGCATCATGAGAGTGAAAATGATGCTGAGGTATGGCTTATGGAAGCCTGAATACCAAGAAAGAGCTGATAAAGCAATGTATGTGCATGAAAACCTAGTTTTGGTGTAATGTGCAATTTACCCAAAACCTAGGGTGCAATATGTAAATTACCACTTCAATAAGGTCCCTAATGTTTCTTGGCATCATTTAGAGAAAATAAAATGAGAGGGGCACCTCATTTGAATTAAGTTGGAGGAGAGAGAATCTTGATATTAAAATAATCAAGATTTAATCCTAATTGAAACCCTAATTTGATTTAGGGCAAAAATAAATGTATTAATTAAAGGGGCTTCAACCAAATTAAAATGGTTGAATTCATATGTGTGTGTGACGTCCTTGATCCTTGCAAGGACCACGAAAATATCCAAGGGAGTGGATAACTCACACACAATTTTATAAGAAAAAGAAATATCCAGTCACATATGGATATTAATATAATATGATTTAAGGTGCTTAATTTTCTTTTCTTTAAATCATGGATAATTGAGAGGAATAAGAGGCAAACAAGAGATCCTCGTCCCTAAGGAAGATGAGGTGGAATAGGCGGCCACATTTTTGGGATTAATTGGATTTTTGCAAAGTACATTCTCTCTCATTGAATTTTTATAAAAGGACCTTTTACAAGCCAAATGAAAGGCTTTTTTGACCCCACTTCTTCTCCTTGCTTGGGAAACGATCAAGGGAGATTTGGAAGATCAAGAGGACGATCCCCAACCTGTTGGTAAGGTTATTGATCCATTTCACCATGATTCCATGGTGGAAATCAAAAATAAATTATGGATTTCTTCCTATTTTGATCTCCTCTTCAATTCTAACCATTCCTTTTCACTCAAACCTTGACGACGAGCCTTGGAATGGTGAAAGGAGTTGCATCCACCATTGTTTTCATGTACATGGAGCTTTGGAGCTCAATTGGAGGTGGGTTTTATAACTGGAACCCTTGATTTTGTTATTGCATTCAATTCCTTATCAAATAATGATCATTTCCATAATTGCAATAGTTGATTTGGTTGATGAATGCAATCACCATGGGAACCACAGTAGGTTTCATGATTTAAGAGGTTGAAGATGATAATCACACACCTCTCTAAATATCCAAAGCAAACGATCTTTTTTGGGTAGCTCAAATGGTTTCCCAAACCGTTTGGGAGCAAACAGTTTCAAACCGTTTAGAAGCAAACAGTTTCATCAAACCGCATGAGACCAAACGGGTTCAAAAACGTTTGGGGGAGTTGACCAAGGTTTTACCATTTGAGAATCCTGTTCCTAATTATTTTGGTTGATAACCCACAAAATTTGATGTATTAATTCCAAAGGAATCATGAGTTGAAGGCTAATCAATTAGGCAAACCCTAATTGGATTAAGTGCTGATTTTCAACTTGATTGATTTGACTTTTTGGGTTAATAAGCCCAAACGGTTTCAAAACCATTTGGGAATCACCCAAACGGTCTTAAGACCGTTTGGAGGTCTAGAGTTGAGTATGGTTAAGTATTTGAAGATCCAAACATATGGTATAAACCCTAATCGGTTAAGTGCTGATTTTGCAATTGAATGAGTTGATGATTTGTGTTGATTGACCCAAACGGTCTCAAGACCGTTTTGGGATCACCCAAGACTGTTTGGAGGTCTAGGGATAAGCATGGTTGACCAATTGAAGGTCTAAAGGTACCAAATCACTTTGCAATTAAGTGTTGATTTGATGATCAACTAAATAGCTCAAACCCTAATGATTTTTCACTAGAATCCAAGGGTTGGATGAGCCAAACGGTATCAACACCGTTTGGAGCTCATCCAAATGGTCTCAAGACCGTTTGGATGTCACCCAAGACCGTATGGAGGTCTAGGGGTGAGTATGGTTATGCAATTGATGATCCCATGATACTAAGTTAAAGTGTAATCAATTGATGATTTGGTGATCAATCCAATGAACCAAACCCTAATTGGTTGACTTGGATTTGGATGATGTGATGGGAAAACGGTCTCAAGACCATTTGGTGTTCATCCAAACGACCTCAAGACCGTTTGGGGTTAGGTCATGTTCAATTTGGATGATGGTTCAATTGTTTCAAAGTAACTCATCTTTCATTGATTAGTGTTGAAGGATCATCGATTCCAAACCCTAATTCAATTGATTCAAACCCTAATTGAGGACTAGTTGAGGGTCAATTGAGGGTCAAATCAGTTGAAGGTTGACATATTTAACTCAATTGAAGGATGAGGATAGGTCCAATTGATGATTGGTTCCACAAATTCAATGATTGAAGGAATCAATACTGAGAACCCTAAACTGATTGATGTAGTTGAGACCATCTTTGGTCCATGCGGTTTTGAGGAGGTTTGGACCAAACAGTCTCAAGACCGTTTGAGTCCAAACGGTCTCAAGACCGTTTGGGACCAAACAATCCCAAATTGTTTGTGCTCATGTGGTATCAAAAGTCAAACTTGGGCAAACGGTCTTCACCTACTTGCTTGGGCAAACGGTCTCAAGCACCACCTTTACCAAACGGTTTCAAACTGTTTGAACCTTGAAGGACCAAGACCGTTTGGGGCTCAAATAATCAAAGTTGATTGCGTACTCAATTGGTTAATCCACTTAGACACTTGTTGTAATTAAGGACTCAATTGATCAATTCAATTGGATACCTTATGTAATGGAGATCCATGGTGATTGAATCTCTTGAGAATAGAGATGATGAATGACTCATTGATCTAATGATGATTAGTAATGATAATCAATGAAGGTACAAAGGTTTAAACCCTATTAGTTCCTAAGTGATTAGTTCCAATTAAGGAATGAACCCTAATTGCTTATAGGATCAATGACTTGGTACACTATGTCATTCATAGTTGTATGTACTTGATTGAAGGGTTGATATGACCTAATCAAGTTGAGAAGATGTTAGCATGAATTCATACAAGAATATGAATCATGTGGTGATTAAGGGTATCATCCTAAAGTAGAGAGATCATGAAACCCTAAATCATGAATATATACCCTAATTGACAGGGTTATTGAATTCTAACCCTAATTGAGGGCAATTCTAAATGTAACCCTAACCCAGGGTGAGGATGTAACCCTAATTTAGGGTAGTGATGTGTGAAACTCCAATTTAGGTAAATGAGATGTAAAACCCTAATTGGGATGAATAGTGATTCTCTAATTATGAATAATTGAATGAAATCCTAATGGAGATGGATTGTAGACCCAAATTTTGGGGACTATAGTGGAAATCCTAATTAAGGATGATTCCATGTGAAACCCTATTCTAGGGTTATGTTATGAGAAACCCTAACTTAGAATGAGGTATATGGAACTTTTATGTGGTGATAGGATATGAGAATCAAACTTAGGGTAATGTCTTGTAATGACATGTAAAACCCTAGTTGAGGGTGAATCCATGAGAAACCCTAGTTGAGGGTGAATCCATGTGAAACCCTAGTTGAGGGTGATTCCATGAGAAACCCTGATTAAGAACTAACATCACATGATGTTCTAATGTTATGTTGTGATGAGAGGCCCTAATAAGGGTGAAGGAATATGAGACTCTAATATAAGTCATTATACATAAAGCCCTAATCCTGAGCAATATGACAATGATTCATATTCCAATTTTAAGTAAGGGCATAAGGAAACCCTAATGATGAGATAGAAGGAATGACCTTATAAAGGTGAAACATTTCATGTGGTTGATTATATGCAACCTAATTGTAAGCAATGTCTTTAGCATTAGACAAGTCCATATCATTAAGGATAGTTGGACAATTCTATTGTGTGGCCTATGCATTATATGCTAAAGGTGAGTGTTTAGTGATGAAATGTATTAAGAAGGGAAATACCTTAATACAAGATAAGTTGGTTAACTTAAGAGAGTCTGAAATGATGAGAAAGTGATACATCAAGATATGATAGTTATCACATTCAACACTTCAGGGTTTATATACCTTGATATACTTCAAATCCAATATACTTGGGTAAGAAACATATGAAGTGTGTTATGCAACTATTACAATGAAATGTAATGAGTTGTTGCACTTTGATGAGTGTTAATTAATGTACCTTGAGAATGGGGTTAAGACCAAATGATGAGTATGATATAGTCATACCTTGATGAGGATGAGAAATGAACTCATACCTTGAGTTGATGATCATTAATGTTAAATGATGAGAGTAATGATCTTGAATAATCATTTATGATAACTTTGAATGCCCCAGAGGTATGGAATAATGAATTGAGGGTTGAATAGATTATATAATCATGAAACCCTAATTAATGAGAAATGGGGAACCCTAACCCTAATTTTGGGTAAAGGGAATGAAAGCCCTATTTGATAGTAAACCCTAATTCCTAGGAAAGGAATAATGGTGTTACTATTGTATCACATGACGTGATGAATATCTTGTATGATTGTTATCATGCCTAATAACCATGCAGGCATGATGAGATTATGAACATAACTAGATTTGAGCTATGACATTTATATAATAAATGTTTGGCCTTTTGTGCCTTGATGTTGTTGTTGCTTAATAAAAGTAGCAATGTGCATGGACTTTTATAAGTCACATGAGTAAGTTGTTGCCTAAAAAAAGGTGACAAGATATTTTGTGGCCTTGTGAGCCAGGTGTGATGCTTGTGTAACAAGTATCATGAATGCCTTGGTCAGATGACCTGAAGGTGATAGTTACCTAATAAATGGTAATGATGCTCAATGATGAGTTTAGGGTTTGAATACCCAGAACCATATGATTATGGAAATGATATTGTGATGGGATGAGAATTCCCAGTTTTGAAATGAGAGACTGAGTTCCCAAGGTCTTTGAAAGACTGATAAATATTTGATGATAGTAGTACATGTCTCTTTATAGCATTGTTGTAATAAGTTATGTTTGAGAACTTGACTGATGCGAAAACAATATGCTAATGTACTTAATTTAATCAAGTGAAATCATATCATGTAGAGCCCTGACCATAGATCCATCATTGTCAGCGAATTGGTGATGGTGAAATGGGTGCTCCGCGGTAAAACCCAGAGGGCATACTTTTGAGTATGTGGGGGTTATGGGCACGAATATCCTTACGACCTAATGGCGGAATTGATGTGAGATAAACATTAAATCTCTCAATCCTTCATTATATGTATCGGGATGGATGTATAATGAATCTCCCGATGATTGGGTTAGATTCCGTACACATCTCCCAATAATGTTAATGTCGGATCGGTGGAGATAAACACGAAATCTCACGATCGCGAAGAGAGTGCAGCACGCCACTATAACTCTGATAGCGAAGTTGCCAGTATACTCTGGAAATCTATATTTAGCAAAGACACAAGATGTCCTGCATGTGATCTCACGCTGACCGAGATGTGGGAGGTCATGGGAATCCGACTCTTCCATTGACCTTGTATGGTACCGATTTTGACTTTGCAGTGGTCCATTGGAGCATGAGCGGTATATCTCACCTCCTCAGGGCATAATTTTGTTTGTAAAATGAAATCAGCCGTATAGCATGTTTGCTTAAGGATTGAATATGGAAATTCATTGGCTGATGCTACATTTTTGTTATATATTTGTAGTTCATTGATGTTGTTCACATCTGTTGTATTCATTACAAGTAGATGGATGAACTATGAGTCTACCATGAGTAGATTCAATGTTATCCTTGAAAAAAGAGATTACTTCACTTTGTTCATACAAGTGATTTACCTGTTGTTAATTATATATATAAATCCTTCTGCTTAGTTTATTTTAATAAACTGCTATAATAATGTTTTGGTGGAGAGTTATATCTCCTGCTGGGGCAATTTACAATTGTCTCACCCCCGTGGAATCCAACGTTTTAAGTGGATGCAGACAAAGAAGCAGAATCCCATTGCAGGGAATGGACAACAGCAGTGACAGCAAGGACAGCAGTAATATCTCAGGTGGAGATACTGTCTATCAAGTTATGTAGTTAGAAAGTCCTATGTGTCGTCTCTGTAATCTCAGGTCCTCGGAGTTTTTAGTCAGTGTTTTTGGTGAATCGATCTGAGGTTTTGGCTTGATGCCTCGAGATTCGTATATTGTATGTATATAATGTTTATAAGACAGTTGATGATGTAGTCTCTGAAAAGAGATGGTACAGGTTATGTACATTTGAACCAGAATGTAAATGTTATACAATGGTTCTTGATGAAAAAGATTTCCTATGTGTAGATCTCTTTGCAAAACGTTTTAATTTTTAGTGATTTTCAGTAATCCGCTGCAAATAATTCACTTCCGCTTAAGTAAATCTTGTTTTTGTGAGTTGAATGCCACAAATTAGTGGTATCAGAGCTCTAGGTTCACTGAGTCTACAAAGACATAGGACTAAGGTAGTAGAGTCTGTTATGGTGTCATCTAGTGTATCTGATAGTGTCTTCTACTCATATAAGAGAAGAAGAACTTAAAGATGACTGGGTTACATGAGGAGGTTGCCTCTGAGAGCAGCAATGTTGCACCAAGAAGAGGTGCATGAGAGCAGGCAAGAGAGAGACAATTTCCTGAGAATCCCCTAGTTGATCCAACTATAATAAGAAAATCCTTTTTTAAGTATTACTGTTGGAGAATTTAGGGCAACAGTAATGTATATAGTGGATCAAGCATTGGCAGTTTAATCTAGAATTACCAGTTCCAATGATGATGTTTTAGATATCAATAAGTTTTGTAATCAGCATCTACAGGTTGAAGCAAAATGAAATGATGAATTTCTAGACTTAAATTAAGTGTGTGCTCAACCTTAGCCTACTGAATCAATCTTTGAGGCAGAGTTAGCCTGAGACAGTGAATAATCCATGAATTATGACAAGTTAGACAAGATAATGTCATTCAAATATGTCATTTTATGAATTCCTAGATTAATTGAGAAAGGAAATGATTGAACTCTCCTTGATTAGTCCTATGAGGACTTATGTTTTGCATGGTAAAACATTACAAATGTTTTATGTTGTTCTTACCTCTTTGAGAAAAGATTAAGTAAAGAAGAGATGCCTGGATAAAATCCAGGGATGTTATGCCTTATGCTTGTGATAATATGAAAAGGAGGAATATGATAGTATACAAAGTGCATACCACTTAATCTCAGTATTTATATACCCTGGCCAGGTATACAACTATTGATGATAAAGTGAGTATGGAAACTCTTAGATTGTTGTCTTTTTGATTGCTCTGATCAAGTAGTCATTCTGAGACAATCTAATGAGTATCATGAAATTAGAAATATGGAATGAATAAATGTGTCATATCCCATGCATAAGAAAAAGAAGACTGAGATAATATCAGATGAGCATGTTGTATGAGGAACTAAAAGTGTACTCCTCATAAGATAAGAATAAGAATGAGGGAGATGAACCCTGTTCAATAATGTTGCCCGCATAATAAAGATCTTTCCCATAATGAGGAAACGGGAAATGTGATGAGATCATGAGATGATCATAAACATGCTAGATAATAATAAAGAAAGGGATAATGACATGCAATCATCCTTACAAATTCCAATGCTAAAGGCAAGGAACCTAGGATGAGACAAAGAGTAAATGGTTCATGAATAGTTGAAAATACATGAATTAATAAGAGGAATATGAATCCTTGTTTTCTTTCCTTTCAGGGACATGGCAATCAAGTGGGTCTTAGGACTCTTGATGTGCATAAGATAAAGGTTTTCATGTGATGGATACTTAGAAAAGTATTAGTTATCTTGGACTTTGGTCCCAAGATGAGGACATATGAAACAATTAATGTTCCAAGATGAAAGGAAGAGATATATATGATGTGTTTCCAACACATGTGATAGATACCAAGGTGAAAGATTCTAGTATCTGAGAGTAATCATGTTAAACCCCGATCTCACAATTTCCTCAAATCATGAGATTAGGGCATAAGATAGGATTTATATGTAATACAAAGAACACCCTTACCTTTTTCTTTTCTTTTCTTTTCTTGTTTCCCCGCATTAAATCACATAACATATTAACACTGGAATCTGAACATATCTTTTACTAATCAGACTTCAATAGTAAAGATACATGTATAAGCATTCACGATGTCTTTCACACATTATGCACATGAAACTTGCTAAGTAGCATACATATCAAAGACAAACAATATTACACATTGTAATTACAACTCTCTCTCTTATCTCTTACTGAGGACCTAGAGTGACAAGGACCGACTGACTCAACTAATCTCATACTTGACTCCTGTGGCAGATCTACTCTGACGCTCTGATCATCTTCAAGTCCACGCGGTTAACCCTAAAATGTTTGAGTAGAGGGGTGAGCCTACTCGCTCAGTGAATGAGTACTTCATGGAAACAGACTAATGCACTAAAGTGATTACAGATATAATTTGAGTAAACGATATGAAATTTAACAACAATAAATACTACACTGAGCAGTTCTAAAACAATATAATTGAAATAACAAAGAATGTAAATACTGCATCCAAAGAATAACTACTAGAAGACTATACTCTAGTCTTCCTTAACTCTTTTATTCATAAGGAACTCTGTGAACCTATATGATCATATTTTAGCTTATGCCCCAAACATATGCAGTGCACTCTGCATATGAAACTCGCAGTGCACTACGAGCCCACCATACAAGACTTAGCGACACACCCGGGAAATGCTAAGTCTGACTACTCGTCCTGGTCTGCACAGGACTCTCAGGCACTCAAGGGCCTCACTGTACTCTCAGGCGCTCAAGGGCCTCACTGTAGTTCCTAGGCACTCAAGGGCCTCACTGTAGTATTCTGAGTACTCTAGACTCCTCCTCTAACCTGAGTACACAGGCGGAGAGTCTCACGGGGTTATCTCCATGACACAAGCATGGATAATGTTGCAATAACCCCCACCTTCCTCCAGTGCCACCGTGACACAAGCACGCGTTGTTGTTGGACACTGCCTCTCTATCCTCGTGTCTCCATGACATCGCACGGATAATGTTGCAACACGAGTTTCACCCCTAAGAAGCAGACCTCTCTTAGGGGTTCTACCGTGTTGGGGCACCTGAGTCTATTAACTGATTTACATATAAACACTTAAATAGGAATATCACATTTCATACTTATTTCACATTCTGAACATCACTAGAAAACACATATACATCATTTGTCATCTTTAAACATGACTTAGTAACATCCCTTTCTAGGGCATGTCATATCTCATCACCTGCAATTTACGAGATATGTATTGAAAATAAGAAGCCCTGCAGTATGTAGATATCAACTCAGAGAGAACAAGCATATAAAGTTAAATGCACTAGAAACATACAATTCAATAATTAAGCATCACCACATCTCATATCGAGACCTTTCATATCACCATAACATGATTCATTGAACACCCTATCCTTAGGGTTTCATTTGCCTTATTCATTCATCATATGCCAACACCCTACTCTTAGGGTTTCATTCGCCTCATTCACCTTTTCATTTGCCTCATTCACTTTTCACATGGCTCTCATAAGGATTTCATAGGATATAAGCATTCACTAAATAAATATTGTCTTCAACAAATCATATACAATCAATATAGATATGAAACCATGGAAATTTAACTAAATTTAGGTTTTCCGTACCATTCACTGAGATATCATGTATCAAGAATAAAATTGAATTAAGATAACCCATGAGGTACATCCTAAATACTTATAAGATTACTATTCCTTTTCAATAAGGTCAAAACTCTAGTGATATCTCAATTAGGTTAAACCCTAATTACATCCTATGGTATAAATCTGAAAAGCATTCTTACTAGGATGTGTTGTATACGTTTCTGATGTGAATCTACCATCAAAGAGTCATTCAAACAGAGAAGGAATCCATATCATATCAATTTGCAACAACTTAAATCAAACGGACATTTCAGGTTTTAGAATCACATACTAAGCAATTAGGGATTTGGATGCTATAATCAAATTCGTGCATTACACTATTAAGAGGAAGAACCCACTCACCCTAAGGTGTGAAAACACCTCAAAACCGCAGCTCAACTCAGGGGATCTCGAATTCCTATCAAATCCCTAGCAAATCTCCCAATTCTTCTTCCATTCAACTCGGAAACCTTGAAAATGAGGGATTATGAAGAAAGGGTGAGAAAAGAGGGAATTTCAACATCATCTTGGATCAAATCAGAGCATGGACGGAATCTAGACATGAGAGATAAGATTCACCATAAAAGTCTATGCAAAGGATCCAAACTTACTTGATTTCACCATTCTTGGGACCGCAGAACCCTAATTCGGCAATTCCTCCTCTTTCTCCACTCAAGCCCTAACTCTCCCTCTCTCTCTAGATTTTCGTTTCTCTGGGATGGATGACGAAGAATGAGAGCTGTGTGTGTGTGTGGTCGATCATATAAGTCAATTGAGCTGCTTGGGTCAATTGCATATTGACCCAACACTTAACTTTAATTATATTGGCTGAATATTCAGTTATACAAAAGTTACTGTAATTCATTTATTTCAGAGATCAAACATTCTCCAACAATTATGGGAATTAGCACGTTGTTTATAATTGATCTATAAAGCTTCAGTTAAAATTTGAGATCATTTGGAGTTACCAATAAATAATTAAAAATAGAACAGTGCACTGCTATATTGCAGTCTGCAGAATATTCGGCCGAGTTTGTCCTGCACAAAACTCGACCGACACCCTTACTGTAGGGATTCAAAAGTCATCGAATGCCAATTTAACAGAGTGTCTAAAACTGTGTTTTTCAAGCACAGTTAAAATTTGAGATCAATTGGATATACCAATAAAAAGATAAAATTCAATTACCACACTGCTGTAAAATTCTGAAATTGTGATCGGCCGAGTTTGAAACTCGACCGATAAACAGGTCAGAACCTTCTTCAAAAATTCTGATATTTACCAATATTGTTCACATTTTATATATACAAATCATATCCAAATTTGAAGTAAATCAGAGTTACACATAAAATACTAAAAATCATTTAGTGAGACATTCTACTTATCAAATTTTGTATTCATGTATCATCAAAACCCTATTTGGGCCGATTAGGGTTTATGCTTCTCAAACCCTAATTCTCAAGACAAAAGAACATTTAGACTTATTATCATAGTTAAAACATCCTAATTGTGTTATTGTCATTAATTAGATTTCAAGAATGATTATTCTAATTAATCTTTGCGATTGTCTAGATAAACCCTAGTTTACCAATTAAGCTCAGATGGGGTCGTAACAACTCTCCCCCCTTAGAATGTTTCATCCTCGAAACATAAACCTACAAGAAAGATACATTCAAGGTTATTCTAAGCTTCTAAAGCCTTCCATGTCATTATACTCTTGTATTTCATGCCTGAATGTAGTTTTCAACATTAGATCTTTTAATTCTTTACTAACTCACAACATATCTCAAATAGTTCTCAATGATATCAAGCAAATTCTTTATGCCACAGTCAAACATAGATTGCAAAGATAAATCACCACGCTTTCGCTGCGCAACTCTGATACTCTGATACAACTATCTCAACTTATGCTGCTCAGAGAGTTCTATTGTTCTGTATCACCTTTAAGTGACAAAAGCAAGTTCACCATGCTGTTTTAAATTTTAATAACATGTTACTCAGATAGCAAAACAGTCTTGAATTAAAAGACTAAATTCAACAATCAATTGCACAATACTACTCTTGGCATCCCCATTGGGTCATGGATGCATGAGGTGAAGCATTACCACCTCATTCCATACTATCCTGTTTCGATCGTGGGATCTGTGGGTTATGGGCCCACACACAATTCAAAGTGTAACCATCGCAATATATCATTTTAGGGTTTCAACAACAGTAATAAGGTAATCCACAATTGTATCAGTCATTCAAGCATTAACCATACTCAATTACCATCACTCAGTTATATTAGAGCTAGGTATAACAAGCTACACCTCATTAGGGTTACTTGTCCAGACAATCTGATTATCATCCCTTTCTATTAATATGAGTGAATAAGTATGACTACCTTGTTCAGGGTATCTCTCCATGTGTTCTGACATCATCCAAACCATATCACCATATTACAAATAAGAAATACTAAGATGCATATCTGGTATGAATTACTACAACTATCATATGCCTTTAATTTAACATATAGCTTGCACAAATACACTGAAATCATATATAGAACCAGCTTTCATACCTTAATATGCCTTCAACAAATCATACATATAAAAACAAATTCACATATTACACAAGCTAGTGTTTTCCCATATCTCTCTGCTCATTCATTACTACTTTACTTTTTGCTACCTATCCTTTTCATATCATTATATACAATAAACATCATTAACATTGAAGCATTTAAGATAGGAATAGATTATTCATCATTCTTGCTATCACACAAGAATTTATTTCTTATCGCACTTCATCATATTTCAAACCCTTTCTTACGTTTCATAGTCCTCTTACCATATACTACTCTTTAACCCGTCATCTTTAATTCTAAATTTTTCTCTTATGACCATGTTGCTTATTCATATGTATGGTCATGTATACCATGTTGCACTTATTTCCTCCTTTATCTTTATACTATTTTGAAGTTAATGTTCTAAATTAATAGTCCTTCTATTAGTTTTTCCTCATGTTGAATACATTACATATTCTTCATTTTTAAATCAAGTGGATCATGCATGGGTCAAACATAGTTTCTCTTTCAACCAAGTTTTTCTCTCCTGAATACAGTCTACCTTTGTATGACTTATTCATTCGTTAAAATACACCTATGTTTTTTGCTTAGAAACTAGTTTGTTGTTCTAGTCTTATGAATTGCATGTTCATACGATCCTCATTACTTTTATGGACCTATTGAATGCTCAACCCTATTCTCTACTTAGCCTTTGCTTTAGAGTTCATAAAAGCATTATACTCTATTATATGATTCATTCATCATGATTGATTCTTGGTATCTTGAACCATACATACATACAGTTCACATATCTTTTCTATATTTCCTATGTATAGTTCATGCAAAATTAATCAATAAACTGATTATGAGCTTCATATCATGTTCTATTATTCCCAATTAAGGGTTTCACATATGAGGCCCCAAAATTAAACCTCAGATATCAGTTTCAACTAATTCTTAGTTGTTCTGATCTTGCCCATATGTTTCAACATCTTACTGTATGTACATTCCTACTCTGATGTGGGTCTAATTATTCCAATTCTATTCTTATTATACTATTAATAGGATTCATTAGATCCTAGTAACGCATCCTGCCAACCGGACCAGGCCAAACCTGAAGTCCTGAAGCCAAGAACTACAAAGGATTACATTCTTCCTGAACTTCCACTCACAGCTCAGAAACTCGGCCGATTGGTCAGAAACTCGGCCGATTGCTTTACAACTCGGCCGATCCGCTTGAAACTCGACCGATCAACTTGCTGTTTGATTTCCTGAAAAAGAAACTCGGCCGAATTACATACAACTCGGCCGATCAGTTTGCTGTTCGATTGCTTATTAAGGAAACTCGGCCGAATCACATACAACTCGGCCGAATCGCGTACAGACTGAAAACCTAAACAGACCTACTGATGTCAATTTCACTCGAATCAGCGGGCAAAACTATAGAAACAAAAGCTCATTCAAAGGTCAATTCTAGTCTACTTGTTACAAAGAGTGAAATCAATAAATGCTACAATTGCATAGTGTACAACAGATATTAAAGACCCATATTTCAAAGTATTGAATATTTCAATTCAAACATATAAGAGCATTTCTATACATTTCCAACAAAAACAACATTATGAAATGTAAGTTCTATCTCCTTTTACATTTATGCTCTTAGTTCTTGTTTCTTTTCTCATTTTCTAACCCTAACATTTCTAGGGTTCCTCTCTAGCCCATTCTTCCACTGTATACCTGGCCAGGGTATACGTGAGAGAATAGACAGAGTAGCTTGTACTGGCTGATCCAAGTACTCAGATATCGGGCCAGGATATCCAAATACTCAAATCCCCAAAGCTAACATCAAACATCTCATATCTGCCACACTTAGGACTCTAACTTACTAACTTAATGGTCCTTGACAACTCACCCTAAGCTCTGATACCAAGCCGTTAAACCCCGATCTCACAATTTCCTCAAATCATGAGATTAGGGCATAAGATAGGATTTATATGTAATACAAAGAACACCCTTACCTTTTTCTTTTCTTTTCTTTTCTTGTTTCCCCGCATTAAATCACATAACATATTAACACTGGAATCTGGACATATCTTTTACTAATCAGACTTCAATAGTAAAGATACATGTATAAGCATTCACGATGTCTTTCACACATTATGCACATGAAACTTGCTAAGTAGCATACATATCAAAGAGAAACAATATTACACATTGTAATTACAACTCTCTCTTATCTCTTACTGAGGACCTAGAGTGACAAGGACCGACTGACTCAACTAATCTCATACTTGACTCCTATGGCAGATCTACTCTGACGCTCTGATCATCTTCAAGTCCACGTGGTTAACCCTAAAATGTTTGAGTAGAGGGGTGAGCCTACTCGCTCAGTGAATGAGTACTTCATGGAAACAGAGTAATGCACTAAAGTGATTACAGATATAATTTGAGTAAACGATATGAAATTTAACAACAATAAATACTACACTGAGCAGTTCTAAAACAATATAATTGAAATAACAAAGAATGTAAATACTGCATCCAAAGAATAACTACTAGAAGACTATACTCTAGTCTTCCTTAACTCTTTTATTCATAAGGAACTCTGTGAACCTATATGATCATATTTTAGCTTATGCCCCAAACATATGCAGTGCACTCTGCATATGAAACTCGCAGTGTACTACGAGCCCACCGTACAAGACTTAGCGACACACCCGGGAAATGCTAAGTCTGACTACTCGTCCTGGTCTGCACAGGACTCTCAGGCACTCAAGGGCCTCACTGTACTCTCAGGCACTCAAGGTCCTCACTGTAGTTCCTAGGCACTCAAGGGCCTCACTGCAGTATTCTGAATACTCTAGACTCCTCCTCTAACCTGAGTACACAGGCGGAGAGTCTCACGGGGTTATCTCCATGACACAAGAATGGATAATGTTGCAATAACCCCCACCTTCCTCCAGTGCCACCATGACACAAGCACGCGTTGTTGTTGGACACTGCCTCTCTATCCTCGTGTCTCCATGACATCGCACGGATAATGTTGCAACACGAGTTTCACCCCTAAGAAGCAGACCTCTCTTAGGGGTTCTACCGTGTTGGGGCACCTGAGTCTATTAACTGATTTACATATAAACACTTAAACAGGAATATCACATTTCATACTTATTTCACATTCTGAACATCACTAGAAAACACATATACATCATTTGTCATCTTTAAACATGACTTAGTAACATCCCTTTCTAGGGCATGTCATATCTCATCACCTGCAATTTACGAGATATGTATTGAAAATAAGAAGCCCTGTAGTATGTAGATATCAACTCAGAGAGAACAAGCATATAAAGTTAAATGCACTAGAAACATACAATTCAATAATTAAGCATCACCACATCTCATATCGAGACCTTTCATTTCACCATAACATGATTCATTGAACACCCTATCCTTAGGGTTTCATTTGCCTTATTCATTCATCATATGCCAACACCCTACTCTTAGGGTTTCATTCGCCTCATTCACCTTTTCATTTGCCTCATTCACTTGTCACATGGCTCTCATAAGGATTTCATAGGATATAAGCATTCACTAAATAAAGATTGTCTTCAACAAATCATATACAATCAATATAGATATGAAACCATGGAAATTTAACTAAATTTAGGTTTTCCGTACCATTCACTGAGATATCATGTATCAAGAATAAAATTGAATTAAGATAACCCATGAGGTACATCCTAAATACTTATAAGATTACTATTCCTTTTCAATAAGGTCGAAACTCTAGTGATATCTCAATTAGGTTAAACCCTAATTACATCCTATGGTATAAATCTGAAAAGCATTCTTACTAGGATGTGTTGTATACGTTTCTGATGTGAATCTACCATCAAAGAGTCATTCAAACAGAGAAGGAATCCATATCATATCAATTTGCAACAACTTAAATCAAACGGACATTTCAGGTTTTAGAATCACATACTAAGCAATTAGGGATTTGGATGCTATAATCAAATTCGTGCATTACACTGTTTAGAGGAAGAACCCACTCACCCTAAGGTGTGAAAACACCTCAAAACCGCAGCTCAACTCAGGGGATCTCGAATTCCTATCAAATCCCTAGCAAATCTCCCAATTCTTCTTCCATTCAACTCGGAAACCTTGAAAATGAGGGATTATGAAGAAAGGGTGAGAAAAGAGGGAATTTCGACATCAACTTGGATCAAATCAGAGAATGGACAGAATCTAGACATGAGAGAGAAGATTCACCATAAAAGTCTATGCAAAGGATCCAAACTTACTTGATTTCACCATTCTTGGGACCGCAGAACCCTAATTTAGCAATTCCTCCTCTTTCTCCACTCAAGCCCTAACTCTCCCTCTCTCTCTAGATTTTCATTTCTCTGGGATGGATGACGAAGAATGAGAGCTGTGTGTGTGTGTGGTCGATCATATAAGTCAATTGAGCTGCTTGGGTCAATTGCATATTGACCCAACACTTAACTTTAATTATATTGGCTGAATATTCAGTTATACAAAAGTTACTGTAATTCGTTTATTTCAGAGATCAAACATTCTCCAACAATTATGGGAATTAGCACGTTGTTTATAATTGATCTATAAAGCTTCATTTAAAATTTGAGATCATTTGGAGTTACCAATAAATAATTAAAAATAGAACAGTGCACTGCTATATTGCAGTCTGCAGAATATTCGGCCGAGTTTGTCCTGCACAAAACTCGACCGACACCCTTACTGTAGGGATTCAAAATTCATCCAAAAATTATGCCAATTTAACAGAGTGTCTAAAACTGTGTTTTTCAAGCACATTTAAAATTTGAGATCAATTGGATATACTAATAAAAAGATAAAATTCAATTACCACACTGCTGTAAACTTCTGAAATTGTGATCGGCCGAGTTTGAAACTCGACCAATAAACAGGTCAGAACCTTCTTCCAAAATTCTGATATTTACCAATATTGTTCAAATTTTATATATCCAAATCATATCCAAATTTGAAGTAAATCAGAGTTACACATAAAATACTAAAAATCATTTAGTAAGACATTCTACTTATCAAATTCTGTATTCATGTATCATCAAAACCCTATTTGGGCCGATTAGGGTTTATGCTTCTCAAACCCTAATTCTCAAGACAAAAGAACATTTAGACTTCTTATTATAGTTAAAACATCCTAATTGTGTTATTGTCATTAATTAGATTTCAAGAATGATTATTCTAATTAATCTTTGCGATTGTCTAGATAAACCCTAGTTTACCAATTAAGCTCAGATGGGGTCGTAACAAATCAGATGGGTTAGGTTGGCTACCTGGAGTGGTCAACTGTGAAATTAGTGTGAATATATAAAACAATATGAACATCATATATTAGGGGTTTATGCTCTACATAAACATGATATTAATAAAGAATGTATGATGTTTCTCTGAACAAGAAAAGTGTTGTTTGACACAAAGTTGACTCTATAGTCAATGATGAGGAATAGTGGAGCATGTGCCTTGTGTGTTGATTCTATGAGAATCTTGTATGGAAACACTTTGTACTGATAAAAGTTTTATGGTGTCTCCATAATAAGGAGATGTTATGTGAAGACTAGATAGTATGATGAATAAAATGCATGTCTTCCTTTATCTGGATTTCGAGGACAAAATCCTTGTTAGGGGATTATAATTTGTAACAACCCTGACCTGGGTTATACTTTAACCCAAGGTGTTTTGATTAAGAAATGTGATTAAATGCTTAATCTCATCTTGTGAAAAGTAATAGGACTCAAGAGGAACTTATGTTGCAATTCTAGTCCTTTTTGAACATTGTTGAAATCAATGTTTTGTTTGTTTTGGACTAAAGTACAAATTACCCAAGTTGAGGGGTTTAAGTGCAATTGTGCATGATAATATGTTCCTCATGTGTTGAATCATCATGATAGTGAAAATTATGTTGAGGTATGTCTTATGGAAGCATGAATACCAAGAAAGAGTTGATAAAGCAATGTATGTACATGAAAACCTAGTTTTGGTGTAATGTGCAATTTACCCAAAATCTAGGGTGCAATATGTAAATTACCACGTCAATAAGGTCCCTAATGTTTCTTGGCATCATGTAGAGCAAATAAAATGAGAGGGGCGCCTCATTTGAATTAAGTTGGAGGAGAGAGAATCTTAATATTAAAATAATCAAGATTTAATCCTAATTGAAACCCTAATTTGATTTAGGGAAAAAATAAATGTATTAATTAAAGGGGCTTAAACCAAATTAAAATGGTTGAATTAATATGTGTTTGTGACGTCCTTGAGCCTTGCAAGGACCACGAAAATATCCAAGGGAGTGGATAAATCACACACAATTTTATAAGAAAAAGAAATATCCAGTCACATATGGATATTAATATAATATGAATTAAGGTGCTTAATTTGCATTTCTTTAAATCATGGATAATTGAGAGTAATAAGAGGCAAACAAGATAGCCTCATCCCTAATGAAGAGGCGGCCACATTTTTGGGATTAATTGGATTTTTGCAAAGTACATTCTCTCTCATTGAATTTTTATAAAAGGATCTTTTACAAGCCAAATGAAAGGCTTTTTTGACCCCACTTCTTCTCCTTGCTTGGGAAACGACCAAGGGAGCTTGGGAGGATCAGGAGGACGACCCCCAACCTGTTGGTAAGGTTATTGATCCATTTCACCTTGATTCCATGGTGGAAATCAAAAATAAATTATGGATTTCTTCCTATTTCGATCTCCTCTTCAATTCTAACCATTCCTTTTCACTCAAACCTTGAGGATGAGCCTTGGAATGGTGAAAGGAGTTTCATCCACCATTGTTGCCACGTACATGGAGCTTTGGAGATCAATTGGAGGTGGGATTTATAATTTGAACCCTTGATTTTGTTATTGCATTCAATTCCTTATCAAATAATGATCATTTCCATAATTGCAATAATTGATTTGGTTGATGAATGCAATCACCATGGAAACCACAGCAGGTTTCGTGATTTCAGAGGTTGAAGATGATAAGAACACACCTCTATAAATATCCAAAACAAATGATCTTGTTTGGGTTGCTCAAACGGTTTGCCAAACCGTTTGGGAGCAAACAATTTCAAACCGTTTAGAAGCAAACGGTTTCATCAAACCGCATGAGACCAAACGGTTTCAAAACCCTTTGGGGGAGATGACCAAGGGTTGATAATTTGAGAATCCTGTTACTAATTATGTTGTTTGATAACCCACCAAATTTTATGGATTAATTCCAAAGGAATCATGAGTTGAAGGCTAATCAATTAGGCAAACCCTAATTGGATTAAGTGCTGATTTTCAACTTGATTGATTTGACTTTTTCGGTTAATTAGCCCAAACGGTTTCAAAACTGTTTGGGAATCACCCAAACGGTCTCAAGACGGTTTGGAGGTCTAGGGTTGAGTATGGTTAAGTATTTGAAGATCCAAACATATGGTATAAACCCTAATCGGCTAAGTGCTGATTTTGCAATTGAATGAGTTGATGCTTTGCGTTGATTGACCCAAACGGTTTCAAAACCGTTTGGGGATCACCCAAACGGTCTCAAGACCATTTGGGGATCATCCAAGACCGTTTGGAGGTCTAGGGTTAAGCATGGTTGACCAATTGAAGGTCTAAAGGTACCAAATCACTTTGCAATTAAGTGCTGATTTGATGATCAACTCAATAGCTCAAACCCTAATGATTTTTCACTAGAATCCAAGGGTTGGATGAGCCAAACGGTCTCAAGACCGTTTGGAGCTCATTCAAACGGTCATCCAAACGACCTCAAGACCGTTTGGGGTTAGGTCATGTTCAATTTGGATGATGGTTTAATGGTTTCAAAGTAACTAATCTTGCATTGATTAGTGTTAAAGGATCATCGATTCCAAACCCTAATTCAATTGATTCAAACCCTAATTGAGGACTAGTTCAGGGTCAATTTAGGGTCAAATAAGTTGAAGGTTGACCTATTTAACTCAATTGAAGGATGAGGATAGCTCCAATTGATGATTGGTTCCATAAATTCAATGATTGAAGGAATCAATATTGAGAACCCTAAACCGATTGATGTAGTTGAGACCATCTCTGGTCCATGCGGTTTTGAGGAGGTTTGGACCAAACGGTCTCAAGACCGTTTGGGACCAAATGGTCTCAAGACCGTTTGGGACCAAATGATCCCAAACCGTTTGTGCCCATGCGGTTTCAAAAGTCAAACTTGGGAAAACGGTCTCAAGAACCACCTTTACCAAATGGTTTCAAATCGTTTGAACCTTGAAGGACCAAGACCGTTTGGGGATCAAATAGTCAAAATTGATTGAGGACTCAATTCGTTAATCCACTAAGACACTTGTTGTAATTGAGGACTCAATTGATCAATTCAATTGGATACCTTATGTAATGGAGGTCCAAGGTGATTGAATCTCTTGAGAATAGAGATGATGAATGACTCATTGATCCAATGATGATTAGTAATGATAATCAATGAAGGTACAAAGGTTGAAACCATATTATTACCTAAGTGATTAGTGCCAATTAAGGAATGAACCCTAATTGCTTATAGGATCAATGACTTGGTACACTATGTAATTCATAGTTGTATGTACTTGATTGAAGGGTTGATATGACCTAATCAAGTTGAGAAGATGTTAGCATGAATTCATACATGAATATGAATCACGTGGTGATTAAGGGTATGATCCTAAAGTAGAGAGATCATGAAACCCTAAATCATGAATATATACCCTAATTGACAGGGTTATTGAATTCTAACCCTGATTGAGGGCAATTCTAAATGTAACCCTAACCCAGGGTGAGGATGTAACCCTAATTTAGGGTAGTGATGTGTGAAACTCCAATTTAGGGAAATGAGATATAAAACCCTAATTGGGATGAATAGTGAATCTCTAATTATGAATAATTGAATGAAATTCTAATGGAGATGGATTGTAGACCCAAATTGTGGGTGACTATAGTGGAAATCCTAATTAAGGATGATTCCATGTGAAACCCTATTCTAGGGTTATGTTATGAGAAACCCTAAGTTAGAATGAGGTATATGAAACTTTGATGTGGTGATATGATATGAGAATGAAACTTAGCGTAATGTCATGTAATGACATGTAAAACCCTAGTTGAGGGTGAATCCATGAGAAACCCTAGTTGAGGTTGAATCCATGTGAAACCCTAGTTGTGGGTGATTCCATGAGAAACCCTGATTAAGAACTAACATCACATGATGTTCTAATGTTATGTTGTAATGAGAGGCCCTAAGAAGGGTGAAGGAATATGAGACTCTAATATAAGTCATTATACATAAAGCCCTAATCTTGGGCAATATGACAATGATTCATATTCCAATTTTAAGTAAGGGCATTAGGAAACCCTAATGATGAGATAGAAGGAATGACCTTATAAAGGTGAAACATTTCATGTGGTTGATTATATGCAACCTAATTGTAAGCAATGTCTTTAGCATTAGACAAGTCCATATCAGTAAGGATATTTGGACAATTCTAATGTGTGGCCTATGCATTATATGCTAAAGGTGAGTGTTTAGTGATGAAATGTATTAAGAAGGGAAATACCTTAATACAAGATAAGTTGGTTAACTCAAGAGAGTCTGAAATGATGAGAAAGTGATACATCAAGATATGATAGTTATCACATTCAACACTTCAGGGTTTATATACCTTGATATACTTCAAATCCAATATACTTGGGTAAGAAACATATGAAGTGTGTTATGCAACTATTACAATGAAATGTAATGAGTTGTTGCACTTTGATGAGTGTTAATTAATGTACCTTGAGAATGGGGTTAAGCCCAAATGATGAGTATGATATAGTCATACCTTGATGAGGATGAGAAATGAACTCATACCTTGAGTTGATGATCATTAATGCTAAATGATGAGATTAATGATCTTGAATAATCATTTATGATATCTTTGAATGCCCCAGAGATATGGAATAATGAATTGAGGGTTGAATAGATTATATAATCATGAAACCCTAATTAATGAGAAATGGGGAACCCTAACCCTAATTTTGGGTAAACGGAATGAAAGCCCTATTTGATAGTAAGCCCTAATTCCTGGGAAAGGAATAATGGTGTTACTATTGTATCACATGATGTGATGAATATCTTGTATGATTGTTATCATGCCTAATAACCATGCAGGCATGATGAGATGATGAACATAGCTAGATTTGAGCTATGACATTTATATAATAAATGATTGGCCTTTTGTGCCTTGATGTTGTTGTTGCTTAATAAAAGTAGCAATGTGCATGAACTTTTATAAGTCACATGAGTAAGTTGTTGCCTAAAAAAAAAAGGTGACAAGATATTCTTTGGCCTTGTGAGCCAGGTGTGATGCTTGTGTAACAAGTATCATGAATGCCTTGGTCAGATGACCTGAAGGTGATAGTTACCTAATAAATGGTAATGATGCTCAATGATGAGTTAAGGGTTTGAATACTCAGAACCATATGATTATGGCAATGAGATTGTGAAGGGATGAGAATTCCCAGTTTTGAATGAGGGACTGAGTTCCCAAGGTCTTTGAAAGACTGATATATATTTGATGAAAGTAGTATATGTCTCTTTATAGCATTGTTGTAATAAGTTATGTTTGAGAACTTGACTGATGCTAAAAGAATATGCTGATGTACTTAATTTAATCAAGTGAAATCATGTCATGTAGAGCCATGACCATAGATCCATCATCGTCAGTGAATTGGTGATGGTGAAACGGGTGCTCCGCGGCAAAACCCGGAGGGCATACTTTTGAGTATGTGGGGGTTATGGGCGCGAATATCCTTACGTCCTAATGGAGGAATTGATGTGAGATAAACATTAAATCTCTCAATCCTTCATTATATGTATCGGGATGGATGTATAACGAATCTCTCGATGATTGGGTTTGATGTCGTACACATCTCCCAATAATGTTAATGCTGGATCGGTGGAGATAAACATGAAATCTCATGATCATGAAGAGAGTGCAGCACACCACTATAACTCTGATAGTGAAGTTTCCAGTATACTCTGGAAAGCTATATTTAGCAGAGACACATGATGTCCTGCATGTGATCTCACGCTGACCGAGATGTGGGAGGTCATGGGAATCCGACTCTTCCATTGACCTTGTATGGTACCAATTTCGACTTTGCAGTGGTCAGTTGGAACATGAGCGGTATATCTCATCTCCTCAGGGCATAAGTGTGTTTGTAAAATGAAATCAGTCGTATAGCATGTTTGCTTTAGGATTGAATACGGAAATTCATTAGCTGATGTTACATTTCTGTTATATATTTGTAGTTCATTGATGTTGTTCATATCTGTTGTATTCATTACAAGTAGATGGATGAACTATGAGTCTACCATGAGTAGATGCAACGTTATCCTGGAAAAAGGAGATTACTTCACTTTGTTCATACAAGTGAGTTACCTACTGTTAATTATATATATAAATCCTTCTGGTTAGTTTATTTTAATAAACTACTATAAAAATGTTTTGGCGGAGAGTTATATCTCCCGCTGGGCAATTTAAAATTGTCTCACCCCCGTGGAATCTAAATTTTTAGGTGGACGTCGATAAAGAAGTAGAATCCCATTGTAGGGAATGGACAGCAGTAGTGACAGCAAGGACAGCAGTAATATCTCAGGTGGAGATACTACCTATCAAGTTATGTAGTTAGAAAGTCCTATGTGTCGTCTCTGTACTCTCAGGTCCTCGGAGTTTTTAGTCAGTGTTTTTGGTGAATCGATCTGAAGTTTTGGCTTGATGCCTCAAGATTCATATACTGTCTGTATATAATGTTTATAAGACAATTGATGATGTAGTCTATGAAAAGAGATGGTACAGGTTATGTACGTTTGAACCAGAATGTAAATGTTATACAATGGTTCTTGATGAAAAAGATTTCCTATGTGTAGATCTCTTTGCAAAAAGTTTTAAGTTTTAGTGATTTTCAGTAATCCACTGCAAATAATTCACTTCCGCTTAAGTAAATCTTGTTTTTGTGAGTTGGATGCCACACTAGGTGTTGGGTCCACATGATTACTCCTAACCACCTCTATCGTAGGGGGGTCCATGTCGTATGAAGAATGGGGCGACACAGTCGGTACTATCTGAGTAGCTGACTGAGAAGCCTCCTACTGTCTCATTACTTCTTAAATTCCCTTTGCAATTAACTCTTTTACCTCCTCTTTTGAGAATCCTCCTCTCTGGACAGATTTGTGCTCTGATGGCCCAAAGAATGCTCTTATACCCACACCAACGCCTACAACCCTAACACATCTAGGATGCTCTAGGTTACCTAGAGAAACTGTCAGTTCATCCCTTGTGCCCTCAGGGATGAACTTTCCTTGTTTCCTTTGCTAGTGGAGCTCTTGCTAATCATCATCAATAGTAATTGGTAAGTAAAACCTAACAATAATCAATACTAATTGCTTTGAGAGTTGAATTTTACCATTTTTGTAGCCCCCTCAGTAGTTGTGGGGTTGGTTATTTTTCTAGATTCAGATTGCCTCCCAACTATCCATATATCATGGAGAAGTAGAGGTTTAGTAGTAGTAGTAGAGGACTCAATATTCCTAGGAGTAGAATAATGAGAAGAAGATGCATGTAGTAGGTTTTGGAGAAGATTTGCATAGCCACCTTGACCCATCGTGTGGTTGTGCATATTCTTTGCACGCCTTTCCCTTTCAGAATCGCTTGCAGCCTAGTTAGTAACAATCATCAATAGTATTTGGTTAGTAAAACATAACCTACTATGTCAAGGTAAAACAAAGAATTCATAAGAATGTATTAAAAATGGGGAGTGAGGGTTAATACCTTGAATTCATCAGTGTTTTTAACAACAACAAACACCTCCACGTCTTCGGATCAAGATAGCTCTAGTGCTTAGTGGCTGACTTCTTCCTCTTATCAGCCTCCCCCGTATGTATTGTCTTGTCAGAGTTGTCCTATAATTCCTCAATACCCTCCCACAATGTTGCATCACCTTTTTGTGATGCAAATTTTTATCCAGGTAATATATGCTCTACAAAAGTCCATATATTTAATGTACTATTCTTTAAAATATAATTGTAAATAGTTTAAAAAATATAATTACAAATGATAATATCTCACACGTAGTTCTTTCCTTATGAAGGATTTCATACTTTTATCAATTTTATGCCAAGATTCTACTACTAGACTACATCAGCTACGAATAAAAACTCCTACATATGAAATAAAAGAGCTCTAGTTCTTTCTAATAGGATTTCGTACATGATCAAACTCAAAGACCAACTTCAGTTCGTTACCCCTTTGTTGCATCCAATTGTTCATCATGGTGATGCAACTTATTTTTTATGTTATTTTATATTGCTCATCACTCTGAACAAGATCATCAGGACGTACATCCTCAACCTAAAATTGAAAAAAAAAACACTTATAGGTCATAAACATATATAACATATAAATGCGATAAATAATACAATAAGATAGACATATTGTAAAATGCAAAACTTACACCAATGTCAAGGTGCACATCGTGATATTTCTCATCCTCACAGTAATCATCATCATAGTCATCATATCTGTTACACCCCGATCTCACAATTACCATTAATCATGAGACTAGGGTATAAATTGAGGATTTAACGTAATACCAAGATCACCCTTAACTTTTTCTTCTTTTACAAACTCTTTGTTTTCACACTTTGAACCACATAAACTAACTTTACAAGAGAATTAAACTTTTATTTCTCTAATATAATCTCAGCATTAATGATACACATCCATACATTCATTATATTTCTCACACTTCCATGTACATATGACATAACAATCATTTGCATTCTCTCCTATAAAGGAAACAAACATACAAAACATCATTTACAACTCTCTCTCAGATCTATATAAGGACCTAGAGTGACAGGGACTAACTAAACTTAACTATACTCAGACTTAACTCTTGTGGCGGATCTACTCTGATGCAATGATATCTTCTTCAAGTCCATGTGATTTCCCTAAAAATTTTGAGTAGGGGGGTGAGCCTACTCGCTCAGTGAATGAGTACTTCAAAGAAACAGACTAAAGCACTGATATAATTACATATATACTTTTGAGCAATTGATATCAATTATAATAGAAGAAAGCTTTAGAGAGTTTAATGATTGACAATCATAAATATGGCTGGATACTCTAAATATCTATAAGACTGAATCAATATATGAAATGCTTGATTGATCATAAAGATAACTAATAATTTAGAAACATACAAGAATAAGTGAATAACTATACACACTTGTTTGAACTCTCATTCATTTTATTATGCCCTGATCATATGCAGTGTACTCTACATATGAAGACTCATAGTGCACTACGATCACACCGTACAAAACTTAGCGGACACACCCGGGAAATGCTAAGTCTGACTACTCTCCTGGTCTGCAATAGGGAAATGGCTCTCTGGCCTAAACTGAACTCCTCCTCTAACCTGAGCACACAGGCGGAGAGTCAAGCCACCTCTTGTCTTTTCTGTACTCTAGTGCCACCATGACTTCTGGTTGATGTTGGACATTATAAACTATAATTTAAGGAGATTTCCACTAGGGCTTTTTCCCCCATGCCACCTGATAGCACGTTCCGACCTACATATACTGGACGCTGCTAGGGTTAGGTCATTTCACCCCTAAGGCACAGACCTCACATAGGGGTTCTACGGTGTTCAGGGCTCCTAAGTCTATTATTTTATTATTCCTAGAAAGCTCTTTCTACATTGTAACCTTCTCTTACTTATACTTGACTCTGGTATCTCTATTGTGTCGCGTCTACTTATTTGAAGTTATAATACAACATGTATATCATTCTAAACTTGGCAGAGCAGTATATTCAAAACATTGTAATATACTGAGTAATCAACATATTATACATGCAGGCAGACTAAAATTCTTAAATAAACAGATTTCATGTCCACTTGGCACATACACACTAGAATCATGCATATCAACCCAAATCTTGAGTTGTACATCTCATAACTCAATTAAGAGTTACTTACTTATCATGATAAGAATTATTAATAATAACTGAGAACATTGATATCACAATACTTGATTCATTGAACACCCTACCCTTAGGGTTTCATTTCATCACCACAAATGCTACAAAGAAAGGTGCAATACATCTATCACAAACTTTTCAAATCTTTAATACACATGATACATGGGATCTCAATCCCTTATCACATTACTGGTAATTTTCATCCCTTCACATCATTATCATGATTACTAGTTCTGGGTATTCAAACCCTTAGATCATCACATAACATTGTTACCTCTGTAACAGGTAAACATTACCTCTACGTCCTTAGACCAAGGTATTCATTTCACTGGTTGTATAAGTATTATCATGGCTCACAAGGCCATCACACATCTTGTCACCTCTCACTAGGCAACAACTTATTCACAAGGCTCCCATAAAGATTTCATGCGACATAAACATTCGTTGAATAAAGACTATTATCAACAAATCATATAAAATCAATATATGTATGAAACCTTGGAGCTGAGTTGAATTTTGGTTTTCATGCCATTCACTAGGATATCATGCATCAATAATAACATTGAATAAATAAAGTCTATCATGTCAAGAAAATCCCTTCAAATGGATTTCACGACATCTATTTGCAAATATCCAACTTTCCTCGCATGTAGGGTTTCACCCTCTTTACTGAGATATCAAACAAACATTATTCACTTTGAATGAAATCCAATATATAATCTGACATATATGCACTATGAATTTAGATAAACAATCATTCATAACCAAGGTGATCTAGATTAGAAATTTTCTCTATTTACTTATACAGCAAATTTCAGTCATAAACAAATTCCCTATATTTCAGTTTACTCTTATAACCTCTGTGAATACTTAGGGAATTCTCATTAGGATGTATTGTATACATTTCTAATATGATTTTATCATCTGAACTTCATCCAAATAGAGGAAGAATCCATTTCATATCATTTTGCAACAACTTAGAACAAATAGACAATTCAGGGTTTGTAGTCGCATACTAGCAATTAAAGATTATGGATGAATTAACCAATTTTAGTGCAATATACTATTTAAAGGAAGTTCCCACTCACCCTAAGGTGTGAAAACACCTTACGAATGTATCTCATCCCTAAAAAACTCGATCTCATATCAAATCCCTAGCAATTCACCCAATTCATCTTCCTTTCAACTCAGAAACCCTAAAAATGAGGAATTATTAAGAAAGAGTGAGAAAAGGGGAAGTTTTGATACCATTTTGGATCAAATCAAAGGAGGGACGGAATTTTGACATGTGAGAGAAGATTCACCATGAAACTACTTCCAAAGAAGTTAAACTTACATGATTTCATCATTCCTCAGACCGCAAAACCCTAGGTCAGCATCTCCATCAATTTTTCCTCACAAACCCTAACTCTCTCTCTCTAGGATTTTGTTTCTCTAGATTGAATCATGAATTATGAGAGATCCTTTTGTGTGAGGTTGACCATATAGAGCAATTGAGCTGCTTCGGTCAATTGCACTATGACCCCTTACTATACTTTTTCTTATTTCAACAAATTGTTTCTGTCATAAAAAGGTTTCTGTAAATTCGAGTATTTTAGAGATCAAACCTCCTCCAAAAATTATTATAATTAATAATATTGTGTATAATTTAGTTACAAAGCTTCAAGTAAAATTTGAGAACATTCCAAGATTCCATTAAATAACTAAAAATCGAATAGTGCACTGCTATCCAAAATTCTATAGAAATGTCAATTACTGTAATTTGTCTACTAATAAGGTCTAAATGCATCCAAAAATTATGAAAATTTTAAAGGTATGATTGAGTTTCAGATCTCCAGTTAAAATTTTAGATCATTTGGAGTTACCAATAAATAAATACAAATAAAACACTACACTATTAAAAAGCACTCTGTCACCATTTTGGTCGAAGTATAGTTCGACCGAGAACCACATTCAAAGAACGCTCAAATATTCTAAAATTTTTCTCCAATATGCATGATTGAGTTATACATATCATATCTAAAATTCAATTAAATACAAAATTTGTATAAAATATGAAAAATTATTTACCACACTGCAATCATGATCAAATTTCATATTCATGTACTATCAAAACCCTAACTTTTGCCGATTAGGGTTTACATTTCTCAAACCCTAATTCTTCAAACTAAAATCATAGTTAGAGATTCTTCTTAGGTTTGAAACATCAGAATTTGATCTACTATCATTAATCAAATCTAAACGATGTTCAATCTAATCAAGCATGTAATCATTCAGGTAAACCCTAGTTCACCAATTAAGCACAAATGTTGTCATTACAATTCTCACCCCCTTAAAAAAGTTTTGTCCCCGAAACATAAATACGCAAACAAAGTATATTCAAAGTTTATTTTAAGCTTCTGAAATCTTACATGTCATTACATTCTTGTATTTTATACTTGAATGTAGTTTTCAACGTTAAGTCTTTCATTTCTTTTCTAATCACAACATGTTTGAAATAGTTCTCAATGATAACAAACAAATTCTCTATGCCACAATCAATCATAGAGTAGATAGAGAAGCAACCATTTCATTTTTTTATACTCTTGAGGTGTTACCTCAACATTAATAATTTGATCCAACTATCTCAATTCATATGGATCAATATGTACAATTGTTATGTATTACCTCTACGTCATAGAAGAGAGTTCACCATGTTCTTTTGAATTTTACTATTGTGCTACTCAAATAGCAAAACAGTCTTGAGTTGGAAGACTAGATTCAACAACAATTGTACAATACTACTCGCGGCATCCCCATTGCATCATGGATGAATAAGGTGAAGCATTACAATCACATTCCATATTATTCTCAAGTATGAACCCACACATAATTCAAGGTGTAACCATCAGGTTATAGCATACTAGGGTTTCAACAACAGTAACAAAGTACTCCATGATTGTATTAGTTGTTCAAGGACTATTCATACCCAATTACCATCACTTAATTATATTAAAGATAGGTATAACAAGCTATACCTCATTAGGGTTACATATCAATACAATATGGTTATCATCCCTTCTATTCATATGAGTGAATAGGTAAGACGACCTTACCTTCATTTGTTCCATCATTATTCAACCCATATCACCATACCACAATTGTACAATACTAAGATGGATTACTGGTATGAATGACTACAACTATCAAACACCTTTAATTAACATATTGCTTGCACATGTATACTAAAATCATATGTAGAACCAATTTACATCCCTTAATATACCTTCAACTAATTATACTTCTAAAAACAAATTCACATATTACTAAAAGCCATTGTTTTATCTTATCTCTCTCCTCATTCACTACTACTTACTTTTTGGTACTTATCCTTCTCATTTTAATCATGTAGATTAAACATTCCTAAAATTGAAACATACAAGGTACAAGTAGATAATTCTTGCTATCACTACAATAATTTATCTCAGATCGCACTTCACTCATATTGTATTTCTCCTTTTGTTCAAAACACACTTGTTATTTTTCAAATTTATATCTTACTCTTTGCTCTAAATCATTTCCATATTGTTTATCTACCTTTCAGATTAGTTATCTTTAAACCATGGGTTACTATCAGTTCTAGTTTACTTCTCATAGTGCAAATCTCATGATCTTTCTTTATAGATATGCTAATATTCAAGATCAAATCACTATTGGCATCCCTTGAACTACTACAACTCTAAACATTCTAGGGTTTAGTCTTTATCAGTAGCATGACGTTATTGTGATGTGACTTTGTTCCCTTAATTTGAAATTCAAATTTTGGATATCACAAGTTTTATTAAAGTCTTCTTTATCTTATCGATTGAATTTCCTTTCCCTTAGTTGGTCACTCAGATAGATTACATTCTCAATTACCCTGCTAGGGTTTCATCATCATATTGTGTGTCATTATTACATTCACTAGATGTCTCTACCACGGTAGTTATACATCATATATGATTCATTTTCTTATCACTTCATTCCCACATTGCTCTCATTAAGGAAGATATGAAAGAGAAGATGATTTTGAGACTTAGAATTCTTATCTTCAAACATTCAATAATACATTTCTCATATGTAGGTTTAATTAATTATCAACAATGATACTTGACTTATTAGCACTTTCTTGAATCTCACAACCTCTTTCTTTTATAATCTATATTACTCCACCATGTTTCAAACCTTTTAATTACTTTCCATAATCCCCTTACCATATACTGCTATTCCACATATCATCTTTAACTTCTAGATTTCTCTTATGATCATGTTTCTTCTTTTAGGTGTATGATCATATATACCATGTTGCACATATTTCTTTTTATCATTCTGCTAATGTAAAGTTGAAATTCTAAATCAATAATCTCTCTACTTGTTTCACCTCATGTTTAATACATTACATATCCTTCATTTTAAATCAAACGGCTCATGCATGGGTGAAACATAGTTTCTCTTTCAATCAACTTTTTACCTCTTGAATATAGTCTACCTTTGTATGACTTATTCATTGGTTAAGCCACACTTTTTTTCTTCTTTTAGAAATTAGTTTGTTGTTCTATAGAGACTTAGAATCCAAAGGCAGTAGGATGAATGTATTAACTTCACAATAAAGGTATACATTCCATGCTCTCAATTATATGATAACCCTCATTCCATAATCAAGCTCATTATTTCCAACATTTCTCTTTGTTTTAACTAAGTTTCTTATCCTAGTTTGATGATTTACATGCTCATCTAGTTCTCTTCACTTTAACTTTTTTGAAGACTCTTCACTTCTATGTACTTATCGAATACTTAACTCTTTTATTCTATTTCCCCTTTTCTTTGGAGTACATAAAAATATTGTACTCGATTATATAATCCATTTCTCATGATTGATTCTTACTATCTTGGCCCTTACATACTTTTCTTATATCTTTTTTATATTTCATATTTAGAGTTCATATAATAATAATAATTACACTTAATCAGAATCTTATGTCATGTTCCTTTATTCCCAATTAAGGGTTTCTCATATGAGGCCACAAATTTGGATCTCAGATATCAGTTCCAACTAATTCTTAGCTATTCTAATCTTTCCCATATGTTTCAACATCTTAGTGTATGTACATTCTCACTATGATGTGGGTCTAATTTATCTAGAGTCTACTGTTATTATATTTTTAATAGGAGTCATTAGATCCTAGTAACGCATCCTGCCAGCCGGACCAGGCTGAACCTACAGTCCTGAAGCCAAGAGCTACTTAAGATTAACCATCTCCTATTAATCTCAAACATGTAGAAAGAATATCCATTTAGGAAAGTTCATTCAAAGATCATTTCTAGTCTAATTAATACAAAGAATATAATCAATAAATGTTACAACTACATAGTGTAAAAAAAATCTTAAAGACCCATATATATTTCAAAATACTGAATATCTGAATTTCAACATATAAGAGTTTTTCTACTCATCTCCAATAAAGCAACAATATGAAATGAAAGTTCTATCTCATTTTATATATATGCTCTTAATTCATGTTACTTATCTTGTTTCTAACCCTAATATTTCTAGAGTTTCTCTCTAGCCCATCGTTCCACTGTATACCTGGCCATGGTATATATGAAAGAATAGACAGAGTAGCTTGATATCGGTTGATCCAAGTACTCAGATATCGGTCCAGGACCTCCAAATACTCAAATCCCCAGAGCTACCAACATAACATATCCTATCTGCCACACTTATGACTCTAACTTACTAACTTAATGGTCTCTGACAACTCAGCCTAAGCTCTTATACCAAGGTTGTTACACCCCGATCTCACAATTACCACTAATCATGAAATTAGGGTATAAATTGAGGATTTAACGTAATACCAAGATCACCCTTAACTTTTTCTTCTTTTTCAAACTCTTTGTTTTCTCGCATTGAACCACATAAACTAACTTTACAAGAGAATTAAACTTTTATTTCTCTAATATAATCTCAGCATTAATGATACACATCCATACATTCATTATGTTTCTCACACTTCCATGTACATACGACATGACAATCATTTGTCTTCTCTCTTATTAAGGAAACAAACATACAAAACATCATTTACAACTCTCTCTCAGATCTATACAAGGACCTTGAGTGACAGAGACTGACTGAACTTAACTATACTCAGACTTAACTCTTGTGGCAGATCTACTCTGATGCAATGATATCTTCTTCAAGTCCATGTGATTTCCCTAAAAATTTTGAGTAGAGGGGTGACCCTACTCGCTCAGTGAATGAGTACTTCAAAGAAACAGTCTAAAGCACTGATATAATTACATATATACTTTTGAGCAATTGATATCAATTATAACAGCAAAAAGCTTTAGAGAGTCTAATGATTGACAATCATAAATATGGTAGGATACTCTAAATATCTATAAGAGTGAATCAAAATATGAAATGCTTGATTGATCATAAAGAGAAGTAATAATACAGAAACATACAAGAATAATTGAATAACTATACACACTTGTTTGACCTCTCATTCATTTTATTATGCCCTAATCATATGCAGTGCACTATACATATGAAGACTCGTAGTGCACTATGATCACACCATACAAGACTTAGTGGACATAGCCGGGAAATGCTAAGTCTGACTACTTTCCTAGTCTGCAACATGGAAATGGCTCTCTGGATGAAACTAGACTCCTCCTCTAACCTGAGCACACAGGCGGAGAGTCAAGCCACCTCTTGGCTTTTCTATACTCTAGTGCCACTAGGACTTCTGGTTGATGTTGGACACTACAAACTATAATTTAAGGAGACTTCCACTAGGGCTTCATCCCCCGTGCCATTTGATAGCACGTTCTGACCCCTATATAATGGATGCTGCCAGGGTTAGGTCGTTTCACCCCTAAGGAACATACTTCACATAGGGGTTCTACGGTGTTCAGGGCTCCTATGTTTATTATTTTATTATTCCTAGAAAGCTCTTTCTACATTGTACCCTTCTCTTACTTATACTTGACTCTGGTATCTCTATGATGTAGTGTCTACTTATGTATATTTATAATACATCATGTATATCATTCTAAACTTGGCAGAGAAGTATATTCAAAATATTGTAATATTCTGAGTAATCTACATACTATACATGCAGGCAGACTAAAATTCTTAAATAAATAGATTTCATGTCCACTTGGCACATAGATAATAGAATCGTGCATATCAACCCAAATCTTGAGTTGTGCATCTCATAACTCAATTAAGATTTAATTACTTATCATGACAAGAATTATTAATAATAACTGAGAACATTGATATCATAATACTTGATTCATTGAACACCCTACCCTTAGGGTTTCATTTAATCACCAAAAATGCTACAAAGAAAGGTGTAATACATCTATCACGTACTTTTCAAATATTTAAAACACATGATACATGGGATCTCAATCCCTTATCACATTTCTGGTAATTCTCATCCCTTCACATAATTATCATGATTACTGGATCTGGGTATTCAAACCCTTAGATCATTACATAACATTGTTACCTCTGTAACATGTAAACGTTACCTCTAGGTCCTTAGACCAAGGTATTCATTTCACTGGTTGTACAAGTATTCTCATGGCTCACAAGTCCATCACACATCTTGTCACCTCTCACTAGGCAACAACTTATTCACATGGCTCCCATAAAGATTTCACGTGACATAAACATTCGTTGAATAAAGACTACTATCAACAAATCATATAAAATCAATATATGTATGAAACCATGGAACTGATTTGAATTTAGGTTTCCATGCCATTCACTAGGATATCATGCATCAATAATAACATTGAATAATTAAAGCCTATCATGTCAAGAAAATCCCTTCAAATGGATTTCACGACATCTATTCACAAATATTCAACTTTCCTTGCATCTAGGGTTTTACCCTCTTTACTGAGATATCAAACAAACATTATTCACTTTGAACGAAATCCAAGATAGTATCTGACATATATGTACTTTGAATTTAGATAAACAATCATTCATAACCAAGGGGATCTAGATAAGAAATTTTCTCTATTTACATATACAGTAAATTTCAATCATAGATAAATTCCCTATATTTTAGTTTACTCTTATAACCTCTGTGAATACTTAGGGAATTCTAATTAGGATGTATTTTATACATTTATAATATGATTTTATCATCTAAACTTCATCCAAAATAGAGGAAGAATCCATTTCATATTATTTTACAACAACTTAGAACAAATAGACAATTCAGGGTTTGCAGTCGCATACTAGCAATTAAAGATTATGGATGAATTAACCAATTTTCATGCAATATACTATTTAAAGGAAGTTCCCACTCACCGTGAGGTGTGAAAACACCTTTAAAATGTAGCTCATCCCTGAAAATCTTTATCTCAATCAAATCTCTAGCAATTCACCCAATTCTTCTTCCTTTCAACTCGGAAACCCTAAAAATGAGGGATTATGAAGAAAGAGTGAGAAAAAGGGAAGTTTTGATACTATTTTGGATCAAATAAGAGGAGGGACGGAATTTTGACATGTGAGAGAAGATTCACCATGAAACTATATCTAAAGAAGTTAAACCTACATGATTTCATCATTCCTCGGACCGTAAGACCCTAGGTCAGCATCTCCATCAATTTCTCCTCTCAAACCTTAACTCTCTCTATATATAGGATTTTGTTTCTCTGGATTGAATCACGAATTATGAGAGATCCTTGTGTTTTAGGTTGACCATATAGAGAAATTGAGCTTCTTGGGTCAATTTCACTTTGATCCCTTACTATACTTTTTCTTATTTCAGCAAATTTTGTCTGTCATAAAAATGTTTATGTAAATTCCTATATTTCAGAGATCCAACCTCCTAAAAAAATTATTATAATTTACCATATTATGTATAATTGAGTTATAAAGCTTTATTTAAAATTTTAGATCATTCCAATCTTCCATTAAATAATTAAAAATCGAATAGTGCACTGCTATTTAGAATTCTGTAGAAATGTTAGTTACTGTAATTCGTCTACTGATAATGTCTAAATGCATCCAAAAATTCTGAAAATTTTACATGTTATTTATGATTGATTTTCATATCTCCATTTAAAATTTCAGACCATTTGGAGTTACTAATAAATAAATAAAATTAAACACTATACTATTGAAAAGTACTCTGTCAGCATTTTGGTCGAAGTATATAGTTCGACTGAGAACCACATTCAAAGAACACTCAATATTCTGAATTTTTTCTACAATATGCATGATTTAGTCATCCATATCATATCCAAAATTCAATTAAATATAAAAATTTTAGAAAATATGAAAAATCATTTACCACACTGCCATCCTGATCAAATTTCATATTCATGTACTATCAAAACCCTAATTTTTGCCGATTAGGGTTTACATTTTTCAAACCCTAATTCTTCAAACTAAAGTCATAGTTAGAGTTTCTTCTTAGGTTTGAAACATCACATTTTGATCTACTATCATTAATCAAATCTAAATGATGTTCAATCTAATCAAGCATGTAATCATTCAGGTAAACCCTAGTTTACCAATTAAGCACAAACGTGGTCATTACAATATCCATGGTTAGATGTCATATTTAGAATCTCATACAATAAATAGTCAAACAATGAATTATGAGGTTCTAAAATGAACATATAACATTTTAAAAAATAAAAGCATGCCTATAATATTGAGATCTTTTATCAATTAACTTCCCTCAGTGTGATCTCCACAAACATATAAGTTAGCATCAGTTTCAATATTTGGTGTTGGCATGCCAACTGCAAAAGGACCGGAGTCATCATACTTGTTATAATATATTTCTTCATTTATAGGCTCTTCAATGAACTATATTTTACCATGAAGAACAACTGACCATTTTTCATTTGTAGGATCATCGTTATAAAATGTGTGCTTCTCCTGTGTTGCCATTATGAATGGTTCACCCTTCTCACCAATCTTTTCAAAATTCACTAATGTGAAACCCAATTCATCCACTACAACACCTTTAATGTTATCAACCCAATTACAATTAAATACTAAAATTTTGAAATCTACGTAGTCAAATTCCCATATGTCTTCAACAATACCGTAATATGACATTTTAGATTCACATGGACTTTTATCCTTCACACTAGAAAAAAAAATAAAGATGCTTGAGGCAAACCCCACTATTTTGGATGACACTCTTATCATCTTAACACTTTATTTAATATGAGAACCCATTTATTTCAAACCATTCATAAGACATAACATATATTTTTGGTTTAAATGCGAGGCATTTGATATTTTCAGCAAAATTATTTGGTGTTTGAGATAGTTGACGTAAGACTTTACCTTCAAACTACCAAATAAATGTCTTGTTACACTCTCTAGAAAGACACATTGAATTGGCTCAAGGATATTATTTCTTGATGAAATTGGTATGTTCTGTGATATAAACACTCATTTCATCGATGTTGTGCAAAATATACAAATGAGCTTGTTCTCGTAGCTCATGACTGATTACTTGTACTCGTGCTCCTAAAGTCCCTTTGCTAGAATAGTCTTCAATGTTCTTGTCATTTACAAGAGCTTCATTACAACTTAGAAAGTCACTACAAAAAGTCCATAACCTCCCTCGCCACATAACCCTCAATAATACTCCCTTCAGACCGATAAAGGTTTCAAACATCACCTTTAAAAACACTCATGTACCATTCAAAAGGATACATCCAATACAAGAAAGCTAGTCCCAACATTTTCACTTTGCTAGTCAAATGGACAACAAGATGTACCATGATATCAAAGAATGAAGGAGGAAAATACATCTCAAGTTGTCATAGGGTAACAACCACTTTTATTTGTAACTTATTAAGATTCTCAGGATCAATAACTTTGCTACATAGAGTGTTGAAGAAGAAATAAAGTCTGGTGATTGCAAACCTTACATACTTTGGCGGTATAGATCGAATTGCCACAAAAAATATTTTTTTTGCATTAGAGTGTGACAATCATGAGATTTAAGACCTATTAGCTTCAAATCTTTCATTGATACGGGTCTATGGATGTTGGAAGAGTATCCCTGTGGTACCTTAACATTAAGCAAGCACTTGCAAAAAGTTTTCTTCTCCTTTCTAAACAATGTGTAACAAGCAGGAGGTTAATATATTTTTTGATCACTCATAACTACTACTATTAATTTTTTCCTTATTCCCATTTCACATAGGTCCATTCTGGATTTAATGTCATCTTTAGTCTTACTTGGTATATTCAATAGAGTACCAATGACACCATCATAAATATTTTTCTCAACATGCATGACATCAACACAATGTCTAACTGCCAAAGAACTCTAATATGGAAGATCCCAGAATATTGACCTCATCTTCAATAAAGATTTGTCACTCTGTGTGGGAAGGGTACATTGTGATCTCTTACTGATTTCATTGACAAAGTCTTCTACTCTTTCATAAACAACCTCCCCTGGTATAGGTTTAGGGTCATTCCGTTCCTCATTTGATCCATTGAATGCTTTGCAAAACCTTCGATAGGGATAGACTCTTGGAAGAAACCTTTGATGACCAAGATATACAGTCTTGCCGCCATGTTTTAGTCATACTGAGTCATTATTCTCTTCACATATAGGGCATGCTTTGGATCCTTTTACACTGTATCTAGACAAATTTTCATATGCTAGAAAGTCATTAATAGTGCAAAACAACATAGCTTGCAAATGAAATGTATCTCTAACGAAGCATCATAGGTCATCACATCTTCACCCCTGAGTTTCTTTAAGTCATTAATCAGAGGTTCAAGATAAACATCAATATTATTTCCATGTTGTTTAGGGCCCGATATCAATAATGAAAATATAGCATACTTATTTTTCATCCACATCCAGGGAGAAAGATTGTATATAACAAGTATAACAAGTCAAGTGCTATGTTTGCTCAAGGTGTTGGATGGATTCATCCCATCAGTACAAAGTCCAAGTCTTAGATTTCTAACTTCTTCACCGAATATAGGGTATAAAAAAGCAATCTTCTTCCACTGTGGGGAATCAGATACATGTTGTAGGATCCCATCATTACTTTTCTTAACCTCTGCATGCCACCTTAAATTCTCTGCATCCATCGAATTGGCAAACAAGCATTGAAACTGTGGTATTATAGGTAGATACCACATCACCTTGGTAGGAGATCCAGTTTCAGACTTCCCTGAAATTGTCATTTTATACCTTGACGCCCCACATTTTGAATAATCTTTCAAACCGACATAGTCCTTTTAAAATAATACACAATCATTCAGGCATGTATGTATCTTCTTAGCCTTCATTCCCATTGGGCATAATATTTTATTTAATTCATATGTTGAGATTGGAAGCTCTTGCCTTCAGGAAGAATTTCTTTCATCAAAGACAGTAATGATGTGTAGCTTTTATCACTCCATCTATAGTTAGCCTTTAGATTATACAATCTCAACACAACGCTCAACTTTGTAAAGTTAATACAACCTATGTATAACGGTCTCTCATCATCATGCGCAATGTTCCTAAATAAGGAAGGTGGATCAGTGTTCTCTACCCCACAACTATCTAGCATCACATCAACCATGTCTATCAGAATCAGTTTGTTTACATTTACATCATTGGTGACATTTCTTCTTCAATACAAGTACTACTATTAACATCTACTAATCTCAGGTTTCAAATCTCTCCATGCCAGTACCATTCTGCATATCCATATACACTCTCATTACACACGACATGACTTTTGATTTCTTCAACAATGTTGACTTTCAAGTTATTACTGTAATGCCTACATTGATAATAGAACCTATCTTCAGGTAGTTTCCTATGTTCCTCTGCAAATCATATAAATTGATCTAGACTAGTAATAAACTCTGGGTTGTAGCGATTTGGAATGAACATCCATCATATATCCAGTTTATGATCTAAGACAAAACAAGTATTAGGGTTTACATATTAGGTTAAGGATTCATAGATAGATTAGAATTTATTATATTAGATTTAGGGATAAGAGTTTATAGATTAGGGTTTAGGGTTTAAAGATTCGAGTTTATGATTTATAGATTAGGGTTTAGGGTTCAGTAATAAATGTGTGTACGATCTATCCCATTCTTAAACACCTAATCTCACTAGTAAGTGTATAATGTGTATTCAGTTTTCAAGAAAATATCAGCAACATTTCCCAGTAGTTCTCCATGTACACCGATGTAGATGGGAAAATGTCCACCAACATAAGTACTTAGTGAACAAATAGAGAAGTGCTGATGAAATAGCTTGAGAACTGAATATACAATACACACTTACATCCTAATCGAGATTAAGTGTTCAAGAACCGTCCCAAACTGGGGCCTATCCAAGATTTAATCTATTTGAGTAAATATCAGATGGGTTTCTAGACCAACAGATAATAGGGAAAATAAGGTTAAAGTTCATCAAGACATGTTAGATCTTAGAAACATCACATATTTATTGATATCCAACATTATTAAACACACTAATTATTTATCCATAAAACATTCAAACTGATTGATGCACTTATACCCAAATTGAACAATGCACCCAGCTAGTTTCTCTAATTCAAAACTAAAACCCTAGTTACATTTCATCAATCAATTTTAGAAGTTTTTTGATCACATATAATTTAAGAAGCATTTTGAAACAGTGAATCATTAAGAACTAATTAATTTATCGTTAGGCATACTTATCATCAATCAAATTTGAAAAATATATTGTAAGTATCCGTGTTGATAGAGAGAGGGAAGACAATCACCTAAATCTAAGGAGAGAAGAAGAACAACAGGACTGAGAAGAGAGCTCCTCTTCTGGGGGAGCGTGGAGGCAATATTGGTTTTGGTGAGCTTATGTCCACTGGACTTGGGTGGTGGCCAACACAATAGCTGGAGGTGGTGAAGGCAGAGTAGAGATTAGTAGCAACGGTGACCAACACAACAGCTAGAGGTGGCGGTGACAAAGAATAGCAACAACGGCTCCGACGTCCTCCCAAGCTCCAATAACAATTGTGCGGTGATGGTGGCAAGCATAGCGGCGACACGGAGATGGTGGCTAGCACAACAACTTGAGCGGCGATCCGACTATGATGGTCAGGAGGAAAGAGGTGACAATGACAAGCACAACAACACTGACCACAATAGCAGCAACAACGATGGTGGGGTTGAGCACCTGGAGCAGCGACGGCGGCAAGCTAGGTGGAATTACCAGAGTGGGGGGATGAAATTTCAATGAAACAAAAATCAGGTCAAAGTCTATTTCATGTGGGTGCTATTAAGTTACCCGTAGTTGTCGGTTGTTTTCAGAAACCAACGACTAAGTACATCGTCGTTAGTTAAAAATACAAAACTTACAACTAACTCCTAAACCAAACACAAAATAGACATCGGTTTAGGGTCATAGTCATCAGTTGCATCTGGGAAACCTGACGACTAACTACATGTTCAAACTAAACAAAAATCCTCAGGTTAGGGGTATAGTCGTTGGTTATGAAAAAAAAACTGACGACTAACTCCTAAATCAAATAAAAAAAATAGACAGCGGTTTAGAGTCGTAGTCGTTGGTTACGTCTAAAAAATTGACGAATAACTACATATCCAAATAAAAAAATTGCCCTTAGATTGGGGGTATAATTGTCAGTTTAGGACGAAAAATTGATGACGAAGAAGTAATTTGGGGGGAATATTTTTGCGAAGACATGACGCGAAAACACCTAGTCATCAGTTTCTTTTATAAAATCGATGATATAGACCCATCTCCAAACACAAAAATTGTATCTCACCAAGGGGACGTAGTCATCAATTATTTGGTAGACTCGATGACTAATGGGGGGATAATTTTTTCCGTAGAGACATGAAGCGAACACTTTGTCGTCGGTTACATACAAAATCGATGCCAGACTGAGGAATTTGAAGGCAATTTATTTTCCTAAAAAATTATATTTCACAGGAAATTTTAGACGTTGGTTTCTATGAAAAGAAACCAACGTTAATGTGAAAGTCATACATATGTTTTTTGTAAATCGACGGGATTTCACATATGGTGACGGTTCGCCTGAAAAACTGATGTTGTTGTAGATTGGTGTCAGATTTTCTAAGGAATCGACATCAGTGAAAGTGACATTAAGCGTCAAGATTTCTACTAGTGATACAACCTCATTGAATACATACCATCATCCCCAAAAACATGATAACCAACAACATCAAATGTTATGATGTTGAGATAGATATGCCTCTTTTGATGAGAAACTAGACCGAAAGAGAATAATAATTTTGATTCCACATGAGAATCATATACTGTCGAAAACGAGGAAGATAATGAAAAACTGTGAGCAACATCCATATCAAATTTGAAAATTAATGTATTTACGTAATCACATTCGTTGTGGCAAAAGTTGAGGTAAGATGTTATACAATCCATTTCATAAATATTTTTATAATGTCATACTTGAATCTCGGACTCTAATTTTGTCCATGAGAATGTGGATGTTATGTTGCAAGTAAAAGTTTATCTTAGTGCATCATTTTTGGAAAGGCGGTATTTCAAGAAACATGAATCGGAAGCTTGGACACCCACGACGCCTCGTTCACATAATTAGGAAACTTGGATCATGAAGCCACTCACTGAAACATGCAATGTCAGACAAAGTTTTTTGACTCTACCTCCAGTAGCCTTAAGTTCCTGTCGATTGAGAAAGGAGACATATGAGTCTATAACCTCATCATACATCCAGTTGTTTCAATCTAGTGTTCTAAGATGGTTCTTCCTCAGTCTTTAATAGCAGTCAAAAAGAAGTTGCTATACTTTTGGAAGAGATTTATGTCATACGAATTACACTTAATTGCATAGTATAAATGACGAAATATATGTCATGCAAAACTCATTAATCCTTCTCATCAGTATTCCAAACAAGACGAACGATAGCCCTTTCATTCTCATGTAGCACTTATAATTTGAAAGGGTTCGTATCCACCATCGCAGATTCCTCACGTGTAACAACCTTTTATTTTTTTCTTTGCATTCTGGTCATCATGGCCGATCAGCTCTTGCATGTCTGTATGTTCTCCATCTATTATGAAGACGTCGGAGAAGAACAGTGGAGGAGACCGATGAAAAACATAAAGCATGTGTCGATAAAATCGTGGTGGTGAATTCAGGATAATAATATATGTTAACTGGGAGGAGATAATAAATAAATAACAACATGAATTTTCAAATCAATCATTTCCGGAAGGTTCTCGAGTATCACAAGAAATGAGGAACTAGATACGTTCTACAATCACAAGATATGCAATAATCACTAATAACAATAATAGTTTACAAAACTATGTCTGTTATAGCTTATATGTCAAAAGTACTTGGAATGTTGATTAATGTTTACGTCGAGATCGGTTACTCATTGCCTATAAACACCGTTAGCTGATAAGTCCAAATTGGTTAATCGTGTTGGATACCATTGAATTGGAAATCGGTTACTCGTGCAACCGAATGCTTGATATTCGCCACAATGAACATTGGTCAACTGTGAAGTTGAAAGCACTTACTGGTGTCAAAGACAGTTAGATATCGCCCGCTCCAACAGGTTTCAGTGAATGGTGTATACTTGTGCTCGGAAACTAGTTAAATATGTACAATGGTGTCTACGACGGGAACTAAGATACGGTTGCGTACAATTTGTATGCAATACTCAGAAATCGTCCCTGGTAGGGTTCAATGCTAGACGATCAAAGGCATTATCTCTCTGCAAAATCCTTGCTCGCTTGATTATAAATGATCCTTTGACCGAATGCTCTCCGCCTGACAGTTGTATGAGTTTGAAGATAAACCTCCACTTGACTGCCTCTGAATTATCTTTTTGATAATCACTATTGAGTGGCAGCTTTTACAGACACTATGAAACGCCGCCGGAAAGGAGTACTAGTAGAGAAAACGATGTCAAGCCGCGGATACGAGAAAGGAGAAGCACCTGTAAAAAAAACTCTAGACAACTACCGGTGCCCGCTTAATATTAGAGCAGTGAGACGAGGAAGGAAAAACACTCTATGAGATATTGACGATCTATATCTGAAAGAGAAATCATACAATAGTGACGATCTATATACATGACGATCAATAATCAGCCAATCTTTTGCTGATATAGCTGATAGAAATTTTACTGCTTACCTTTAGATGGTAACTTTTATTGCCAATCCTTGGATGGACTGGTTCTTTGAACCGTGGAAGTCGTGAATGATCAGCTAGTAAGAACAAGAAACTTGGAAGTATCTTGGATAATATGTATGGTTATGGAGTGGCCCGCTGCCCATGTGGTTGTTGGATGTTCTTTATTTAGATCGTGTACGCCGAACCTCTACTATTAATCAGCAGTAAGCTAACAACTACCTTAGCTACTGAACCCAACACCCCCGCCAGCTATTAACTTCACTGTAAGTGCTGCCGCGGTACCTGTGCACGATGGCAAACCTACGGATATGAACGGACAACACTACAGCCAGGGGGAAATCGGATTCGGGAACACATCAATCCCACGGCTGCCTATCCAACTTAGATACATGTATGTGGAAGCAGGCTATAGGCTGGCAATCCATCGAATAGGTTGAGTGTGTGCTAATGTTGGAAAACAACGCACATAGCAATCTATAGGATTCTGAGTCGGACATAGAAGGTAGGTTTTTTGGTGAGCAGCTAAAAGGCAGGGGCCTCTCAAAAATTCTCACTTGGCAACGAAGAAACCCAAAACGGCTGAACCAGGTGGAAGATCAAAAGGAAAGGTTGGAAATTAGGAAAGTGTTGTGAGTGAGGGGAACTTGCCTGATTCAAAGCAGAATAGCCAGGCAGAGCAGAGTAGTTGTCGACTCCGCTTCAACGCAGAACAGTCATTGACTTCGAGCACGTTGCAATGGAGGACGATGAAGCCAGCACCTCCGCGGGAGTACTCTCCGGTGAACGAGTGTCGCCACAGTCGTTGGTGAATGGAGAAGGAAGGACGAGTTGCAATGGAGGACGATGAAGGAGGAGGGGCAAAGTCGGAGGAGGGCAACAATAGCCCTAGCGCGATGCGTCGCGTGGAGAATGAACCACGCCTAATTCGGGAGCGGTTCCAGTTCCTAGATTTTGCACTGGGCTGAACGGAAGTGTGGGTTCATTTTCTTAATGTGGGTTGGGCCTACACCGAACCAAACGAAATTTTTTCAAAATATTTGTGTAGTTGGACCCGCACCCCTTCGAGTGCAGCCCAACCAAACGGCCCTAAAAAATTATACAACCGCACGCTTACATGTATCTTACCTGTAAAAAAAAACGCTTCATGACATCAGATCATAATGATCTTCAGAATTTTTGTGCCTAAAAATATCCATCACCTATCGAACGAAAGACAAACTGACATGTGCCAATAGGGGTAATTGAGGGCACGGATTACGCTCAAGACGGTCCTGAAAAAAACACCCGTCCGGACAGCATCTGAGCCGACTCCCCTCTGTCGTTTAAGACATGGATGTATGTCCCATGAGACCATGATTGAAGAGCCCCACCCACCAACCAGTCCTGCCTACCTACACGCGCTTGCAATTGCTCGCCCATGTATACAACAAAATTTACGGATTTCGCAGCTAGGGGGTGGTGGAGAACGAACTAAACAGCCATATGACGGTGGCCCAATTTCAGCATACTGCGCTCTTCCTGCAAGTGACATGGGAATCATAGGAGCTCTGGTGAGACGTCGCTGTTTTGGTTTGCGCTCTATATCTACTCAATGGTTACGGAGTCCGTATCTTGGGGTTTGGCAACATGTACTGGTGTTGTGCGTGACTGCCAAAGCTTCATAAAATTCCAAAACCTCTTAACTATTTTGGTTCATTGCGACAAAAGCATCTTATTAATTGCACGCGTTATGCTTATTCCTACTTCTAAATCTATCAAATCAGATTCTCGTTTCAGTCTACTAGCGACTTCAACAGCACAACTTCAATATGCATGCTTCCATAATATGGCAAACTAACTACAGGAGGTTGACGGATATCGTAGAACAATTAATGACTCAGAGCTGCTGGACAAAAAGAAAGAGGACATACTAAATAGCACATGCTGGATTCTGGTTTTCACCTATAAATACGCATGGAGTGCAGTGAATTCATGTTTATAAAGAGCAGGTGTATGACTGTCGCACAACGACACCTATAAATATGAAAAATTCTACGCATAGTATCCCATATACCCGGCTATATACCCGGTCCATCGGGAATCATCAACTGCCGTATTCCTCCTGCTGCTGCGCCAGCCACTGCCACACCCATTAACATCTGCTGCCGCATGCACAATTAAATGAATGTCTGCAGCAGTGATTATCCATGTTTTTACATGCAAAAAGGATGTATGAAATAATTATCTCGCCACCTACTTCATGCAACTGTCATGCAAATGGCAGATATCAATCCACTATAACTTACAAAAAAAAATTATTGCATATTTATCCTCACTGCAGATTACGTAAGTATTGTACGTACAATAAATACATATACATTTACAAATGAATTTGAGAGGTAGTGTACTTATATTTGACAAACTGGGTTGAAAATTAATAATTGAGTACAATACTTATAGATGCATTTCATAGTTGATTATGGAACAGATGTGCACTACATTTTTGTAAAAAAATATGTCCAGGCAAAAAATATTGTTATTGGATTCCGTAGGTACTGTACTTATGCCTCCAGATCAGTTATACAATTATGCTTGATTTTGTAATTTGTTAAGTACTGTACTTATGCTTGGTTTTATAATTTGGTAAGTATTGTACTTATGTTTGAAAAAACTGAGTTGGAATTAATAAGTGAGTATTGTACTTATTTTATATGGATTCCGTAGGTACTGTACTTATGCTTCCAGATCAGTTATACAATTATGCTTGATTTTGTAATTTGTTAAGTTATGTACTTATGCTTGGTTTTATAATTTGGTAAGTATTGTACTTATGTTTGAAAAACTGAGTTGGAATTAACAAGTGAGTACTGTACTTATTTTGCATGGATTCCGTAGGTACTGTACTTATGTCCAGATGACAAATGTTACTACTGGATTTCATAAGTACTGTACTTATGCTTCCAGATCAATGTTGTTATTGGATTCTGTAGGTACTATACTAATACGGGAATGCAGGTGGGTGGATTAGAATGGGAGAGAATAATTACAAGAGAAAAACCGAATTAATACACTTTGCATGGACTTTGCATGAGTATTAATACTCTGGAGAGAAGAGTGGAGAGACATATTGTTGCATGGACTTTGCATGGACTTTGCATGAGTATTAATAGAAAGACAACTGCAAATGTTGTAGCTCTATTTTCCCAAAAAACGGGTGGGTGGCCGGGTATAAGGGGGACTGTGTGTAGCCTAACTCATAAATATTGGAAAACTCTAGCCATAGGTAGTCTCCCACCCGCTACCCCACCCAGATTTTAAAAAACGTGCACAACAACACTTCCGAGAGAGATTGCACCTTCAGTCAAATTTTGCATTACAACTCATGCAAATGTCATGCAAAAGTCATACAAGTGACATGCAAACTGCAGATAATGCATTAGCTCACCCACAAATATTAATTGTGAAATATGATATCAATACAAATTAAGAAAAACAAAAAATTTAAATTTTCGTTTATTGCTAGTACGTTATATTTTTTAGAGCATTCAAATTTGCACTTGTACAGACGTACATACATACAATATCCATATTCTTTCACAAATTCATAAGTATTGTACATTTATCATTTATATTGAATTTATATCTATATGTTTACTCGAAGAATACATTGATCATTTTTTCTTTATTTTATTTGTATTACAAATTACAATTGATCTCATTTCATGTAAAGTACAAGACATACAGTACAAGACATACAGTACAAGATCTCTCATTTTAAAAATGATAGTTCCTAATCATGAGAATCGTTGATCTCATATTACGTACAGTACAAGACATACAATACGAGACGTACAATACATACACACATCATAGTACCTCAGATATTACACATATGTTCATTGTACATGTCATTTAAATACAAAATGTAATACAAGTACGTGAAGTACAGTATAAGACATACTGTACTAACATTCCGCGATGGGCGAATCGGCGTCGGCCAAACAAAGCGAACCGGCAAGAGTGCGAGATTTTGAAATCGCACGTATTGTACTAGTGCGGGAACGTTGGTGGGATGGAATGAAGCTGTCGCATGTATTGTACTAGTGCGGAAAATAATGGTAAAATGAAATGAGACTGAGAGAGGAGTTAATTCAAAACTTTTCAGATTATTGCATGGAGTTAATTTGTATATGAAATTAATGCATATCAAAAAAATGGTTGGAACAGACTTTTCATATTCTTGCATGGAGTTAATGTGTATATGGAGTTAATGTAGACTTTTGTGGACTCCCGAGAAAATGGGTATGTGGGGGAGTATAGAGATGACGGTGGGTAGCGTTACTATAAATATTCTGCCTCATCCACGCCGTGAATCGACAAATTAACAACAGCCAAATTCTAAGCAGACAAGCTGCCACTGCCGAATTGGACAATCACCACGGCCATGAAACCAGTATTCTATCACACCATTCCCTCTAACCGACATGAATACACAATTAAGAATGGTATAACCTTTTTGACCTGGGAAGAAACTAACAAGTGTATTTTAGACTATGTTTTCACGCTTTTGTTTATGCATTTTTCATGATATTTATAATAAACATGTGTTTTACTTTAAAATCTATAGTTACTAAGTTTTAGACTTGCATATAGATCAAACTAAATATATATTAAATATTTCAAAGACCAAGCACACACAACTATAGTCGGAAAAATAAAAAAAAGTAAGAAAGTCTTGAAAAAATATATTCGATCAGCTAATGGAGTGCAACAAATTGATCTTTTGGGACCACTTTTTTTTACTTGTATTGCATTCACTTATTCATGATATTACAGAAAATTGCAACCTTTTGCTCCATGCTTGGTATCTTGATGGTGGGACCATCATTGGGGACATAGGGGATGCATCCAAGACATTTGACACCATTCCGTGCATGGCAACTAGGTTAGGACTTATTTTAATAATCGTAAAATTGAGTTTTTTTGGCCTACTTGTGATGAGAGGAAACTTCATAAGGAGTTGTTTCCTGTAGATTTTGTAAGACCTTTGTTGAGATTGAAGCTACTGAGAGGAGTTGTTAGTAGGGACAAAGGTTTTATTGAGGGTTTATCCATGAGCAGGGCTACCAAGATTGTTGACTTAATGCATCTTTTCTAACAGTTGCTATGATCTTATATGGGTATTGTCAAGCTTATGTTTGACTTAAAGACATACCAACATGCATACATGGAGGAGGTTGCAACCTACACTGATAGGGGACGACATGGGTCTATTGTAGATATTGTGGTATGCGGAGGTCCCTTCTTTGGAGACCTTCAATGATGGCTGACTTCCTTACCAATCAAACTTGATGGTCTGGGTTTGTATCTGCAACAGAGGCTTCTTTAGATACTTTTGTGTCATCCTAGGTCCAGTCTTGGATGCTTCAAGATCATATTTTGTGAGATAGAGGGATACATGGTATGGAATCTAGTTTTGACTATGCTCTGGGTTCTCTACATGATATTATTCTATCTTTTGATCTTAACTATTTTGGTAGTAAGGACACCGTCCCCACTAAAATCAAAAATACTTTGACGAGCCTTTTTTAGAAAAATTGTTAAGGACAAATATTAAGTTTAACATGGCCATTAGACAGAAAGTGGTTTCCACGTGTTTGCAAGCTGAGAACGCTCAACATTTTCATTTGGCTATTCCTATTGGTTAGCTTGAACTACATATCTCAACATTAGAGTATCGTACTATCCTCAAGTATCGCCTTATGATTCCTATATTTTTTTATATGAGGTATGTCCTATTTGTCACAAGGTGTGCTTAGACACCTTTGGGGAGCATGTGTTCCATTGTAGGGAGTTTCCAGATTTTAAGTATAAACATTATCTTGTTAGAGATGTCTTCCATGATGTACTTAAACATGTTGGAGTTGCTGCTAAAAAAGATACATGATGCATGGGTTTTGAGTCACTTTTATAGGCTTATTTTATATCTGTTTTATGCATGTATTTGTCATTTTCTTGATTATATTTGCATAATTCACTATAGTTGGCCTTTAAACTCTTTTTGCATCAAATTATACTTCTTTTATCATATTTATATGATTTTATATAATCCCTGGACTTATACACATGTTTTGGCACTTTTTCAGGCACTTTTGCATTGTCCGGAGTCGATACTATCGACCCCCAGGTCGATAGTATCGACATTTCATCAAAAAGCAACCCCAAAACGTGATCTTGGAAGGAATAACCTGTGCCATGGTCGATACCATCGACCTAGGGTCGATACCATCGACAGCGTCGGGATCTGGCGATTTTCAGCACTAAAACGGATCGTTTTAATCCGACGGTTGAGCTTTTTCGGAGCCGTAAAGTGGTCCTATGACCTAAGAAGAGCACGGACGGCCCGAGAGGGGAGGGGATTGTGTTGCACAACATCCAAGAAGGAGAGAGAGAGATAGGAGACGAGAGACGAAGGCCGTCAACCGAGCGATCCGGGCACCTCCGACGGGCGATTTTGCTGCCGGAAGACTGCAAAACGCACGTTTCTCGAGGAGGATCTCCAGGAACACCTTTGTATCAGGGGTTACACGAGTTTGCTCCATGTTTCCCATGTTTTTCTTCTCTACTCCTCTGTCTTTCATTGAGATGACCATGCGGGGCTAATCCCCTTTGTCTTTAGGACCGGGAGTATCCCGGGAATTCATTGTATGACAGTTTTATAATAGTAATTCATATTTTATCTCTTAAATCCGTGGTATAGTTTCGTTTTCTCCATATATTGTTATGCTTGATCACCATAATAATAACCTAATGCCCTTAATCACTTTGAAAGAAGAATTAACGGCTGAAAAGAGACGAAATCTACATTAATCGATAAATCCCTTGACCAAGGTGGTGTAAAATTAATGGTGGATACTGAGAGATCGTTCGTAATGCACTTAGTTTAGGGGATAGGTTACTACGACGGTGGAACCGACCTAAACCTAAGTAGTGAATTGCACCACGACAGTGGGCACTTCTGTTTTCAGGCCACTACCCGGAAAGAGAGATAAAATTGAGGCATTATATAAAATTTAATACAATGAAAACCCGCGTTGAAACCGCAATCCTAAAGATACCTTTTGAATTGATTAAACCAACATTTAATCGATTGCTTCTTTTGTTTTTTTTATTTTTCTTTTAGTTTTAACAACAACTCTCAACTTGTTAATCGGCTTAGCTGATCGCGACTAGTTAGTAGGAGTCACCAACAATTCCGAGTATCCCTGTGTTCGACTCGGGCCTCACAAAGGCCTGTATTACTTCGACGCGTTCACTTGCGTTTATACGCACAGTAAAATTGCGTCAAGTTTTTGGCGCCGTTGACGGGGATACGGCGAATTGTTGGCACTTCGAGTGCTAAGAGCGGCCACTCTAGGCCACATTTTTTATTTTATTTTGAAACAACTTTAAATATTCTTAAAATTCTCTATATTTGTGTTTACTCGTTCAAAGCATAATACTAAACCCCGATTTCCTTATTTCAGGTACTTTGCATGGTGCATACACGTAGTGCAGACTACGCGAATCGCACACCTGAGGTTCCACCTCTGGGACCAGAGGACGAGGAGTACTACGAGCAAGAGCACCAAACCGACATAGATTCTGAATCTGAGCAAGAGCAAGCAGAAGAAATGGCCGAACCACAGACGATATGGGAGAAGATCAAAGCGTCTTCTTCATCAGCTTCAAAGGGGCCTATAAAGAAGCAGGCGATCAACATACCGACATACAAGATCGACCCGGCACTGATTAATTTGGTCAAATCCAACGCATTTCACGGGCTGAAAAATGAAGATCCGGTTGCCCACATCAGCCAGTTCGTGGAGAATTGTGATATGGTGAAGATAGACCGATTTCCACAAGATGCGTTGTATCTCAAGTTGTTCCCAAGTTCACTGGCAGGAGCAGCGCGTGAGTGGCTACATAACCTCGACGATGAGTTTGTCGAATCATGGAATCATATGGTGGAGGTTTTCTTCGAGAGGTTCTTCCCTCCTGAGAAAACCAATGATATGATCCGGAAGATCCACAATTTCACCCAACAGGCGGGTGAAACTTATTCTGAGACTTGGGAGCGATTCCAAGTCATGTTGAGGAGATGTCCACATCATGGACTGGACAAGAAGACACAGGTGAAGATCTTCTACTTTTCTCTCTCCGAGCATGATAGAAGAAACTTGGACTCGGCTGGTTCCGGATTTTTCCTAAATAACACTGACAATAGATGCTGGGAAATACTCAAGAACATGGCTAGGAAACAGTCATGGGGTGACAGAGGTGCAGTGGAACAGGTCAAGGCTGCTGGTGAATCCAGAATAGTTAGGGAGCTAAACGATAAGTTAGATCTCCTAGCCAAGAAGCTGCTAACTAAAGAAGATGCATCTGAGAATGAGGAAGCCCAAGTAAAATTCATGCAACAACAGGGCTATAGAAACAATGACTATGCATGGAGGAAAGATAAAAAGTTTTCATGGAAGGATCCGAACAATTTTCTACAGGATCCGGATGCCAAGCCACAGTAGAAAGCCGAGGACAAGAACACTGAATTATTAACTCAAATGGTTCAGCAAAACCAAGAGATGATGGCCATGTTTGGTAAGCAATTGCAATCTCAAGGTGACATTCTAACCAAATTTGGGCAAACGCTGCAAAGCCATGGAGCACAAATGCGGGCATTAGAGACCACCGTGGCTCAGATTTCAAGTGAAGTGGCGGCCATCAAGCACGCCAATCAACAGAAACCAGCAGAGAATGCAAATGTGGCCCAAGCACACCATCAGGTCAAGTACATGTCTGTGGTGAGCAATGAGGAGGAATCTCAGGTGCAAGAAGCTGTAGAAGAAAGAAAAATGACTTTCAATGTGAATGCAACACCAGCAATACCATATCCACGCACTTACTATGGATTGCCTGGTGGAAACCCTTTCTTCAGGAAATCACAAAGAGTTGTGAATACTATATCTCCATGTAGGCAAGATGAAGAAGTGCAAGTTGTTTGTGCATGTGAAGAGACAGAAAATGTGAAAGAGAATCCACAACAAGCTCCTACCATTGAGGATATCTCGTCAAGGCCCACGTATGAGGGAATGATTGAAGCAAGATTAGGGGAGGTACCCCCGAAAAGCCCTTATGTGCCACCTCACAGGCGTGCTGATGCAGCTGATGTTTCAGACCCGGTAAATACCAAGTCAAAGAAAGAGCATCGTCACTTTAAAAAATTCCTGGAGATTTTCCGAAAACTCCACATCAATATTCCATTAGTGGAGATGATCGAGAAAGTACCCGCCTATGGGAGGTTCATCAAGGAAATCATTAATAAGAAGAGGCGGATAAAAGATGATGAAATTTATTGGATGAATGAGACGGTGAGCTCTATGATTCACGGGAATTCACCAAAGAAGAGAAAAGACCCAGGAGGTTTTTACATTCCGTGTTCAATAGGTGGTCAACATGTTTCTAAAGCGCAATGTGATTCAGGCGCCAGCATAAATCTCATGCCTCTGGCGACATTTCAAAAGCTTGGGTTAAAAGAGATAAAGAAGTCGGCCGCAACAATTGAATTAGCAGATGGGTCTATCGTGAGACCATATGGAGTGTGTGAGGATGTTCTCGTAAAAGTGGATAGATTCATATTCCCGGTGGATTTTGTTGTCATGGATATACCACCACTCCAAAGCTGTGAAATTCTTCTAGGAAGACCTTTTCAAGCAACGGCGGATGTCGTGACTGCCTTAGGGAGAGGTACTTTGTCCTTGGGAATTGGAGGAGATCGAGTTGAATTCAAATTACCACATGATCCTCTAAGCGCAGTTCCCAAAGTGAAAAGATGATGAGCTGCATACCGTCTAGCCTAAGACGTTAAATAAGGGCGCTTGTTGGGAGGCAACCCAACTTTAGGTTCAATTTTATGTTTGGTTATGTTCTTTTATGTTTATGTACTTAGTTTTTTCTTAGATTTTGATAATTTTTGTAAAAATGGTACCCTAACTCGTGTTTTGAAGTGTGCAGAATGTTAAGGTCGATACTATCGACACCCATGTCAATAGTATCGAGTTTGGAGAAGTAAACACTGAAGAAAAGTCGATACCATCGACCCTAGGGTCGATAGTATCGAGATTCCTGAAGATTTACAGAAAAATTGGTGCCAGTAAAGTCGATACCATCGACCCTAGGGTCGATAGTATCGACACTTTTGAGTTCCCAGGCTTTTAGATGTGTCGATTCAACAAAATCGCTGAGTCTGGGTCGATACCATCGACCTTGGTCGATGGTATCGACACCCGCAGGACAGCTACATAAAACAAGCCTTAAAAGGTATCGAAACGAGATTTTTTCGAACCGTTTTTTGCAGAGGAAAGATGGATGAAGCAAGTCACGTATTAGAACCACTAAGACACAAAAATGGGCCACAAAAAGGAGGGAGATAGCAAGCATCACTTGGTCTACTTGATCATCTGACCATCCTTCTTCACCACACTTCAAAGCGAATGGTACCGTTGTTCCACCTCTTAAGTGAGAATGTTGACTATGAGGCCATAGTCATATTCAAGCTTAGGGGGGGGGTGTTGGAACAACCCTCTATCTTAGTTTTTACTTACTTATTCATGTTGATTTTACTTTTGAGATATTAGTTGTTTTTATTTCTAGGTTTACCGCTTTTGTAGGATCCACATCTATCTAGTGTAATCTGTGGAGCAATAAATGCATAGTTTCAATTACAAGTTTTACTCTTGGGTTGTGGGCACATGAAAATATGAGCATATTGAAAACATTTTGAGCTTATTCTTGTGAGTAATTGAGTTGCATAACTGAGGAAGTGCTTGGGTGAGTCAGCTTCAGGACACGGGGACATGAATGACCATCTTTATTGTCTAAGGAAAAGTGATTGACAAGGATGTTTGAGCCCAAACCGACCAAACGCTAACGTGACCTTAGACTAAAGTTTAAGAGAGAAATCCTTCAGTTACCCTGTACACAGGTCTTTAGAGAGGGACATATGATATTTTCGAAAGGTTCTGTCAATTAGTCTTGTGATCTGATCCACCGCAATTTCATTCACACTCCACCATAAGAAATGGGAGCACATTACTGTCTTTCACTCTTTGATTGCATACCATGTAGATAGGTCTTGCATTACAACTATTTTCACATTTTTTGCATGAGAATGAAAAAAAAAAGATAGAGTAGTTATACATGCACATTATCCTTAGGTGCATGTCATAGTAGTTGCATAACTGTCATTATGTAGTTGCATTTACATCTTTTGAGCATATTGTACACCATGTATCTTATGTTACTCTGAAAACATTAAAGGTGATGAACTTGTTCCATACCCTCCAAATAGAATGCTTCAGATGCACAAGTATGTAACAAGAAGTGAGCCCGACAAATAATTCATTGTCATCTATGAAAATTAGGGCTTGAAAAAAAATTTGAAAAAAAAATTGAAAAAAAAGAGAAGAAAAAAAAAGAGAAGTAAGTAGGAATGAGAGGGAGAAAGGAACATGTTCTCACTTACATATTAAGAAGAATAAGCACATGGTGTAGTTTTCTTAGATATTCCATCTCACCTTGAGACGGAATGATAGTGCATGCATCATTCCACCAAAAATGTAACATTAGGACATTTTCACTTGCATTTTGCATCATGATAGGTCATTAATTTTTGTATTGCATGATTGACTATTATATGCTTCCATCTCTTTCACAACCACCTATCCCATCCACATGTTGCTCTAATTGGTAGGCCACCCATGATATTCTCCTCATTCATTAATATCAGGAGATCTGCTTCCATTTAGATGGTAGTTAGGAAATGAGCAACGTAGATAGGAGATTACAAGATGCATCAAGTATGGACCTGATGAGTTTATCATATTAACTGCTTTAATTGATAGTGTTTCATTGATTGGGGGATAGACATCTTTTACATAGGTCTTTGGTCGCCTGGATGGCAGTTAGTGTTCAGTGGTCAATGAGGGCCGGTTTGTGGAAAGAAAGTGGGGATGATGTAGATTCATTTCATGTATTTATGTCCTGTTGCTGACTTATCTCAACCAGATCCAAAGTTTTGTTGCTCGAGGACGAGCAAGGTTTAAGCTTAGGGGAGTTTGATGCATGGGTTTTGAGTCACTTTTATAGGCTTATTTTATATCTGTTTTATGCATGTATTTGTCATTTTCTTGATTATATTTGCATAATTCACTATAGTTGGCCTTTAAACTCTTTTTGCATCAAATTATACTTCTTTTATCATATTTATATGATTTTATATAATCCCTGGACTTATACACATGTTTTGGCACTTTTTCAGGCACTTTTGCATTGTCCGGAGTCGATACTATCGACCCCCAGGTCGATAGTATCGACATTTCATCAAAAAGCAACCCCAAAACGTGATCTTGGAAGGAATAACCTGTGCCATGGTCGATACCATCGACCTAGGGTCGATACCATCGACAGCGTCGGGATCTGGCGATTTTCAGCACTAAAACGGATCGTTTTAATCCGACGGTTGAGCTTTTTCGGAGCCGTAAAGTGGTCCTATGACCTAAGAAGAGCACGGACGGCCCGAGAGGGGAGGGGATTGTGTTGCACAACATCCAAGAAGGAGAGAGAGAGAGATAGGAGACGAGAGACGAAGGCCGTCAACCGAGCGATCCGGGCACCTCCGACGGGCGATTTTGCTGCCGGAAGACTGCAAAACGCACGTTTCTCGAGGAGGATCTCCAGGAACACCTTTGTATCAGGGGTTACACGAGTTTGCTCCATGTTTCCCATGTTTTTCTTCTCTACTCCTCTGTCTTTCATTGAGATGACCATGCGGGGCTAATCCCCTTTGTCTTTAGGACCGGGAGTATCCCGGGAATTCATTGTATGACAGTTTTATAATAGTAATTCATATTTTATCTCTTAAATCAGTGGTATAGTTTCGTTTTCTCCATATATTGTTATGCTTGATCACCATAATAATAACCTAATGCCCTTAATCACTTTGAAAGAAGAATTAACGGCTGAAAAGAGACGAAATCTACATTAATCGATAAATCCCTTGACCAAGGTGGTGTAAAATTAATGGTGGATACTGAGAGATCGTTCGTAATGCACTTAGTTTAGGGGATAGGTTACTACGACGGTGGAACCGACCTAAACCTAAGTAGTGAATTGCACCACGACAGTGGGCACTTCTGTTTTCAGGCCACTACCCGGAAAGAGAGATAAAATTGAGGCATTATATAAAATTTAATACAATGAAAACCCGCGGTGAAACCGCAATCCTAAAGATACCTTTTGAATTGATTAAACCAACATTTAATCGATTGCTTCTTTTGTTTTTTTATTATTTTTCTTTTAGTTTTAACAACAACTCTCAACTTGTTAATCGGCTTAGCTGATCGCGACTAGTTAGTAGGAGTCACCAACAATTCCGAGTATCCCTGTGTTCGACTCGGGCCTCACAAAGGCCTGTATTACTTCGACGCGTTCACTTGCGTTTATACGCACAGTAAAATTGCGTCAATACACCTGTGAATATTTTGACTGATCTACTGGAGGAGAGATCGACACTTAGACCTACGGATGTCCTGAGTTTTGGTTGATTCAGAGGGAAACATGCGTGTGTCGATCTAACTAGAGTCTTTCCCTGGTAGGCATGGAAAATAGAGATTTTAATATGGGACATGTTGTCATGAAAGTTGTTGCATCTAAAATGGCTAAACATGAGAAAGCATGCATCAGAAATTGGCATGTATTTATACCTTTTGAGTTTGATACTTTAATATTCTTAGCACCAGAGGTAGTTGTTCTTCTCAAAAGGATCCAAAAAAAATTACGCATGGTAATGTTATGACCCCTAGGTCTATAGATGTAGTATTTTGGAGGATTAGTTTTGCCATCCAAAAGGGGCTGACAACACAACTTGTTTCCTATCTACTTCCTATTTCGTTGAAATTGTATTTTTGGTTGATATGTTGCTAATAAATTACCTTGTGTAGTACCAAATAGAAACAATATGGGACACGACGGGTATCTCAAGGGATGCCCATGTACCAAATCAATAACAGTTGATTTGATCATCTATGAAACATTTACATCTGACATGATGTGTTGTTTCTCAAGCATGTCATGTCGCCTATAGTTTTGCGGCTATATGATGAATATACATCATGTCTGATCATTGACACATCTTCATTTTTCTAGTCCTTGTTCTAGTGCTTGTTAATTAAATATAGAGTTAGCACTCCTTGTCTATGTCCAGATCTGTTATATTAGAAATATATCTTTGTAACGCCCAGGCCCACTGCCCAAGGCTCTAGTAGAGTTTTAGGAATGACGACTGGCCTCACAGATCCTGGGATGTTACAATCTCCCCCACTTAGACTCTTGATGTCCTCATCAAGGCTCAACTATATGGCCTCATAATATCACCCCATTTCAATGCAGACCCAGAATGGCCCATGGACACCCAACTCCCGATCACGGAATACCAACGCAAGGGTGACTACATCAACTGATGCGATGATTTTGAGTCACATTTATAGACCTGTTTCATATGTGTTTTATGCTTTTATTAGTCATTTTTATGGTTAATGTTGCATAATTCATCCACTTTGGTCTTTGCTACTATTTTATGTCAAATCCCTTTTATTTCATCGTTTTGAGCATCAATTGTCAAAATATTATTATTTGTGTGAATTTATGTGATCTTGTGTTTGAATTTCAGGACAAACGAGTATTTGCTTCCGTCGATACCATCGACGGAAGTCGATACCATTGACATGATCACAGGTTGCCAGCCGAAAGGAGCAGCAAAGCGTCGATACTATCAACATGGATGTCGATGGTATCGAGATACCATCAGGTTGTTGGCGAGGAAGCAGTCGATAGTATCGACACCAAGTCGATACCATCGACGCATGGAGGCTACAGCGACGCAAAATGACAAAACTGACACCTAAAGGAAGTCGATACCATCGACCCGCGTCGATGGTATCGAGATGATGGCGGGCTCGAAAAAGGAAGGGTTTGCAGCCGGCCGCTACTACACCGGGTCGATACCATCGACTTGCGTCGATGGTATCGACACCGTAGGATATGAGTTGGCTTCCTAATGATCTCAATTGGACGACTACGGTTAATTAGCGACCTAATGACCGAGATATACCTAAGGACGGATGCCCAGACGTAGGGGGAAGTGATTAGCCATTGCACGAGTACCGAGGAGTGGTAGAGAGGAGAACAGAGGCTAGAAGCTCATACTTGTTGATACGGAGGCCGAAGGAGATGGATTCCACCACCGAGAGGTGGTAGAGCACGCTTTCTACACCGAGGATCAACCGGTTCTTCTCCGTTCAGGGGTTTTCCCTTTCATTCCACGTTTTTCACATGTTTTCCCCTATTTCTACCACGTACTTGTATGAGATGAACATGCGGGGCTAATCCCCTTCGTCTTTAGGACCGGGAGTAGCCCGGGAATTCATTGTATGACGATATTATAATAGTAATTCATATCTCATCTCTTAAATCCGTGGTATAGTTTCGTGTTCTCAATATATTGTTATGCTTGATCACCATAATAATAAGCTAATGCCCTTGATCACTTTGAAAGAAGGATTAACGGCTGAAAAGAGACGAATCTACATTAATCGATAAATCCCTTGACCAAGGTGGTGTAAAATTAATGGTGGATACTGAGAGATCATTCATAATGCACCTAGTCTAGGGTATAGGTCACTACGACGGTGGAACCGACTTAGACCTAGGTAGTGAATTGCACCACGACAGTGGGCAATTCTGTTTTCAGGCCACTACCCGGATAGAGAGATAAATATGAGGTATTATATAAAGTCTAATACAATGAAAACCCGCGGTGAAACCGCAATCCTAAAGATACCCTCTTAAATTGATTAAACCAAAAATTTAATCGATTGTTCATTTTGTTTTCTTTCAATTTTCTTTTAATTTTAACAACAACCCTTAATTTGTTATTCGGCTTAGCTGATCGCAAATAGTTAGTAGGAGTCTCCAACAATTACCAGTATGCCTGTGTTCGACTCGGGCCTCACAAGGCCTATATTACTTCGACGCGTTCTCTTGCGTTTTAGCGCACAGTAAAATTGCGTCAAGTTTTTGGCGTCGTTGCCGGGGATACGGCGAATTGTTGGCACTTTGAGTGCTACGAGCGGCCATTCTAGGCCACATTTTTTGTATTATCTTGATACAACTTCAAATATTTATAAATTGTTCAATAATTTTTATACTCGTCACAGCACTGTACTGAACTCAAATTTTCTTATTTCAGGTACTGTGTATGGTGCGAACGCGTAACATTGATTATACACGATGCGCACCAGAGGGCCCACTTACCGAACCAGAAGACGAGGACGGTTATAATCAGGACCATCTTGAGGAAACAGAGTCACAACTTGAACAAGAAGAGATGGACAAGCCACAAACAATATGGGAGAAGATCAAGGCTTCTTCCGCATCCGCTTCCAAAGGGCCTATAAAGAAGCAGGCAATCAACATACCTACATATAAGATTGATCCGACGTTGATAAATCTGGTGAAGTCGAATGCTTTTCATGGGCTCAAGAATGAGGACCCTGTCGCGCACATAAGTCAGTTTGTTGAGAACTGTGACATGGTTAAAATCGACAGGTTTCCACAGGATGCACTTTATCTTAAGCTTTTCCCGAGTTCATTGGCAGGAGCCGCACGAGAATGGCTACACAATTTAGATGATGAGTTTGTGGAGTCCTGGGACCATATGGTGGAGGTCTTATTTGAGAGGTTCTTCCCTCCTGAGAAGACTAACGACATGATCTGGAAGATTCATAATTTTACCCAACAGGCCGGTGAGACATATTCTGAGACCTGGGAGAGATTTCAGGTCATGCTGAGGAGGTGCCCACATCACGGGCTGGATAAAGAGACGCAGGTGAAGATCTTCTATTTTTCTCTATCCGAGCACGATAGGAGTAATCTGGATTCCGCTGGGTCAGGATTCTTTCTGAACAATACAGACACCAGATGCTGGGAGATACTAAAGAATATGGCTAGAAAACAATATTGGGGTGAAAGAGGTGCCATGGAGCAGGTCCGAGCAGCAGGAGAATCTAAGGCAATAAAAGAACTGAATGAGAAGATGGATCTTCTCGCAAAGAAGTTGCTTGCAAAAGAGGATAATGAGTCCGAGGATGAGGCTCAAGTGAAATTTATGAGGCAGCAGCCAGGTTACAGGAACAACGATTATTCATGGAGAAAAGACAAGAAGTTCTCGTGGAAGGATCCAAATAATTTTCTGCAGGATCCGGATGCTAAACCCCAGCCAGCTGTGGAGGATAAGAGCACAGAGTTGCTCAATCAAGTTATAAAGCAAAACCAAGAACTCATGGCTACTTTTGGCCATTAAATAAAGCAGCAAGGAGAGTATATGAATCAATTCGGGCAAACATTGTAGAGCCATGGGGCTCAAATGAGGACCATTGAGACATCTATGGCACAGATGACAGCAGAGATTGCCAGTTTGAAGAAACCGGCACATCCAGGCTTTCCGGGAAATACCAATGTTCCAGGGGGAAACCAGGAGGCAAAGGCTGTTTTGCTTAGAAGCAGAAAGAAATTGTTGAATCCAAGAGCCGAGGAGACAAGCTCTCCACAAGCTGAAGTAGAAGGTGAAGCCAATGAGGAGCAGCCCGCACCAGTCACAGGGCAGGTTGAGGACACAGCCGTGGATGATACTGAAGAATAGGTTGCAGAGGAGGAACCTCAGAAAACGACACCCTATGTGCCACCTCATCAAAGGGCACAAGTGGTCCCGGTCCCGTATCCAAATAGTGCCAAGGCAAGGAAGGTAGATGCGCAATTTAAGAAGTTATTAGATGGTTTCAGGAAGCTTTCAGTCAACATCCCTTTATTGGAAGCCATTGAGCAAATTCCTTCATACGGGAAGTTTCTAAAAGACATCATAACGAAGAAGAGGAAAATCCCGGATACAGAAGTTGTCGTGCTAAAAGAGCAAGTGAGTGCCTTCATCATGGGAACTTTGCCACCAAAGAGACAAGATCCAGGCTTCTTTAACATTTCTTGTTATATTGGAAAAGTCAAATTTGGTGAAGCACTATGTGACTCAGGGGCAAGCATCAATTTGATGCCCCTTTTTACATTCAAAAAGCCAGGATTGAAGGAGTCACGGCCAAGCAATATGACTATTCAATTGGCAGATAACTCTATGGTAAAGCCTTATGGAATCTGTGAAGATGTGTTAGTAAAGGTGGATAGGTTTGTCTTTCCGGCAGATTTTGTGGTCATGGAGATGCAAGCTGAACATGGCAACGAGCTGTTACTTGGATGCCCTTTCCAAGCTACAACGGACATGATCCTAGAGATGGGAAGAGGTCGGTTGACCTTGGGCATAGTCGATGACCGCTTTGAAATGGTCATGCCTTCTAGTACTGTTTCATCTAAAGCAAAGGAACAATGCAATATGGTAAAACATATGGATAGTAATATTTCACTCTGTCTTGGGAAGCCATTTTTGGACATGGCTCATGTGATGAGCAAGGTGGACAATGGAACTTTGGCTGTGGATATCATGGAGCAGACCAAAGTAGTTTCTCTGTGCAAAGCTGTAGGATTCCTGAATGATGAGGAGGAGGACATTCTGCCTTCCATGGAAGATGATGTTATTGCTATTTCTATTTTTGATGCATACCCAGAATTGCCATTGGAGGCCTGTTTGGTAAATATTACACATGATTGGATAAGGATCAAATATCTCAAGGAGTGCGCTAAGATGCTCCAGATGCTTCCATGCTTCTATGCGAGGCATTATGAAGATCTAGGTGAACTTCCCCCGCCACTTCAATCATCTTTGATAAGTTCACCGGATCTAGAATTAAAGCCGCTGCCACCGCATCTCAAATATGTCTTTCTAGCTGAGGAAGACAAGATACCTATGATCATTTCTGCTTCTTTAAGTGTGGATGAGGAGGAACAATTGTTGATAGTGTTGAAGAACCACTGGGGAGCTTTTGGGTGGTCTGTTGCAGATATCAAGGGGATTTCCCCTACATTGTGTCAGCATAAGATTCGACTCGAGGAGGGAGCCAAGCCCGTGATTCAACCTCAAAGACGTCTCAATCCGAGCATGATGGAGGTTGTGAAGAAGGAGGTTATTAAGCTTCTTGCTGCAGGTATCATTTACGCAATATCAGACTCGACATGGGTGAGTCCCACACAGGTAGTCCCTAATAAGGGGGGAAAAACTGTCACCCAAAATATGCTAAATGAACCTGTCACCACCCGATTGGTAACCGGGTGGAGAGTTTGTATTGATTACCTCCGTTTGAATGCCGCCACGCTAAAGGATCACTTTCCTTTACCTTTCATTGATCAAATCCTAGAGCGTCTTGCCGGCTGATTACACTTTTGTTTTCTAGACGGGTACTCGGGGTACAACCAGATCTCGATTGATCCTTTGGATCAAGAGAAATCTACTTTCACTTGTCCCTATGGTACTTTCGCATACCGCCGAATGCCTTTTGGTTTATGCAATGTACCTGCAACGTTTCAACGGTGTATGCTCGCCATATTTTCTGACATGGTAGAGCGATGTCTCGAGGTTTTTATGGATGACTTTTCGGTGTATGGTGCATCGTTTGATGAATGTCTCTATAATTTGGACAAAGTTTTACAGCGTTGTGAGGACACACATTTGGTCCTCAACTGGGAGAAATGTCACATGATGGTGACTGAGGGGATAGTGTTAGGACACAAGGTGTCTAGCAAAGGTTTATAGGTAGATCCGGTCAAAATTGAAGTCATTTCCAAGTTGCCTCCACCAAATTCTGTTAAAGGGGTAAGAAGTTTCTTGGGACATGTCGGGTTCTATCATCGATTTATAAAAGATTTTTCTAAAATTGTGAAACCTTTATCCGAGCTTTTAGAGAAAGACGCTGTTTTTTATTTTAATGACAAGTGTCTACATGCGTTCGACGTGTTGAAGGAAAAACTGATTTATGCACCGGTTGTTCAAACGCCGGATTGGACGAAACCGTTCGAACTAATGTGTGACGCTTCAGACTTTGCGGTAGGATCTGTGTTGGGGCAGCGGGTGGACAATAAACCCGCCGTGATTTTTTACGCTTCAAAGACTTTGAATGACGCCCAATTAAATTATACAACTACTGATAAAGAATTACTCGCCGTTGTGTTTGCTTTTGAAAAATTCCGGCAGTATTTAGTTGGATCTAAAGTAGTTGTATGGACTGACCATGCCGTAATTAAATACTTAATGGAGAAAAAAGACGCAAAGCCTAGACTCATTAGGTGGATTTTGCTCTTACAAGAATTTGACATCGAAATCAAGGATAAATCTGGGATTGAAAATGTTGTTTCTGATCATTTGTCTAGGTTAGAAAGGGTGGATGAAAAAGATTTACATATACCCATAACCGAGACGTTTCCGGATGAACAGATTTTGAAAATTAACTCTAAGGATCCTTGGTTCGCTGAGATTGTAAACTATTTGGCTTGCGGGATCATCCCGGAGGATTGGTCATATTAGGAGAAGAAAAGATTCTTCAATTCTTTGCGATATTATTTTTGGGATGACCCAATCCTTCTTAAGCAATGCAGGGACGGTATCTTGCGCAGGTGTGTGCCTGAGGTGGAGTACGAGAGAGTTCTCCATCATTGCCACGCATTACCTACGGGAGGACACCACGCCAGCTCTCGTACGGCAGCTAAAGTTCTAGAGAGTGGCCTTTATTGGCCAACCTTATTCCGAGATGCCTACGAGTTTGTAAGGCAATGCGATTCTTGCCAGCGAGCCGGTAACATCTCAAAGAGATAGGAAATTCCCCTGAATGTGTTTCAGGAAGTGGAGGTATTTGACTTGTGGGGCATAGATTTCAAGGGACCCTTTGTGTCCTCAAATTCTAATTTATATATCTTGTTAGCAGTTGATTATGTGTCGAAGTGGGTGGAAGCAATACCCACAAGGACTAATGATTCCACTGTAGTGTGCAGATTTGTGAAAGAAAATATTTTCTGCAGGTTTGGGGTGCCCCGAATGATAATCAGTGATGGGGATACGCATTTTAGGAATAAAAAATTCTCTACATTATTGAAGAAATATGGGGTTAAGCACAACATAGGTACCCCATATCACCCGCAGACCCAAGGGCAGGTGGAGGTCTCCAATCGCGAAATTAAGATGATTTTGGAGCGTACGGTGGTGTCCACGAGGAAGAACTGGAGTGCCCTATTACCGGATGCATTGTGGGCATACAGGACGGCTTACAAAACACCTATAGGCACCACACCTTTTAGGTTGGCGTATGATCGGACTTGTCACCTACCGGTAGAGTTGGAGCACAAGGCCCATTGGGCGCTTAGAAGACTCAATTTGAGTTACGATGGAGCGGGGAGGAAGAGAATGCTCAAATTGAATGAGCTGGATGAGCTGCGGATGACGGCATATGAGAACGCACGGATATACAAAGAGCGCACAAAGCTGATCCATGACCTCCACATCCAGTTGTGCATGTTCAAAAAGGGAGACAATGTTTTGTTGTTCAATTCACGACTCAAGTTGCATCCCGGGAAGCTCAAATCCCGGTCGAGTGGGCCGTTTGTGGTAGAAGAGGTCAAACCACACGGCGCGATCTTGGTGCGTGATGGTGATACCACGTTTTTAGTGAATGGACAAAGATTGAAGCTCTACTTTCGTGAAAATTACAAGAGGAAGGTGAATGAGGTCAAACTCATTTCACTTTCGGATGCATAAGGTGCCCAAAAGTCATCTAGACTAAGACGTTAAATAAGGGCGCTTGTTGGGAGGCAACCCAACCATCGGTACATTAGTTTAGTCCATGTAACATCGTAGGTTGATTTGTTTTAGTTCAATTTTTAGTGTAAAAAAAGATACCGTGATCGGTTTGTTCTTTGTGTAGGCAGAGGCAGAGTCGATACCATCGACATGTTGGTCGATGGTATCGACCAAGGTACAGGTTGACGACTGCGGATTTTGCTCTGCGTCGATACCATCGACGGCCTCGTCGATGGTATCGACCTACCTACAGGCAGGTCGCGAAAGTGAAGTCGATGGTATCGAGACACCAGTCGATACCATCGAGATCTCTGGAGATTTACAGACAAAATTGACTCAGGAAAGTCAATACCATTGATGGCCTGGTTGATGGTATCGACACGGCTACAGGTTGAGACACAAAGCGGAGGTGTTGCAACAAAGACAAGTCGATACCATCGACCCGCGTCGATGGTATCGACAATCCACGTCACCGATCCGCGCAAACAAATCAACGACGATCGTGGCATCAAGACGGTCGATCCGGGTGCAACGTCGATACCATCGACCCATGTCGATGGTATCGACACGTCAGCGATCCGGGATTCAAGATTCAGCCATCAACAACCGTCAATACTCGTGATGGGGGCGGATAGCATCGAAACGTGTCGATACCATCGACTCACATCGATGGTATCGACGGGTCAACAGTGGCGCCGACCAAGTCTATTTAAGGAGAGTGATTGCATCATTTGACGTCACATTTTCAGAGTGATCTTCCTCCCTTGTGCCGAGCGACCCCCCGAGCCATCCAAGCCGACGAAGAGAAGCACCGAGCGAGGATCTTCACCGAGCAGAGATTTGATTCTCCAATCTGCACCGAGCTCTTTCTCTAATCCCTTTTCTCTCGCAACCATGGTGCACGTCGCTGGAGCGTCATCCTCTCACGCGAATCCGATGGATATCACGGAGTTCGTGCCACCTCCTCCCGCGTCGGTATCACGCCCGCGCATGATCCACCCATCTACGGAGGTGAAGAAGATCTATGAAGAGATCTTGAAGAGAAAGATGGAGCCTACCCGGTATGTGGACCGGGAGATGATCTGAAATCTCAGATTTGAGGCCAACTTGGCCTACGTTCTGCAGGGGCAGGCAAAACGCACCAGCCGGAGGCCCGATGAGTTGCAGTACCATGCTGATGGCCAGCCATTTTTTGGCGAGTGGCCAACCTACAAAGAGTTGGTGGCGGAGTTCATGGCGTCACTTGACGTCTGCGTCGTGCCCAACGACGTCGTAGCCACCGATCGTGAGTGGATCAAGGGTCGGGTGTCTTTCCGGCTGTTCAACATCGACTACAACATTACTCTCTGACAGTTCAACGCAATATACAACTGGCACCATTCTCAGTACGACCACCGGTGACCGGACAACCGCACCGATTACGACAAAATCTTCACCGAGCTGGTGCCGGTGCCGGTGGGCAAGTCAGTGAGCTACGACAATGCTGCGGTAGCAGATTTCGAGCACCCATTCGTCCGGGTACTACTCCAGATGTTGAGTTCTACACTTTTTGCGCGTGGCGATCTGGCGCTGAGCAAATTTCAGGAGACGGATCTTTTCTTCTTATATCAGCTCCTGAAGCGCCAAGAATGCAACTGGGGCGCCTTCTTCCTATAGCGGGTTCTGGCGGTGAAGAGGAGTACGAGGAAGGCCCCGATTCATTTCGGCGGGCTCATCACCAAGTTGGCACATTACCTCGGGCTCAACTTCTCTACTATGACCCTGCTTTCCACAAAGACCAAGGTGAATGTGCAACATCTGCACCGTTCTAACCTTATTCTTCTGCGGGATGGTTTGGCGTATGCACACTGCCACGTCAACCACGCCTACTAGGAGTGCACGCTGCCTGATCCGGTCTTCAACATCGAGGGGGCACAACACTTTCGATGGCCAATCATAGCCATCGCCGACTCCGATGAAGAAGGCGACAACGAAGGCGGCGACGACAGACATGACGACGAGGCTGAGGAGGAAGAGGAGGCCTTTACACCTCTTCGAGCATGAGTGGCACCCCGGAAGCATCCTCGGATGCATCCGGGTGCATCTTCATCATCTCAGCCTACTCTACCACCACCACTGCCCTCGCAGCCAAGCGAGGATGTCTATTCCATGCAGGGCATGTACATTATGTCACACGATATACAGCAGTCGCAGTAGCAGCACATGGCGATGTATACCGGGATTCAAGACACTACGAACTGTATACTGGACAACCAAAGTGCGATGTTCGAGAATGAGCGTCTTCTCCTTGACAACCAACAACAGATACATGATCGGTTGTATCGGATGGAGACGCGGCAGGAGCCCTTCTACGACCACTATTGGAGCCAAAATTATTTTGGAGGTTATCCACAACCTCCACCCAGGGCCCAGTTTGATCCAAGCTTCCAGGGGGAGTATCCTTCGTGGGACCCTACGGCTCCGCAGTACCCACCTCCACCACCACAGGAGTGATCCGGTATCACTGTTCCAATATTTAAGTTTGTTTTTGACTATGAGGCCATAGTCAAATTCAAGCTTAGGGGGGTAGTTGGAACAACTTTATCTTTTACTGTTTTTAGTTTTTAACGTTATTGTTTTTGTTCTTGTTATTTGTTTCTTGCATTTTTAGTTTTTGTAGGATCCACATGCTATCTAGTGTAATCGTGGATGTCATAAAGTTTGTGCCATCTCATTAATTGTGCATGGGAAAATCAAGGGAAATTTAAAATTTTTGTGTGTTTGGAAAGCTTGTCTTGTTTAACCTTGGGCACATATCCTACGAAAATGATTGGTTTTGTCAACTTTAAAACAAAATTTCACAACTGTACCCCTAATGATTCATGAAAGTGGACGGAAATGATTGTTTGAGCCTAAACTGACCAAATGGTAATGAGACTCTAATTGGATGTAAGAGAGAGAAATCTCTTAACTACTATATAGGTCAGTAAGGAGGGACACATAATATCTTTCTAAGGTTCAGTCACCTAGTCTTGTGATCTTTCCACATCTTCGCTTTTCACAATCCACCGCAAGAATTGGAAGTACTTTACAGTTTTAACTTCTTTGATAGCATTTCATATAGATAGGTCCTGCATTGAATTTATTTCCATATGTTTTGCATAAAAAGAAAGAAAAAAATCAGAATAGTGATACATGCACATTACCTTTAGGTGCATGCCATGTAGTTGCATTCATAATTTTCATGCATAAAGTATATCATGTATCTCAATTTTTCTCCAATGGTGAATTAAATTGTTCCATACCTTCTAAATAGTGCAAATTTCTAAATTAGGAAGAAAAATAAGCCCGATAAAATATTCATTATCAATTATGGATATAAAGGGTTGAAAAAGAGAAAAAAAAAAGAAAAAAAATTTGAAAGAAAATCTGCATAATGAAAAAAAAGAGTTATGTAGAAGCAACAAGAATAAGAAGGAGAAAGTAACATAATATCACCTGCATTTCGAGATAATTGAGTACATGATGTAGCTTAAATAGATGTCCATTTCATTTTGAGATGGATGGTTAGTACATGCATCATTCCACCCAGTTTTAGGCATTAGGGCATTTTTCATGTGCATTTGCATCATTTAGGACATTTTTGTTTTGTGCATGTTGAAATTGTGTAATACTTCCACTTTCTTCCATGAACCACCCATCTTCATCCACCCGTTGCTCGGATTGGTAGGCCACCGTGAATTTCTCCTCACTAAGGTATATCAGGAGAACTGCTTCCATGTAGATGGTAGTTAGGGCGAGCAACGTAGTATGGGAGATCACAAGATGCACCAAGTCTGAACTGGCGAATTTTATTATGTTAACTGCCTTATGTGATAGTGTTCATCAGTTTTGAGGTCAATTTCTTTTATGGATGATTACTGTCGCCTTCAGGGTAATTACCGTTCCGTGGTTAGAGAGGGTCGGTATGTGAATGTCCAGTGGGAGTCATATGGGATGTTGGTTGTGGTGTGTTGTTCTTCAGTTGACATTAGCAATTCTATTCTAAGGGTTAGTTCCTCGAGGGCGAGCAACGTTCAAGCTTAGGGGAGTTTGATGCGATGATTTTTAGTCGCATTTATAGACCTGTTTCATATGTGTTTTATGCTTTTATTAGTCATTTTTATGGTTAATGTTGCATAATTCATCCACTTTGGTCTTTGCTACTATTTTATGTCAAATCCCTTTTATTTCATCGTTTTGAGCATCAATTGTCAAAATATTATTATTTGTGTGAATTTATGTGATCTTGTGTTTGAATTTCAGGACAAACGAGTATTTGCTTCTGTCGATACCATCGACGGAAGTCGATACCATCGACATGATCACAGATTGTCAGTCGAAAGGAGCAGCAAAGCGTCGATACTATCGACATGGATGTCGATGGTATCGAGATACCATCAGGTTGCTGGCGAGGAAGCAGTCGATAGTATCGACACCAATTCGATACCATCGATGCATGGAGGCTACAGTGACGCAAAACGACAAAACCGACGCCTAAAGGAAGTCGATGGTATCGAGATGATGTCGGGCGTGACAAAGGAAGGGTTTGCAGCCGGCCGCTACTACAGCGGGTCGATACCATCGACTCGCGTCGATGGTATTGACACCGTAGGATATGAGTTGGCTTCCTAATGATCTCAATCAGACTGCTAAGGTTAATTAGCGACCTAATGACTGAGATATACCTAAGGACGGCCGCCCAGACGTAGGGGGGAAGTGATTAGCCATTGCATGAGTACCGAGGAGCGGTAGAGAGGAGAACGGAGGCTAGAAGCTCATACTTGTTGATACGGAGGCCAAAGGAGACGGATTCCACCACCAAGAGGCGGTAGAGCACGCTTTCTACACCGAGGATCAACCGGTTCTTCTCCATTCAGGGGTTTTCCCTTTCATTCCACATTTTTCACATGTTTTCCCCTATTTCTACCACGTACTTGTGTAAGATGAACATGTGGGGCTAATCCCCTTCGTCTTTAGGACCGGGAGTAGCTCGGAAATTCATTGTATGACGATTTTATAATAGTAATTCATATCTCATCTCTTAAATCCGTGGTATAGTTTCGTGTTCTCAATATATTGTTATGCTTGATCACCATAATAATAACCTAATGCCCTTGATCACTTTGAAAGAAAGATTAACGGCTAAAAAGAGACGAAATCTACATTAATCGATAAATCCCTTGACCAAGGTGGTGTAAAATTAATGGTGGATACTGAGAGATCGTTCGTAATGCACCTAGTCTAGGGTATAGGTCACTACGACGGTGGAACCGACTTAGACCTAGGTAGTGAATTGCACCACGACAGTGGGCAATTCTATTTTCAGGCCACTGCCCGGATAGAGAGATAAATATGAGGAATTATATAAAGTCTAATACAATGAAAACCCACGGTGAAACTGCAATCCTAAAGATACCCTCTTGAATAAATTAAACCAAAAATTTAATCGATTATTCGTTTTGTTTTATTTCAATTTTCTTTTAATTTTAATAACAACCCTTAATTTGTTATTCGGCTTAGCTGATCGCAAATAGTTAGTAGGAGTCTCCCACAATTCCCAGTATCCTTGTGTTCGACTCGGGCCTCACAAGGCCTATATTACTTCGATGTGTTCTCTTTCATTTTAGCGCACAGTAAAATTGCGTCATCAACCATGGACAACTCTTTCCTATATGCCTAGACTGCACGGCTCAAGACCGGCATGCCACATGTCCATGTGGGCCCCACCTACTGGAGGGGTTATGGCTCTGATGCCATTTGTAACGTCCGGCCCCACTGCTCAAGGCTCTAGTAGAGTTTTAGGAATGACGACTGGCCTCACAGACCACCACTAGCCTTAACTGTGTGCTTTATCCTTACTCACACACAAGTCGGGGTCAACTTCCCGACTGGTCACCCATTCTAGTACTACTCCAAGCCAAGCACGCTTAACTATGGAGTTCTTTAGTGATGGGATCCCGGAAAAGGAAGTGCACCTTGGTGATATGGGTAGTCCAATCATTCCTTTTAAGATCATCTTATCAAAGGCCTCAAATCCTGGGATGTTACAAACTTTTTATCATTCTCGCGAGGTTTGTAAATCATGTATAGAACTTTAAAAATACACACAAATACACACACACACACACACACACACACACATATATATATACATATATATATACATATACAGAGAGTGAGAGAGAGAGAGAGAAAGAGAGAGAGTCAGGCTAGAATACACTCAAGTGTACAGATCGCACGAATACACTCAAGTGTGTTTCTATATCAAGACTATTGTTTTGCAAAATGTAAATTATTGATCTTCACAATCATATTATAACAAGGATACCTACAAATTTTGAGCCCATTTGGAAGAATGTAACTCACTCATCTGAGGGCAACAAAATCGACATGCAAAACTAATTTGAAATGCATAATTTTTGCGGCCTTTATAACATGACCTATAAATGTCCAAATGTGCTCAAATTTTGTATATGAGTTATTCACGAGACGTTTAAGAAGATCAATGGATTAGATTTAAAAAAATATATCATGAAAAACTACTTGAGTGTATTCTACTCTGAATACACTTGAGTGTATTCTCGCCTCTCTCTCTCTCTATATATATATATATATATATATATATTTATTTATTTATTTATTTATTTATATATATACATACATATACATACATATATATACATATATATATGACAATGATACAGTGAGAAACATATCTTGGTGAGAGCATGAAAGGCAATTGAATAACCCTCCACAACGATCAACTTTTCATAAAACAACCTTACGAATTAAAAGTGTACCTTAATATTTGCCTTCCTAAAAAAATTTCATCTGCATCATATTTGCGTAATGTTCAAAATAATAGAATACTTTTCAATGCTCTAAGATGTATTTTAGGATGACCGTTAGATGTAAAAAGTGTGTATTATACATATAGATATTTAAAAAAAATCTGATTGCAATGATTTTTTTGGGTAAGGTACATGTTTTAATACTCACCCCATTTACGCAGTTGGATTTTAATGAACAACTCTAAAACTTTCATTATTCAAATGTCTCTCATGCTCTCAACATTGGATGTTTCAAACTGCATCGCTATCATATATATATATATATATATATATATATATATATATATATATATATATATATATATATATATATATATATATATATATATATATATATATAATGGTAACAGTGAACCCCTCATTGATTTCTCCCTTTTGAAAAAAAAAATTAGACTTTATGTATCCATGGATTGTTTGTAGACATGTAAACGGATTGAATATGGAGCAAATATTGTTATATTTGATATTTTAATCGAAAAGGAAAAACAAACTGACCCTATATCGAATCAATTATCTAGCGGATATCATATAATTACACTCAAATATGTTCCAAACAGATAATATCCCAATTTGAATAAATATCCGATGAGAACCAAAAATCATATATTTAATGTTAATAAATATATTTTAAATAGAAAATTATTTTTATATTAAATATATAAGATATAATGTCTATTGTTTTCATATTTCTCTATATAAATTGTATGTATTTAATAATATAAGTATATATTTGTCAAATTTGAAATTTTTTCTGAATGCATAAGACATTATCCAAAATTTGATCTGAATTTTAGGATCTAAAATCCAATCTAAATTTTGTGGAAAAGTAGATTTTTTTTAAATTCTAGACACAAATACGGACTGAAGATGTGATTTCGGATATCCATTTACAAGTTTAATTGTTTTCTACGTTGATTTCATTTTAGAATGATCACTTTCCCCTCAACATAAAAGAGGTTGGTCAAATTTTGCATGGTTCTATCCTTGTATATAGAATTCCCTTTTAGGATTTAATATTGACTCTAAGAATTGACCCCATTGTGTTATATAAGTAAGAGGTGGCTCAAACATGCTCACTTCTAAGTCATAGCACATTCAACAAGAGTAGAATTGGGATTTTTTTAATAAATCTCCCATCTTATATAAGAAGCCCATAATATTATTATAAATAAAAATTGTCTAGTTAAATGGATATTTTGACATGATCACACCATATTTTATATGTTTTATTCAAAAGCCATACAAGATATTTTGAATCTCTCCCTCCTCTCTCTCTCTCTCACACACACACAGACATATATATATATGTATGTATGTATGTATGTATAAATATTTTTTCACAATATAGACATTTTGTAGGAAGGTAAATATTAAGGTACACTTTTTAGTCCATACGATTGGATTATAAAAAGGTGATCACAATGGAGATTTATTCAAATGTCTCTCACGCTCTCACGAAGATATGTTTCTCATAGTATCATTGTCAATGAAGATCAATAGTTTACATACTCGAGTGTATTCTAGTATGACTATATATATATATATATATATATATATATATATATATATATATATATATATATATATATATATATATATAACATTAAATAGGTCATGTTATACATTGAATAAATGTCCAAATTTTGTATATGAGCGGATATCTATTGATCTTCTTAAACATCTTATGAATAACTCATACGCATAATTTGAGTACATTTGGACATTTATAGGTCATGTTATAAAGATCGCAAAAATTATGCATTTCAAATTAGTTTCGCACGTTGATTTTGTTACCCTTGGATGAGTGACTTACACTCATCCAAATGGGCTCAAAATTTGTATGTAGCCTAGTTAAAGTATGACGGTGAAGTTCAATGGTTTATATTTTATAAAAGATAGTTTTGATATGAAAACACCTACGGTACGACTGTTTGACTAACTCAGTTCATATGACATCATGGTAGTTGTGAAACGTCAATGCAAGAGATATGGATACTGTTCAAATCATGGACTGCACTTTGAACATATATGCATATATGGAGACTGTTCAAATCATGGATACATATATACATACATACATACATACATACATACATACATACATACATACATACATACATACATACATATATATATATATATATGGCAATGATATATATACATATATATTTATATATATATGGCAATGATATATATACATATATATGACAATTATATATATATAAATATATATATATAGAGAGAGAAAGTCAGGCTAGAACACATTCGAGTGTATAGATCACACAAATACACTCAAGTGTGTTTACATATCAAGACTATTTTTTGCAAAATGTAAACCATTGATCTTCACTGTCATACTATGACCAGTCTACATACAAATTTTTAGCCCATTTGGATGAGTTTAAGTCATTCATCCAAGGACAAAAAAATCGATGCGTGAAACTAATTTGAAATGCATAATTTTTTTTTGTCTTTATAACATGACCTATAAATGTCCAAATGTGCTCAAATTTTATAAATTATCTATTAACGAGATATTTAAGAAGATCAATGAATTAGATTTTTGAAAAAAAATATTGTATCATTAAAAACTACTTAAGTGTATTCTGCTCCGAATACAGTCGAGTATATTCTAGCCTTACTCTCTCTCTCTCTCTCTCTCTATATATATATATATATATATATATGACAATGATACTGTGAGAAACATATCTTGATCAGAGCATGAGAAACATTTGAATAACTCTCTACAATGATCAACTTTTTATAATCCAACCGTACAAATTAAAAGTGTACCTTAATATGTACCTTCCTACAAAGTTTCATCTTCATCATATGTGTGTAACATTCACAATATTAGAATACTTTTCAATGCTCTAAACTGAATTTTAGGATGACCAATGGATGTAAAAAGTATATATTGTACATATGGACATCTAAAAAATACTTGATTGCTATAATTTTTTTCTGTAAAGGTACATGTTTTCTCTTCCCATCTATGTAGTTGGACTCTAAGAACACTCTAAAACTTTAGTTATTAAAATGCCTCTCATGCTCTCAATATAGGATGTTTCTCACTGGATCGCTACCCAATATACGACAATGATACTATGAGAAACATGTCTTGGTGAGAGCATGAGAGACATTTGGATAACTCTCTACGGTGATCAAGTTTTCATAATCCAACCATACAGATTAGATGTATACCTTAATATTTACCTCCCTATAAAATTTCTATAATGTGGTAAACACACACACACACACAAATATATATATATATATATATATATATATATGTGTGTGTGTGTGTGTGTGTGTGTGTGTGTGTGTACCTACACGTGCATGAGTGAAGAGAGAGAGAGAGAGATTCATGATCTCTTCTACAACTTTGAATAAAACATTTAAAATTTGGTGTGATCATGTCAAAATATCCATTTTCTAGACAATTTTGATTAATACAAAAATTAGGGATTCTTATATAACTCGGGAGAATTATAGAAAACTTCTCAATTCTACTCTCACTGATTGTGATATTACTTAGAAGTGAGTACTTTGTGTTGGGTTTTAGGGGAGGCAGAGAAGGCAGTGGAAACAAAAAAAATTCACCCAAACCCAAAATAAGGAAACGCATCAACGTCTATACAATAGGAAAAGATGGTTTGTGGAATCATAACTTATCCTGAGGCTTGCTCGGCGAAAATACCTCACGGCTTGCGCGGTCTTCACCTCCGGTCTTGGACGGTGTCTGTGTAGCTCCTGGTCGCATCGGGACTGACGACTCCTGGTCTCACCGGACTGTCAGGATTGACAGCAGTTCTCTGAGCGGCAGAAACCTCCCGCCTTTGAAGTAGTCCACACGGACCACCTGGAACTCCAATCTCCTTGTCCCACAAGAAATTGGATGGAGTCACACCCTCTTGTTGATGTACTAGTCGCCAACACACTCTCCTGCACCAATCGCTTTCTGCAGTTGTCTTTCCCTTACTGTGCCTCCCTTATCGGGTAGCACTTGCTCAGGCTCTCTCGGTTACCAAAACTAGAGAGAACGACAACTTTGCAGAGCAACTAGTTTGCACTGAGTTGTACTTTGAGAAGCCCCCAATACCCCTATATATAGGAGGGTCATGGGACAGGGTTCTCCATCCCGGGCAATGTGGGACTAAAAGCAGGAGTAGAAGGGTTTGAGATTTTCCAGAAAATAACCAACTCGCAACCTGAACCGATCGTTTCACAACTGAAACGGTCGATTGGGGACCTGAGCCAGTCGGTTGACACCTCAACCGATCGGTTGGGACTCATGAACTGGTCGGTTCGTGGTCCTAATCAGTTCTCGATTGACTTTCCTTCTTTTGTTTCTAATTGGTATCGAATACCAATCCTATTTCACAATCAAATTGGGCAAGTGAAATGAAAGGAAAATTCTCACCAATCCTACTTTCCCAACTTTCTCGGTTGCACCAGTTGAATCGATCGTTTCAACACTTGAAGCAATCATTTCACCCTGACCATGAGCCGATCGACTCAACACTTGAGCTGACCGGTTCACCAAGCTCAACCGATCGGTTCATCACATGAGCCGATCAGTTGGGAGTGCAAATTGTGCAGAATCAGTCAATTGCGATTTCAATCAATCCGATACTCCAATCAATGTGTCCAACACCTTGAATACTATGATTTTGAGCTATCAATTAATTGAGTGTTTAATTGAACTACTAAACTCCTTTAGTAATCAATCTAAACATTGTTTGTGGACAAAACTCCTCTTCCAGGTTAAATCCTATGTGTGTGACCATGCATGTCCTTTTCACGTTGGTAGTAAAAGTCCATAACACTTATGACTTCACAAGCAAAGAGCGGTGCCTAGTCACACATCAGTGCTACCCAAGTGAAATAGAAAGTTGGAGAACAACTTTCAATCCTACAATTCGTGAATGGTGTTACAGTGAATGTATAATTCCTTTGTCACTGATATCCCGAATGAACTCGAGGCATGGAACAGTCATCCTATCAATGTTCATTCACTTTCTTAATCTCAGAGTAGATTGCAAGAGATATGTTATGACATCAGTATCACATACTGACTCACACATGCGTGCACGCCTTTCTCAATCCTACTCATCAAGTGGACATGGATATCAAACTCTCTCAGGAGGGACAAATCCCATATCTATCACTCACCCCTTAAAAGCCCCATGTGTCAAAGCCACCCAATCATCACCTTTATAACAACCCATGTTTCAGGATTGCGTTTGATGATGTCAAAGTGTGCCCAACGACATGTGTTGAGTGCAGTGATTTTAGGTCTAAGAATCACACTCACCACCATCACTGTGAGTATTAACTATGACTACCATGTCATGGTTCCATGTGTCAAACTCACAGTGGGTCTGTCTGGTACACTTGTTCTCTAACAAGTACCTATGTGTTTGGTTTGATATCTCTATATCATGACTAATGAGATTCTATCATCAACCAACACCACAATCTAGTCTTGTGTGTCATTGTTGTCTATCTACCTTCCACAATGACATCCGTCTAGGGACATAACAAGAATGTACAAACTCTTAGCATCCGTATGATCTCATCGTTCAGGTCCTCAACCTGAAGGCATACATCATTGAGTACTGTCATTCTCTAGACATTCAATATGTTCTATCACTATCTCATATGACTGAACGAGAAAGAAGTGGAAGCTTTCCTTTGATGTTTATCAAATCAATCTTAATGTATCCCACCAATCATCCCATGATTGGCTCTCAGGGCATACATACCAACAGACTCCCACTTGCATGTCTCTCATCTCTTCGTTGTACGTCATACGTATGAGATGGAGTTGCCGTAATATGTGATCTAGTATTCCTTTGCTAACCTTTAGCCACATTGCATGATCAAGGATTCCATACTTGTCATCAATGAGCGGAATATCTATAAGTTCATCTCATGAACTTCCAGATCCATATAGTATCGACTGTTGTTCTCTAACACATAGATACTCGGTATTTCCTTTTAAATGGTTTTATTGGAACACTTCCAATTATCAACAAACTTTCACTTTTATATATCCTATATATATTTTGCGATTAATTTTCTGTCCTTTCGGAAGTTCACATCAATGTAACTCTTTACATTGAACTCTTCCTTTTCTCCATAGAACTAGTACTTCCCAAGTACTTATCAAGTTCTCATGGTATTCCAGTAACTCTTACTGGAAGTAGACAAACATCCACTCGTCATGTCCCACATACGCGTTTTCAGGATGAGCACATCATATTGCCATGTCATACATACAGGATGATGAATGCATTTTGTTCTTGCCATGCAAGATAATGGGATAATTACATACATGATCGATCCATATCTATTCTTAGTGTTCCCATTCTTCATAAGAATTGGACACTTGGCCTTGGGATACTAACTCCATGTAACATGGACAAGTTTTCTCCCACTAAATCTATGCATACTGAACTCTTCAGTACAGGTTGCCAATGTATGCTTTCTCTTTTCAGGTCAAGAGTTTTTTTCGAGAATTATCTCTATAGATCTCTATTCCTATCACATAGGAAACATCTCTATCTTCCTTAAAGATAATTTCCACTATTAGATTTCCATTCTAGAACATTTCCATTTCACATCAACATGTGGAATGTGAGCACGCTCCCACTAAATCACAGATCCCTTCTTTATCTTTGACATATCAGTCAAACCCTTTGACTATATTATCAAAGTAAGGATCCAATTCCGAGTTGCTTGTACTCAATCAATCACATTGATTAGTCCATTGTAACTTATAGACTTCATTTGCATTTGTGAATTGATAAACCTTACAGGTTGTGTCACGTACACATCCTTGTTTTATTCCTCATAGGAATGCGGTTTTAGTATCCATATGCCAAATGTCTTAGTCATTAAGTTGTAATCAACAAGCATCATCCTTCTCAAAATGTTATCCATGTGTCTTAACACTTAAGACTTATTCGCACTTATGGATTTTATTCCAATGGGTGCTACCATCAAGGTCATACCTTATGGTTCACATGGATGTCATTTAGGATGTAATGGTCACAAACCATAACTCAAAATTCGATTCTTCATATTCATCTAGATAGTTGACTCATCACATGAACAACTCATCACATAGATAATTGAGGTGTATCTGTCAAGGATATAAGAACTCACAACTCCTTGTGATTCTCAATGTCCTTTATTAGTGTGGGGTATTCTTTTATTAAGAAGAATTCAGTTATTTGATAATCATTCTCTAACTCCTTAGAGTATGATTCCTTATTGATTTAGACATCACCATGCCTTAATCATGAGTTCACTATGATACACTATCATAATCACTCATAAGGATCTCAAACATTTATTCCAAGTATTTCATTCATTGATCTCATCAAGAATTAATACTTTACCAAATTTGCACTTCATTTATGATAATCTTGAACACTTCAAGATATTCATATTGGTATTTCTCTAAACACCATTTGAAGTATTAGCATTTGTTCCAATAGGTATGTAAATACATAAAATGTATCATACCTAATAGGATAATCATTCTCCCACTACCATTAGTGAAGATTGATTAATCATGTCCAAGATATTCATGTCTCGTAACGGTTTTCTAACCAAAAGCGTCTAGATTTATCCATCACATGGACACTAGAAATGAATTTCTCATGATTGATGCTAATTTGATTGTTTGAGTTATCTATAACTTTTAGGTATCATTTTATCTTATGCATATCAAATACCACAAGATAAGCAAGGCATTTCCATAAAGATCACATCTTTAAAAGATTGAAACATCAAATTTATTGATTGCCATCATTGTCATACAATATGCAAAAATAAAGTGTTTATATCTATTGGCAAATATGAAATAGCATTTCATAACTATATTACATGCCTTTTAGGCTAAAAATAAACTAAAGTACTCCTATCTATGGCGGAAACACTTGCCCCATTTACTGAGTGTTTTACACTTTACATTTTGGTATCATATACCTCAAAAAGTGTTACAAGTTTATTTTCATGACACCTTTAAGTAGAGACGTCTGTTGCCTCCTTCTTCTTTTGTTCTTCCAGATAGAGAGGACAATTCCTTTTCCAATGTCCTGGCTTTTAACAATGGTGGCAATTGCCTTTCTTGGTCACGCCTCCCTTGGCCTTGAGAGTTGAAGTCATCTTGGGCTCCTGGCTAGCATCCGAACCTTTCTTAGCTTTGCCCTTGCCCTTGCGCTTGGACTTGCTTTTCTTGCTTGTGATCACCATCACAGACTTAGGCTTGTCCTTCTTCATCTGTGTCTCGGCTGTCCTAAACATGCCAAACAACTCTGACAGTGGCCTATCAAAGTTGTTCATGTTGTAGTTCATCATAAACTGACTCTAAGATTCTGGCAACGATTGCAGTATCAGGTCAGTAGCCAACTCTTGGCTCAGTGGAAATCCCAGTCTTTGCAGGTTCTCCACATACCCAATCATCTTGAGTGTGTGAGGACCAACTGGATCTCCTTCTGTCATGACACACTTGAACAGTGCCCTTGAGACATTGTATCTCTCTTGTCGTGCCTGATCTTCATACAGGTTCCTGAGATGCTGAATCATCTCAATGACACCCATATTCTCATGTTGTCTCTGCAACTCATGGTTCATGGAGCACAACATCAAGCACTTTGCATCAATGGCATCACTAGAATGCTTCTTGTAAGCATCCCTTTCTGTCTTTGGTGCATTAGGAGGTGGTTCCTCTGGAATTGGAGTATCCAGGACATAGAGCTTTCGCTCTTGAGTGAGAACAATTCTCAATGTCCTATACTAGTCGTGGAAGTTTGTACCATTTATTTTGTCCTTTTCAAGGACCGATAACAAAGAGAAGTGATTGTTGTTTGTTGTCATTTTCACTACAAAAGGAAATATGCAATTTTAGTCCAAAAACTCATTTTTGACTTATTTCATTGATTTGAAAAGTTGACGATATAATTAGGCCTTTAATTAATTTTCGCTCCCACTATTTTAGTTCAAATTGATAGCCCTCACCATCAATTCGGAAGATTGCAGCATACAACCTTCTAGTGGGCAAGATCCTGAAATCCTCTAAGCCATGGACCAGCTAGGGCTATCACCCACAACTTAGATCTCTCAGGTAGGCAACTCTTACCAATTGCATCATATGCAACTCTTGATAAGATGTCATATGCAACTCCTTTCCTTGATCATCTCCATGCCTCAAGGTACTAGATCCCATCTAGGTCACCTTGTTAAGTCTGACCCAAAGAAAACACGATGAATATGCACCCTGCTAGGGCAGACCCACACATTCATCCTTCACGCGTCCACGAGATAGACGGTGCACCACGCTAGGGCATGCCCACACTTGGTCGATCAAGATTTTCATGTGTGTCGCATTTGGAAGGCATCTAAAACTTAATATTTAATGAGAGCTTTGGTTTTTATATACATATACATATCCAATCACCACAATGCATAGTACGTATCATATACATGCTATATCCCACAGAAAACATGCAAAACGATAAAAGCGATGATTATGGCCATCCTAATGTGATTCCTCGAGCCAAGAGGAATCATGGTCATCTAGGTCTACATCACATGCAACCTGTACAAGATGAACTTTGTACCTTGCCTTCCGAGTAGATCAACTCATCACATGAATGACTTTCTCATTCTGGCCCAGTCGTCTGGGTGCCACCAGTCGATCAGTTGGCTCCTCCAACCGATCGGTTTGCTTGGTCATCATGCATCTCTTCATGGATGCCACCCGCTCATCTCTCTCCTTGAACCGGTCATCAACCGATCGGTTCACTCCTTGAACCGATCATCTGGAACGTCAACCGATTAGTTCACGCCTTGAACCGATCGTCTCAGCTGTCGTCTCGATGTCCTCCGTTTTTTGACATAACAGGAAATAAAAATCTATCCTATTTTACATTGTAAAAAGAGAAACCTCGAGTTACATTCGAGGGGAGCAAAGGTAGGAAAGAAATCTCAAATTATTTCGAGTTACATCAGGAATAGGAGAAGGAAGATCGGTGCGCAGACCAAGATGCAAACAACCACATACAACCATAAACAGATAGGGTTTATTGGCCATAACCACGTTATACATCCACCACAAAACTCGTTTAAGGGCGACGCATATCGAGTGCATTAATAATACATATCATATATGTAATTGGGATTTGTAGATTTAGGATTGGACATGCATAAAGCCAGTTTTATTCGCATCATATGCAATAAATAAAGGTGACAAACCAAAATCGATCATATCGATAATCCCTAAAGTATAGAGCAGTTGACGTGGCTCTGATACCACTGTTGGGTTTTAGGGGAGGCAGAGAAGGAAGTGGAAAGAAAAAAAAATTTCCCCCAAACCCAGAACAAGGAAACGCGTCAATGTCTATAAATAGGAAAGGATGGTTTGTGGAATCATACCTTGTCGCGGCTTGTGCGGTCTTCACCTCCGGTCTTGGACGGTGTCTGTGCAGCTCCTGATCGCACCGGGACTGACGATTCCTGGTCTCACCGGACTATCGGGATTGACAGCAGTTCTCCGAGCGGCAGAAACCTCCCGCCTCTGAAGTAGTCTACACATACCACCAGGAACTCCAATCTCCTTGTCCCACAACGAATTGGAAGGAGTCACACCCTCCTGTTGACGTACTAGTTGCCAACACACTCTCCTGCACCAATCGCTTTCTGTAGTTGTCTTTCCCTTACTGTGCCTCCCTTATCGGGAGTACTTGCTCGGGCTCTCTCGGTTACCAAAACCAGAGAGAACGACAACTTTGCAGAGCAACTGGTTTGCACTGAGTTATACTTTGAGAAGCCCCCAATACCCCTATATATAGGAGGGTCATGGGACAGGGTTCTCCATCCCGGGCAATGCGGGACTAAAAGCAGGAGTAGAAGGGTTCGAGATTTTCCACAAAACAACCAACTCGCAACATGAACCGATCATTTCACAACTGAAACGGTCAGTTGGGGACCTGAGTCGGTCGGTTGACACCTCAACCGATCGGTTGGGACTCATGAACCGGTCGGTTCACTTCTAAACCGGTCGGTTCGTGGTCCTGATCAGTTCCCAATTGACTTTCCTTCTTTTATTTCTAATTGGTATCGAATACCAATCCTATTTCACAATCAAATTGGGCAAGTGAAACGAAAGGAAAATTCTCACCAATCCTACTTTCCCAACTTGCTTGGTTGCACCAGTTGAATCGATCGTTTCAACACTTGAAGCAATCGTTTCACCATGACCATGAGCCGATCGACTCAACACTTGAGCCGACCGATTCACCAAGCTCAGCCGATCGGTTCATCACATGAGCCGATCGGTTGGGAGTGCAAATTGTACAGAATCAGTCAATTGTGATTTCAATCAATCTGATACTCCAATCAATGTGTCCAACACCTTGAACACTATGATTTTGAGATATCAATTAATTGAGTGTTTAATTGAACTACTAAACTCCTTTAGTAATCAATCTAAACATTGTTTGTGGAAAAAACTCCTCTTGCAGGTTAAATCCTATGTGTGTGACCCTGCAGGTCCTTTTCACGTTAGCAGTGAAAGTCCATAACACTTATGGCTTCACAAGCAAAGAGCGGTGTCTAGTCACACATCAGTGCTACCCAAGTGAAATAGAAAGTTGGAGAACAACTTTCAATCCTATAATCCGTGAATGGTGTTACAGTGAATGTATAATTCCTTTGTCACTGATATCCCGAATGAACTCGAGGCATGGAATAGTCATCCGGTCAACGTTCATTCACTTTCTTGATCTCAGAGTAGATTGGAAGAGATATGTTATGACATCAGTATCACATACTGACTCACACATGCGTGCTTGCCTTTCTCAATCCTACTCATCAAGTGGCCATGGATATCAAACTCCCTCAGGAGGGACAAATCCCATATCTATCACTCACCCCTCAAAAGCCCCATGTGTCAAAGCCACCCAATCATCACCTTTATAACAACCCATGTTTCAGGACTGCGTTTGATGATGTCAAAGTGTGCCCAACGACATGTGTTGAGTGCAGTGATTTCAGGTCTAAGAATCACACTCACCACCATCACTGTGAGTACTGACTGTGACTACCATGTCATGGTTCCATGTGTCAAACTCACGGTGGGTCTGTCTGGTACACTTGTTCTCTAACAAGTACCTATGTGTTTGGTTTGATATCTCTATATCATGACTAATGAGATTCTGTCATCAACCAACACCACAATCTAGTCTTGTGTGTCATTGCTGTCTATCTACCTTCCACAATGACATCCGACTAGGGACATAACAAGAATGTACAAACTCATAGCATCCGTATGATCTCATCGTTCAGGTCCTCAACCTGAAGGCATACGTAATTGAGTACTGTAATTCTCTAGACATTCAATCTATTCTATCACTATCTCATATGACTGAACCAGAAAGAATTGGAAGCTTGCCTTTGATGTTTATCAAATCAATCTTAATGTATCCCACCAATCATCCCATGATTGGCTCTCAGGGCATACATACCAACACTTTGAGCCATCTCTTATGTATATAACACACTGGGGATAGATTCAATATTAAATCCTAAAAGGGAATTCTATATACATGGATGGAATCATGTAAAACTTGACCAACCATTTTTATATTGAGGGACAAGTAATCATTCTAAAATGAAATCAACTCAGCAAACAACTAATCCTATAAATAGTTATCTGGAATCTCATGTTTGATCCATTCGAGTCTGAAATTTTGAAAAAAAATTGACTGCTCTGGAGAAATTCCGATCATATTTCATATCCAAAAATTTCAGATCAGATATCAGTTATTGATGTATGCGTTCAGAAAAAATTCAAATTCGACAAGTATATACTTATATGATTAAATATATATGATTCAAATAGAGAAATATGGAAATACAAACATTTAATTTTATACAATTAATATAAGAATCATTTTCTATTTATAATATTATATTAACACTAAATGTATGATTTTTAGTTCTCATCGAATATTTATTCAAATTGGGATATTATTTATTTGGATCGGATTTGGGTGTAATAATATGATATCCGCTGGATATTGGATCCAATATTGGGATAAATCTTTTTTCAATTTGAATATTAGCTATAACAATATCTGCTCTGTATTCGATCTGTTTGCATGTTTGCAAACAATCTATGGATACATAAAATCTAATTTTTATTCGATAAAGGAGAAATCAACGAGGGGTACACTGTTATATATATATATATATATATATATATATATATATATATATATATATAGAGAGAGAGAGAGAGAGAGAGAGTTCGGCTAGAATACACTCGAGTGTACGGATCGCACGAATACACTCAAGTGTGTTTGCATATCAAGACTATTTTTTGCAAAATGTAAACCTTTGATCTTCACCGTCATACTATAACTAGGCTACATACAAATTTTGAGCCCATTTGGATGAGTGTATGTCACTCATCCAAGAGAAACAAAATCAATGCGCGAAACTAATTTCAAATGTATATTTTTTGCGGTCTTCATAACATGAGCTATACATATCCAAATGTGCTCAAATTTTGCGTATGAGTTGTTCACGAGATGTTTAAGAAGATCAACAGATTAGATTTTCAAAAAAAAATATTGCATCATAAAAAACTACTTGAGTGTATTCTGCTCCGGATACACTCGAGTGTATTCTAGCCTGACTCTCTCTCTCTCTCTCTCTCTCTCTCTATATATATATATATATATATATATATATATATATGTGTGTGTGTGTGTGTGTGTGTGTGTGTGTGTGTATGACAATGATATTGTGAGAAATATATCTTGGTGAGAGCATGAGGGGCATTTAAATAACTCTCCACAGTGATCAAATTTTCATAATCCAACCATACAGATTAAAAGTGTACCTTAATATTTACCTTCTTACAAAATTTCATCTTCATCAGATTTGTGTAACATTCACTATAATAGAATACTTTTCAAAACTCTAAACTAAATTAGGATGGTCGTTGGATGTAAAAAGTGTATTTCACATATGGACATCTAAAAAACATTTGATTGTAATGATTTATTTTGGGAAGGTACATGTTTTCATACTCTTCCCATCTATGCAGTTGGATTTTAAAGAACAACTCTAAAACTTTTGTTATTCAATTACCTCTAATGATCTCATTGTATGATGTTTCTCACTGGATCGCTACCCATATATGACAATGATATTGTGAGAAACATATCTTGGTGAGAGAATGAGAGACATTTGAATAACTCTCCACAATTATCAACTTTTCATAATCCATCTGCATGGAGTAAAAGTGTACCTTAATATTTGTCTTCCTACAAAATTTCTATACTGTGAGAAACATATCTATATATAAATGTGTGTGTGTGACCGCGCACGCATGAGTGAAGAGAGAGATTTAAAATTTCTTGTATGTCTTTTGAGTAAAACATATAAAATCTAGTATGATCATGTCAATATATCCATTTAACTAGACAAATCTGATTTATATAAAATCATGGGATTCTTATATAACATGGGAGATTTATAGAAAACTTCTCAATTCTACTTTTGTTGAATGTGATGTGACTTAGCAGTGATTACTTTAAGCCACCTCCTACATATATAACACAATGGGGATAATTTGTAGAGTCAATATTAAATCCTAAAAGGAAACTCTATATACATGGATAGAACTATGTAAAACTTGACCAACCTTTTCTATATTGAGGGACAAGTGATCATTCCAAAATGAAATCAACTCAGCAAACAATTAAACTTGTAAATGATTATCCAGAATTGCATGTTCCATCTGTATTCAAGTTTGAAACTTTGAAAAAAAATTGACTTCTCTGCATAATTCATATTAGATTGCAGCTCCAAAAACATCAGACCAGATATCTGATATTTTTGTATGCGTTCAGAAAAAATTTAAAAACTTGATAAATACATACTTATATTATTAAATATATATGACTTATATATAGAAATGTGGAAATGTAGACATTTTATCTTATACAATTAATATAAAAAATTATTTTTCTATTTAATATGTTTATTAACATTAAATGTATGATTTTTTTGTTCTCTTCAGATATTTATTCAATTTGGGATATTATTTGTTTGGATCTGATTTGAGTGTAATTAGATGATACTCGCTGGATATTGGATCTGATATTGTGTTAATTTTTTTAGATTTGAATATCAAATGTAACAGTATCTGCTCCGTATTTGTTCCGTTTACATATCTACAAACAATTCATGGATACATAAAGTCTAATTTTCATTTGATAAGGGAGAAATTAATGAGGGGTTCACTATTACCATATATATATATATATATATATATATATATATATATATATATATATATAGAGAGAGAGAGAGAGAGAGAGAGAGAGAGAGTCAGGCTAGAATATAGTCAAACGTATCGGAAATGCAATACACTAAGTCATTTTCCATTAAGTCACATTTTTTTTAAATTCAAACAGTTGATCTTCTCAAATAACTTATAAATGGACTGCATATAAAAGTTAAGATCATTTGGACACTTACAGGCCATCGATCTAAAGACAACAAAAATAATGCACTTGAAATTAGTTTCATGTGTTGATTTTGTTATGCTTGTTTGACTGGCTTACATACATCTGAATCAACTTAAACTTTGTAGGTAGCCTACTACTATGATAACAATGAATATCAATGGTTTGGATTTTCCTAATAATTGGTCTTGACATGTAAACACCACTTGAGTGTACCACGTGATATGTACACTCGAGTGTATTATAGCCTGATTATATATGAGTCATGCTAGAATACACTCTAGTGTATTGGAGACACAATACACTCAAGTCGTTTTCCATCAAGCCATACATTTTCAAAATCCAAACCATTAATCTTCTTAAATACCTTATGAATGGACTGCATATGAAATTTGAGATTATCTAGAAGCTTATAGGTCATCGATCTAACGATAACAAAAATATTATTGTTGAAATTAGTTTCATGTGTTGATTTTGTTGGCCTTGTTTGAGTAGATGACAAACATCCAAATGAACTCAAACTTCACAGGTAGCCTACTATTATGATAACAATGAATATCAATGGTTTGAATTTCCCTAATAATTGGTCTTGATATGTAAATCCCACTTGAATATACGATGTGATTTGTACACTTGTGTGTATTCTAGCCTGACTATATATGAGTCAGGCTAGAATACACTCGAGCGTATTAGGGATGCAATAACTCAAGTCATTTTCTATCAAGCCACACTTTTTTTCAAAATCTAAAATGTTGATCTTCTTAAATACCTTATGAATAACTGCATATAGAATTTGAGATCATTTTGACACTTATAGGTCATTGATCTAAAGACCATAAAAATAATGCATTTGAAAATAGTTTCGTGTGTTGATTTTATTGGCCTTATTTGAGTGGCTTACAAACATCCAAATGAACTCAAACTTTGCAAGCAGCCTACTATTATGATAACAATGAATATCAATGATTTGGATTTTCCTAATAATTGGTCTTGATATGTAAACATCACTTGAGTGTACGGTGTGATTTGTATACTCAAGTATATTCTATCCTGACTATATATGAGTCAGACTGGAATACACTCGAGTGTATTGGAGATGCAATACTCTCAAGTCATTTTCCATCAAGCCACAATTTTTTCCAAAATCTAAACAATCGATTTTCTTAAATACCTTATGAATGGACTTCATATAAAATTTGAGATCATTTGGACACTTATACGTCATCGATGTAAAGACAACAAAAATAATGTACTTGAAATTAGTTTCATGTGTTGATTTTGTTGGCCTTGTTTGAGTGGCTTATAAACATCCAATTGAACTCAAACTTTGCTGGTAACCTACTATTATGATAACAATGAATATCAATAGTTTAGATTTAATTGGTCTTGATATGTAAACACCACTTGAGAGTATGGTGCAATCTGTACACTCGAGTGTATTCTATCCTGACTATATACGAGTTAGGCTAGAATACTTGAGTGTATTCGATATGCAATACACTGAAGTTGTTTTCCATCAAGCCACATTTTTTTTCCAAAATCTAAATTGTCTCTCTTCTTAAATACCTTATGAATGGACTTCATATAAAATTTGAGATCATTTGGACACTTATACGTCATCGATCTAAAGACAACAAAAATAATGCACTTGAAATTAGTTTCATGCATTGATTTTTTTGGCCTTATTTGAGCGGCTTAAAAACATTCAATTGAACTCAAACTTTGCAGGTAGCCTAGTATTATGATAACAACGAATATTAATGGTTTGGATTTTCCTAATACTTGGTCTTGATATGTAAACACCTCTTGAGTGTACAATAACGATTTGTACACTCGAGTGTATTCTAGCCTGAATATATATATATATATATATATATATATATATATATATATATATATATATATATATATATATATATATATATATATATATATATATATATATATATATATATATATATTCAAGCACAAGTTACTCGTTTCTAGGCACGCAAACATAGTGAAATTTCATATCCGGGATCGACTTGATCCACCTATGATCTGTTTGTTTGTTAATGAGAATGCGGATGATTTGACTTTGCACATCTTTTAAGCGTTTACTTGCCATAAACTTAACATCTCATATATATTTATATTATCTTTGAAATAGTTTTCTAGTGTAAACTCTAACTCTCATTTTTAAGAAGCCTTCAAATTTCGGAGTTGGACCCGTGAGATTATTCCTGTCTTGCTCCCAGGCAAGAGCCAAACACACCTCCTAGTAGAAAATAACGTCAAAGAAAATGTACAACTCTTGTCTTTTTTATCGATTGTCTTCTTCTACTATCATGTTGTTTGTGTACTTCCATGGTCTGGGGACTCGATTAATTGATGACTAATGTTGAGAGTCACATAAACTCAATAATCACTTGCAAGAGAACAAGATTTGGGTATTTTCATTGGCATGAGGAGCGCCCCCCCCCCCCCCCCCCCCGGGGAACTGACACTCATGTCACACCCGTTCATTACTTGCATGTGACGAAACAAGCCGCGGATAATTATGAGCCTTGTGACCTACCACTACGAGTGGATCCTCAATAATAAGGAGCTGGCTGGTGCTTTGACGTAGGGCAAGGTTGAAGGATCACTGTGTTGAGGTTTCATATAAGAGGTCGTTTTCCCGGTAGGTGGTAATGTTGTTAGTAGAAAATACAGGTCGTTTTCCCACCACTGAAATATTCTACTAACTACCATTTTCTCCACATGTGATTTGTCAATCCAGGTGGAGGAAAGCTGGATGGGGCGAAAGGTGATGTTCCCCGCTACGCCTGGTCTAGAGGGGTTCTTGGTAGAACATCCCTGTCCGTGACTGTTGGTAGATATCCTCCGGATGAGAATTCCTAATTTAGAGAACAGAACATGATATAAGCAGAGTTTTTCTTTTTCCTCTTTTGATTTTGGGCCCTACCACTCGAGTAGTGGTTGCGTACACAAGAGATGCTTGGATGGCCTCTGGATTTCCAAAGAACTCATCTGCACATAAACAGGGGCGCGCCATGCAGTGGTTGACTGGTACAGTTAAGTAGGCTTTGTTGGGAAGAAGTAGACAGCAGTGTGACCACCTGGCGGTCCTCCAATCCATTATTGCCTTCAAGCCAGCCGGGGATCTCGAGGCTGCCGCACCACCCTATCCATTCCCTGCCTGGTTGACTGATGTTTTCTGTGTTTTCTGTAAATATGTTTCAGTCATCACAGATCCCAAGAATGTAGGATGAATGAGTTGGGAACGTCCATGGTTTTTTCGTAACTGGGCTTTGGTTCTCTGAGCCCTCTCGGTAGTTCAGTCGGTTGTCCCACGAACTTAGGCCTAGTTTGGGAGAGAAATTTAAAAATGCTGCATTTTTACAGCAGCAAGAGTCATTGGTTGATGGCGCTGGTTTGTTTTAAAGTCCAGTGGGGAGGTGAGCCTCACTGGGATCATTTTGTTCGGTGAAGAAGAAAGAGAAATTTGATAGGAAACGGGACATGCGATTGGCATTCTGAATACTGCCAAAATTGGCTTGACTGGAAAAGCCGTGTGATACTGCTATATTAATTATCAGAGGAGGTCCCATATCAGTTTAGCATCCTTTTGAAAGTACTCATCTCGGGATAAGCACCTCAGGTAGGTGAAGCATATCGGTTTAGATATTCCTTGTAAAAGTTGTATTAGTTTGCATATAAAGTGATATTGGGTTGTGATATCTTGTCAAGCAAGATACCCAATGGCCAATATCTTATCTATGAATTATCCTCATGATTTTTGCATGACAAGATAATTATGGATGCATGAAACCACCATGCATGGACATGTGTCACCTAAGTACATATGGTGATGACACTTCACACACACTCTCTCTCATAAACCTCAACTATATAAACCTCTCTTTTTACCTACAAGTGAAACTTTTGACTCTCATATCATCCTTTTCTTGGTGGAAGGCCATAGAAGGTTGAGGAATAGGAAGGAGCTCGAGCATCTTGCCTAAGGTGAAGCCTTGGTCATCTTCAACCTTGGGTGGACTATGCTTCTTTGGTCATGGTTCCTTTCTTTCTTTTCTTCTGCACCAAGTTCCTAACTATGGTATCTTCTTTCATATTGAAGTGTTGTGATCGAGTCTTGGACTTTTGATAAGTCATCTTCAACCTTGGGAACATGGAGCTTTGGAGCTTGAAGCTCTTGTGTTAATCTTGAGGTGGGTTATATAACTTGAACTCAACTCTATTATTATTCACCTTCTATCATGCAATACTTGATGATTCCTTTTCTATTTCAACTTTCCTTGATAAAATGATGGTTCTAAATGTTCTAATTAATATATGGGCATGTTATCCATGAATTAGAGTAATAATGGATTAAGGGTTGGATCTTGAAGATGATGAGAACCTCTATGCACAAACCGATATGGATTAGTGAGAACCCTAACCTGATACAAGGCTCCATGAAGAAAGACCGATATACATGAGTTCCTAATTCCTTATCAGTTTGTTACATTATGGTGTTATTTTCTTTTCAGTTGTCTAACCTATCACCTAAAGCAAAAGATGAGGGCAGGACGATATCTTGAAGATAACTAAGTTGACGCACACACTTGAACTATGATATGGATGGGTGTCAAGACTTGTAATGACTAAAAATGATATGTTGTTGATCTGTCATGACCTAGAAGAAGATAGGTCGATATGCTTGACACCATTAAAATGATATGCCTTAATGACACTAGCTCGTCATGAACAAGAGACTGTCTTGTAAGATGGAGTATCAAACCATGATGCCTTAGTTGAGTATAGAGGCCGACATGGTCAACCCTAACCTGTAATCTAATACACTCACAAATAGATACCCCTCTAGCCTGACACAAGTGTGATGGGTGACACACTTAGGCTGACACACTAGTTGATAGGGTGGCCGATACCTTAGAATACACTATGGCTGATATACCTTAAGAACCTTACAACCGATATCACCCTAAGCACCTCTAAACCAATATCTCTTTGAGGTTCCATGGCCGACACAAATGAAGAGTGCCATGGCTGATACATGTGCCTTGGCCGACACAAGTAGATGTGTCTAGCACAACACAAGAAATAGAGTGAAGGTTGATACACCTTGATGAGTATAGGCTGATACACCTTGATGAGTGTAGGTCGATATACCTTGAATATAATCAATGGATACACTATGAAGTAATGTGACAGATACACTTTAATAAGTGTAGGCTGGTAAACCCTCAAGAGGATTAAATTAATGTAATAGGTATGTGAAGTCAATATCCTAGTAAGGATGAGAGAGAAACTTGTACTATTCATATGAGAAAGGTAATACTTCATGTTAATAATCAATTAATGATATTTGATGAAGTATTCTTGAACACTTATGGCAATAATATAGCTCTTATGATGTGAATTAGGGTTAGGTTGATAAATATGAACTTGAAAACCCTAAATCAACTACAAGGGGAAACTGTAACCCTAATTATGAGAGGGTTGCAATTTTAATGATTCTCTTTATGGCATGGTCATGATATTTACTTGATATTGCATTTTCTATGAAATCCTAATCATGCTAGTATTATGAAATGATGAGCATATCTAGGTATGAGCTATGATGATTTAGCATAATACAAAGTATATAAGGCCGTTGTGATCCATGTGATATACTTGTACAACAAGTATGATATATAGATGGGTTTGATGACCTACTAATGATTGTTTCCTGGTAAATGGTAACACTGTTCAATAATGAACTTAGGGTTTGATACCCAAAACATGTGATCATGATAACAATAATGTTGAAGGGATGAGATTCTCAGTAAAGTGTTTAGGGGATTGAGATCCCAGGATGAGTGTAACAAGATGTGTTCCGATTGATACACAATTTCTTAAAAAAATTGTTACACCTTTCTATGTAGAATTTATCTATAATTCATGTGTGTAACTTGATTGATGTCAAAAGATGCAGTAATGCACTTAACCTATCAAGTGAACTAAAAATGTAGTTGCCCTGGCCATAGATCCATTTAGTGTTAGGATTTGCTAAATGGTGAAACGAGTTTTACTTGGAGTGAATATTATTGAATATGCAGGGTGCAAGTTGAGGTTTCTCCTTGTATCCTTAACTAACAAGATTAGCTATGGGCCATACCCTGAATATTTGGATTGGCTTTGGGTCAATCCCTAACAAGAGTGTGATTGTACTGTGACTTTATAAACTATCAGGATTGGTTACGTACCATACTCTAATAGAATCAGGATTGACTACGGGTCATACCCTAATAAGGGAATAGCAACATGATGTATCTCTCTAGCGATGAGCCTATATACCCAGGCTAGGTAATTGCAGTTTGACTCACAATATCACTGCAAATAATCTCATACTAACTAAGAAAGGAGAGGCAGTGGAGTCCGGCTCTTCCATGGACCTTATATGGCACTGATGCTACTTAGTAGTGGTCAGTTGGAGCATGAGTGGTATACCTCATCTCCTCATAGCATAAGATTGATTGTTAAGAGATGCAATCAGCCGTGTATCATATTTACTTAAGAATTAAATATGGAAACATTGAATGAGACTGCAATTACTTTTATATATCTTAGTTGATAAATGTTATACAATGTCTTCATATTCCTTTTAAAAATTATTAGATGATCTATTGCTCAATCATAGTTATTTGAAATACTTAAATTATAAAGTTTTCTCTACTCTACATATAACATGTAGTTATACATGTTTGATTCAATAAAGGTTTCTTCTACTCTCTTTCATAAGATTTACCTATGATAATAATATGGTTGGAGGAGGGTTATATCTCCTGTTGTGATATGAATCTCACCCCATGGGTTTCCACACTTTTTAGGTGGACGTGTACAAGGAGGTAGAGATCACACAACAGAGAGTAGGGAACATCTGTAACAACTCAGGTTGATTGTGTTGTTATGTGTCTTGTAGATATAGAGTCATATGTGTCATCCATGTACTCTCAAGTCTCTAGGGGATAGTGCGTAAATAGTTTTATGATCGATCTGATATTTTGGTTAGTACCCTCGATGCATAATGTTGCTTTTGTATATGTTTTGGTAAATCAACTAATATCTCATATCCTTATGAGGTGATGGAACGATGTATGTTTAAAGTGAACCGTGACGTATATATGGTTTGGATCTTTCTGTAAAGAGTTTTCTGGTAGTGGATCTCTTGGTGAAAAGGTTTTAAATTTTTAATAATTTTTGGTAATCCGTTGTTAATGGTTATTTCTGAATAAATTGTTTTGTGTGATAATGATGTCAGTTGGTAGCTATCGCCATAGTTATTTTTAGGTTGATGAACCATTGGGGTCTTATGATAATGGTTTTTCTCCTTCCCTCCTATGCCCTAGGTTCTAGTTTTACCTTTTGTCTTCAAGATGCATGCAGGATGTGGTCGGGTGCTTTAGTAGATTTTTGGTATTTTAGAGGGGAAGCAACTTTTACCTCCCTTACTTAGCTTTATTCCATATGCTTGCTCATTGTTGTAGGATGATCATCGTTAGTAGAATTTGAATAGATTGGCATTAGTGTCATAGTGACGAATATCTCCATCCATGTATGTCAAGTGTTGGTTGCCCCGATCATATATGTCATGATGATGTCGAGTCCCCCTCATGTTTTATTTTGAACTTGCCATTAGAATCAACATTATGTAGGACTAACAATAGTAGGTGTTTGTCCCGAGAATTGTGCAAATAAACCTTCTTATTGAATGCTCAAGTCATTCTAGCTTGGTAACATTGTGCATGATATAGGGCTTTTATCTGCCTTTCTTTAATAGTGTTGAGGCAATAAATTCACTCTTGAAGTGATTCAACCTCCAAAATATGTCCTTCTTATAGTACACAAAGTGAAGGGATATGCATCTCAATTTGTATGACTACCTCCATCCTATATACTAGGGATTACGGTCTAGTCCATGTGGAGGTTCTAATAAAGGTGTGGTAGGTCCACAAGGCTAGTGGGAGATGTTCATGCCAGTTGGCATTATAGATGATAGTCTTCTTCAGAATCTTGATCAAATTCTTGTTGGCAGCCTCTACGGATCCATTCATCTGAAGCCAACAAGGTGATAACCGGTGGTGTTTAATCTCCAAAGAGCTTAGATACTCCTTTATGGTATTGGATAGGAAGTTTGCACCATTGTTAGAGACGATCTCATGAGACACTCTATACTATCTTATGACATTTTTATTGTGAAACTTGATTAGGTGTTGGGCTGATATATTAGTGATGGACACTACTTCTACCTATTTGGTAAAGTAATCAATAGAGGCAAGAATGAAGCAATTGTCACTCAAGGCCTTCAAATTAATCTTTATGAACATGTAACCCCCCCCCAGCTGAGAATGGCCAAGGCATGGACATGTTGTATGGCTAATTTGACAGCAAATGAATGTAGTCTTTATGGATTTGCCAAGATCAACATTTGAGTACATATTGGTAACTATCTATTTCTAGGGTATTCTAGTAGTATCCCAAGAGTTGTATTTTCTTGGCCATCATAACTCCATTCATATATGTACCTCACAACCCAGTATGGACCTCCTTCATGAGAGTTTCTACTTTTATCCTTTTGACACTTCAAGGAATATTTTAGTTGTAGGGTCTCTAATGTAGATATTTTACCCCTAGGACATATTGTGTGGCTTGTCATCTGAGCGCCTACTGCTCCCTCAAAAAGAGGTTCTTAGGAATGACCTATTTTGATGAATACATCTTGATATTGTGGCAACTAGCCTTTCCTTTGTTGTTGGGTGCATTGTTGATGACCATGCAATAGGAAATCTGAAAGAGTATCTGAGTCTCAAAAGAGAAGGTTTGGTCTTCTTGGATGTCAATCCATGAAGTGAGGGTCTCCATATAATCTACAAAGGTGTTGTGCTCTCTTGTGATGAAGTGAAAGGAGATGTGCTCAATGTCTCAAGCGAGAGAACACACATTTTCTTGATATAAAACCAATTTCTGATGGGGTGTTTTCCAATTGTTTTGGACTTGCAATATTATGAGAAACGAGTCCATGTAGAATTGTAATCATCATTCCCCTTATTGTATGGAGAGTTGGAGTCCTAAGATGCAAGCTTCATACTAGGCCAAATTGTTAGTTGCATCGAACTCTATTTGTATGGCTACTGGTAATTTTACTCTATGGGGTTTTTTAGGACTATGCCTATTCTAGCTCTGTTTCAATTTATAGCTCCATCAAAGAAAATGGTCCACATATTTGTGGCTGGAAGAGTCTACTTGTCTGGTTGAATGATCATCCTTATTCCTTCATCTAGAAATTTGTACTCATGTGTTGTTTCCTTTGGGAGTGGGGAATCTACTAGTTAGTTAGTTAAGGCTTGTGCTTTGACATCCTCGGTGGGAAGATAGGTAATGTCAAAATTAGACAACATTACCTTCCATTTAGTGCATTTTCTGGTTAGGGTTGGGCGACAGCATAAATAGCTAACCAGATCATTCTTGGTGATTATTTGTAAAGGATACATAATAAGGTAGTGGTGTAGCTTCCTTGTGGCATGGATCAAATCTAGGTAATATGTTTAATTAGTAGTATAGCAAGCCTATGTATTACTAAACTTCTTGGACATATAGTAGATTGTGTGCTTATCGTTAGTTGTTTCTTGACTCAAGACTCCACTTATTGAAGTCTCGTACTGATAATCCAATAATGAGATGATACCCTTACACGACATGCCTCAAATCTGGGGGATTGGTGTGGTAGTCATTAAGCTTTAGGAGCTCTCTTTTGCATTGTTCATTCCATTCCATGTTGGTGTTTTTCTTGAACAGCTTGAAGAATGGCTCACAGATAGGCGTGAGTTTGGCAGTAAAGGGGTTGTTGTATTGGAGGCATCATATCCCCTTCTCTATTCTGGGGGATGAAATTTCCCAGATAGCTCGATCTTTCCTAGTGTCTACTTCAATTCCACTCAGGTTGACAATGTACCCCAGAAAGTTACCAGATGTAACTTGAAAGGTGTATTTCATAGGATTCAATCATAGGGGGAATCATCGTATTCATTGAAACAAATTCTTGAGATTGGTGATGTGGTCTTTAGGGCTTTTGGATTTGGCAATCATGTCACCCACATAGAACTCTGCCTCTTTGTGCATCATGTCATGAAAGAGGGAAATCATTTCCCTTTGAAAAGTGCTTTGATGTCCTTGAGATCGAATGGCATGACCCGACAATAGAATACTCCTCATTATGCGATGAAGGTTGTCTTCATTTTATCTTATTTGGTCATCTTGACCTGGTTGTAGCTGACAAACTCGTCCATAAAGTTGAGTAGTGCATGGTCGGCGGTATTTTCAACAAGTACGTCTTTGTGAAGGAAGAGGGAAGGCATATTTTTATGATGATTTGTTGAGGTCAAGGAAAATCCACACACATATGCACCTTAATATCCTTCTTCATTACCAATACAATGTTGGCAAACCATTTAGGATAGCTTACCAGCTCTACAAATCCAACATTGCATTGTTCTAAAATTCTTCCATGATCTTGAGGCTCCATTTTGGAAGAAACTGTCTAGATTTTTTCTTGATGAGGCAAACATCAGGGATGATAGAAAGTCAATGAGCAGCGAGCATCTCATTCAGCCAAGGCATGTCAACAAAGCTCCATGCGAACACATTGATGTAGTGGTATAGAAACTCTATCATTTGGTTTTTGATATCATGTGGTAGACATGCCCCAACTTTGACTTTGTGTTTCTCAGGTCCTTAGATGAGATTCACCATCTATGTCTCATCTTCTAATTGAAATGTTTGATTATCCTTTGTCATATACTCTGGGATAGGAACGTCTTATAAGTTGTCATCGTTGTCGTTATAGATATGTGGTACTTCAATGAAATAGCTGGTAAACTCCTAGAGAGCATGCTCATCTTCATATTCTTTTGGATTTTATAGATTTTGTAATATTTAAGGTTTTGCATGTTTTACAAACATTTTACATTTATAAGGGTGAGAGGGGATGTGGAATAATGTGACTAAATAGACACTATGGCCTCTCTACACATTGTGTTGTCGTTCCTATAGCAAGCTCTTTTTGGGTGTTTGAGAGGACTTGGTTCTTAGCATGTTGCATTCATCTATACACCAATTATAGTCTCCCTCATTCAAGATAGAACGTATGAGAGTTTTTGGTTTTCCATGGACTTTTTATAAAAGATGGCGTTAATGCCCCATCCCTCGATCATGTCATAGGCTTCATCCTATTTGTCCCATGTAACAATGTAGTCTTCCTCCTTGACTTTAGAGCCTACAATCTTGGAATCGTCTTGGTTGATCTAGTTGGTGCAAATCTAGAGCAGATAATAGTCGACCATTTTAGGCGGCTCCTCCTCCCCTAGGTGTTGGGTTGATGATTCTCATCTGGACAACAAGATCATCTTGTTGAGCCCAATTCTTCTTTTGGTGTCAGGATGTTAGGGGCACATTTTGCTGACAAAGGGAGTGGGAATCCATTTGATTGCTTCCTCATTTGGAAGGATGATCTGGTTCATAAATTGTAGGTTGTTCTAGTCAAATCAAACACCCTACCTTTCTTCAATAATAAGGGTAGTCTCCTCAATTCTTACTGATTCTAGGATAATTGTTTAGGTCATCGTCATTGATCTCTTGTATGGATTAAGGCAGTGTCATGGGGATGATAGCCTTGGCAGTGTCTAGATTTTTTTATGATAGCCACAGTGTAGGGAAAATATGGATGGGAACCCTTATTCTTGGGGATGGGGTCCCATTGATAAATTAACTTGAGTCTACACTCGTCATCTAGTCAAATGTGTGAAGATTTATTATAGACAGTCAAGGTGAACTCTTTGAGTTAAGTCTATCATAGTGGGTCACCATGTTGTAGGCTTCCAATATGGCGTCCACCTAGTGATCTGAGGGCATGTGTAGGATGGTCCATATAACCCTAGGTCCAACCCTTTTTTCTAGGAGGAATCTGGATGATCTATGTGCACCCTTTTTGTCTGGCTCCCATACCTTGATCCGAATGAGTGTGCATCTCCAGTAGTCATTGCAAATAGTGTGGGTTGTAGGATAGTTGGTGATTTCTTCTACATGGTGGCACCCAGATAATATTGGTCATATGAATAATCTCAAAGTGAACTAGGAGAGCATCTTTCTTGACACATGTTGTGTTGTTGGTACTATCATCTTAAACGGTTACAATGGCTTGAGGGATCCTCCCTGGGATGATGAGTGTCTTTAAAGGACAAATGTTCATGTAGGTGTCATTGTCAACAAAATAGGAAGGTATCTTGTAGTTTTTGTATATTGTTGTGATTAAATAAGGGCATGTTGTGACACCCCCGAATTGGTCTCTCTTCTTTAGAGAATGAGATCAGGTGTAGTTTCATGATAAACCCGATGGTGGCTGCAAGAGATCCTGACATGACATCTTTCGAGACATAGGCCCCTCTAGAGTTTTCGTGATCGCTTCTTGGAGTGCTGGAGAATTTTGCATCACTTTATCCAGTTACACTTCCCCTTCAAGTTCAGTCTAGAACTAGATTTCTTCTAAGTCTTCTAGACTGATTCTTGCAAAGCTCAAGTGTTGGTGGTACCATCTTGGTATCAGTGGTTGGACTGGAGACCTTGCATTCTTTTATCATGCTAGTAGGGATACCTATGTAGGTAGTCACCTTCTCCTTACCCTTTGATGGGAGGAAATGGTTCTTTTGTTGTGATTAGAAATCAAACTGCGACCGGTACCATAATCACACGACGAGGAGTCATAGTCTTTTGGACCTTTCCTAGTACTTGTGCCTTTGGAATTGATACCATTTGTACTCTTGACCCTGGGTGGTTTCTTGGTACACTGATTAGTTGCATTTTCATTTCCTGGAGAGCTTCTGGTATGCTAACTAGCCTTCTAGTGCTTACTAGGATTATTGGCTTCTTTACCTCGATTGAAGGGACAATTCAAGTGATTTGTGTCTAGTTCTTGATTGCTTGCTTCAGAGGAAGGATGAGTCTGCGTGATGAGTCTTTTATTGGAAAGACTACAACCACTGTATCAAAGGATGAAGGAACATCTTTAGATGTGACTGTGCTAATGTCTCCTGATATTATCAGGTCATGTAGGTGCTCTTGAGTGGAATGTGCAAAACAATGTTGTGCCCTTTTGATCGGTGGAAGTCACAAAAGGCATTAGAGTTATAGCTTTTTGTCAAGGGATTTAGAGGATAACTTATGATAGGGAATTTGACTAGGTGCTTGATATCTGGAAGGATGGTGGTGTGAAAAGAACCTATGTGAATGAACTTTCTTTTTGGCTTGGAAGGTTCTTTTGATCATGTAGTCGTAGTTTCAGCTCATCTTGAGGTGTCAAGTTACTCATTGTCTGATGAGTGTTTGTTGCGTCCTGCCGCATAGGCAATTAGAGAGGTGATGGTGCATACCCATATTAGTTTCTTGGAATCCATACATACTGTAGAGGCATGTATTGAGGATGATAATTGGGTGCACTATGTTTGCCTATTAATTTTGTTGTGTTAGGGCACAGGTTGTCTGAGCTACTGCTGTCTACACCGGTGAGAATTGGATGGTAGGCTATTTTTGCTTGCCCACTCCAGTGGGGATGAGCACTACCCCTACCATTGTATATGTGTCTTTTGCCTTTGTCCACTTGGACTTTTGAATAGTCATAGCAGAGGTAGATTGTGGCTGCAAATTGAGGCATATTTTTTAATAGGCCCCCCTTCTTGATAAAGTTCTTATTATGTACTCTTGTCTGTATGAGCTTCAGAAAGGTGTTTCATCTCTGCACATACAGAAGAGTTGTGGGGCTGGTGTGGTGGCTCTGATCACCATTTCCATCACCTCTTAATCGGTGGTCTTGAACTCTAGTTGAGCAGCCAACTCACTCCATTGTTTGAAAAAACTCAGAAAAGCTTTAATTTACCCTTTGTTGTAGTGATTCTAGGTCTGTCTTGGTCAAGACCTAGTCTAAATTCCAAGCATATTGTTCAACAAACTTCTTCTCTGTCTTGGCCCATGTCGTAATAACAGTCATCACCTAGTTATTGTACCATGCCAATGTAGGAACATGTCAAAGCCCAAGCAAATAGTGTATTAGTACTTTGTCACCGTCTTGGACTTCCACTATATTGAACGGTATGCTTTTACATGTGCCATGAGATCCCCTCTTCCATAGTACTCATGAAACTTTGGAATGTTGAAGTTTTCATGTAGCTTTGCATCTAGAAAGTGGTAAAATTTATTAATGTTTTTCCAATATCTTTCTTCCCATCTAATTGTATGATCTTCTATAAGATCTTGAGTAGTAGGGGGTTTGTAGCAGTAGACTCTTGTACAATAGCTTCCCGGTGTACGGTCACCACTGGTATCACTAGCGGTATGATTGTCTTTGGCAAAACCATGTATACAGGTGGTGGAAATCCATACCTTCCTCCCATGTACGGGTTGTACCAAGTGGTGATGGATGCATAAAATGTACGCCGAGGACTAGTCCTTGATGATTTAGATGATGTGCTTCAATTTTTGTGACGATTCTAGACTTCTTGGCCTCATGGGGAACCCCTTTTGTGAACGCAACTTCTTCTTCTTCTTTCTTTTTCCCTTTGGCTTTTGCTTCAAGACATAATGCAGATGTGGGTGCATCCTCAAATGTTGGGATTGCCCCACTATTTGTGAATAGTGGACCAAATAGGGCCTTGGCTGGAATAGTTTTGATTGAGGGGGTACCCCACACACCATAGGGGAAGAACAATATTGATGATCTGATACTTGTAGCTCCCTGACTGGTTAACCCAGAGTAGTGTCGTCCTCCATAAAATCCTAAGTTTTATGGTGGCATATAGAGAATGTTGGATCTGCTCATGAAGAAGAACTTCCAGTGAGGCAGATGCCTCAGACACTGCTATGACTAATTTATGTTTTTCCTCTCCCTTAGGTTTGTCTTGCTTGTCATGGACATCATCTCCCTTGTTTCTGCTATCCAATTTACAATTTGTATTGCTATTCGCGACCGCCTTGGATGCTTCTTGGAAATATTGGGTCAAGTAAGTTCTTCTTGACCCTCTCGTGATGTCCTAAAATTCACATTAGAGGGATTTAAAAGTAGGTCTAACATTATATGAGAATGATGTTATTTTTTTAGGGATGGGTCGCACCACACATTATATAAGATGAAAAATTTAAAAGACTCCCCTTTTATCTAGGAGGAGTATGAAAATAACTATACCTTGATTTCTTATGATATTCTCATCATGAAAGACACATGTGATGCTTCCTCTTCTTTTGTTATATTTTATTTTTTGGTAAGTACCTACCCCTAGCCTTGGAAGGATATAGGAGTTTTATTTCCTTTAGGATAAGATGTGCTTGTCAGTGCCATAACAAAATAACAAACATTGTAGAAATGATGTTTTTAGGGAAGTATCCCAAAAGAACAATCTTGAAAGTGGATGGAATGTGTAGATTCAAGTGATTCATCAAGGTTAAGATAGACCTCACTTGAATAATTATTTTGATCTATCAATCACTTTCATTCCATAGGGAATCCTTGTGTAGTGGGGTTACCAAAGTGATACCCTTCGCAGCATCCATGACACCCTAGTTTCCTCCTAGTTTGAGTAGTTTCTCATGGGGGTCTTTTCCCCTTGGGAGAGATAAGATATCGGTAAGGAGGGAGCCTCGACTTGGCTTCTCTCTATTGAACTATTGAATATGGAGTTGAGTATAAGTCGCGGTCAAGTTTTAGGTCATAGTCCAAGACCAATAAATGTGAGCATAAAATCACAACATTATCTACTTTAAGGTCATAGTCTGTGACCATAGATGTGATCTTGAAAGGAGATAAGTAGTCCATTTTTATATTGGAGTCTAGGACCCTGGGTAGGAAGATAAAGTGTGTGATTGGTCCAATTTTAGGTCATAGTCCAGGACCCTAAAAGAATTTAAAAGGCTAGAGTAGATAAATTTAAGGTCATAATCCTGGTCTGTGGTTGAGGTGGACCCAACATTGACAGGTGGTGTCCCACTCAATGTGGAAGAATTGTCTTACTTAGCTAGGTATTGGGATAGGAATCCTTTTTTAGAGAGAGTGTGTGTTTGTAATTTTGTAAGGATTTGTTATCCTTTAAAAAGATCATTTCATTTGATATTGTTAATCTTTATAAAAATTGTTTTGAATTGGAATGTTAATCTTTGAAAAATATTATTTTGATTCGAGATTGTTAATATTTATAAAGATTGTTTAATTTAAGATTGTTATTATTTATAAAGATTGGTTTGACTTGGGATTGTTAATTTGTAAAAAGATTGTTTAATTCAAGATTGTTTACTTTGAGATTGTTAATCTTTAAAAGGATTGTTCAATTTTCACATCAAGAAGGGTTAGCAACAATCTTAGACATTCTCAACAACCAAAACATGGCTTATGTATAGATAGTAAATGTTCCCTCCTCTTTTAGGCTATGAATTTAGATCAATCCTCACATCTTCACTCAAACATGACCTACATAAGGGAGGAGAGTCTGTATCTTCTCTAGGGGTAGATGGAACTAATCAACTGGTGCCCTAGGTTCAACTAATAATGGTACTCCTTTGAATACACCTTGATAGTACTATGACCATGATTAGTCATGAGTGCTCAGAGAGTGGAACACTTTCAAGGACTTTGGACATCCAAGTGAACATTGAGTGATATTTTTACTAACATCCCACATCACTTTTAGGGATCCAATGTGAAGTTGACACCCTTCTAACAACACATAGGTGGGTAGGTGTTTGAAGTTCATGTTATGGGTTTTAGAATTTTTGGAAGTGAGCTCATAAAATAGGAAATTCTGATATTTGTGATAAAGAAACAACAATAGCATACCTTAGGAAGATTGGATTTCCTTACCAACCTACATATGTTGTTCACTCTTTATTTTTATTTTCAATTTTTACCACAAATGGTAAGGAAAAACAAAACTCTAAAAGGGAAGTATAGATAAACTCTAAGTCAAAAAGGGATAGTGATACAAAAAAGAGAAGAAAAAAAGATAAAAGAAAGAGATCAAAGAAACAAAAACTGACCAAATATAGAGGAGGAAGTATAAAAAAACTCTAAGTCGAAAAGGGATAGTGATACAAAAAAGAGAAGAAAAAAAGACAAAAGAAAGAGATCAAAGATACCAAAACTGACCAAATATAGAGGAGGAAGTAGGGATGGTGGATTCCCTGAATCCACAATCCAGAGATAGGAGAATAACCTCGATCCATGAGACAGAGGCTATAAGATCAAAGTGATTCACTACCTTGCTTCCAGACCAAAAAAGCAAGAATGAAATGAATATAGAGAAAGAAAAAAAAAAATTGTCCTGAAGATGCTTGATCTTAATAAAAAGGTTGTAGGAGTTTGATTCAAATCATCTTGGTTGTCCCTAGTAGAGTCTCCAGTCTGTTGTAGCCTACCCAAAAGGGGGGAAATATAAAGTAACTTAGAAAAAACTATACCCTTTTTGGTAGTGAAATGTCACAAAATAAAAAAATGTGTGTATGAAGATTTGACAACATTTTATATGGAAAATGAGGAAAAATAAGATAAATTGTTGAAGCCATGGTGTAAATTTGAGTTGTTATTTGAGTGGAATGGTAAGAAAATTAGAAATAAAGAACAAATATAGAGATTATATTTGACGGTCTTATTGCGAGTGGGGAAGTATTAGCATCCCTGTCCCACCCGATGAAGCAGTATTAAGACCCTACCTTGTTGTGAAGAAAAGAGAAATTTAGGACCGTTAAATGGATTCAAAGGGAAACATAAAAATAAATGCTATTTGTGGATGGGATTTTAGGGTTGGAGATGGTTGTGTACTTCTCATCATTGCCCTGAAAGTCCTACATTTTTGGTAGATAGGGGTCCTAATCACCTCAGGACCTCCCCGATGATGATCCCTCATGGGTTATTAAGACTTATGCATAGGATTTAAAGGGTGATTATCAGATGTAGGCTAATGAAAAGGATTAGATTTTTTAGATGAAATAACTAAAAAAAATTATAATAGTAGAAAAGCAATTACAATGGTTTGAACAGATCAGATGTGGTGACTAAACAAATTAGTTGCATCAATTATATATTAGATATAACAACAATTATAGAGGATATAGCAGTTAGGTGCAACCATTAGACTAGTTTACCATTCTATAGATGCTAACAAGGAAGGATATGTTAGAAGAAGCACCCTCTAATCATGAGAAATAAGAAAACTAACCTGAAAGGTATTTTGATCCTATGGCTTCAAGAGGTTTGAAAAGGGGTCCAAAATCCTATGGGTGTAAATGTGTATTTATAGCATTGGTTTAGGATTTAGGTTTCTAGATAGAACCTTCAAGAAGAGGCAACAGATCACCATGATGTGCCATGTGGGACAAGAACATAGATTGAGGCAGTCTACCTCATAGCCCATGACGAATGGCTCAGATCCATTGGGTGTCTCGGGTGGTTGAAAACTAATTTCTCAAATTTCTAGTAATTTTAGGAATGTTCTGAAGAAAACCAATGAAGCTTGAGAGAAAGATAATTCAATATTATGACTTTATTTTTTATCAGGAAAAGAAACTGAATATCCTCTAGAAAAAAGGAATTTCTTTGTTTTGAATTATTCAGTTGTCCAATTTGTGGAAATAGCTTATATAAAGATGAATCAAAGAGAAAATTTCACTTTTAGTATGAAAAAATGGTTTTGAAAACCTTAAACTAGGTAGAAGTGGGTAAAAAGAGTGATTTAATTATGTAAAGAATAGAAAAATGTGGAGAAAGTTGTGAATTTAGAAAATGGGTGGAATGTGGAATGGACTCCATCATTAGCCAGAGAATGAGCATTAAATTGTGAATTTCTTCCAAGTCAGCAAAAATGGGGTGTCAACACATAGGTTAGGGGTTGTTACCATGTAGTCAATTTTTTTGAAGGGATGTGGGGGCTTGTTGTTGAATTGTACTAGCCGAATCTAGAGAAACATTATGGTAAGTCAATTCATTGGATGTCTAGTGAAATTGAATGGGGAAAGGATCACATGGAGGTTTGAGGGTTGATTTTTGGATAAAATGTGGTGTTAAGGAATAGGCTTAAGTAGTGTTTTTATAGATTAAGTGTTAACCACGATGAAAGGACATAGGGTTACATTAGGCATTTAGTCATCGGTTTGTCATTCAATGCACTTAATAACTCAAATAAAATATAATGGAGTGAGCAATGGAATGCGAGAAGAATCATTGGAAGTTTTTGACTTGGGAGTAAAAAGTCATGGAAGTAAGAATTTCTATCAAAGATTTGTTACTATGTTCTTGAATAGGAGGAAGAAGACAATAATAGATCCTTGAATCAAGATGTGCACAAAAACCACAACATTTGGATTTCACATAGAGTGCCTTGTCCACATGTAATATCAACTAGACTTTGATCTCCTCAAGTTCATGACAACATTAAGCTCATTGTGATATGTCCACTATATATATATCTTTCTCTATCCCAGTACAAGGTGTATTTAACATCCTGTTGACTTGAAACATGGACGGTTACTTAACTGGACCATGGAAAATCCTAATTTGTCCTTTTTATATTTTTAAATTTGAGGTCATAATTTAGTATTTTTATATTAAGCATTCATTGAATGTGTGAACTTCTCTCTATTATACAATCTTGACTCTGATTGATATATTGTCTCTCTTTCATATGAGTTTACACCTAGAAATATTCAATAAAGTCTGATCTATTATAGGGATATTTAAAAACAAGTCCATTTATTTACTCTTATTATGGTTATTATGCTTATATTCCCTTTAATTGTTACATACTAGATAAATATGTTAATTTTGGGTCTAATATTTATTAAACTGGGAGAAAGGTACTAAATATTATTTTTTTGGAAAAAGGTATAAGTAAAGGTAAGGTAAAACATGATACCTAGAATTGGTTATGTTACAATGGAAAACTTGTCCTAAAGACGTAATATTCTCTAATATATCCAAATTCTTAGATCCTTTACTCTATTTGTTCCTATCACATGTTTCCTAGAAGGTATGGTTCTCCACATATAGTGAAACAGAAGGTGGACTTGTCATTCCCAGTAACGATTCCATGAGTAAGACTATTGGAAATGGATTTGTCCATATAAAGATGTATAATGGTGTTATTAGAACAATCTCCATTATCCATCATGCCTAACATCTTATTAAAGTCTCATCTCTCTAGACATATTTGAAGAAAAACATTTTTTGCATGATGTAAAATGTTGGAGTGATGTGTGTTTGCTAAGAAGAGGGTGTTGTAATTTATGTCAAAGACAACTAAAAAATTTGTACCCTCTTATTGGTGAAACTACCGTTGATATAGTTGTTAGTTCCTTAATTTTTCAACCAAATTTGATTTACATACCGCCAAGTTGTGACATACGAGAGTTTGACACTTCAAAAGGAAATGTATTTTTATCCTAAGAAAGAGAGAACTTCTAAATGACAACACTGCTAGAAAGTTAGATATTTATGAAAATTGTGTAATAGAAAAATAAAAAAGTTAGCTTATCTACGATAATTCATACCACAAAGAGTATTTTTGACTACATTCATTCTGATTGGGGTATGTCTAAGTTTTTGTTCTAGGTGTGTTGCAAGATGCACGATCTCTTATATTGATGATTTTTCAAATAAAGTTTTGATATTCTTATTAAAGCATAAGTATAAATATTTTAAAAAATTAAGAAATATAGTAATTCCATTGGAAAGAAAATAGGAAAGTACATCAAAACATTAAGAACGTACAACACTTCAGAGTTCTTCTCATCTGAGTTCACAAACTTCTACCATATTGAATGCTTTACCATACATCACATTATTAGATGATAACCAAAGAATAATGTTGTTGTAGAGTGTACAAATCAAAAACTATTGTATATATATATATATATATATATATGTATATATATATATATTCATGCTAGAATTGGGGGAGATTGTTAGGATGAAGTTGTTTTTGGAATCGCATACATTATCAGCCACTCCACTACTCTGGTTGGTTTATAACTCATGAAGGGGTGTGGTTTGGTCATCCTGTGAACTACTCTAATATGTGTAATTATTGTTGTCTTTCTTATGTATACTCCAAAAATGGAGAACTCTACCAAGGGCCAAGAAATGTTTTTTTTAATTATTGTAGAGGAGTAGAAGGGTATAGAGTATGGTACCAAGATTTAATTTTTCAAATTTCATGATTGAAATGTATATTACCATTATGCATCTGCTCCGTTCTTTAAGAGAAAGGAATACTTTTAGTGCTTCAGATAAATTTTCTCCAAGTGTCACCAAGTAGTTAGAGCTAGAGGTTGATCATGTGTCATCATTAAATCATGGCAGTTTGACACCTCCTACTACATGCAATCAAGATGCCTTAGATGGCGTTGAAGATAGGGTACATGATTTAAAAAAAATATTGTTGATCATGATAGAAAAGAAGATAGGTTAGGAACCAACAAATATTACATTGATACTTATGACTTATTCACTGTTGAGGAAACTTGTGATGTTGGTAAGTCATCTACTTATAGTACAAATGTTGCTTTTCCATATTCTTCCATATGGTTTGCTTCTAAATGAAGATATGGAATATGTTCATAAGAATTAGAGTTGAGGGCTTGTCAAGCCTCCCATTGACAAGAAGATCGGTGGATGTAAATGGATTTTAACACTTGACATTGATTAAAGCTAACAAAGATGCTACATGGATTAGAGTGTTGTGTGTAGAATTTTTTTGCTTAATCATCATGCAATGTTGATCTACAATGGCATTCATGGTTATATCAATCTCACTTTAGAGAAAATGTTCCATGAAAGAACCAAGCACATTGAAATCTATAATCACATCATCATAGAGATTATCCATTCTCATGAAAAGGATCACCAACAAAAATAATTAAATAGGTATGATAACATATTCATTATCAATTTATAAGTTTAGGGTATATCTAGACTTTGTTAGGTTTCACAATCAAAATTGATGCTAGTAGGGGATAGAGGAAAAGAAGTTTACTATTTAGTAATTTGATACGTTGACTTTGGTTTCGACCTTTGTGGTGTCTGAAGACTTCTAGTCCTAGTTGCAGTCCTTATATTAAATGGGTATAGCAGTCCTAGTGTAGATCTTACCTTTATCGGGGTCCATTATGTGTTCCTATTTGGATTCGGATTGCTATTTCTCATTGGAGTTGGATCTGACTCTATATTTGCTACTTGATTCCAATTTTGTGTTGGACTCCTATTAGAACCAGTTCATCTTGGTGGAGGCCTTATGGTTGGGGCCATATAGATACACTTCTTAAACATTAAGTTCTCTCACATCAAAGTTAGTATAACATTGTTGACCTCTGGTGTCACTTTTCTTAACGTCAGTTTTCAAGGGAAACTGACACTATAGAGTTACGATGTCAGTTGATAAAGAAGAACCATCAAAATTGGTCAAGTCTTGCCACTTAGTAAAAAACATGGGTACTACATTCATTTTAGTGTTTGTTTTTTAAGGAAGAACCAACATCATAGACAACCTGTGAAGTTCAATCACCTGAGAAAAAAGTTGGTAATTGACGTTCACTTCTGTTGACAAGGAACTAAAGATGCATCCCTTCCTATGAAATAAATTTTGCCTCCAAAAATCATATGTCATCAATTATTGTCTGAACAAAATAATTCCATAGGCCACATGCCCTGTGAAAACTTTTACCTCTAAAAAGGTTGTGTTGTTGGTTCCTCTTGATGGAGTTCCCGCCACGTACCCCTTGGAAAAATTTATTCCCTCAGATGGATGATGTTGTTATTTTTTGCCATGGAATCAACTCTATAGGTATTAGTTGTTTGGAGTTTTTTAATAGAGATAAGAACATATGTCTTTGGCTTCTTAATGTAAAACTGACGAGATATTGGAACCAATTTTGTTAGTCTTTTTATCAACCAAGGAGAAGGTTCTACTTATTAGCATGAGAGAAACTTTCTCTCCCTCATTCTCTATTTCATCACCCGATACCTAAGAGATCTGAAGATTTTTGCCTTTGATGCATGTTGTGATTGTTTCCATTGCTTCTAGTTTCTCTGGCCTCCTCTCTTCCTTTTTGCCACAATTTTCCACCGTTGATGTTTTTTTTGATGTTGATATCTCTCCCACTCACACCATTGCCACCAGTCCTCTCCTTCCACCTCTGATGTTGTTCTACTGCCTCTAAGGCCATCATAACTTCCTCCAGTTTCCCCATTTGTTGCCATCATCAATGTCACTGGTGTTGTTGCTTCTTTGAATTGCAGTTGCCACAACTACTTGTTCTACTATTCTCCACTATCTCCAATTCATTTAGGTACATTTTATTTTTCTTCTTCTATTATTCTCATTTGCCATGTCATGTATTATTTAAAAGGAATAGCTGGAAACTACTATGCTTTTGATTTAGATATCTTGATTTTTAGTAGTTTTATGTTTTTAGTCTAGTAACATAGGTAGGGATACACTCCTAGTTATGTTATAATATAACATATGAGTGAATGAATCAGTCTAAATTAATTAATGAATTAACCAAAATTATGTCACATGCATGTTTGGTTTTTAAGTATGGGCATGTTTATGAATGAAAGAATTAATGAAATTCACTATATTTGGACTTATATATTGGTGTACTTGGAGAATTGTAGAAAAATTCTATCAAAATATTCTTGAAAACCAAATACACATTATACACTTACTATTGAGATTAGGTGTTCAAGAATGGGATAGGTGGTACACATTCATCACTAAACACTAAACCCTAAGTACTAAATTCTAAACCATCTAGACCCTAATCCCTATAGTATGTTGACAAGGAAACCCTAAAATTGAAATCCTAAATCCTAAACCCTAATGTCTAAACCTAGAACCCTAAATCCTAAATCCTCGATCCTAAAAACTCCCTCTAAACCAAAAACACATGCCTTACGTCAACATCAATTTCTTATATCCAACCTATGACACAAATTCTAGAACAATCCTATAACTGCAATTGATATCAGAGTACATTGTTACGTTCTTGATTATAAACCGACGGAACATTGTTATTGTTATGTCAGTTTTGCCTTTTATAACAACAAAAACTACATCTGAGTCATCGTTTGTCACTCATACTAGAAACATAGGTTGAATGTCCTTAGTTATAGTGTTTCTCACTTAGGTGTCGGTATATAATGGATGGCATAGGCCTAAAATAATTCAAGCTATAGATTTTATATGTACTAGTGAGTTTTCCTTCTTTTCTGGCATTATCAAGAATTTAGTGTTCTCTCTAAAGAGAAACTTCCCTTTACAATATTTTAGATATATTTGATTCTTATCTTTCACATAGTAGATCATCTTGACCATACTACAATAATTCAGAGTTCATTATTTGTATAGATTTTGTTGTTCTTTCTGGCTATATTGACTCAACAATTAGTAAAGTTTACTTTCACTATTTTAATTTTGGTCCCCACCACTTGAGTAATAGTTGCAACATTAGAATGTTCTAAGGCCTCCATATCCCAAACATGTATCTACTAGCTAGCACATTATTGGGGGGGGGCATGCACTGGTTGACTAGCACAATGCATCATCTAATCTGACCCCCCTCTAGTCTTAACCAACTGGTTGTGATGGGGTCCTCAGCCAGAGAGAGTAAATTAGCCTTTGTTGGGAGTAAGGCTGCACATACCCGATCACATTATTAGGAGCCTACCGAGTTTTACTGAATTTGTACCTCTTGGTCAACGTCGTGCAAAAAGGGCATGAGTGATTATGGGGAGAAAATGAGAAAAAAAGGAAGAAAAGTACAAGGAAAATAGAAGAAAATGGTAGTATAAAAAGAGATGAGGGGAGTAGAAAAATAGGAGGGAAGTAGGAAAGAAAGAGGAGTGAACTACAATAAAATAAAGGAATGAAGTAAAAAAGGAGGAATTAGAAAAATAGGAGGGAAGTAGAAATTGTGCAGTACAATACTAAGAAATTATTGTGATCTTATTTCTACATACTACCAATGAATTTTCATGAATTTATTGTAGTATAATACTAACGGATTATCATTAAATTTAGTAGAATGCTAATGAATTATCATTTAACTAATTGTACATGGAGATGTTGATAAACAACTATATTAATATCAGAATTCAGTATAGTATAAATAATACAGTACATAACTAAAATTAGTATAGTACTAACTAGCCACAATCAAATACAATGAGTCCTTATGTACTTAGGAAAATAAATTTAGTAGAATAATAGCTAGTTATCATGAACTTATAGAATTCAAAGTTTTTGATATATAGTTATACCAACATTTATAGTATAGTTCAACATCAGTAATATAGTATGATACTAAAGTAGTATGATATCTAAACACAATTAAATATAGTGAGATCTTATTTTACTTAAGAAAAAAAATTAGTATAGTACTAAGGAATAATAATGCACTCACTGCAATTAGAGATGTTGATAATATAGTTTACAAAATATTAGACTTTAGTACCTCACCACCAACTTATATTCCAACATAATTTTGTACTATATGGTTACTACGACTACCATTTAATATTGTACAAATCTTAGAGTTATTTATAAAGAAAATTATACTTTTACATGGCATAGTAGCATAGGAAATGGAAAAAAAGTTAACAAAAGACAATGTGTATATTCTATGCAATTGCATTAAAAAAATCTTTACATCAATGATTAATATTCTTATAATGCATAAATAGCAGCTGGGATAGTGTGTTGCTACATTAATCACAGATGAAGAAGTGTATTTTTGCATTAATATCTCCACTAATTACTTAAGTAATAGATAGAATTGGAACATAATAACTTATAAATTACGGAGCCACATTACATTCTCCCAAAAGAGAATATGGAAAGCGGGACATACCAAAAAAATTTGAGTAACTCTACACCCCCCCCCCCGCTCCCCCACCCGAGTGGTTGGGAGGGTGAAATGTTGATGTGGCAGAAAAGCCCACTTAAGAGATAAAAATGATTCAAAATAAGAGAGAGAAAATAGTTTTGCTCATAACTTTCAATTCTGAATGATTTTTTTGTCAAAATAAAAAACATTACATTCCTTATGAAAAATACTTTCTAACTAGATCAATGTTGATTTTTGAGAAATAATAATCTGAGATAAGTAAATTATTTGTGTTTCAGTGTAAAATACCTATGTTTTGGGGTACGGTACCCATGTTTTGGAGTACAATACGTCGTCAGCAAACATTTATATTGTACCCTCCAAAATGAGAGTAATGTACTCCAAAATGGGTACCGTACACTTGGGTATTGTACCAATATTTTGGGGTGTAATATCATATTTTGGGATAAATTATGCTCCATTTGGGAGAACAATACCAATGTTTTGTTACTGTTTTGAGGTGCATATCTTGTGTTTGGGGTACAATACTCGTATTTGGGATACAACAACTGTGTTTTGGGAATAATACCTATATTTTGGGATACAGTACTCATGTTTTGGGTACAGTACATCATCACCAAAAATTCATATTGTACCCTCCAAAATGATAGTAATGTACCTTCAAAACACGATAATGTATCCAAGACATGAGTGTTGCATTCCAAAAAATTAGTGTTGTATTTTTCTCATATTTTCTTTTTATAAAGTATGTCTACACTAGTATTGTTGGACAACTATTTTGCAAAGAATCTAATGCTTTTTATTTCATCAAAAAATTCATTACATATTAAAAATTGTGAGAGATATTATATCCAAAATATGAATTATTGTACCTAAAATATATGTATTATATTTTTGCATATCATGTTTTCTCTAAAGTATGTCAACATTGGTCTTGTGAGGTAACTGTATGATTTTCCAAGGTAAAAGAGCACCTGACCAGTTAGAAAATATCCGATTCATCCTTTGGAAAGTTAGGGTCAAAATGGGAAAAACAAATGAGACTTTCATCTCACACGGCTATGACTAACAACTCATTAATTTTCAAACCTACCCATTTACTATCTATTATTTGATTTACTAATCCTTAATTTATAATCAATATGATTTATAATCAAATAATCATCCAAATTCATGGAAAGTTCTTTTTATAATGAATATAGTGCTTTTTTTCATTGAAAAATTCATTATAGTTTAAAAGTTATGAGCGATACAATTTTTCTCTTGCTTCCTACTTTCCTCCTATTTAACATAAAAAAAGTTGTCCCCACATTGGGCTTTGCAACCAGGCCAACATATGAGAATCTCGGTGGCATCTATTTGTGTCTAGAATTATTCAAAAATTTCTTAAAGATGTAGTTAGACGAATGGAGTGCAACCGGACAGAGGTCCTTCAATCCACCCTTGGTGGTTAGGGCCAACCAAGAATCTATAGGTTGCCTTGCCCCTTTATCTTCTTTATGTTTCCTATCCACCTATGTTTTTATTGCTTTTGTTTCAGTCACTTATTCCCAAGCCCCTTGATTGGGCCCAGGCTAGGATTATAAAGTTAGGACTAGGTGAAAAGAATTATTATTATCCAGATTTGATCCTATTTTGTTTGCAACTCATTCTCATTGCAAGCACTCATTAGATTGGACCAACCCCAGTATCAGTGTTTTCCAATGTTGCATATAAAACAAAATAGTACATAAGACAGAGCTCGATCTGTTGGCTAAATTGGACATTATTATAAACTTTGTGTTTTGATGATGACAAACATTTCATTCTTGTGGTTTTAACATGCTATTTGAGTGTTTCAGGAATAAGCATAAAAGATAGTGGATAGCAAAGATTTGGAAGATCCTTATGCTCAAATTTGGTTTATTTTCATGATTGTAATCAATGTAAAAACTTGCACAAGTTTATAATGTACAAGTACTTAGATATCATGTAAATCAAGCATTTAGATATTCATATCCACTCACAACATTTAAATAGGTCATCTCCCAAGATAGTATCACAATTGCACTTTGATACACACACTTAGTACATATCTAGAATCACCAAAACAGGGACTATCTCGGTCGAACTACTTGTCGACTGAGAAAACGTCGGTCGAAAAATTTCTCGACCGAATATGTCCTCAGTCTAATGCATGAACACCTTTGCATAACCTGCTCAATGCTATCACTGAGAAGGTTTCAGTCGAACTTTACTTCGACCGAGATTGAGTGTCTGACAGGTTCTATAGTCATTAGACTTGGTGGGAAAAAGTAGTTGGGAGTTGAGTTGAACGTTGCAAATCCACTAACCTCAATTTCCCACTCAGTCGAAGAAAAGTTTGACCGAGGTCAACTCGGTCGACAAAGAGTCCGACCGAGCTACATTATGGACTACACTTTTCAGTAGTAAACAAATCGTCATTGTAATATAATTAGTGGACACATAACAGCTAGTTGAGTACTAAGAACATCCTAGAAGGTGTCTAGAACATCCCCAAGCATTAGCAAACCACTCCTATAAATAGGATAAGCTATAGAACACCCAAGGTATCACTGGTGCATACAATTACACTTGAGGTTCATTCCTTGTGAGCAACAAGCTAAGCTTCACTTGCAATATGTTCTACATTAGTGTCATATAGCTTAGTATCTCCTAGCCACCACACTACCACTTTTATCCATAGTGGATTGGAGATCAATACGCTTGATGTAGGATCAAAGCGATGTACTTAATTGGTAACATTGTTTCTTTCTTCCAATCTTGTTCCTTCTATTGTATTTTGTTCTCCTTTGCTACTCCTAGGTTGGAGGTTGTGGAAAGGAGGTTTTTGGAGCTTCTTCAGGTGGAGAAGGTAGCTCGGCAGACTTTGGACTACTTCTAGAAGGTCTCAATGGGAAGCTACTTCAAGGAGGAAGGCTACTTCAAGGGGGAGCTTGAAGTTACTTCAAGTGAAGTCTGCTTCAAGGTTGGTGAGACGACTTCGGGGTGAAGGTTGTCCAAAGGGTTTGTGAAGGTAGTTGTATCTTATGTAAAATCCTTGCGAGGTAATAAAATACAATTGCTTTCAAAATCCCAGTTGGGAATAACCGGGTAGTGGACTGACTCCCTTAGTTTTTTCTAAGGGTGGAACCACTCTAAACGCCTTGTCCCCTTCTCCAATCTTTTTGTGGTTGTTTGCTTAAATAATTTTTAAAATTATCATAAAACCCTATTCACCCCCCTAGTATTTTTCAATTAGTATCAGAGAAGGCTTCAAGGAGCTCTAATCGAGTCTTGAAGAAGATGGGTGATGGAGTACTAAACAACCTCAATTTGGAAGGAACACTTGTAGCTCGGCCTCCACCATTTGATTGCACCAACTACAACTATTGGAAGAGGAGGATGCAATTCTACTTTCAAGGGATCAACTGGGATCTTTAGAGAATGGTTTCAAATGCCTACACTCTTCCTCAAATATAGTATGCTACATGGGATGCAAATACAGTAAAATTAGCTCAATTGAATGCAAAAGCTGTAAGTACCTTTTTTTGTTCAATTTCCATAGGTGAGTTCAATAGAATATCAAATTGTGAAACTGCATATGAAATATGGCATAGACTCTCTATTAGTTATGAAGGAATTGTTCAAGTAAAGAACTCTAAAATTGGTATGCTTAAATAAAAGTTTGAACAATTTTGTATGGAACCTAATGAGTCTATCAGTGAAATGTATGCAAAGTTTTCTTCTATTGTTAATAGTTTGAATGCATTAGGTAAAGCCATTAGTGAAGAGGATCAAGTGTCTAAAATTCTTAGGTATCTTCCTCTCAAGTACAAACCTAAGGTGACTGCAATTGAAGAAGTCAATGACCTCACCCAACTAAGGATGGAGCAACTCATTGGCAACTTAGAAGCAAATGAAGCAACCTTACAGGAGGAAGAAAGATGGGAGCATGAACTTCAACAAGGAAGAAAGAAGGACATGGCTCTAAAAGCTACAAAGGTCATCACTCAAGAAAGTGATGGAGATGAGAAAGAATAAACTCTCGTTGTAAATGGTAAGCAGTATAGAAGATTTAAAACTAACAAAACTTCTAGTATTTCTTCTTTCTCTAGATTCTTTGAATGTGGCAAAAGGGGACATTTAAAAAGTGATTGTCCCAAACTCAAGAAAGGAAAGAAAACGTCTCACAAGAAGAAGGAAAAAGCCTATAAAGTTGCATGGGATGACTCAAGTGATGATAGTGAGCATGGAGAAGAAGAAGTGGAGTGCCTTATTGCTACAACAAATGAAGAAGAAGATGAGGTAGGTATTTTTGATTTATCTAAAGAAGAGTTAGTTGCTAGCATTGCGGAATTACATGATAAATATATTGATTGTAAAAAGAAACTAAAAAGAGTAACTAAAACTAATGAGGACTTGTATGCTGGATTAAATAATCTTGCTTTTGAAAAGAAAAGTATTATTTCTGAAAACTTTACCTTGAAACCATCTTTAAATGATTGCGATATGAAGTTTCTTACTTTAGAAACAAACTATGATCTTCTTTCTCAAGAAAATGTTGAATTTCTTGCAAAACTAAATATTTTTTAGACTCAACCTATCCTATGTACTCATTTAGATTATGATGTTGTTATCAAAGAAAGAGATAATTTGTTATCTAATCTAGAGCAAGCAAAGTTAGATCTTAAAAGAAGAATGAATGAAATTGCTAAATTATAAAAGGAAATTAGTAGCTTGAAAAACAATGGTATCCTTGATAAGATCCTAAAAGATTCTTCTGGTCAGATTGGAACAAGAGGACTAGGTTATAAGCCCAAAGGAAAATCCTATCAAAAACCAAGAGAGAGAAGGACACAAGTGCCCAAGAACAAAATTATGTATGTACCTAAAGACAATCTAGCCAAGAAGAGAAATGAGATTGAATCAATCTGTTGTAACTATTTCTAAGGCTTGGACATTCTTCCTTCTCATCTCCTTACAAGAAAAAGGATGTTGAGTTGGCATGGGTTCCAAAACCCCCAAACTAAATGAATAAAATTAAGTTGAGGTATGAACAAAGACTCTAATTTGACTATGTTTATGTCTTATCTCAACTTAACATAATAGAATAACAAATTGACCAAAGTAATTTAATCCATAACTTGAAAAAGCATATTTCTAAACAAACTTATAGAGATACGTTCAGTCGATAAACAATTCGACTGAAAATTAGTCAGTTGAGAAACTATTCGACCGACAAAGGCTTTGTATTGAACCTGAAATTACTGGCAAAATAATAACTTATTTGGTCGAAGTAGAGTTCGACCGAGAAAATACCCGGTCGAGAAATAGTGGACCGAATCTGACACTGATTCAACCTGATAAAACCTGTAAAAATAGTAGAAAATTCGATTGAGAAAATCATCGACCGAGATGTATTCGATCGAAGAAAAGTTCGACCAAATAAAGTCCTATTGAACCTGCTTAATTGATTCAGTTTGTTATCAATAGACATAACTAAAATGATTAGTGGGATTAAAGGAAACCTTTTGAAGAAAAGAACGTTGAGACAAATTTGTGAAATCAAAATATATTGATAAGTCTTGCATCACAACTCAATAAAATTGTGAGATAATGTAAATGATGTTCTTACCCAAATTGATGCAAATAATGTTGCTTACAAAGATTAATGATGCTAATTGGAAATCTATACTTGTACTGCAATTGGACATGCTTCAATACAAATATAGCATAGATTGCAAGTTCATTTTCAATTGCTATGATCTTATACATAGTTTGCCTAAAAGTATTTCTTGGCCAATCTAAAAATTATGAACTATGTTGCCTTGAGAAAACTTTATAAATGGAACTTATGGACTTGTTTCTATTGATTAAGAAAGATATTTTCATGGCTCATAGTTTTGCAAATAGAGATGATGTTATTTTTCTCTAAGATTGTAAATCAAATACTCTACTTGAAATTTTGTGAAATAAAAACTTTACATGATAAATTGTTCTTAGCATTTAAATTATATAGGAATTTCAAAGCTATATTTCTTGAAAATAAGACTCTCTTAAAAAGAATTTTTCTTTATATGAAGAAAAGACATACTTTATGATCATAATTGAGAAAATTTTAAATGGGAAAATTAGTGGAATAAGCTGCCTTTCTTAGAATAAAATTATTTCAATATTATATCTAAAGCCTATTCTAAGCAAATCAAGAGCAAGACACCATTTCAAAATCAAATATTGCTCACATGAATTAAGTTCTATACAAACTTGATCCTAAGTTATAATCTTTCAAATTGATATAAACTCTTTCAAATTGGTATCCACCTGTTACATAAAGGCTTTATATTGAATCAAGTGGATAATTGTGAATGCTTAAACTGGGAATCTGTAGAAATGCCTCTCGATCAAAAAAGAGTTCGATCGAGGGGCGTCGTGGTCGAAGTCATGGTCGACCTAAAATAATCCTGACAAAATGCTTATTTGTAAATCATTTCTTTGCACTCAATCATAGTATATTGGTCCTAAAATTGTTCATCATGTTGAAAATAATATTTTAGTGTAAAACTCTCATAAAAGGTTTGACTTATTATAATAAAACTTTAATGCTTGTCATTCTTAAACTATTTTGATTATAAAATTAAGGGGGAGCTCACAAAACTTTGTAAAAATTGTGACAATCTTAATCAAATCAAACTTTAAAAACTAGCTATAACCTTATGATTATTGGATTATCTTAATCTAAAATGGACTCTCTATATCAAAATGGGCTTAACATCCCTCATTATTGATTAGAGATATATTTATTGATCTTACTATGCTGTAAAGAAAATCTCATATCATTTTTAGGGCTTAACATCCCTTGTAAAATGGATGAGAAATCAATACATGTATCCTTCATGAGCCTAAATGGATCTCATATCATTTCAGGGCTTAACATCCCTTGTAAATGATTGAGAAATCAAAATACATATGCCATGAATCTAAAAAGATATCATATCACTTCAAGGCTTAATATCCTTTGCAAATGATTGAGAAATAAATTGTGGCTAAATTTGACAAAAACATTAGTGGTTTGCATTAAATTATGTTGATTATCCTTGCTTTAAAAAAAATTGAGCATCTAATTATCAAAATAAGGGGGAGAAATAAAAGTCATACTTAATGTTTAGCTTGGTTATCTTTTTGAAATGACAAAGGGGGAGAAACAATATAAATCAAAGTAAAATGAGTTGCATCATCTCTTGGCTAGCACACACTTCACAAATAAGAGAATGGCTGCAAAAGGTAAACTTTAGCTATGAAACTCATATGATTTATATTTCCTTGATTTATGTTTTGGAAATATTTTGTCATCTTCAAAAAGGGGGAGATTGTTAGCTAAATTGGACATTATTATAATCCATGTGTTTTGATTATGACAAACATTTCATGCTTGTCGTTTTAACATGCTATTTGAGTGTTTCAGGAATAAGCATAAAAGGTGGTGGATAGCAAAGATTTGGAAGATCCTTATGCTCAAATTTGCTTTATTTTCATGATTGTAATCAATGTAAAAACTTGTAGAAGTTTATAATGTATAAGTACTTAGATATCATGTAAATCAAGCGTTTAGATCTTCCTATCAACTCACAACACTTAAATAGGTCATCCCCCAAGATAGTATCACAATTGCACTTTGATACACACACTTAGTACATATCTAGAATCATCAAAATAGGGACTATCTCGGTCGAACTACTTCTCAACTGAGAGAAACTCGATCAAAAATTTCTTGACCGAATATGTCCTCAGTCAAATGCACGAACATCATTGCATAACCTGCTCAATGCTATCACTGAGAAGGTTTTAGTCGAACTTTACTTCAACCGAGATTGAGTGTCTAGCAGGTTCTATAGCCGTTAGACTAGGTGGGAAAATGTGGTTGGGAGTTGAGTTGAACATTGCAAATCCACTAACCTTAGTCTCCCACTCGGTCGAAGAAAATTTCGACCGAGATCAACTCGGTCGACAAAGAGTTCGATCGAGCTACATTCTGGATTGCACTTTTCAGCATTAACCAAATATCCTTTGCAATATAATTAGTGGACACATAATGGCTAGTTGAGCACTAAGAACATCTTAGAAGGTGTCTAGAATGTCCCCAAGTATTAGCAAACCACTCCTATAAATAGGACAAGATATAGGAAACCCAAGGTATCACTGGTGCATACAATTACACTTGAGATTCATTCCTTGTGAGTAACAAGTTGAGCTTCACTTGCAATCTATTCTACATTAGTGTCCTATAGCTTAGTATCTCCTAGCCACCACACTACCACATTCATCCATAGTGTATAGGAGATCAATACGCTTGATATAGGATCAAAGCATTGTACTTAATTGGTAACATTGTTCTTTCTTCCAATCTTATTCCTTCTATTGTATTTTGTTCTCCTTTGCTACTCCTAGGTTGGAGGCTTCCGAATGGAGGTTGTTGGAGCTTCTTCAGGTGGAGAAGGTAGCTCGGCAGACTTTGTACTACTTCTATAAGGTCTCAATGGGAAGCTACTTCAAGGAGGAAGGCTACATCAAGGGGGAGCTTGAAGTTACTTCAAGTGAAGGCTACTTCAAGGTTGGAGAGATGACTTCGGGGTGAAGGCTGTCCAAAGGTTTTGTGAAGGTAGTTGTATCTTATGTAACATCCTTGCGAGGTAATAAAATACTATTGCTTTCAAAATCCCGGTTGGGAACAATCGGGTAGTAAACTAACTCCCTTAGTTGTTGCTAAGGGTGGAACCACTCTAAACGCCTTGTCCCCTTCTCCAATCTTTTTGTGGTTGTTTGCTTAAATAATTTTTAAATTTATCATAAAACCCTATTCACCCCCCTCTAGTGTTTTTCAAGATCAACATTGAGATTTCATAATCCTATTAGAAGTAGGACTCACTTGGTCTGGATAAAAGGATTACGAAATTCAAAATGGACCCTTCAGTCTAGTTTTCACCAAACAAAACATAATTAGAGTATGATTTAATTGATCAGAATTTATGCTTACACAGCGCAAAAAGACACAACTTAGTCTTGATTAGATCCCTAACCAAACATGGCCAAAAGAGCCCTAGAATGCAAGGCTGAGTTGGGAATGTTGATTTTTTATTTAATAACTAGACTTTAGTGAGAATGAGCCCTCACCTCTATCCCATTGTTGTCCCACTACTTCCCTCTTCTTTCCAAAATGTAAGACATGTATGCTCATTCGTTTGTTTGTTCCATGAGAGAAATTGAGGAGCTAGTGCCAACACACCAACCAGCCTTGCTACCTACCTACCTACATGTACAACTCCTCACCCTAGCTTGACCCAAGACCTCGCAAGTATACACCAATCTGTACCATTGTTCAAGAATGGTAGATATAGGATATAACCTATATATCACTAACAAGGATAATCATTTTGGTATGATGACATTATCATTATCAAATCCTAAGTTTAGGGTATGTCTGGATTCAGTTAGGCTTCATAATCAAAACTGGTGCTAGTAGGGGATTGAGGAAAATAAGTTTTCTATTTATTAATTCAAGATGTTCAGTTCAAGTTAGACATTTTTTGTGTTAAAAGACTTCAGTTCCTAGTCATAGTTGATATATTAAATGGCTATGATTGCCCTAATGTGGATCATGTCTTGATTTGACTCTATCCATGTAACTATCTGGGGTGGGATTGCTAATTCCCATTGGAGTTACATATGACTCTATGTTCACAACGTGCTTCCTATTTTGTGTTGTACTCCTATTAGAATCAATTTTTCCTAGTGGAGGTCTTGTGGTTGGGGCCATATAGATAGGCCCCTTAAACATTAAGTTCTCTCATAAAAAAGTGTTCCTTATTTTCTTTGAGTCTATCCTTCTCAATACTTTAGTGTTTTCTCTAAAGATAAACTCTCCTTTATAATCTTCTTAATATATGGGAGTTTCTCTTCTTTCACAGAATAGATCAGCTAGACCATATGATAATAATTCAAAGTTCATTATTTTTTATAAGGCCCCTAACCTTGATTTTTGGTTTAACATGCTTTCTTACCTTAATTTAATCCTTAAAACCATAATATAACCTTAATATGTGATTTTATATCATGTGACAAGCCTAAGTTTCAAGTTTGGTCTACTATTAACACTAGTTGAGCAAGTTATGCAATGTTGTGCTTATTTTGGGCTTTTTTGTAATTTACTCATATCTAGGGTTTTTCTTGAAATTTGTCAAATGATTTTTATGCCTCACATGTTATCTTATCATGCTTGAATTACTTGTACCTTGGGGCACATAGATGCACTGTGGTGTTGGTATGTATTCCCATAGAGAAAGTCATATGATGATTGTAATGGGATACTTTGTAAATGATTTGAATAATAATAGAGGCAATTTCCGATCTATATGTTTAAACTATTTTTGAGATGATGGTGTAACATGATATATGTCTAAAGAATGATTTTACTCAATGACGTATGATTTTAGGTTAAGGACCTAAACGATGAGATCATGCGGATGTTAAGAGTATACATTCTTGTTTAGTCCCTAGTCGATTGTTATTGTGGAAATAACCATAGACATCAATCACGCTAAAGACTAGATTGTGTGTTGGTTGATGATAGAATCTCATTAGTCATGATATAGGGATATCAAACCAAGCACATAGGTACTTGTTAGAGAACAAGGTACATGACAGACCCACCGTGAGAGTGACACATGGAACCATGACTTGGTAGTCACAGTCAGCTCTCACAGTGATGGTGATGAGTGTGATTCTTAGACCTGAAATCACTACACTCAACACATGTCGTTGGGTACACTTTGACATCATCAAACGCAGTCCTGAAACATGGGTTGTTATAAAGGTAATGATTGGGTGGCTTTGATACATGGGGCTTTTGAGGGGTGAGTGATAGATATGGGATTTTTCCCTCCTAAGGGAGTTTGATGTCCTTGGCTACTTGATGAGTAAGATTGAGAAAGGCATGTGCATGCATGTGTGAATCAATATGTGATATTGATGTCACACACATCTCACCCAGTCTGCTCTGAGATCAAGGAAATGAATGAACGTTGACAGGATGCATGTTCCATGCCTCGAGTTCATTCAGGATATCAGTGATAAAGGAATTATACATTCACTATAACACCATTCATGGATTGTAGGATTGAAACTTGTTCTCCAACTTTCTATTTCACTTGGGCAGCACTGATGTGTGACTAGGCACCACTCATTTCTTGTGAAGTCATAAGTGTTATGGACTTTCACTGCCAACGTGAAATGGACCTACAGGGTCATACACATAGGATTTAACTTGGAATAGGAGTTTGTCCACAAACATGTTTAGATTGATTACTAAAGGAGTTTAGTAGTTCAATTAAACACTCAATCAATTGATAGTGTTGACTCAAGGTCAATTAGGTCAATGTTGACTCACGTCTAAATTGACTAAACCCATGTTTTGATGATGACTAACCATTCCACATATTGGTGTCTAATGTCTCTACTTGAGTTATTTCAGATTAGGTATAGACACACTCCAAATGCCCTAACTTGCGCATATCAAATTGGAGAAAAGACAAGTCAAAGTCATACAAGTGCACGTTTTTGTAATATGATGTATATCCATTAGAATCATGTTGTAAATCACTTGTAATGATTGTATGACTTGTAATTAATCTTAGAAAAATATCAGGAGCACTTAGATCGAATATTAGAACACTTTAGATGCAACTTTGAAAATTGATTACAGGCACTTTGTCGGTCGAGTTTCCCAGCCTGAAAACTCGACCGATCATCCTTGATCAATTTTCTGGAGATTGCATCGGTCGAGTTGTGTTTACACAGAACTCGACCGATGGAGTAATTGACCAAATCGATTTTCATTGGTCGGTCGAGTTTCCTCAGGACAAACTCAACCGATGGTCTGAATATCGGCTTTGTCTTTTACTCTATCGGTCGAGTTACACTTATAGAAACTCGACTGATTGCACTGTACGGAAAAGTGCAGAAAAGTGTTTCTAGCCGTTGTGGAGTTGCAACAACTGAAAATAGATCCGTTGCAAGACACAAAACGGATAGTTTTCATTCACAAGTGTTCCCAAAGGCTAAGAGGCCTCCCCAGCTATAAATAGGACCCCTTGGGCTTCATTCCAAGGTTGAGCATTCATTGCAAACTCTATGTGAGGATCCTATTCTATAGTTGAGTGCTTCCTACAGCCTCCTCCTCTCTCTCTAAGCTTAATCACTTGCTACATCCATTAGAGTGAGTAGGAAATATGTAAGAGAGCTAGCCCTACATGTATATCTTGTGAGGCTCTCACTTCCACCACCTCCATATCTCTCATTTGCAATCATGAAGATGACGGTTCTCTCTCTTATCTAAGAGAGGTGAAGAAGAGCAAGGGAAGGAGTCCCTTGGTGAAGATCAAGGATGAAGACTTGGAGCTAGAGTGGGTAAGCCCTTGGAGAAGGCAGAAGACTCAAGCTCAAGTGGGTAAGATGTTGGTGGAAGCTTCTCCGAGTGAAGGTGAAGTGAAAGGCGGAAGATCCAAGAAGAGTGGGTAATTCCTGCAAGGCTGAAGACTTGTGCAAGAGTGGGTAAATCCTTGGAGAAGGCCGAAGACTCTTGCAAAGTGGGTAAGTCCTTGGTAAGGTTGAAGACTCTTTGTATTGGATAGGTAAGTCCTTTGGTTGGTCATGTATTGTATGTCTTATGAATGAATATAAGAGTGCAATAGTTTGGAAGTCCTAGAGGTTGACCTATCTAGGCAAGTGGACTGACACACTTCTAGTTTGAAGTGTGGAACCACTCTAAATAGCTTGCCTAATTGGTGCATGTTCAATCTCTCTCTCCCTTTCTATGTATGCTTTAGTTGCACACAAATTTCCTATTTAGCAACCTTATCTTGTGATATATCTTGAAGGTTTAATGAATTTTGTTTAAGTGCTTTCAGCTCTATTCACCCCCCCTCTAGAAAACCTAATAGCCCATTGATCCAACAATCGGTATCAGAGTGGGTCTTCTCCAAGCATACTTCAACAAGTAGGAGAAGATGGGTGACTACCTAGGAGGGAGATTCTTGACCAGCCTTCCAATCTTTGATGGGAGCAATTTCCTCTATTGGAGAAGAAGGCTTCAATTCTACATCCAAGGATCAAGTCTTGAGATGTGGCAAATGGTGAACAGCCCATACATGCTACCAAAGACAAAGATTGAAGAATGGGATGAAGCCACCTTGATGAAAGCAACCTTGAATGCTAGAGCCATGCACATCCTATATGCCTCCATGACCCCCACCGAGTTCAACCGGATTTCTTCTTGTGAGACAGCCTATGAGGTATGGAGAAAGCTTTGCATCACTTATGAAGGGACAGATCAAGTGAAGGAAAGCAAAGTCTACATGCTCAAAGGGCTGCTTGAGAACTTCAAGATGGGAAAGGAGGAGAGCATAGCCAACATGTACTCAAGGCTCAACACCATTTTGAATGGTCTTGCTGTTCTAGGACATCCTATGTCTAGTGGAGAGATCAACTCAAAGATCCTTAGAACTCTCCCCAAGAGATGGGAACCCAAAGTGACTTCAATTGAAGAAGCAAGGTCTCTTAAGGATATTCCTATTGAAGAGCTCATTGGAAATCTACAAGCACACGAACCCACACTTGACAAGAGGGAGGAAGTAGAAAGATAAGAGAAGAAAGAGCTAAAGAGAATGAAGAAGGCTGAAATGAAGGCTCAAATTGAAGCTATCATGGAACAAGTCTCTCCATCCTCTCAAGCTAAAGAAGATGCCATGTACTCCAAGGGTAGACTCTACGAAGGCAAGTCCTCCTCCATCCGGTGCTTCACATGTGGAAAGAAGGGTCACTACAAGGAAGATTGCCCACAAGGCAAAAAGACCCATCTTCACAAGAAGAAATGGCACTCAAGCTCAAGTGGCTCCTCCAACTCAAGCTCAAGTGAAGATTCAAGTGAAGGATCAAGCTCAAGCTCAAGTGATGAAGGAGAATGCCATTTTGCTCTTATAGCATCAACAAGTGAAGACTCAAGTGAGGTAAATCTAAACTCTCTAGATAAAGAATCTTTGATTGCTATTATTCATGATATCTGTGCCTCTCTTAAGTCTTCTCAAAAGAAAAAGAAAAAACTTGCTAAAATTGTTGATAATTTGCATGTAGAACTAGATGATCTTGAACATGCTAATTCTTGCTTGCTTGATGATAAAAATGATTGTCTTAGTCAAGTAGACTCTCTTAAACTTGAAAATGCTAGTTTGCTTGATAAGATTAGATTTCTAGAAGCTCAACCTCTCATGCCTAGTTCTAATGAAGAGCATACTTTAATTGTTGATTCTCTCATGCATGATATTGATGTTCTTAAATCTGAAAACAAGGACAAAGATTTTGTTTTGCATGAATTAGAAACAGAAAATGCCTCCTTGCTTGTTAAAATCAATGGGCATGAATCTTGTTCTAGTTCTACAAATAGAGAGAATGATTTTGCTGCTCTTCATATTGATAGAGATTCTTATTTAACTAAAGCTCTTTGCTTAGAAAATGATCTTTTGCATGCTAGAGATAATATCAATAATTTGTCTTCTATTATTGCTTCTCTTAAGCATGACAATGACAGTTTGAGATCATCCTTGCAAAGATTCTTAGTTGGTAAAAAGAGTCTTAATGATATCCTGCACCATACTAATAAAAAAATTGGTAGACATGGTTTAGGGTATGATAGTAGTCAAAGCAACAACAAAGATAAAGGACCTCCAATATTCCATGGAGAATCCTCGAGTTCCAAGACTATGGGCACATGCAACTATTGCAATGAAATTGGTCATTATTCTACTTGTTGTCCTTTTAGGAAAGCACCCAAGAGTAATAGGACTTGGGTTGCTAAACTAACCCCTCCGGACCCAAAAATATGATTGGGGACCATTTCATCTTTCTTCTTGTAGGTACTTGCAAATGGATTGACTTGAGCTATTGAATTGCAAATTGACTTGTCAATCCGCATGAAAGAAGAAAGGTGAGATGTGTAGAGGGTGACAATAAGTGGAAAAGGAATGGTAAGAACAAAGGTAAAGATTTTATTGCTTATAACCAATCCTAACTTGTTTTGTCAAGACGGTATGCACTATACATATGGTTTTTGAGTCAAAAGTGGTATTTTGTGTTTCTCTTCACACTCTTGCTCAAAAACTATTTCTAATGCTTCTATAGTGCATTACTAACTTGCTTATACATGTTTGGATATGGTTTGTATTTTTAGCATGCCTCTATATATGCTTTTATGAAATATATATGTTTTTGACAGCTGCTCTGTCGGTCGAGTTTGCCTTGTTTGAAACTCGACCGATAGGCACCAATGGGTGTTTCCAACAGCTTTCATCGGTCGAGTTGTCAATGCACAGAACTCGACCGATAACACTGTGCACAGAATACACAGTTGGCTTATTTAATGAGAATTTCCCTCTCAACTAGATTTTCTCAACCAATAGTCTTATTCTTTGGCACTCCTTTGGTACCTTTATATATGCATATTGCCATGTTCTAAATTGCCTATCTTGCTTACAACTCTATCTCTCTAATTGCTCTAAATTGGTATATCTATATGTTGCAATTACTTGCTTTGAGTTGTTTTGTAGGTTTTGATGGTGATCTCTTTGGATCTCTTGGTTGTGTCTTAAATTGCTTCTGTTGTGCTCTAACTTGCTACATCTATATAGGTGTATATCTTGTGTTCATACAACCTTGAGGTTCTTAGTGGTAATCATCTTATGGTAAGGATGCATATCTAGTGAGTTATATCATTTCATGCTTCTAAAATTGCTTATCTCTTTGTTTGGATATATCTCTACATCTACTCATAGCTTGCTTTATCTTGTGTATCTTTTGGTATCTCTTGCTATGATCTAGATCCTACTAATAGTCCTAACTTGTGATATCATCTACTAGTAGTTCACATACATGTAGTTCTGGCCTTGTTTAATATTGGCATCTTTGCTCATCTATATGCTGTGTTTGTATCTTGTCTCATACATGCTCATGATTGTTCCTTGAATTGCATATCTACTATCTTGAGTTGCTTGCATAACATTGTGATGCAGGATACATAGATCTACATTATATGTAGAAATTGGAGTTTTTTCTTGGATTTTATGCAGATTTTGCTCCGATTTCAGTTTTTGGTGCAAGACTAGTGTTTTTCATGCAGAAATGACCTTCTGAGCAAGACTCATGCTTTGCGATGAGCTCTGATGGTTTTTGGTCAAATTCTACCATCTTGAGGGTCAAAATTGCATGTTATTGTTTTTCTACAGCACTTTATCTTGCATTTTGGGTTGTTCAAGTATATGCTTTAACTTGCTTTTCTTTCTATGCTTGGACAAGCCCCTATTTGTGCTCTTCTACTCTCCTTATATATATGTGTGTTATCTCCTTTCTCTTTAACAAGTGATGTTTCTTATTTCTTCATAACCCCACTTTTTGAAATGACAAAGGGGGAGAAAGATATGTCTTCTTTTAAAAGAGGAAGAAGGCATGTCTTACATGAATAAGAGAAGCATGTTCATGTAAAGGGAGTAGGTGACAGGGGAGAAGACATATATGTATAGAACATATATGAGTAGAAGACACAATATTCTATAAATATTATGAAAGCTAACCATGCAGGAGAAATATCATCAATTGAGGGGGAGCATATGAACTCCATTCTATTGAAACCCCTAGGTTTCTCCGAACGTATGATTTTACTTGAAAGCTTTCAATACATTTATGGAATGGTTTGTCATCTTCAAAAAGGGGGAGATTGTTGACTCAAGGTCAATTAGGTCAATGTTGACTCACGTCTAAATTGACTAAACCCATGTTTTGATGATGACTAACCATTCCACATATTGGTGTCTAATGTCTCTACTTGAGTGATTTCAGATTAGGTATAGACACACTCCAAATGCCCTAACTTGCGCATATCAAATTAGAGAAAAGACAAGTCAAAGTCATACAAGTGCACGTTTTTGTAATATGATGTATATCCATTAGAATCATGTTGTAAATCACTTGTAATGATTGTATGACTTGTAATTAAGCTTAGAAAAATATCAGGAGCACTTAGATCGAATATTATAACACTTTAGATGCAACTTTGAAAATTGATTACAGGCACTTTTTCGGTCGAGTTTCCCATCCTGAAAACTCGACCGATCATCCTTGATCAATTTTCTGGAGATTGCATCGATCGAGTTGTGTTTACACAGAACTCGACCGATGGAGTAATTGACCAAATCGATTTTCATTGGTCGGTCGAGTTTCCTCAGGACAAACTCGACCGATGGTCTGAATATCGGCTTTGTCTTTTACTCTATCGGTCGAGTTACACTTATAGAAACTCGACTGATTACACTGTACGGAAAAGTGCAGAAAAGTGTTTCTATCCGTTGTGGAGTTGCAACAAGTGAAAATAGATCTGTTGCAAGCCACAAAACAGATAGTTTTCGTTCACAAGTGTTCCCAAAGGCTAAGAGGCATCCCCAGCTATAAATAGGACCCCTTGGGCTTCATTCCAAGGTTGAGCATTCATTGCAAACTCTATGTGAGGCTCCTATTCTATAGTTGAGTGCTTCCTACAGCCTCCTCCTCTCTCTCTAAGCTTAATCACTTGCTACATCCATTAGAGTGAGTAGGAAATTTGTAAGAGAGCTAGTCCTACATGTATATCTTGTAAGGCTCTCACTTCCACCACCTCCATATCTCTCATTTGCAATCATGAAGATGAAGGTTCTCTCTCTTGTCCAAGAGAGGTGAAGAAGAACAAGGGAAGGAGTCCCTTGGTGAAGATCAAGGCTGAAGACTTGGAGCTAGAGTGGGTAAGCCCTTGGAGAAGGCAGAAGACTCAAGCTCAAGTGGGTAAGACCTTGGTGGAAGCTTCTCCGAGTGAAGGTGAAGTGAAAGGCGGAAGATCCAAGAAGAGTGGGTAATTCCTACAAGGCTGAAGACTTTTGCAAGAGTGGGTAAGTCCTTGGAGAAGGTTGAAGACTCTTGCAAAGTAGGTAAGTCCTTGGTAAGGTTGAAGACTCTTTGTATTGGATAGGTAAGTCCTTTGGTTGGTCATGTATTGTATGTCTTATGAATGAATATAAGAGTGCAATAGTTTGGAAGTCCTAGAGGTTGACCTCTCTAGGCAAGTGGACTGACACACTTCTAGTTTGAAGTGTGGAACCACTCTAAATATCTTGTCTAATTGGTGCATGTTCAATCTCTCTATCCCTTGCTATGTATGATTTAGTTGCACACAAATTTCCTACTTAGCAACCTTATCTTGTGATATATCTTGAAGGTTTAATGAATTTTGTTTAAGTGCTTTCAGCTCTATTCACCCCCCCTCTAGAGCACCTAATAGCCCATTGATCCAACAGATAGCTCAGTATCATAGTGTTCAAGGCGTTGGAATGCTTGATTAGAGTATCGGATTGATTGAACCTGCGATTGATGGATTCTACATAATCTGCACTCCCAACCGATCAGCTCATGTGATGAACCGATCGACTGAGCTTGGTGAACCGATCGCCTCAACTGGTGAGTCGATCGGCTCATGGACAGGGTGAAGCGATTCATTCAAGTGTTGAAATGATCGGTTCAAGTCCAACCGAGCAAGTTGGGAAAGTAAGATTGGTGAGAAATTTCCTTTCGTTTCACTTGCCCAATTTGATTGGAACAAGGATTGGTATTTGATACCAATTAGAAACAAAAGAAGAAAAGTCAATCGACAACTGATCAGGACCACGAACCGACCGTTTCATGGGTCCCAACCGACCGGTTGAGGTGTCAACTGACCGGCTCAGATCCCCAACCGACCGTTTCAGTTGTGAAACGATCGGTTCAGGTTACGCAGTTGGTTGTTTTTTGTGGAAAATCTCAAACCCTTCTACTCCTTTAGTCTCGCATTGCCCAGGATGGAGAACCCTATCCCATGACCCTCCTATATATAAGGGTATTTGGGGCTTCTCAAAGTACAACTCAGTGCAACCAGTTGCTCTGTGAAGTTGTCATTCTCTCTGGTTTTGGTAATCGAGAGAGCGCCCAAGCAAGTGCTACCCGAAAAGGGAGGCACAACAAGGGAAAGACAACTACAGAAAGCGATTGGTGGAAGGAGAGTGTGTTGGTGACTAGTACGCCAACATGAGGGTGTGACTCCTTCTGATTCCTTGTGGGACAAGGAGATCGGAGTTCCAGGCAGTCTGTGTGGACGACTGCAGAGGCGGGAGACCTCTGCCGCTCGGAGGACAACCGTCAATCCCGACAGTCCCAGTGAGACCAGGGGTTGTCAGTCTCGGTGCGACCAGGAGCTGCACAGACAACATCCAAGGCCAGAGGTGAAGACCGCGCAAGGCGTGAGGTACTGTCGTCGAACAAGCCTCGAGACAAGGTATGCATCTACAAACCATCTTTCCTATTCTATAGACATTGACGTGATTCCTTTTGTTCTGGGTTTTGGGGAGAAATTTTTTGTTTCCGCTGCTTCTCTGCCTCCCGTAAAACCCAACATGTGGTTTGATGGTGACATCTACCTAGGGTGAGTTAGGGTTTTGCCCTCATGGATGAGCTACCTTGAAGACCAACATGTATGATTTGGTTGATGGAATCTAATGTTGTTGGGATCTGATGGTTGGTCCTTGATGGTCCCTATAGGTGTGAAGTTTGATGTTTTTATCTTTGGATCTCTTTGGATCTCCTTGGATCAATGGTTCACCTAGAGAGGTGCTCAAACGATGGTTTTTCACCTTTTGTGACCAAGGGTCCAAAACCAATGGTCACCATGCTTTGAAACTCGATGGCCACCCTGTGAAGCCATGATCCTATGGCCTTAAAGACTCCCACAACTAATTAATCTATTGCTTTGGATGTATGTGATGCTTTAGGCCATGGACACATGTCACACATGGTACGACACCTTAACCCTCTCTTCTCTCTCGTGTATATACCTTCCTCCATCCTTACAAATGAACCCTTTGGACCCCCTTTCTCTTCCTTTCTATTTATAGATTCTTCACCTTGATTGGTGGACTAGGAGCCCAAGGTAGTAGAAGGTGGCCAAACTACCTTGCATGTGCACTTAGGGTCCAAATCTACCCTCTCTTGAAGCTTGTGGAGCTTCCTTAGCTTGTTCTTGACCTAAGCAAGTAATCTCTTCCCTTTCACTTCATATTTTTTGCTTGCCTACCTCCTTTTCTATTATTTTTGGTCAGATACATGGTGTTTCATGGTGGACCTTTCACTAGATATTAAAGAACACATTTTTCTTGCTTCCTTGACCTAGGGTTTGTTTCCTTTTTGGAGAAGGACCTAGCTTGGTCGAGGTGCGGTGCTCAAGATGGGGTTTTCTTCTCTCTTCCTCATGCTACCTTGTTGTTTGGAGCTTCATCTTCATCCTATAGGCGAGTTATATAACTTTCTCCATATTTATTGCTTACTCTTAGCTTGCATGTGCTAGATCTTGTCCTAAAACAAAGTTCTAAGTAGAAAGCTCATATCGTTTCCTAGGGTTTGTGTTACAACCCCAATTTTTGGGTTCATTTGGTGATAAATGTAATCTCTCATATTAAAGATATTTGAAAAAATAATGATGTAATTTGTTTGGAATAAATAGATTTCATTTACAATAGCCTTGATGATTGTGTTGTGGGCTTTATTGGCTATTGGGCCCAAATGACAAGAAAATTCAATTAATTAATGAATAATTGAATACTTGAGAAAAGAAAATTGTGGAAACTTCTAGAAGGCAAATCCAAAGAGGAATTTCATGCCTCTTGGGTTCCAATGAGTCCAAAGTTGCATAGAGAGTGCAATAAGAAAAGAAAAGATCAATTAAGTATTTCTTTAGAAATTGAAACTAATGATAAAATCTTGGAAATAAGTGGAAAGAGGTATAATTGGGTTATCCTTGGTGGAATTTCGTATCTCAAGGATTCCTAATGTAAAAAGGAAAACCAATGAGGAAAATCAAAGATAAATAAAGAGAAATCCTCAAAAGGATAATGTAATGAATTATTAATGAATTTTGTGATATTGATAAAAAGGAAGTATTTTCTATTAAATAAAAATAGAATGTCGTGCCAATGGTTTAAAAAGCAAGAACAAAGAGAATAAGAGGGATGATTTTTGAAATCCTAATATTTAAAGAAAAAGGATTATCAAAAGAATTAGGAAAGAGAGGGGAACTTGCTTCCTAATGAAGGAATTGAACTCCTTTTGGAAGAGGGATTGATTGCTTCGAGGGCAAGCATCCCCGGGCGTTCCTACACTCCCCTATATAAGGGGTAAGACCTGGGGCCGAGTCCAGAAGATCCCCCACATATCTTCTCCTCTTCTTCCATGGTTTCATCCATAAACCCTAACTAAAGAGAAGTTGGGTGTTTGTGGAGCCACGAGGCTACAAGAGGGAGTTGCGAGGGAGCCTTTCCTCTTCCACAATGGCCTGAGGTGCTTGGGAGGGTGTCCCTTCACCCTAGCTGGTTGTGGCAGCAGTAGCACGACTCCATAGGGCGGTCGTGTTGCAGGTCTGCCCAGCCCATGTTCCGCCATCATGAACGCAGCCTAGGGCATTGTAGGTGTGGCGGAGGGAGCCCAAGAGGATGGAGTAGGTTCCGATCGCCGTCGGGGTCTCGGGGAGGAGAAGAACCACTCCCAAATGCACCTAGGGCAGCTACGTCGCGCCGTCAGGAGGTGGAAGACGACCAATGTCAGGTTGGATAGATTTACCCCTCCGCGGGGTGAGGAATCACCAACTTAACCAAGGGCAAAAGGGTCATTTTGATATGTTTCCATAAACCAGCAACGTTGCATGTATTGCATGATGTGGTGCAATCTGATTGGCCAAGTAAGTGAAATCTTGCTAAATTCATAATTAAATATTGGTAACTCTGATTAGGACAAGTAATATATGAAAATTGATCCTCATAATGAGAGGAGCACAAAGAAATTATTTTTGAAGCCTAATTTCACTTTCTATTAAAAAAGTATATCAAGATGCTATCTTTAATAGTTTAATCAATCAAAAACCCTAACCTCTGATGATTAATGAATTAGAAAGGGGTTATGTGAGTGTTTAAAATAGATATTAACATGTTGTTAATAAAAAGGGCATATTAGATCTAAAAGGATGATCTTCATGCATAATTTGATTAATTTAGGGTTCCGTATGATTTAATGAACCTTGAACCCTAATTGTGGTAATTATGACCCTTAATGATTTTAATTGGTCAAATCCATGTACAAAAATGAGATATGATGGTTCTAATCTATTTAGAGTACAAAAGTCCTTAATTATGGATAAATACCCTAAAAATAGTGATTAGGGTTTTCTCATGAATAAAAGCTATAATTATGGCAAATTGAGTTCATATGTGATTAGACCATAATGAACTTTGAATTAATGATAAATGTGTATAATGATCTTGTCATGGATTAAAAGGATAAAAGCAGTAGCTTTAATGTAAAAGAGGCTTAATAAACTTAATTAATGGTTAATGGTGCCTTTAATCCAAAAATAGGGTTATATGTGGTTAATATTAACCTTAATATTGATGAATAGATGAGATAATTAGGGTTTATGAGTAATGGTATAAAATTGGGGTTTAGAATAATAAAATATGAAGTGAAACCCTAATTGCAAACGAAACCCTAAAATGGATAAGGAAACTCTAGGAAGAAATTTCAAGTTGAATAGAAAGAATCTTGATAAAGTGTGTAGTAAATAGAGTACACGTGTTTTTCAGGATTCTTGATTGTGTGGTTGAACTACTTGCTTGGATGGCTTTCTTGGTTGGAATTGATATTAGCTTGAGAAATCTACTGAATAGGTATGTGGTTACGCTTATGAATAATCGCTTTAGCTTCACGACGATTTCCGAACGTGTTTATCGGTTTCTTGAAAATAACTGTTGGATGCCTTTTATTTCATGCAACTATAAAGTGACTATGATTATCCCCATGAATATATATATATATATATAACTGGATTAGATCCGAATCCACCTCTGTGGCTTGTAAAGGATAAAAAGGGGTAATCTAGAGTAAGGTCTAGGTTATCGTGGGTTAGAAATTGGGCTACCAAGAGTAGTGCCATGAGACCCTTTAGCATGTCATGAGTTAAGGAGTTTCCTACTTACGGGTAGTGCCATGTGACTCAACCCTAGAAATTGGTTCACCTATAGGTGGGACCATGAGGGTTTAATGGGGAGCTACTATAAGGAAAGTAGTATCCAGGTCCACTACAGGGACAACGCAGAGGATAGGGAATGCATGGATCGTGTAGTTATATTTAAAATGTAAAATTGTTTGTTAAATGGTAATTGGCTGCAATACATTGTCATGCATAATTGCACAATTATTGTTTCCCCCACATACCAGCTTCGGCTGACTAATGTTTTGTTTTTCAGTGATTTAGGTACAAAATCCCAAAAGGACAGACAGTAAAGTGACATATTGTGAATTCACAAATTAAAGAACAAGGAGGTAATAGTTAGATTAGCTCCAGTGTGGATAGAGCTTTAGAAATCCAATCTTTCAAAAAGGTATGCAAAAGTTTATTTTCTTACAGCTTTCCAGTTTAGTCTAATAAAATTTAATAATTGTTCTTGGTTAATTGTCGAACCTTAGATCCGGAAATTATGTGTGCGGCTTCAACCTCTCAGTCTCCCTTGATTGGGGGTTACCGGAAGGTGGGGTCGTAACATTTGGTATCAGAGAGCAAGTTCCTCACTTAACCATTAATAATTATTAAATTTTACAGACTCCAAAGAACCCAAGGGAGTTATTAGAGGATTATCCAAAAGGCGGAGGTGTCTAGAAAAGGATCACGACCGGGGGCTGGCAATATTTTCCTCCGCACCACTAGTCAGAATAAGAGGACTCCCAGATCTGTGTGACTGTGTGGCCAAAGTCTTAGGGTATGAATCGAAATAAGATACCTTTAGGACTTTCTCATCTTATTCATCCCTCCTCATCCCAAATCCTGTTAAGGACCTAAAGGATTGGGGTTTTCTCTCTTCTCCTCACCCTCTTGAGGTATGGGCAAGGTTAATAAGGTCTAAGGAATCCTCCATCAAATTAATGAAAAAGTATGTAAATAAGATGTCATGGACATAAGCTTAATAGATTAAGCATAAACTAAAGGATAGATACATACTTAGGTCATATAACATAAGTTGTCATGGCCTCAGAAGAGACCTGAGGCTAGGCCTTCTTGTCAGGAGGATAAATAAAGAGAGTTCGTCTTGGAGATAGAGAACTCCATTGGAAGTAGAGACCTGGCACATCCTCTGAGGATGATGTTAACCCTAACCCTAAGTGAAGGTTAGAGAGAGAGAGCTGGCATGATGAGTGACCAGGTGTTTGGATGGACATGCCTTAGATGATGCATGAGCCATGAGAGGTTGGATGACCTAGTACCTCTGGTGACCCAACACTAGGAAGGGTCATGCATGTTAGAGTGAAGGATATCTCCTTCATTGATGAGGTTAGAGAAGAACCTATGGAAACCCCATGAGCTTATATGGGCATAATAGGCACCCAAAATGTATCACTACTGCGAGCAATAGGTTGAAACCATGGTCGGGAGAGTTTGATGGATAGCTTATGTGATAAGCATAAGGGGTTATGGATAACCTTGAGCGAACATAAGTTGAACATAGGCTTCATCTAGGTAGGGGCATGCTTTTGAGGTTGATCCTTCGTGAAGAGAGGACCTCTAATGGTGAGGTTGGTTGTAGGGTTAGCTCTAGAGAGAGAGTAGGAAACCAAGCAAGAAGGTTGGAATCCTAGACTCCGTGATATGAGGAAAAGTAGGGAGTTGAGGATGATACAACCTAAGTAGATGATAGTAGTCACCACATGCTTGATCCCTAGAGGTGTATGATGTCTTGGTTTCCATGAGAGGAACTAAACCCTAGAGAGAGGATGAGTCTGGTGGTACCTCTATACATATGGTATAGATGAGAAGAAGAGTTCCTTAGACCGGGAGAGGTATAGTAACAGGTTATGAGGCCTTACACCTTGTTGATTGTCCTTGAGGAGGACTCAACTTTAAAGTGTTGATCGAGGAGAAGGATGACAAGAAGTGCATGTCATGCCTTGTACATGTTTGGTTCATGGTTAAGAGGTTGAGCATGTAGTTGGACACCAAAAAAAAAGTGAACGTAGGGTTCCTAGGCCTAAGAGGGGAAGTGGTGTACCTAATGCGCATGGTGAGAGTTGAGTTTCTATATATACGAGCATGGTACTTCTTATGTTGAGAGGAAAGGAAAACCCCTTAAGTTTAAGGTATGTTTGATGAATCCCTCACAGCTAAGTTGATGACAAAGGAAGGTATGATCTTGATCCAATGCTGAGGAATGAAGAACAAAGTATGACCTAGCATGGCTAGTCAGTGGTCCGCTTGTGCTTTAGTAGCTTCTAGGTTAAGCATGCTCATATGGATGTAAACCCTAAGGATGTTTGTGACCTTGTTGTCAAGAGTTGTAGTTTCCTCCCATCTCGGGAGAGGGACCCTTTGGTAGGGTGTATACCAGTTTTGTGGTTTTTGAGGAAACATAAAGAGGTCTCATAGGATCTTGAGAAGCTAAGTGAAAAGTACACGGTATGAAAATGAACCTGTAGACCCATAGATATCCATCTCTAAGTGCATGAGGATGTGTTACCATGGAGGTAATCGGTATGGGGCCTGACCAAGATAGATCGGTCACCATGACCCCTATGAAAAGATGAAAGACAACCCTCAAATGCAGAAAGAGATGATGAAGGCTTGGGTAAGGTTCTAAGTTGAACATGTACTATAAGAGAATCCTAAGTCTATCCTAGGGTCAGGTGGGATAAGACCGATGGAAGTAGGAGTTGCCTAATTCCCTAGTTGCACATGACCATAGGGTCGGGAGGTAACATCTATCATTGTCTGAGGGTCATGGGTTAGGATATTGATCACCTTCATGAACTCATGGGACCCCAAAGGGCAGATGAGTAGGGCACTCTCTGGATGCATGAGGGAAGAGGGATGACCCCAAAAGTGTCGGCACCCTATAGACCTAGAGGAGATGACCAAGGATTGTATGGTGACCCAAGTAGGTTCTGGATCAGTTTTCCATGGAAGTAACTTTGATATCAAGATAGTTGTGATGTTGAGACATAAGATGCATGTTTCAACTTAAAGGTGTACTAGAAAGGTGGGATGTACCATCTCTACTCTTAGAACAGGAAGAACTTTGTATTTGGATTACAACCAAATGCTTATTTCCTTTTGTCATGGAAGTGAGAGATAGGATAGTACGCATGCCATACACCAAGGATAAAGATGATGTGGGTTGGAACGTTGCCACAAGATATGGGGACAGAGAAGATAACATACCTTGGTGAAGTGAATGATACATGGATGGTTTGCCAACACTAAGAGGAATGAGGTAGTCACCTTATGAGGATGTTTTTATCATGAGATATGAGTCATACAAGGTTGAGTTTGATCACCAAGAAGATGAGCTCAAGGTGTTCTCAATAAAGATAGACTTAGAGTTCGAGTTTGAGATGATAAGTGAAATACATGGAAGTATATGTCTTCAATGTTACCTAATACCTAAGGATGTGAAGTGGTAATGGATGCTCCGTTTGAGATATAGCTTCCTAGTTTGGCTAGAAGAGGTTGTTAGGCTAACCCTAAGTTTGGAAAGGAGATGTGTTTGGCTAACACTTGACAAGATATGTTCAAAAAGTTAATGGTTGTTTGGTTAGCCAGCCTAGTCCTTGATATAATGAAGGGATGGTTGTAGAACCTCAAACGCACCTCTTTGGAAAGGAAGATGATGAAACCCCGACTAGAGTGGTTTAGGGTTTCTGAGGAATCGATCTTGAGGAATCATGACATACATGAAATCATGATTGAAGATCACCATACACCATGGTACTACTAAGGTAATAAGTGACAGTAGTAGTTTAGATGCCTAAGATAAAGTTGCATGTGGTATATGGCCATGCAAACTGAGGGAGAAGGACGAACACCGATAACCCAGTGCATTGATATAAAGGATAAAGAGTCCCTAAAAGAGAAAGGGAGTTCATTACTATGGATGTTGTAAGTCTCCCCTAGACCAAGGAAGTTCGAGATGCAATATGGGTTATGGTAGATGACCTTACCTAGATGACATGAGAAAGAAACTGTTCTGTCGAGGGACAGATCTGGTTGACTACCCATGAGCATGATGGTTCAACTACACCATGATGCAAGTTTAAAGGTTCTTGAGGTTGACCTAAAGGTTCCCTTCCAAAAGGTGGAAATAGGTACATGAAGAACTCGATGTTATTACAGTTTATCACCCCAACTAATGGTTAGTATGATCTAGACTAAAGGGTCTGATGAGAGCATATGTGCTCGTTCAGGGTGATAGCTAGAGACAGTTCTTGTCCTATGAAAGATGTTATGATGACCACCATAGCCAGTATCGGGATTTAAAGAAGCTCTATAAGGGAGGTTGTGTCAGTCACCACTTCAGTAAGGTGATGTTGGTGAAAGGACCACATGATGGTTAGAAAAGGGCCACAGTGTGTGTAGACGAAGTTGCTTTGATCGTGCAATGGCTGAAAGGAGCCTAGAGATGACGAGTGTCATGAGCAGATGCAAAGTAGACTGACATGCAGTTCACTATAGAAGAATATGTGACATGGAAATATGACCCCTCTAAGTTACATGTAAGAGACCTAAGTCCTCGATGCATGGGTTCATTTGAGATGGATTGGTTGAGAAGGCTAAGTTTGATCTTACCCCTCAGGATAAAATAATGTGTGATAAGTTCCAGGTGTCCAATTTAGAGCACTATGTGAGGTACCCAGACCATATGCTATGCAATGAACCTAGTGAGCCCAAGGGAGGCTGAAATGACCTGAGTCACCTGTGCAGTTTATAGACGCCAGAGTGAAAGAACTCAGAGAAAAGAATATGTGATGCTAAAGGTTCTTTGGAAGCACCATGGGTAAGGTAAAGCCACATAGGGTCCAATGATGGACATCTCAAAGTCTTATCATGAATTGTTTTTTTTTTTGCTTGATAGAATTTTGAGGACAAAATTCCTATAAGAGGGGAAGGATGTTACAACCCCAATTTTTGGGTTCATTTGGTGAGAAATGTAATTTCTCATATTAAAGATATTTGAACAAATAATGTTGTAATTTGTTTGGAATAAATGGATTTTGTTTACAATAGCCTTGATGATTGTGTTGTGGGCTTTATTGGCTATTGGGCCCAAATGACAAGAAAATTCAATTAGTAAATGAATAATTGAATACTTGAGAAAAGAAAAATGTGGAAACTTCTAGAAGGCAAATCCAAAGAGGAATTTCGTGCCTCTTGGGTTACTTGGGTTCTAAGGAGTCCAAAGTTGCATAGAGAGTGCAATAAGAAAAGAAAAGATCAATTAAGTATTTCTTTAGAAATTGAAAATAATGATAAAATATTGGAAATAAGTGGAAAGAGGTATAATTGGGTTATCCTTGGTGGAATTTCGTATCCCAAGGATTCCTAATGTAAAAAGGAAAACCAATGAGGAAAATCAAAGAGAAATAAAGAGAAATCCTCAAAAGGAAATATTTTAATAAGAAATAAACATGATAATGAGGATTAATGCATTTAGATGCATCTAGAAGGATAATGAGTATCCAATAAAAAGGATTTCGAAATAATAGAGTTTCTTAGGATCCAAGGAGTCCCAATAAAGAGGAAAGAAAGAGAAAATACCAAAATTACAAAATAAGAGGATAATGTAATGCATTATTAATGAATTTTGTGATATTGACAAAAAGGAAGTATTTTCTATTAAATAAAAATAGAATGTCGTGCTAATGGTTTAAAAAGAAAGAACAAAGAGAATAAGAGGGATGGTTTTTGAAATCCTAATATTTAAAGAAAAAGGATTATCAAAAGAATTAGGAAAGAGAGGGGAACTTGCTTCCTAATGAAGGAATTGAATTCCTTTTAGAAGAGGGATTTATTGCTTCGAGGGAAAGCATCCCAGGGTGTTCCTACACTCCCCTATATAAGGGGTAAGACATGGGGCCGAGTCCAGATAGATCCCCCACATATCGTCTCCTCTTCTTCCGTGGTTTCATCCATAACCCTAACTAAAGAGTAGCTGGGTATTTTCAGAGCCACGAGGCTACAAGAGGGAGTTGCAAGGGAGCCTTTCTACTTCCACGACGGCCTGAGGTGCTTGGGAGGGAATCCCTTCACCCTAGCTGGTTGTGGCAACAACAGCACAGTTGAATAGGGCGGTCGTGTTGTAGGTATGCCAAGCCTATGTTCCGCCATCATGAACGTAGCCTAGGGCACTGTAGGTGCGGAGGAAGGAGCCCAAGAGGATGGAGCAGGTTCCGATCTCCGTCGGGGTCCGGGGGAGGAGAAGAACAGTGCCCAAACACGCCTAGGGCAGCTACGTCGCGCCGTCAGGAGGTGGAAGATGACCAATGTCAGGTTGGACATATTTACCCCTCCGCGGGGTGAAGAATCACCAACTTAACCAACGGAGAAAGGGTCATTTCGATATGTTTCCATAAACCAGCAACGTTGCATGTATTGCGTGATGTGGCGCAATCTGATTGGCCAAGTAAGTGAAATCTTACTAAATTCGTAATTAAATATTGGTAACTCCGACTAGGACAAGTAATATATGAAAATTGATCCTCAGAATGAGAGGAACACAAAGAAATTATTTTTGAAGCCTAATTTCTCTTTCTATTCAAAAAGTATTTCAAGATGCTATCTTTAATAGTTTAATCATTAAAAAACCCTAACCTCTAATGATTAATGAATTAGAAAGGGGTTATGTGAGTGTTTAAAATAGATATTAACCTGTTGTTAATAAAAAAGGCATATTAGATCTAAAAGGAGGATCTTCATGCATAATTTGATTAATTTAGGGTTCCATATGATTTAATGAACCTTTAACCCTAATTTTGGTAATTATGACCCTTAATGATTTTAATTGGTCAAATTCATGTACAAATGTGAGATATGATGGTTCTAATCTATTTAGTGTACAAAAGTCCTTAATTCTGGATAAATACCCTAAAAGTAGTGATTAGGGTTTTCTCATGAATAAAAGGTATAATTATGGCAAATCGAGTTCATATGTGATTAGACCATAATGAACTTCAAATTAATGATAAATGTGTATAATGATCTTGTCATGGATTAGAAGGATAAAAATAGTAGCTTTAATGTAAAAGAGGCTTGATAAACTTAATTAATGGTTAATGGTGCCTTTAATCCAAAAATAGGGTTATATGTTGTTAAGATAACCTTAATATTGAAGAATAGATGAGATAATTAGGGTTTATGAGTAATGATATAAAATTGGGGTTTAGAATAATAAAATATGAAGTGAAACTCTAATTGCAAATGAAACCCTAAAATGGATAAGGAAACCCTACGAAGCAATTTCAAGTTGAATAGAAAGAATCTTGATAAAGTGTAGTAAATAGAGTACACGTGTTTTTCAAGATTCTTGATTGTGTGGTTGAACTACTTGCTTGGATGGATTTCTTGGTTGGAATTGATATTAGCTTGAGAAATTTACTGAACAGGTATGTGGTTACGCTTATGAATAATCACTTTAGTTTCACGATGATTTCCGAATGTGTTTAACGGTTGCTTGAAATTAACTGTTAGATGCCTTTTATTTCATGCAACTATAAAGTGACTATGATTATCACCATGAATATATATATAACTAGATTAGATCTGAATCCACCTTTGTGGCTTGTAAAGGCTAAAAAGGGGTAACCTAGAGTAAGGTCTAGGTTATCGTGGGTTAGAGATTGGGCTACCAAGAGTAGTGCCATGAGACCCTTTAGCATGCCATGAGTTAAGGAGTGGGCTACTTACGCGTAGTGTCATGTGACTCAACCCTAGAAACTAGTTCACCTATAGGTGGGACCATGAGGGGTTTAATGGGGAGCTCCTATAAGGAAAGTAGTATCCAGGTTCACTATAGGGACAACACAGAGGATAGGGAATGCATGGATCATGCAGTTATATTTAAAATGTAAATTTTTTTGTTAAATGGTAATTGGTTGCAATACATTGTTATGCATAATTGCACGATTATTGTTTCCCCCACATACCAGCTTCGGCTGACCGCTGTTTTGTTTTTCGAAGATTTAGGTACAAAATCCCAAAAGGACTGACTGTAAAGCGACATATTGTCAATTCATGAATTAAAGAACAAGGAGGTAATAGTTAGATTAGCTCTAGTGTGGATAGATATTTAGAAATCCAATCTTTCAAAAAGGTATGCAAAAGTTTATTTTCTTACAACTTTCCAATTTAGTCTGATAAAATTTAATAATTGTTCTTGGTTAATTGCCAAACCTTTGATTCGGAAATTATGTGTGTGGCTTTGACCTCTCGGTCTCCCTTCATTGGGGGTTACTGGAAGCTGGGGTCGTAACAGTTTGAGATTAGGGGATAGTTCTTGAGTAGTTATCTTCTTGTATGTGACCTAAAACTTGTGCACAATCTTATTTGAGTAGTGATATCTCTAGACCTATATTTCTTGTGGAAAACGATGTCTTTCTCTCTCTCAAACAATGTTTCCCTTCTACGGTTTTGAGTTGTTATCCTTCCTTGAAATGCAAACTGATGGTTTTGTTATTGGTGCTTTTTTGGTTGCCTTTCTTGTGCCAATCGATGATTTGACTTAGTTATTGTTTTGGACATTCATATACTCAAGAAATGATGGTGTTGGTACTCCATCATGTGGTGAAAATTGATGGTTTTCTTCCCCCTCACATCCGATGGTTTTACTTGATGTTTGAAGCTTATTTCTCTACCTATTTACAACACTTGATGGTCTCATTGGGTTTCAAACTCGATCTCTTCACTTGTTCATCAACTAATGGTTTCCATAACTTGATGGTTTATCAACTAATGATTTCCCTAACTTGATGGCTCATCAACTAATGGTTTCCCTGACTCAATGGTTCATCAACCAATGGTTTCCCTAACTTGATGGTTCAACAACTGATGGTTTCCCTAACTTGATGGTTCATCAACCAATGGTTGGACTGGGTCGATGGTTCATCAACCAATGGTATGACTGGGTGTTTCATCAACCAATGGTTGGACTGGTTTGATGGTTCATCAACCAATGGTTGGACTAGGTTGATGGTTCAACAACCAATGGTTAACCTACTTTCAAAATCAATGGTCCTTGTACTTTACAACTCAATGGCTTTATCAGACATATGGTTCAAGGTTTTACTTGTATTTCATCCAATGGTTTTTCTTATGCAACATCCGATGGTTTTAAGTGAAATTCATGGTTTTGTGGCATGGTTTTATTGATGAAGAATTGATGGTTCATTGAGCCCTAAGTTTTGATGGTTTGATTTGAAGCTACAATCATAAGGTTACATCTTGAGTTACTCATGAATCCATACTTGAGGATAGTATGGGTTAGATGGTAATGCTTTACCTTGTGCATCCATGGTCAGACAGGGATGCTATGAGTGAAGGATGTGCTTTGACCTAAGTAAGTGTATGAACATATGGTTAGTTGAAATGTTAATTTGCAATGTCACTTCCACCTATCTTGTCGAAGTTAACTTAATGCAATAAAGGAATGATAGTTAAGAATATGTTGCTTCCTTGTATGACATGATGAAAGAATATCCTATCTAATGAGTGTTTTAATCATAATGTGTTAACTAATGGTTATCATATCCTTATTATTGATGTCTTCTTATATTAAACATGTGCAATATAAGTATGATGGTCCCCAATCATACCTAAGATTCTTGTCTGTTGATATAATGAAGGAATGATCTTAGTGCTAAGATAAACCTACTATTATCATGTGAACATATTTTAACTCTTTAATGCAATATCATGTTGAGCATGTGTATCACATGTATGGTGATGGTATGTTTATAATATGTGGAAAGATAATGATGCTCTTATAGGAAATGATGTGATGTCCTTAATGACCTTTGGGTGTGTTTGGAGTATGTGAAGGTGTGATCCTCTTTATGTTGACAAGGGTTGGAACCATGGGATAATGTGACAAGGATGGGTATCTTGTGATGGTGTGATGACATGTATAGTGTCATGAATAGTAATGAAATAGTACCATGTGATGTTGACATGAGGAATTATTCTCATAAATTTTAAATCTTCTGAAGTTGTTATACATATATGGTTGTTAGAAATGAATTAGGGTTTGTATGTCCACTTATCTGATGTCACTGCTACAGAAACATCGTTCAACGTCGCTTTTCGGGGAGTCGGTTATTTAACGAAACTGACATTGATCATCATTACACGTCGACTATTAAGGCAAAATGACGTCCATATTTGAAGACCAGCTAGACACGGGTATCGCTTTCTATTCAGTGTCGACTGAAGAAACACAACTGACGCCTAAAATAGCCCACGAAATCCAATTTTTTTTAGAAAAAAAAAAATTGCCCCCAAAGTGTAACATACAGCGTCGGTGTTTTACCTAATAACCGATGACTAAAGAATATAAAATTCACGCACAATTTTTACCATATGGGCGTCGGTTGTCATAGGATAACTGATGCGGATAAGGGTTCATGCGCCCTCCCCGCCAAAAATTTTAGGGTAAATTGACATCGGTTTTATTGCGATAACCGATGCTGAATAGTAAAGATGTCAGTTGTTGTAGATAACCGACGCCTTTCATTAACCTAATAGCCCCTACGAGAACAGACTCTTCCCCTTTCTTCTATTTCATTGTGAAAACAGACTCGCTCATGATCGCCTTTCTCTGCCTCTCGTCGATGCCGCCACTGCGCCTGCTTCCTGCTGTGATGTCACCGCCACCGCTTGCTATTGTTGCTACTTCTCTGCTCACCACCGCCATCACCGGCTGCTACTGTTGCTACTCTTCTCACTGTCGCCACCGCCTCCTTCTCCTACTGCTTCTCTGCTCAGTGTCGTTGCTCCTCACACCGCCGCCTCCGACGAAGCTTGTCTCCACACTGCTAGGCTAGCTGCTCAACAGGTAGGCCCTCCTCTTCTTCCACCATGCCCCTCTTCTTCTTCCTTCTTCTCCTTACCAACAACAAGCACTGCACAACCATGTGGGCTGGCCACGGCCGTGGCTGTGTTGGCCGACCACGGTCATGCTGCCCAGCACGGCCGTGCTCAGCCAACACAGCCACGGTCGTGGCCAGCCCACACAGTCGTGCAGTGCTTGTTGTTGGTAAGGAGGGAGAAAGAAGAAAAGAGGGTATATGTTCAATTATATGATGAAATCAGTTATGTTCAAATCTTATGATGAAATCAATTATGATGAAATCAATTGTGATGAAACCCTAACATCTACATGAATCCTTATTGCATGATGAAACCCTAACATCTACATACTCTATATGATACCTAAAATTGTGATGAAACCCTAACATCTACATATATATATAAGATGATGAACATGCATGGACACTCAAAATGTTGAAATCAATGTATAGAATATGATACCTAGATTAAATGATGTTACATGATACCTAGATTAAATGATGTTATAGAATATTGGAATGACAACATACATGTATTTGTTGGCCTAGAAACCCATCTAAGATTTACTCATTAGGAGTAAATCTTGGATAGTCCCCAGTTTGGGACTATTCTTCAACACCTAATCTCACTTAGGATGTAAGTGTATAATGTGTATTGGGTTTTCAAGAAACTTTCGATAGCATTTCCCCGTTTGTTCTCTAAGTACATATGTACTTGGAGAACAGCGGGGAAATGTTGTCGAAATTTTCTTGAAAACCCAATACACATTATACACTTACTAGTGAGATTAGGTGTTCAAGGATGGGATATGTGGTACACATTTATTATATATAAGATGAAACTATAATTGTAGGTATTGGAATGACAACATACATGTTTTTGTTGGCCTAGAAACTCGTCCAAGATTTACTCATTAGGAGTAAATCTTGGATAGTCCCCGGTTTGGGACTGTTCTTGAACACCTAATCTCACTTATGATGTAAGTGTATAATGTGTATTAGGTTTTCAAGAAAATTTTGGTAGCATTTCCCTGTTTTTTCTCTAAGTACATATGTACTTGGAGAACAGTAGGCAAATGCTACCGAAATTTTCTTGAAAACCCAATACACAATATACACTTACTAATGAGATTAGGTGTTCAAGGATGGGATAGGTGGTACATGTACATTTATCATATATAAGAATGACATCACATGTATTTGTTAACCCTAGACTCTAATCTTGTCCTAATATATACTTGTTTTCTCTTTGATCATAGAATGGATAGATCATGGATGTCCATTTGCAATCGCTGCACCCCAGAGTTTATATCTGGTCTTAATCAGTTTATTAGATTTGTCGAGGAACATAGGAAACAACCTGGAGATAGGTTCTACTGTCCATGTAGGCATTGCGGTAACAACTTGAAAGTCAGCACTGGTGATGAAATCAAAAGTAATGTCATGTGCAACGGGATTGTACAAGGCTATACAGAATGGCACTGACATGGAGAGATTTCAAACCCAAAACTAGTGGATATCGATAGCAGTGCTTGGGTGGAAGAAGAAATTGTCTACGATGAAGTAGATGTGAACGAACCAGTTCCAGTAGACATCATTGATGCGATTTTGGATAGTTGTGGGGTAGGGCACACCGATCCACCTCCCATCTTTAGAAATATTGTTCATGATGCTGAGATACTGTTATACACAGGTTGTACTAAGTTTACAAAGCTTAGCATTGTGTTGAGATTGTATAAGTTGAAATCCAACAATAGATGGAGCGACAAGAGCTTCACTTCATTGTTCACTTTGTTGAAAGAAATTCTTCCTGAAGGAAACGAGTTGCCAATCTCAACATATTGGGTAAAGAAATTGTTGTGCCCAATGGGAATGGAGGCCAAGAAGATAGTCGCATGCCCGAATGATTGTGTATTATTTCAAAAGGACTATGTGGATTTGAAAGATTGTCTAAAATGTTGTGCGTCACGATATAAATTGATGACTTTGGGGGAGTCCAAAACTGGTTCTCCTACCAAGGTGATGTGGTATCTACCTATAATATCACGGTTTCAACGCTTGTTTGTAAATCCGATAGATGTGAAGAATTTGAGGTGGCATGCAGATGTTAAGAAAAATAATGATGGGATCCTACGACATGTGTCTGATTCCCCACAGTGGAAGAAGATTGATCTATTGTACCCCAAATTTGGTGAAGAAGATAGGAATTTAAGACTTGGGCTTTGTACAGATGGGATGAATCCGTACAGGACATTGAGCATCCAACATAGCACTTGGCCAGTCATGCTTGTTATATACAATCTTCCTCCCTGACTGTGTATGAAAAATAAGTATGTTATGCTGTCGTTGTTGATTCTGGGCCCTAAAAAACTCAGAAATGATATCGATGTTTATCTTGAACCTCTGATTGATGACTTAAAGAAACTTTGGGGTGAAGGTGTGATGACCTATGATGCTTCACAAAGAGAGACATTTTGTTTGCACGCTATGTTGTTTTGCACTATTAATGACTTTCCATCATACGGGAATTTGTCTAGATATAGTGTCAAAGGAGCTAAAGCGTGTCCTATATGTGAAGAGAACACTGATTCAATAAGACTAAAACATGGAAGAAAGACTATATATCTTGGTCATCGAAGGTTTCTTTCAAAATTCCATCTGTATCGTAGGAAGCACAAAGCATTCAATGGATGGAATGAGGAACGGAGTGCACCTAAACCTATACCAGGGGATGTTGTTTATGAAAGAGTAAAAGATATTGTCAATGAATTTGGTAAGAGATCACAATGTACTATGGCCACACGGAGTGACAATTCTTCATTCAAGAAGAAGTCAATATTTTGGGATCTTCCTTATTGGAGTTCTTTGACAGTCAGGCATTGTATCGATGTCATGCACGTTGAGAAAAATGTCTGTGATAGTGTCATTGGTACTCTGTTGAATATACCAGGTAAGACTAAAGATGGGATAAAACCAAATTGGACCTACATGAAATGGGAATAAGGTCATAATTAACAGAATTACATGAAATGGGTAATAAAAGAACATGCTTGTCTCCCGCTTGTCACACGTTGTCTAGAAAGGAGAAGAAAGCTTTTTGTGAATGCTTGGAAAATATTAAGGTGACACAGGGTTACTCATCCAATATATGTAGATTAGTATCAATGAAAGATCTGAAGTTGATAGGTCTTAAATCTCATGATTGTCACACTCTAATGCAACAAATATTTCCCATGTAAGGTTTGCAATCACCAGACTTTATTTCTTTTTCAACAGTCTGTGCAGCAAAGTTATTGACCCTGATACTCTCAATAATTTGCAAAGAGAAGTGGTTGTTACCCTATGTTATCTTGAGATGTATTTCCCTCCTTCGTTCTTTGATATCATGGTACATCTTATTGTCCACTTGACTAGGGAAGTGAAAATGTTGGGATCGGTTTTCTTGCATTGGATGTATCCCTTTGAACGATACATGAGAGTTTTTAAAGGTGATGTTTGAAACCGTTATTGGCCTAAAGGGAGTATTATTGAGGGTTATGTGGTCAGAGAGGTTATGGATTTTTGCAATGACTTTCTAAGTGGTAATGACACTCCCGTTAATGACAAGAATATTGAGGAGGGCAAAGGAATTTTGGGATCACGGGTGAAAGTAATCAGTCGTGAGCAGTTGGAACAAGGTCACTTGTATATTTTACACAACATGGATGAAGTGAGTGTTTATATCGAGGAACATACCAATTTCATCAAGAGACAACATCCTCGAGCTAGTTCAATGTGGCTTTCTAGAGAGCATAACAAGACTTTTACTAAGTGGTTTGAAGATAAAGTCTTGCATCAACTATCTCAAACACCAGATGATATTACGGAAACTATCAAATGCCTCACTTTTAAACCAAAATCGAATGGTATGTCTTATGAAGGGTTTGAAATTAATGGGTTCACATATTACACAAAGTGCCAAGATGATAAGAGTGTTGTCTAAAACAGTGGGGTCACCCATTCAAGCGTCGACTATGTATTTTGCAAGTGCAAAGGATAAGAGTCCATGTGAAGCTAAAATGCCATATTATGGTGTCATTGAAGACATATGGGAGTTTGACTACATAGATTTCAGAATTTCACCCTTCAAATGTAATTGGGTTGATAACACCAAAGGAGTTATAGTGGATGAATTAGGTTTCACTTTAGTGAACTTTGAAAAGATTGGCGAGAAGGGTGAACTATTCATATTGGCATCACGGGCGAAACAAGTATTTTATAGCGATGATCCTACAAATGATAAATGGTTAGTTGTTCTTCATGGTAAAAGATAGTTCATTGAAGATCCTATAGATGAAGAAGAGTACTATGATAAGTATGATGACTCCAGTCCATTCTCAGTTGGGTTGCCAACTCCACAAAATATTGAAGCTAATGATGACTTATATGTGCGCGGAGATCACAATGAAGGATTGTTAATTGATAAAAGATCGCAATTTTAGAGGCATGCATGTTTATATTTTTTTTATATGTTTCATTTTTCAATGTTTCATTTTTATATGTGAACTATATAAAATGCTAAATGTTTGCTTTTTAATATCAATATCATTTTTAGATATGATGTTTCATTATCTTCTAGTTAATACAAATGCTAAATGTTTACCTTTTTAATGACATTTTCATATGGCTGACCATGATGTCCATGATGAGCATGATGTCCATGATGAGGATGATGTCCATGATGAGCATGGTGAGGATACCAATGTAAGTTTTAAAGACATATCCTATATTTCTATAGAAATTCATTATCTTCTAGTTATGTCATATATCATATATTTCTATATTGGGCTAATTCAGTGTGTTTATTTTGTCAAATTTTAGGTTGATGATGCATATGTACCCTCTGAAGCACTGGAGGCACTTGATGCGCACCACCAAAAAGTTAACAAGAAAAGGGGCATCACTCTGCTAAAGAAGTTAACAATGCTAAGGGGCAGTGGATCCATATTGGCTGTGGAGTTTGATAATGCAGGAAATGAAATTGGAGTGAACCAAAATAACTTTGTAAACTATCTTGTGTGTGTCACTCGAAGCCATTGTGGTGTTAAGTACGATAATTGGCATAAAGCTCCTTAGGAGAAGAAAGACTTGATATGGAATGATTTATGTGTGAGTTATTATTATTTTGTAGATTACAAATTCTATTATTTGCAATTCTATTTTGTAGATTACAAATTCTATTATTTGCAATTCTATTTTTGGATACTAGTTAATAGCAATTCTATTTTATAGAATCTGTTTGCATTGGATGAGAAGTTGCATCGTAAAAGTGTGATGCAACGCGCTAGAAAGATGCTAAGGAACTATAGGACAAATCTCAATAGAGAATACATAAAAGATGGTGATAAGAAGAAGAAGTCAGCCCTTGAAAAGTGGAACTTCCTATACAAAGAAGATTGGGACACGTTTGTTGCTTCAAGACAAACTGAAGAATTCAAGGTATTAAGCGTCACTCCCAATTTAATTAATATATGTTGTATTCACCTATTCAAGATTAACCTTTAGTGTTACTAACCAAATCAATGTACATACTAACTAGGTGTACAGTGAGGCGTAAAGAGAAAGGCATGCATTGAATGTGCATGATCACACAATGGGTCCAAAGGGCTATGCAGGCATTCGCCAAAGACTACAGGCGGAGTCTGCTGCTACTCAGAAGTCCTCTACTACATGTACCACACCCATGTCTCACCATGATGTCTGGATAGCTGGGAGGCAAAACAAGAAGGGTGAAATAAAGAAGCCCGTAACTGCTGAGGCGGCTGCAAAAATGGTAAAATACAACTCAATAATGCATGCCGTTCGAATATTGATTATTTGTGGTGTTTACTTACCAATTTCTGTTGATGGTTATTAGCGGGATTTGCACGAGCAGAGGAAACAGGGCATGTTCATCCCTTAGGGCATAAGGGATGAATTGACAGTTTCTCTGGGTAACCCAGAGCATCCTGGACGTGTTAGGGGTGCAGACACTGGTGTGGGCATCAAAGCATTTTTTGGGCCATCCCAGCGCAAACCTGTCATAAGAGCGGGACTTTCACAAGAAGTGGTAACTTATTCTTTTTTTAGAATGTTACTGCAAAAGGGAATTCAATAATAAGAAGATAATGTTTCTTTTATCCATGTATAGGAGAATAAGAGAGTCGAGGATATAGTTGCTAAGAAGGTCAAGGAAGAAATGTTGTGGTGCCAGGCATCTCAGGCTTCCAATCAGCCTATGGTGACCCGCTCTTCTCCTGATGCACATGCTGAGAGTAATCATGTAGACCCACCACCTAGCACGTCTGATGTAAGTATTGTTTATGACATAGTAGCTAGTCTTTTCAAGATAATATGTTTTCAAGATGATATGTATATATGTATAACATTCTTTATGTAAATTTGTAGGCATTGAAGCCATGCCGCTTAAAAATTGAAGATTATATTGTTGCAGAGGCGCAGGCTTACCCATCCCTTCCTGGGGCAACGATTCACAGAGCTCCAATGCCATAGGGTTACATTCGTATGAGCCTGATACATGTAATCCCCGATTGGAGGGAAGCTGCATTGCCATATTCCCACCCGGATATTGATACACTTGGTGAGGCAGAAGGCAGGGTGATATAGTGACCCAAAGCAGATGTCGTCTACACTACTGAAATTGTAAGATAAATTTACATTACATTAAATTGTTAATGTGTATATATGAGGTCAATTGATCCAAAATTATATATATAGGTTAAAAAGAAGACACACGGAGCATCTAGGCCTCCACCTCCACTTCCTGTATTACCAAGTTGGGTTCCAACTGACCTAAATTCCCGTTAGGTCCTTCTTGTAAGGGAATGGCAGTATGGCTATGCGCACATAATATACATTGCCCTATAGTTGTTTCTTTATAAGCGGATAATGCAGGTCAATCATACGAAAGCTCTCTATTTATACAAGATATTATTGAGTTGTTTATCTATGATTGGCTGAATACATCAATGATAGAGGCATGGATAAGGTGAGATCTTGTTTATACATCCATATACCTTGTGTAGGATCCGATGATCTGGTTTCTTATATATTAATGTATACGTAATACATGTTTTGCAGTTACTTAGTCAAAATTCAATGTAAACAATTTGCATTTGAAAATGTGGGATTTTTTATTCCATCATTGATTAGTCTGGTAGCTAAAGACCCTGATAGTGTTCAACAATACTGTTGTTATGCTTTCACAATTTTTGGTCAAAAAAAGAAGACGATAATAATAGCTCCATTCAATGTGAAGTAAGTTTACTTTGCTTATAATTTGGACTTAAGAAAATTACATTTTTATTGTGGATTTTGAGTTATTAATTTTTAACTTTTTTACCTCTAGTGCGAAGCATTGAGAGTTACTAGTTATTCTCCCCGGGACGTTCATTGTCTATTATCTAGATCATGCGAGGAGTACATTGAATCCAAAAATTGGACACATAATGAGAATGACATTATTCTGGTGAGAAATATTTCATTTTTATATATGCTAACATCTATTACTACATTACTATTTAACTATGCAATTTACTGTGTTACATTAACATGTAGGGGTTTAGATGTGTTCAAAAAGGTTGGAGGAAAGGTCCCCAGTAAAATGAACCAGCCAATAATTTGGGAGAACGTGAAAGTAAGTTCCCGACTCCAATGTATATGTTATTTATGTGAACTGTGCTTATTTGTATTTTTTAATATATTGTATCCATTTTATAGTGTGCTACACAAGACAACGGTTGGGCATGTGCATACTATGTTATGCGGTTTATGAACATGATTATCAAACATGCAGATGAAATCAATGTCGTACCTAAGGTATTATATATAGTCTCATTAGATAGTATGAAATATATCAATCTTATTTATATATTATTACTTATATATATACATCATTCTCTTTGCAGGTGTTTAAAACTGACCCCACTACAGGTAAATCCTTAAAAGATGTACATGCTCCATATACGATGGAAGTATTAAATGATGTAAGAGAAGAATGGGCAAGAGCCATACAAGTAGTGGGGATTGTAAGATATAATTGGGATGCTAATAGCGATGATGAATGATATTTTGTAAATGAATGTTTGTACATGTATTTCTACATGTCTGAATGTTTCTATATGTGTGAATGTGAAAATTGAATTGATGTCTGAATGTATCTACCTATGTGTGAATGTGTGAAAAGAATATTTGTTGATTTTACAGGTTTGTGGCTTGTTTGTTGGCTGATATCAATGGATGTTATAAACCTACAATTTAGTTCCACTAAACTGCAGATTCTCATCCTACGACCAGCCACAGCAGGCCTGCAAACTGATAAGAAAAAAAATCAAACTATAGGCGTTGGTTATTTGTCTAAAACTGACAACAAAGGTTTACAGCGTCGGTTAATAGCATAAAATTGTCGCCTAATTTTCCAGACATCCTGTCCAGCACGGTCGTGCTGGATAGTACGCCCGTGGTGGCAGGTGATATGGCGTCGGTTATTAGTAGACAACCGACGCCATTCTGGGCAACACGGCCGTACAGGACAGCACGCCTGACGTGTATTTTACTACGCGCTTAAACGCAAGTATACGCGTCGAGTAATATAGGCCTTGTGAGGCCCGAGTCGAACTCAGGGATACGTGAATTATTGGAGACTTCTACTAACTAATCGCAATCAGCTAGGCCGATTAACAAAGTAGGGTTTTGTTGTTGAACTTAAAAGAAAATAAAAATCAAACAAAGAAAACAATCGATTAAAGGTTAATTTAATCAATTCAAAGGGATATCTTTAGGATGGCGGTTTCACCGCGGGTCAACATTGTATTCGGTTTCATATAACTCCTCAATCTTCTCTCTCTATCTGGGTAGTGGCCTGAAAAAAGAATTACCCACTGTCGTGGTGTAATTCACTACTTAGGTTTAGGTTGATTCCACCGTCGTAGTAATCATTCCCCTAAACTAAGCGCATTATAAACGATCTCTCAGTTCCCACCATTAATTTTACAACTCCTTTGTCAAGGGTTTTATTAATTAATGTAGAATTCGTCTCTTTTCAACCGTTAATCCTTCTGTCGAAGTGATTAAGGGCATTAATTTATTATTATGGTGATCAAGCATAACAATAGCAATAGAGAAAACGAATTTATACCACGGATATGAAAAAAAATATATGAATTATCAATCTAAAATCATCATACAATGTATCCCCGGGCTACTCCCGGTCCTAAAGATTGAGGGTTTTAGCCTCTCATGTTCATCTTACACGAATACATGGTAGAAATTGGGGAATTCATAAGAAAAACGTGAACTAGATGGGAAAACCCCTGAACGGAGAAGAACCGGTGGATCCTTGGCGTAGAACACAAGCTTTCTCCGCCTGTCGGTGGTGGAAATTGTCTTCGGCAACGTCCGAATCAATCGGGATGAGCTTCTCGGCCTCCGTTCTCCTTTCTCTCCTCCTCGGCACTCGTGCAATCCAAAAATGAGATCCTCTTCACGTCTGGGCGGCCGTCATTAGGTATAAGTCCCTAATTAGGTCGTCAAATAACAACAGCCGTCCGATCGAAATCAAAACACATCCAACGCATATCTGCCGGCGTCGATACCATCGACGCGGGTCGATGGTATCGACGCAGCGGATAAGCGGCAGCTTTCCTTTCTTTTATTCTGGGCGCCTGTGGTGATCTCGATACCATCGACTTGGGTGTCGATGGTATCGACTCCTTTAGCATCGGTTGTTGTCGTTTAGCGACGCTGTAGCTCTCCTTGTGTCGATGGCATCGACTTGCGTCGATGGCATCGACTTGCGTCGATGGTATCGACTTTATCCTCGCCAGCAGCCTGGAAACATCTCGATGCCATCGACTTGGGTGTCGATGGTATCGACTCTGTATTGCTCTTCTCGGCTGACAACCTGTGGCTTGGTCGATGGTATCGACATCCGTCGATGGTATCGACGGATGTAGATACTTGTTTTTCCTGAAATTGCACAACAAGACCAAATAAATCCACACGATTTATGATAAGATGATCAATAATGCTTAAAATAATGAAATAAAGGGGATTTGATATAAAATGATGGCAGAGACCAAATAAAGTGAATTATGCAATAATATCCATGAAAATGAGTAATTAAGGCACAAAACACATATGAAATCGGTCTATAAATGCGACTCAAAATCATCGCATCAAACTTCCCTAAGCTTAAACATTGCTCGCCCTCGAGCAACTAATCCTTAGAATAGAATTGCGAATGTCAACTCACAATCAAAACACCAACCCACCTCACAAATGACTCCCACTGGACGTTCTCAAACAGGCCTACCCTAATCACAGAACAGTAATTACCCTATAGGCGACAATAACCATCAATAAAAGAAATTATCCTTCAAACTGATGAACACTATCACATAAGGCAGTTATCATAATAAAGTTCGCCGATTCAGCCATGGTGCATCTTGTGATCACCTACACTACGTTGCTTGCCCTAACTACCATCTACATGGAAGCAGTTCTCCTGATAAACATGAGTGAGGATAAAATCACGGTGGCCTACCAATCCGAGCAACGGGTGGATGGAATGGGTGGTTCATGGGAGAATTTGGAAGTATTACACAGTTTCAAAATGCATATAACAAAATGCCCTAAATGATACAAATGCACATTAAGAATGCCCTACTGCCTAAAAGTGGGTGGAATGATGCATGCACTAACCTTCTACCTCACAATGAGATAGAAATCTACTCAAGCCACATCATGTACTCAATTCCCCTTTATTATACAAGTGATATCATTCCTTTCTCCCTCTTATTCCTTTTCTTTCTTTTTCTAACATTTATATTTTTTTTTCCAGAATTTTTTCTTCTGTTTTTTTTTCTTTTCCCATATATCCATAATTGCTTAGAGATACATGTATAAGGCCATTTTCTTTCCAATTGGAGATCTTTGCTTTATTTCGAGGGTATGGAACAAATTAGATCACCTATTTAGGAAAACTGAGATACATGGTGTGCTTATGCATGAAAATCATGAAATTGTGAGTGCAACTACATGACATGCACCTAAGGGTAATGTGCATGTATCACTATATATTTTTTTCATTATTCTATGCAAAAACATGAAAATAATAATGCAAAACCTATCTACATGCCATGCACGCAAAAGAAATTGAAGCTGCACTTTACTTCCAATTCTTGGGTGGATTATAGGAAATGGGGTGGAATGATCACAAGATTAAGTGACTGAACCTTAAAAGAAAATTATGTGTCCCTCCTTATTGACATGTGTAGTAGTTTAAAGGGTTCTTTCTCTTACATCTGATTAAGGTCTCATTACCATTTGATTAGGTTAGGCTCAAACAACCGTTACTATCCACTTTTCATGAGTCAATGCGGGTGTGGGTATGACATATTGCTTCAAAGTTGACATAATCAATCATTTTCATAGAACAAGTTCCCCAAGGACAACCAAGTAAAGCTATCCAAATGACACAGAAAATTTTTTCAATTCCCTTAATTTCCCATGAAAACAGCAAGATGACAATTTTTACGACATCCACAATTACACTAGATAGATGTGGATCCTAAATAAAAACTTAAAATTGCAAAAACAAATAACAAAGCAGAAACTAAAAACAACTAAAGAAAAGATAAAAGATAGAGCTGTTCCAGCCACCCCCCTAAGCTTGAATCCGACTATGGCCTCATAGTCAAAAACCAACTTAAGGGTGGAACAGTGATACCCTGATCAATCTTGCGGAGGCGATGGTGGGTATTGTGGTGCCGTAGGATCCCAAGACGGGTACTCCCCCTGGAAGCTTGGATCATATTGGGTCCTCGGCGGAGGCTGTGGATAACCTCCAAAGTAGTCTCGACTCCAGTAGTGGTCGAAGAAAGGCTCCTGCTGCGTCTCTATCCGCTGCAACCGGTTGTGCATTTGTTCTTGGTTGGCGAGGATGAGCCGCTCGTTCTCGAACATAGCCCTTTGATTATCAAGCAACTGTCCCGTTGTCTCATGGATGCCGGTATACAAAGTCATATGCTGGTGCTGCGTCTGCTGGATATCCTGCAGCATGGTATACATCCCTTGCATGGAGTAGGGATCCGCAGCTGGCTGCTCTTGCTGTGGTGATGGCGGCGGGGGCTGAGATGATGATGATGCACCCGGGTGCATCCTAGGACGCTTCCGTGGTGCCACGCGTGCTCGAAGAGGTGTGAAAGCCTCCTCGTCTTCCTCGGCCTCGCCTTCTTGGTCTTCACCTCCGCCTTCTTCTTCCGAGGACTCGATGGCTATGATGGGCCATCGGAAATGCTGCTTGCCCTCGATGTGGAAGACGTCGTCCGGCAGGGATGCCTCCTGGTAAGCTTGGTTGACGTGGCAATGAGCGTACGCCAACCCGTCCCGGATAAGAATGAGGTTTGAACGGTGCAAGTGTTGCACGTTCACCTTACTCCGCGTAGAAATCGGAGTCATGGACTGAAAGTTCAGCCCCAAGTAAAGCGCCAACCCGGTGACCAAACCACCAAAATGAATTGGAGCCTTCCTTGTGCTCCGCTTCACCGCCATGACGTGCTGTAACCAGAATGCTCCCCAGTTGCACTCTTGACGTTTCAGGAGGGCGTACAGAAAGAACAAGTCGCTCTCCTGAAACTTGCTCAAAGCAAGATCGCTCCGCCCGAAGAAGGTCAAGCTAAGCATCCTATGCAATACCCGGACGAACGGGTGCTCAAAGTCAGCTACCGCGGCATTGTGGTAGCTCACGGTCTTCCCTGCCGGCACTGTAACTAGCTCGGCAAAGATTTTGTCGTAGTCGGTGTGGGCGTCGGGGCGTCGGTGATCGTGGCGGCTGTGGTTCCAGTTAAAGATGGCGTTGAACTGCTTCAACGTGATGTTGTAATTGTTGTTGAAGAGTCGGAAGGACACCCTTCCCTGGATCCACATCTGGTCCGATGGCACCACGTCATTTGGTACGACGCAGATATCAAGAGACGCCATGAACTCGGCCACCAGTTCCTTGTATGTGGGCCATTCGGCAAAGAACGGTTGCCCATCCACATGGCAGTCCATCTCATACATGCGACCGGTGTGCCGCGCTTGCCCGGCCAACACATAGGCCAAGTCGGCCTCGAATCCCAGGTCCCTGATCATTCCCCGGTCCACATACCGGGTGGCCTCGAACTTCCGCTTCATTATCTCCTCGTATACCTTTCTTACATCCATGTTGGCATGAATGAGGCGTGGACGAGAGATGGAAGCGGTTGGAGGAGGAACAAACTCCTCGATCTCCCTGGGGTGCGCGCTTGATGAAGATGCTCCGCCCGTATGCACCATGATTGCGAGAAGAATGAGATTGGGAGAAAAGAGCTCGGTGAAGATGGAGAGAAATTCTCCGCTCGGTGAAGATCTTCGCTCGATGACGCTTCTCCGCATGTGTAGAGGGCTCAGGGGAGTGCTCGGCGCAATGGGAGATACTTGCTCTGAGGGTGTGATGTCATATGACGTTGCAAGTCCCCTTAAATAGACTTGATCGGCGCCCCTGTTGACCCGTCGATACCATCGACGCGGGTCGATGGTATCGACATGTCTCGCGGGTAGCCGCATCTGTCGCTGGTATCGACGACTGACGTTGGCTGGATCGGGAAACCCGGATCGCTGACGTGTCGATACCATCGACATAAGTCGATGGTATCGACGCAGCACCCGGATCGCTGACGTGGCTGTTGCGATCGTCGTCGATGTCTTCATGCGGATCGGTGACATGTCCGTCGATGCCATCGACGGGTGTCGATGGTATCGACCTGCTTTTATTGCGACACCTCCGTTTATTGCATTCAACCTGTGATGATGTCGATACCATCGATGAGGCCGTCGATGGTATCGAGTTGACTGAGCAAAATTCGTCTGAAAATCTCCAGAGATCTCGATGGTATCGACTGGGTTGTCGATACCATCGACACTTTTATTGCGACCTGTCTGTGACCATGTCGATGCCATCGACGGGGCCGTCGATGGTATCGACGCAGTGTGATTTCTGCTGGTGTCAACCTGAACCCATGTCGATACCATCGACTGGTGTGTCGATGGTATCGACCCTGCCTGTTCCTGCACATTTAACAAACGGATCAAGGTATCATTTTTAAACTAAAAAGTACACGAAATAAAAGCAAACTACACCTAACATTAAACTATCCTAATGTACCAATGGTTGGGTTGCCTCCCAACAAGCGCCCTTCTTTAGCGTCTTAGGCTAGACGTCGGTCCTTCTTTTCATTCTTGTACAAGTGAAATGAGTTTAACCTCATTCACTTTCCTCTTATAGTTCTCACCAAAGTACAGCTTCAAGCGTTGCCCGTTCACCAAGAACGTGGCCTCTCCATCTCGCACGAGAATCGCTCCATGCGGTCTCACTTCTTCCACCTCGAAGGGTCCACTCCATCGGGATTTCAGTTTCCCGGGATGCAATTTGAGACGAGAGTTGAACAATAGGACACTGTCTCCTTTCTTGAACGTGCGCATCTCAATGTGGCAATCGTGGATCAGCTTGGTGCGCTCCTTATAAATGCGGGCATTCTCATATGCCGTCATACGTAGCTCATCCAATTCATTCAATTCAAACATTCTTTTCCTCCCGGCCTCGTCATAGCGCAAGTTCAGCCTTCTTAGCGCCCAATGGGCCTTGTGCTCCAATTCTACCGGAAGATGGCACGCCCGGCCATACGCCAACCTAAAAGGTGTAGTGCCTATAGGTGTTTTGTATGCCGTTCGATAAGCCCAAAGTGCATCCGGTAGTAATGCACTCCAATTCTTCCGTGTAGATGCTACGGTCCTTTCTAAAATCTTCTTGATTTCCCTGTTTGATACCTCCACCTGTCCTTGCGTTTGTGGATGATATGGGGTGCCAATGTTGTGCTTGACCCCATATTTCTTCAAAATTGAAGCAAATTTCTGATTTCGGAAGTGTGTGCCTCCGTCACTAATGATCATTCGAGGAATCCCGAACCTGCAGAAAATATTCTCTTTGACGAACCTGCACACTACATTCGAATCATTAGTCCTTGTGGGGATTGCCTCTACCCACTTCGACACATAATCCACCGCAAGAAAAATATAAAGATTTGAATTTGAGGACACAAAGGGTCCCATGAAGTCAATGCCCCATAAATCAAATACCTCGACTTCCTGAAACACATTCAGGGGCATTTCTTGTCTCCTTGAGATATTACCTGCACGCTGACACGGGTCACACTGCCTAACAAAATCATAGGCATCCCGGAACAAAGTGGGCCAATAAAGGCCGCTCTCCAACACCTTAGCTGCTGTCCGTGAGCTAGCATGATGTCCTCCCGTAGGCGACGCATGACAATGATGTAGAACACTTTCGTACTCTAACTCCGGCACGCACCTGCGAAGAATACCATCCCTGCATTGCTTCAACAATATTGGGTCATCCCAAAAATAGTATCTCAATGAATGGAAGAATTTCTTCTTCTCTTGATAAGACCAATCTTCCGGGATGATCCCGCAAGCCAGATAATTCACAATTTCCGCAAACCATGGTTCTTTAGAATCAATTTTTAAAAGTTGTTCGTCGGGAAAAGTCTCGGTAATGGGTATATGCAAACCTTGTTCATCCACCCTCTCTAACCTAGACAAGTGGTCAGCCACCACATTTTCAATTCCTGACTTGTCCTTGATTTCAATATCGAATTCTTGTAGGAGCAAAATCCACCTAATTAGTCTAGGCTTCGCATCCTTCTTCTCCATCAAATATTTTATTGCGGCGTGATCCGTCCACACAACCACCTTAGAACCCACTAAGTATTGCCAAAATTTCTCAAAAGCAAAAACAACAGCAAGTAACTCTTTTTCCATGGTTGTGTAATTTAATTGAGCATCATTAAGTGTTTTTGAGGCGTAGAAAATCACAGCAGGCTTGTTATCTACCCTCTGCCCCAAAACAGCCCCCACAGCATAGTCAGACGCATCACACATCAACTCGAAAGGCTTTGTCCAATCCGGCGTTTGAACAACCGGAGCCGAAATCAGCTTTTCCTTCAAAACCTCGAATGCGTGAAGACATTTCTCATTGAAATCAAAAACTGCGTCTTTTTCCAACAATTCCGATAATGGCTTTGCGATTTTTGAAAAATCCTTGATAAAACGCCGATAAAACCCAGCGTGTCCTAAAAAGCTTCTCACCCCTTTTACAGAATTTGGTGGGGGTAGCTTAGAAATCACCTCAATTTTTACGGGGTCTACCTCTAGACCCTTGCTAGACACCTTGTGTTCTAGCACAATTCCTTCTGTCACCATCATGTGACATTTCTCCCAATTGAGGACCAAGTGTGTGTCCTCGCACCGTTGCAACACCTTATCTAAATTATAAAGGCATTCATCAAAAGACGCTCCATAAACCGAGAAGTCATCCATGAAGACTTCGAGACACCGCTCCACCATGTCAGAGAAAATGGCGAGCATGCAGCGTTGAAAAGTCGCCGGCGCATTGCATAAACCAAACGGCATACGGCGGTAGGCGAAAGTCCCATAGGGACATGTAAACGTAGACTTCTCTTGATCCAAAGGATCAATAGAAATCTGGTTGTACCCCGAGTAACCATCAAGGAAACAAAAATGCGACCGACCGGCTAAGCGTTCCAAAATCTGATCAATGAATGGCAAAGGAAAATGATCTTTCAGAGTTGCGGCGTTCAGTCGGCGGTAATCAATGCATACACGCCACCCGGTTACCAATCGGGTGGTGACATGTTCATTCAGAAGATTTGTAGTGACAGTGATTCCCCCCTTTTTAGGGACTACCTGTGTGGGACTCACCCACGTCGAATTAGATATGGCATAAATAATCCCTGCAGCAAGCAACTTAATGACTTCCTTTTTGACAACCTCCATCATGCTTGGATTTAGACGTCTTTGAGGCTGTATGACTGACTTAGCTCCTTCCTCAAGCCGAATCTTATGTTGACAAAGTGTAGGGGAGATCCCCTTGATGTCCGCCACTGACCACCCAAAGGCTCCACGGTGGTTCTTGAGCACTATCAGTAGCTGCTCCTCCTCATCCGCACTCAAGTATGCAGAAACAATCACTGGCAACTTGTCCTCCTCAGCTAGAAAGACGTACTTCAAGTGCGGGGGCAATGGCTTTAACTCCAGATCAGGTGGGCAGATAAGGGATGATTGTAGCGGTGGGGGCAGTGTACCCAAATCTTCATAGTGCCTCGTGTAGAAACATGGAAGCATTTGAAGCATTTTGGCGCACTCCTTGAGTGAAGTACTCCGCATCCACTCATAAGTGACATTAAGCAAACACACCTCTAGAGGCAATTCTGGATATGCATCACAGACAGAAGCAATTATCACATCATCCTCCCACGAAGGTGGAATGTCCTCATTCTCATCATTTGGATACCCGACAGCCTTGCATAAAGAGACAGCTTTCGTTTTCTCCATAAGGTCTACCGCCAAGGTCCCATTGTCTATCCTGCTCATCACATGGGCCATATCTAAAAATGGCTTCCCGAGACAAAGTGAGATATTGCTTTCCACATGCTTCACCATGTTGCACTGTGCCTTTGCTTTAGTAGATGTATTGCTGCTGGGCATGACCATCTCAAAGCGATCATCCGCAATGCCTAAGGTCAAGCGACTTCTCCCCATCTCCAAGATCATGTCAGCTGTAGCTTGAAATGGGTGACCAAGAAGTAACTCATTGCCGTGTTCGTCCTGCATCTCCATCACAACAAAATCAGCGGGAAAAACAAAGCGATCTACCTTTACCAAAACATCCTCACAAATTCCATATGGTTTCACCACAGAATTATCGGCCAATTGGATAGTCATATTGCTTGGCCTTGACTCCTTCAATCCAAGTTTCTTGAATGTAGAAAGGGGCATCAGATTGATGCTTGCCCCGGAATCACAAAGCGCTTCGCCAAATTTGAACTTCCCGATAAAGCATGAAATATTGAAACACCCGGGATCCTGTCGCTTTGGCGGCAAAGTGCCCATAATAAAAGCACTCACTTGCTCCTTCAATACCACAACCTCAGTGTCGGGTATCTTCCTCTTCTTGGTGATTACATCTTTAAGAAACTTTCCATAAGACGGGATTTGTTCAATTGCCTCTAACAAGGGAATATTCACAGATAACTTTCTAAAGCTGTCCAGAAATTTTTTAAACTGTGCATCCACCTTTCTTGCTTTTGCACTATTGGGGTAGGGAACCGGAACGGTATGTGCTCTTTGATGAGGTGGCACATAGGGGGTTAATTTCTGTGGTTCCTCCTCAGTGGCTTGTCCTTCCTTACCATCTTCGGTTGTGTCATCAATTTGCTCTATGACTGGTGCAGGCTGCTCCTTAGCGGTTTCTTCTTCTACTGTGTCCTGCGGTGTGCTTGTGTCATCCGCCCTTGGATTAAGCACCTTCTTACCGCTCCTCAACAATATGGCCTTGGCCTGTTGGTTTCCCCCGGGAACATTGGTGTTCCCCGGAAAACCCAGATGTGCCGGCTTTTTCAAGCTTGCAATCTCCGCTGCCATCTGTGCCATGGAAGTCTCTATAGTCCGCATCTGAGCCCCGTGGCTCTGCAACGTCTGCCCAAACTGGTTCATGAATTCACCCTGCTGCTTTATTTGCTGCCCAAAAGTGTTCATCAACTCTTGATTTTGCTTTATGACTTGATTGAGCAACTCCGTGCTCTTGTCCTCCGTGACCGGTGCAGGTTTGGCGTCCGGATCTTGCAGGAAGTTGTTTGGATCTTTCCATGAAAATTTCTTGTCCTTCCGCCATGAGTAATCATTGTTCCTGTACCCTTGCTGTTGCCTCATATACTTGACCTGAGCCTCATCCTCGGACTCATTGTCTTCCTTCTGCAGCAACTTCTTTGCGAGAAGATCCATCTTCTCATTCAGCTCTCTCATTGCATTTGACTTACTGGCAACTCTTGCTTGCTCAACTGGGCCTCTTTCTCTTTCTCCCCAAGATTGCTTTCGTGCCATATTCTTCAGTATTTCCCAGCATCTTGTATCAGTGTTATTTAGAAAGAATCCAGAGCCGGCCGAGTCCAAGTTTCTTCTATCATGCTCGGAGAGAGCAAAGTAGAAGATCTTCACTTGGGTTTCCTTGTCCAATCCATGATGTGGACATCTCCTCAACATGACTTGAAATCGCTCCCAAGTCTCAGAATAGGTTTCACCCGCCTGTTGGGTGAAATTGTGGATCTTTCGGATCATATCATTGGTCTTCTCAGGAGGGAAGAACCTCTCGAAGAAAACCTCCACCATGTGATCCCATGACTCAACAAACTCGTCATCGAGGTTGTGGAGCCACTCTCTTGCTACTCCCGCCAAGGAACTGGGGAATAACTTGAGATAGAGCACATCCTGCGGAAAGCGATCTATCTTCACCATATCGCAGTTCTCCACAAACTGACTAATGTGTGCCACTGGATCTTCATTTTTCAGTCCGTGAAATGCATTGGATTTGACCAAGTTAATCAGTGCTGGGTCGATCTTGTATGTAGGTATGTTTAGCCCCTGTTTCTTTATAGGTCCCTTTGATGCAGAGGAAGAAGACGCCTTGATCTTCTCCCATATTGTCTGTGCTTCAGCCATTACTTCTTCTTGTTCTTGCTCAGATTCAGAATTTGTATCACTATGGTGTTCCTCCTCGTAGTAGCCCTCGTCCTCTGGTCCCGCAGATGGAACCTCAGGTGTGCGATTCACGTAGTCTCGACTACGTGTGTGCACCATGCAAAGTACCTGAAATATGGAAATAGGGGTTCAGTACAATGCTTTGAACGAGTTAACACAATTATACAGAAATAAAGGAATTTTTGAAATTGTTTTAAAATAAATAATAAAAAAAATGTGGCCTAGAATGGCCGCTCTTAGCACTCAAAGTGCCAATAATTCACCGTATCCCCGGCAACGGCGCCAAAAAAACTTGACGTGTATTTTACTACGTGCTTAAACGCAAGTATACGCGTCGAGTAATATAGGCCTTGTGAGGCCCGAGTCGAACTCAGGGATACGTGAATTATTGGAGACTTCTACTAACTAATCGCAATCAGCTAGGCCGATTAACAAAGTAGGGTTTTGTTGTTGAACTTAAAAGAAAATAAAAATCAAACAAAGAAAACAATCGATTAAAGGTTAATTTAATCAATTCAAAGGGATATCTTTAGGATGGCGGTTTCACCGCGGGTCAACATTGTATTCGGTTTCATATAACTCCTCAATCTTCTCTCTCTATCCGGGTAGTGGCCTGAAAACAGAATTACCCACTGTCGTGGTGTAATTCACTACTTAGGTTTAGGTTGATTCCACCGTCATAGTAATCATTCCCCTAAACTAAGCGCATTATAAACGATCTCTCAGTTCCCACCATTAATTTTACAACTCCTTTGTCAAGGGTTTTATTAATTAATGTAGAATTTGTCTCTTTTCAACCGTTAATCCTTCTGTCGAAGTGATTAAGGGCATTAATTTATTATTATGGTGATCAAGCATAACAATAGCAATAGAGAAAACGAATTTATACCACGGATATGAAAAAAAATATATGAATTATCAATCTAAAATCATCATACAATGTATCCCCGGGCTACTCCCGGTCCTAAAGATTGAGGGTTTTAGCCTCTCATGTTCATCTTACACGAATACATGGTAGAAATTGGGGAATTCATAAGAAAAACGTGAACTAGATGGGAAAACCCCTGAACGGAGAAGAACCGGTGGATCCTTGGCGTAGAACACAAGCTTTCTCCGCCTGTCGGTGGTGGAAATTGTCTTCGGCAGCGTCCGAATCAACCGGGATGAGCTTCTCGGCCTCCGTTCTCCTTTCTCTCCTCCTCGGCACTCGTGCAATCCAAAAATGAGATCCTCTTCACGTCTGGGCGGCCGTCATTAGGTATAAGTCCCTAATTAGGTCGTCAAATAACAACAGCCGTCCGATCGAAATCAAAACACATCCAACGCATATCTGCCGGCGTCGATACCATCGACGCGGGTCGATGGTATCGACGCAGCGGATAAGCGGCAGCTTTCCTTTCTTTTATTCTGGGCGCCTGTGGTGATCTCGATACCATCGACTTGGGTATCGATGGTATCGACTCCTTTAGCGTCGGTTGTTGTCGTTTAGCGACGATGTAGCTCTCCTTGTGTCGATGGCATCGACTTGCGTCGATGGTATCGACTTTATCCTCGCCAGCAGCCTGGAAACATCTCGATGCCATCGACTTGGGTGTCGATGGTATCGACTCTGTATTGCTCTTCTCAGCTGACAACATGTGGCTTGGTCGATGGTATCGACATCCGTCGATGGTATCGACGGATGTAGATACTTGTTTTTCCTGAAATTGCACAACAAGACCAAATAAATCCACACGATTTATGATAAGATGATCAATAATGCTTAAAATAATGAAATAAAGGGGATTTGATATAAAATGATGGCAGAGACCAAATAAAGTGAATTATGCAATAATATCTATGAAAATGAGTAATTAAGGCACAAAACACATATGAAATCGGTCTATAAATGCGACTCAAAATCATCGCATCAACGCCCTTCTGGCCAGCACGGATATGGCGTCAGTTAGTAGTAGAAAACCGACGCCAATAGAGTCCTAGATGGCGCCCTTTTTGTGGCGCGGATGATATGGCGTCAGTTTTGTTACTTATAACCGACACTGATGGGACCCTGCTAGCGCATTTTCGGTTGCGTGAAGTGTTTTGACATCGGTTGGAAAACTGACGCTGAAAGGGTTCGACTTTTAGCGGCGTCCACATAGGCGTCGCTTGGAAACCGTCGCGAAAAAGGCTTAAATAACCGACGCCAAAGACCGGATCTGTAGTAGTGTGCAGCCTTAATTCACCCAATTGGCAATAACTAATCAAGTGAAACCCCAATCATGTAATGTCATGAGTCGTAGAACCATTTAGTGTCATAACTAGTTGTATGGAAATACAAGTATTCCTAAGATAAAATCAGAGCACATATTGTTGAGTATGTAGGGTCCAAGAGATTGTGTGCCCTTGACATCCTAATCCTAAGACATACCTCGGCAGGAGAACAACTACGACTGTATCTCAGATATTTGGGAGGTGATGGAGGATAGATACAGTTGTACTTCGGATGATAGGGTTTTGTATACCCTCTTTCACTAATACAATGACCTTTTTAAGGGTGGACTATGAAGTTTCACCAATGCCATGACATGTACCAAGGGCAGACTAGGTTGTTTTGCAGCTTGACCTTATGTGTCCCTGTGAAAGACCCGTATTGACGGGGGTGGAGAAGATCTTAGGATTTTGACTCGCCTAGATCTTGTAAAACTGATTGCGACCAAGCGGTGGTCAGTTGGACTTTGAGTGGTAGGATTCAAACTCCCTGGGTCTTAATCAAGACATTATCCATCCTTGTAGTATATCTGTTAGGGTTATACAAAACGCTTCACATTGGATGATAATCCTTATTTGCACCTTTTATATATAGATGTTGTATAATGCAATATAGAAGGTGGCCATGCTTATGTTGTTAGGTACTCATACTGATAAATATATGGATCTAGATAGATATTATATACTGCTAGACTTGCTTACGATGTTAGCTATACTATACTGCTAGATTGCTTATGATATTATCTCTTATGATGTTAGCTATGCTATACTTGTAGACCGCTTATGATGTTAGCTATGCTATACTGCTAGACCACTTATGATGTTAGCTCTTATGATATTAGATATGCTATACTGCTAGCCCACTTATGATGTTAGCTCTTATGATGTTAGCTATGCTATATTGCTAGACCGCTTATGATGTTAGTTATGCTATATTGCTAGACTTTCTTATGATGTTAGCTATGCTTATGTCGATAGACTGCTTATGTTGTTAGCCATGCTTATGTTGGTTAACAATGTATATGTTGATAGTCAGGCTAATGATGATATTTTTTATATGTTCCTTTACGTAACTTGTTAATTATGCCCATTTGTTATGCATATCTATTTGACATACTTAATTTTCTTAAATAGTTTAACTAATTACCTGATGCAATCCATAAGCGTTGTTGAGAGTCATATCTCTTACTGGGATATGGGTCTCGGCTCATGGGTCACTACCTCTTTTTAGTTGATCGACAATAGCGGTAGCAGACCAGTGGCAGTGAGGAGGAGTCTTTGTTCCGGTGAACCATAGAGAAGGTTGTTAGATGTCTAGTGTATCCTAGAGTTGTCCATGTTCTATCGGGTTTGGGCAGAAAAGTTGTATATGATGCTTTAATTGACTCAAGGTTTTGATAGTATTTTGGTGTTTATACATGTGGTATATGTGAATCATGTTCTTCTATATGTATATGTTGTGGCTGAGGCCACTGAGCAGTCGTAGAAGATACTTGACATAATATGAATATACACAAGATATTGGGCTTTTATGTAAATATTCTTGGACATATATGGAATGTTTAATCAGCTTTAATCATCTCCTTTTTCTGCTATGTGATCAATTAGTAATTGATGTGTTTTGAATTTTGAATCATCTCGTTTAGCATAAGGGGTTCTCACATCATTATAGATTTTATTCTTATTTCTAGCTATACTGACTGAACAATTAATGAAGTTTTTTAGCTCTTTTAATAGTAGTCTCTACCACTCGAGTAATACTTGTAAACATTAGAATGTTCCGATGCCTCCATATTGCAAAAAATGTAACCGCTAGCTAGTACATAATGAGGGTGGGGGGTGCCATGCACTGGTTGACTAGAATAATGCCTCATCTGATCTGATATATAGTTATACCAATATTTAGACTTTATATAATACCAACAATATAGTACAAGACTAAAAGTACGGTAATAACTAGCTATAATCTAATATAGTGAGACAAAAGAAAGTCAGTACAATACTAAAAAATTGTCATGAACTTATTGCGCTTAGAGATGTTAATAAAGTTTATAAAATATTAAAATTTAGTACTGTACCAACAACTTATATATAATTAATACCATAAGCAACTAATATTGTACTATATAGTGTTATACTTCTTTGTTGTATTTCAAACCAAAAGGTAAAGGTTTAGTCCAATATTGCTTGTGGTGGAGACTTCCCTCCTCCTTATATATGGACCATTGTCCATAGTACAATTGAGGAATAAAAGGGAATAGGCCCTACGCACGCGCATGGTGGGTCTTGCCAATGGGGTTTGGGCCGGCCCGGTCCGGAAACCCTTTAATCGGACGTGTCGGCGCACGTCGCATCCCGCGCGCAGGTGGGGGTGCAAATTCGGCCTCCCGGAGCCCCTTGTGCGGGTGCGGCCCCGGCTTGCAGTTCCAAACCACAACGCGTTTGTAACCGAACGCATCCTTTCACACTTCCTTTCTTGATTATTTATGTTTGTTTTCCGCTATCGTTCAATATAACAGAAACACTAGACACTATCTTTTACGTTCGTTTTTTGCCGCTGCCGCTACTTCGGTGATCGCTGGAAGAACGATCAAAGACCTCTCGCTGAGGAGGGATTTGCGGGTGCACGCTTCACTCCTCTTGTTGTTGTATCCTGGGAGGGTATCCGCCGTGAATTACTGCTGCACCGACGTTCGTCGTTGAGTAAGGCGGAAATACTCTTAAGGACAGTGCATTCCTGCACGTCTCAACAGTCTCGTATTCTTTCTTGTTTGCATTTCGTTATCACTATCACCGTAGAACAACATATAATTAATACGATCAGCAACTAATACTGTACTAATCCTTGTGTTACCTATAGAAAATATGTATATGTACATGACATAGTGGCATAGGAAATGACAAAAGATGTTTAAAACAGATCAAACATATTATTCCATGTGGTAGTTAAACGGTTGGAGAGCGACTGGCCGGCGGTCCTTAATCCACCCATGGTGATTAGGGCCAGCCGGGAATCTCGAGGCTGCCTTGCCCTTGTATCTGCTTTCTGCTCCCTGCCTACCGATGTTTTCAGTGCTTCTGTTTCAGTCACAACTACCAGGAGTTGTATGCAAAGAACCTTTCTGGTTTTCAGATCGTGTCCAGATACGCGGCATCCATTCTCTGAACTGCCACGCATGGCGTTATTGAGAAGCTCATGTTTTTGTCAGCGAAAATACCAGATCAACTATTAATCGAAATAACGGGCTATTAATCTAACATACAACGGCCAAACGGCTCCTACAGAGCCCAGGAATGCAAGCTGAGTTGGGAACGTTGGTTGGTTTGTTTGTTCGTAACTGGGTTTCGCTGAGACTGAGCCCTCTCCTACAGCCCATTGCTGTCCCACGACTTCCCTCTTCCGTCCAAAATATAAGTATACACATCAAACTGTACAATTGTTCGAGAATGGTGGAGATCGAATAGAACCGCTATCACCGTGGTCCGGTTTCAGCGAAGGAGAGAACAGTACAGCGAACGGCCGAACATTCAGGCTTCCAGTGGTCCAACACGGCCCTTCATGGCATTCTTCCTTCACTGATTTCACCATACCCCAAGACCGACCAATTAATGACGAGTGGTACAAATGAAATAAATAAACCTTGGATACTTTGTGCGTGCTTCCTGCAAGTGAGATGTCAACGTCGACCGGTTTAGGTTCGGGGTGATGACCGGATAATATCAAGAGCGTTCCGCTGAGACGTCGCTGTGTTGGTTTGAAATTTATCTACTAGCCGGAGTGGTCCAATAATGGACGCTGTGTGTTTACTAGCTTTGGATCATGGCAGCAACATTCAATATTAAGACTAGATTGGATGGGTGTAGTAAAGTGCGGTTGAGTGAAGTTGCAATGTAAAAATGTACAACAAACACACACTTTATCATCTTACTATCCTTTACCAAACAGGCCCTTAGTGTGGATCATCACTGCCAAATCTTCATATAATCCGAAACCTATCAACAACTGAGTTCATGGTCGCAACGCAAAGGCATCTTATTATTTGCACCGTCCGCCACATATTGTTCCCATTCAAGATGTAAAGATTACATGTTCATTTCAGCCTACTTGTACACGAAAAACAAAACAGCACAGCTTCAATATACTTGCTTTCGTGCAATGACAAGCCGAAGGTTGACGGATATACATTATATAGAAAGAATGATCCACATCTGTTGCTCAAAAACAAAGAGAAAATGATAAATAACACCCCTTTTTTTCGGATTTTATATCTAAAAGCGCACGTGGAGTTACATACTGTGTTTTTTTTTTTTCTGTCGCAAATAATGGTATATGCATACAGTACGCAACTATCATACAAGAGTTCATATATAGGAATTGAATTGTTGTCGTTAGCTTTAGTTATTTGGTCGTTGGCTTGCACGGGCTAGAAATTTGACAACACCCACATTTATGTTAGACCTACAGCTCTTTACTTCCAGCCCAATTATGTATGTGGCCCATTAGAAAAGCAGCAAGGCCTTGAGTTCTATTCTTATTCTATAAAACAACCAATAAAAATGCATTATTAACAACTGAAACCCCACTCGTTAAAAAATAACAAGTGAGAAAATGTCAATATCTACTTTACGCTCAAACTTCTTTAGAAAATCTGTTGATTCCTAGGCTTCTGTAGGGCAGTCCGGTAATAAAAGCTCTCTATGTCGTTGTTTGCTAATACTTGGTTATGTGATTTTTTCCAGTTAACGAGGCATCACTCAAGCAACGTCATTGTGCTAGATATATGTCTTTTGCATATATTGCCCAGTTCAACATTTGCAGTGATTATGTTATAGTTGGTACCTAATGAGATACACACATCGTTACAATTGGTGAAGCAACTAAATGGCTGGGTTACACCCGTGCTTCATCCACTCTGATAGATTTGTATATAAAAAGATGAGATGTGTTTTCCTCTTTGAGGATTTACAGAATTTGATTATATATTATTATATGTTCACTGTCTTCGAATTTTAATTAAGCATATAGGGATGGCAATGGTTACACTACATTTTGAAGCATACAAATAGTTATGATATAGATGTAGTCTTTATTTTAAAATGGTGGTGTGCGGTTATAGTCTTTCTGTTGGGAAATATGGTTACAAAATAGGCAGCGAAAATAAAAATTTATCTATCATATTCCTATAAATCAGCGGATAGTTGTTGAGGATGTTGTACCGATACGATCATGGATGTGACAAGAATTTATTGCAGAAGTGTTACGATGTATAAATCCAAAGAAGAAACATTATATTTAACATGGAAAACTCTCCCCAAGACAAGGAGAGAAAAACCACGGGCAATACTGACTAACAAGTACTATGTAATTAAGATTACAACTCAGATTGCCTAGATTTAATTATCCTAAATTCAAGTTGCCCTCCCCACATGAGAAAAAATATTTGGAAGAAGAGAATCACGCCCAGTGTGTACCAAACTTCCTTCTTTACTTGATCTCATCACGAGGCTGATGTCGTTGTTGGGGACTGCTTGATGCCGTTGTGACCGCTGATTGGGTTGGACCATTGCCTCTATGGCAACATTGCATATGTAAACGTCAACCGCTACTTTGCTTCAAGACAAAGTCGCTAGCCATCTCTTACCAACCAAGAGAGCTTCTTTGTCAGTGCACCCCAATGTATCATTGACTGTCACCTGCTACTTCACTTCAAGGTAAAGTCATTAACCCTCTCTTATCCAACCAAGAAAGCTCCTCCAGTTGTTCTTGTTCTCCAGATCTTCTACCACAGAAGGAACCAACAAGCAACTGGAGGGATCATGCCTAAATTGACAGGATGATCTTTATGGCCTCCCCTAGGGCCTCTATTAATAGGCCTCCATGCATGTGGTTGTAAATAGAAATTTGTAACAACCCCGCCTCCTGGTAACCCCCAATTAAGGGAGACCAAGAGGTCAAAGCTGTTATCCCAATTTCCCGGATCATAGGTTTGACAAATAATCAGTAATAATTATTAAATTCTACAATGACTATACTGAAAGCTGGAATAAAATAAAACTTTGCATACCTTTTTCAAAAACTTGGTTATCTAACTTCAATCCACATCTGGACTCTATTCTAACTAATCCTCCTTACACTTTATTTCTAAATTTCACAATATGCCACTTTATTATTTGTCCTTTTCAATTGTACCTAAAATGCTGACAAACAAAACATCAATCAACATAAATGAATATGATGGTATGTGGGGGAAACAATAATCGTACAATTAACTATAACAACACATTGCAACCAATTAGGATTTAACAAACAACTTTACATTTTAAGCATAACTGCTCAATTCATCCATACCCTAGCCTCTGCGATGTCCCTACAGTGGACTTGGATGCTACCTTCCTTATGGTAGATCTCCATTAAACCCCTCATGATCCTACTAACAGGTGAATCAATTTCTAGGGTTGAGTCACATGGCACTACCCATAGGTAGCCCACTCCTTAACTCATGGTGTGCTAAAGAGTCTCATGGCACTACACATGCGTAGCCCAATTTCTAACTCATGACAACATGATGTCCTACTAAACAAGTAGGCCCTATACCAGGTTACCCTTTTTATCATTAGAAAATCCACAGAGGAGGACCAAGATCTGAGTTAGTCATGCATACATATTTATGGTGATAATCATAGTCACTTTATAGTTGCATGAAATAAAAGTCATCCAAGCAGTTATTTTCAAGCAACCGATAAAACATCCGGGAATCTCCATGAAACTAAAGCGATTAACCATAAGCGTAACCACATACCTGATCCAGAGCAACTTGATGTCCACACAATAATATTAAAGAACAATCAAATAAGCAATCATCAATATCCTGAAATCAATGCATAACATCCAAGTGTCATTGTTTTATTCAAAACATTCTCAAGATAGGCTTGGATGCCAACCTAGGATATCTAGGCCAACTTTAGGGTTTTATTAGGGTTTTAGCCTCCATTATGCATTTATCACTTTTAATACTCTTTTAGTTCACAAACCCTAGTTTCAACATCATAGGCACAATTGAAAGTCAATTAAGTCTATTATGCCTCTTTTACACTAAAACTACCATCTTTATCCTTTTAAGTCATGACACGATCATTAGGCCCAATTATCATCTTTGGTTCCTTTAAAATTAGCAACTTATCTTTTATATAGTCTAGTTCACATATGAACTCTATTTATCACTAATCTCACATTTATCCATTAGAAAACCCTAATTACCATATTAAGGATATTTATCCACAATTAGCATCTTTCATACTCGAATAAGCTTAAAATCATCATATCTCAGCTTTATACATATATTTGAACAATTAAAGCCATTAAGAATCATAATTACTAACATTAGGGTTTCAATGCCCATTAAAGCTCATTTATTTACATGGAACCCTAAATTAATCAAATTTTCATGTAAAATGGATTGCAACTTTACTTTAATATTCAATAGGTTAATACTTCCCAAGTTAACCCCTTAAACCTCAAAGATTCATCCTTTACCCTCAATTAGGGTTTCTAACCATACTTTTAATAAAACCAATGTACTTTTGCAAATAGATACTAAATCATTCTTTAAAAGTATTTTTATTGGATTCTACGCATTTTCCTGATCAATTTTCATATTTTGCATGTTTCCATCAGAGCTACCCATAAAAAGATACAAAATTTACTTATTTGGACCAATGGGATGCTGACACGTCAGCAATCCCCATGCAACACATCGCCCAACCGAGAACATAACCAAGTTATGCTATTGCCCTCATGTAAGTTGTTGGTTCTTCAACCTACGGAGGGGCAAAATGGTCCAAAGCCACCAAACCTCCTTACTCCTCGCACAACCTTAGCGTTGCCGGATACAACAGCTAGGGGGAGGGTCTCCTCCTTCCTTCCTTGGATCCTAGGGCACCCGCGACGGCCCCATTGCTTCCGCCGCCCTCCGCTGCACCTGCGGAGGCCCCCAACTGCGGCCGAGGTGGCCGGAGTCAGACTCTCCAACCTACAACCTGTGGCCGACCATGCAGCCATGTTGCTGCTGCTGCGCAAGGATTAGGATGAAGGGATGGCCACCGAGCATCCCTGTTACAACCTCAATTTTGCATGTGTTTCATAAGTGAAATATAATGTTTTTGTGAATATGGACTTAATTAAAAAGGTGGTATTCTTCACTTCAAAGAATGTATTTATTTGCAATCCTTCCTTTTGAGAGGAATTTCGTGGTTCCTATTAATATATGAATCCAATAATGGATATAAAAGAGAAGAAAAGAAGAAAAGTCCAAATAATGGAAAAAGATAAAACATGATGGATATTAAGCAAAGTATTTATGAGAAATACTTGGAAATATCTAGAAAGTGGCATTAATGTCCACAATTGAGTAAAATTTGTTTACATATGATTTCTAATAAAAGAAATATGAAAAGAGGAAAAAAGGAAAAGAAAGATAAAGAGAAATTCTTGCACAAGAATATTTTGATAAAGAAATAATAAAGATAATGAGAAACAATAGATGTAGATGCATCTAGAAGGATAATAAGTATCCTTAAAAAGGAATTTCGAAATAATAGAATTTCTTGGGGTCCAAGGAGTCCCAATGAATAAGAAGAAAGAGAAAATACAAAATAATACAAAATAAGAGGATAATGTGATACATAATTGATGACTTTTTGATAATGTCAAAAAGAGATAGTTTTGCTTCAAGAAAGAAGAATTTAGTGGCCAATAGATTAAAAGTGAAGCAAAAGAAGATGAAAGAAGTAAATTTCGAATTCCTTAATAACTAAGGAATACTAATAAACAAGGAGATATTTAAGAAAGAGGGAGACTCGTGGGAAAAAGGGGCTTTTAACAAGTTTATGCATATATGTGTATGTATAATTATTGGGCAAAATAAATCAAGGATAGAGCTTTGGAAAGGTGTGTGGATGGTGGCCCTTCTATATCCATAAACCCCGTTGTTTCAACCATAAGGGACAGGAGGAATGAAACCACATTTTCCTCTTCTTGAATGTGGGCATGTTTGAAACGTCTATTTCGAGAAAACAAGATTAACTAATGCGGAAGCGTTCACTAAGCATCGGATTACCAGAAATCACTTAAAAAATTTAAACTTTTTACGAAGAGATCCTTTAAAGGTAAAGCTTTCTCATAAAGCAACATGATAAGTTGTTTACAACTGATCCATCAGTAAAACTCTGTAAGGCAAGATACAAAAGTCTCTAAGGACTGTACCAAAAACTTGAAAGCACTAACTATTACTCCGAGGACCTGAGAGTACAGAGACGACATATAGGACTCTAACACTATCTACACATGACATAGCAGCCAATGCCTCCACCTGAAGCTTCACTACTGTCCTTGGTACTGCTGATGCTGCCCTTCACCTATTGAAGGATTTCTACCTCCTCTCCCACGTCCACCGAAAGGTTGAAATCTACGGGGTGAGACAATTATAAAAATCATCCCAGAGAGAGATATAACTCTTTTCCAGAAGCATAATTATTGCAGCATAAGAGAATAAATGTACACAAAGAAGTTATGTATATTTGAGAGTAGTTAAAACAATATTTAACAGATTAAACTATTCTTTTATGACCTCATCTTCCTCAGTCAGTGTGAGGATCAACATGCAGGACATCTAATGTCTCTGCTACTATGGCTTACTAGGGTATTCTGGTACTTCACTATTAGAGTCACAGTGACATTCTGTACTCTCTTCGCCATCGAAAGATTTCTTGTTTATCTCTCATCGATTGTGGTATAAAAGACTTCCTCGGGAGATTAGTGTTACATCACCCCGGCATAACCCATAGTGAAGGATTGATAGATTACGATACATATACATCAATCCCTACACTAGGATGTAAGGACATTCACATCCATTTTCCCCACATACTCAAAAGTATGTGATCCAGGAGTTCCCTTAGGAAAACCTGTTTCACCATCATGTAACTCCTGACAATGATGGATCTATGATCAGGGCTCTACATGGTATGATTATACTTGATAAGTTAGGTACATTTTAGTATTCTTTTAACATCATACATGTTTTCAAACATTAATCATTAGAACAGCTGTTATGAAAGTAGAATACTAAATGTATCAAGTCTAACTCACATAATCATCATTTCTCAGTACTCTCATCACAAGTCATCTCTTAAAGCATGACCTTGATGGTATTCATGGCTCTCACAGCCTATCAATCTCATAAGATGCTATTAACAAGGCATCAGGATAAATCACTTATTCATAAAGCTAACAACATGCTTTCAATGAATATAGTATCATCATCCATACCTAGATATGATCATCCTCATATAGGAACCTGCATGGTTAAATCAACTGATAACAATAAATAACTCATTTAAAGAAATTGTATCTCCCTACTCATACAAGAGCTAGGTTTCCCTGATTTTCATCAATTAGGGTTTACTATTCACCTATTGGTGAATTGATCTCATAACATCACCATGTATGAGAAACATCATCATTAAAGTCCTCAGATAAGATTAAGATTCATCAATTATCATAAATAGGGTTTTCATGATCTCACATAGGTGGATCATACCCTAATCATGTACATTCATATATATTGAAGGTACTTTACTTGGATTTCAACCATAATTGGGATTTTCTCTCTCCTCTTGCTCATAGGTGATGATTACATCCCTCTAGATTGGGTTAGGTCTAATCAACATTGATAAGCCTAGCCAAGTCATCACCATTGTAACCATTGGGGTTTGCATGATAAAAAGGGGTTACCTACTTGAATCCATAAAGGGTATTTTGGTAAAGTTCACCATTGATCATAACATGGGTTAATATACTAACCACTTGACCCTTAATGTCCCTAGGTATCATTAGGGTTTAGGTTGAACAACCATCAAACCATCTAAGCCTTCAAGGCATTAGGCAGACTTATCCTTAAAAGTCCCCAATAGGTTTCACACCTTCAACCTTCAAACGATCCTGAGATCGTTTAAGGTTGTAGACCGTTTAGCTTTGGTTGACTTCAAGACCGCATGACACTCAAGACCGTTTACCCTTAAACGATCTTGAGGTCATTTGCCAAAGATGGGGTGAAGACCGTTTAGTCATAGTTTGACTTCTGAAGTCGTTTGAGCTCATTCAGACCTGAAGTCGTTTGAACTCATTCGGTCCCGAAGTCGTATGAACTCATTCGGTCCTGAAGTTGTATGAACTCATTCGGTCCTGAAGTCGTATGAACTCATTCAGTCCTGAAGTCGTATGAACTCACTCGGTCCTAAAGTCGTATGAACTCATTCGGTCCTGAAGTCGTATGGTCCTAAAAGCTCAAGATCGCATGGACCTCCAAGGTGATTCAAAGGGTAAACTCGGTTAGGGTTTCCTATGTTGAAGCCTTCAATTGGTCTCAAGCTTGCTAACCACTTATCAATTGAGACAATTAGGGTTAGCCTTAACCAATTGATCACTCAATTGATCCTCAATTGATATCCAATTAGGGTTGGAGTTGGTTCAATTAAGGTCTATAAACATTCAACCATCAACACTCAACAATGTGAATCAAATCGAAGTTGATCCCATCAATTGACCTCCAATCGGGCTCAAACTTGGCCCAAACGGTCTTGGGATCGTTTGAATAACCTCCAAACGGTCTTGAGACCGTTTGCCCAAGAATTCATCAAAATCTAAGTTGATTTGATAGGGGTTGAACCTTAATTAAGTCACAAATCAGCAATTTGATTATTTCAATAACCCACTGTAATTGAGCCCTCAATTGATCAAATTACCTTAACCCTAGACCTCCAAACGGTCTTGGGTTGACACCAAACGGTCTTGAGACTGTTTGGATGAGTTCCAAACGGTCTTGAGACCGTTTGCCCATCCATCCTTTGGACTCTAGAGAAAATTCATCAAGGTTTGATCTATTGAATTGATCATCACATCAATACTTAATTGCAATATGATTTGGTACCTTTGGACATTCAATTGGTCAACTATACTTGACCCCAGACCTCTAAACGATCTTGGGTGATCCCCAAACGGTCTTGAGACCGTTTGGATGATTCCCCAAACGGTCTTGAGACCGTTTGGGCTAATCAACCCAAAATCACTAATTAACTCATTGGAATTTCAGCACTGATTTCAATTAGGATTTGCCCTATTAAACAACCTTCAACTCATAACTCGTTTGGAATTAATCCATCAAATTTGGTGAGTCATTAATCAACATCATTATGAACAGTAATCCCAAACGGTCAACGCTTGGTCAACCATCTTAAATGGTCTTGAGACCATTTGCCCAAAAAGGGAAAATTAAACAGATTGAAAATCAGAACTTAATTCAATTGGATTTGCTAATTGATTTGCTTATATATCACGATTCCTTTGGAGTTAACCCCTCAAATTTTGTGGGTGATTAACCTACATAATTATAAACAGGATTCCCATACGGTCATCGCTTGGTCAATGCGACCAAACGGTCTTGAAGGCCGTTTGCCTTCATACGACCCTGAAACCGTTTGCCCACCAAACGGTTGTGTAAACCGTATGGGAAATTGGTGGAGGTCGTTTGGTAAAGTGGAAATCCGTGGATAAGCATAGGAATTAACGCCCTTATCTTCTACCTCAAGAAAAGTAGCAGTTCTTCACGATTTTGCTTGCAAGGATGCAAGGGAAGATAGGGAAGAAGAAGAACTAGCAACTATATGCATAGAAAAAGATGTATAAACAAAGCATAAGGTTTAGAGTTATAAAACCCACCTTAAGGTCGTTCCTTGAGCTCCAAGCTTCCAAGCTTCAAGTATTTAATGGTGTCTTGAGCTCCACAGGTCGGCTAAGGGTGTTTCTCCAAGGAAAGGTTGGGAAAAGATGGCTAGAAAGAAGAAACAAGTAAGGAAGACCATAAAACCAACCTTGCACCATGAATTCCTCCATGAATTCGAGCAAGATGATGATCAAAGCTTACCTAGAACTGCTTGGCCGTTCTCCTCTTCTCCAGAGCTCTGTTCTATGTCGGTCTTAGCAAGGGGATAAGAAAGGAAGTGAAGGAAACGATCCTTGCTAAGTGAGAAAAGGTGTATATATACTTTAGGTGAAATTTCAACATAAGGACAACTTGTTTCTCCATATCTCCTCTAGGTCCTTCCCTTATTGTAAACCACGTTTCTCCCTTCCATACTTAAGCAAAACTCATCTTAAACCCAAGGTCTAAAGGTGAAGAAAGCCAACTTCTTACTAAGTTGCACATATAGAAGGGTTATTAGACTTATAACACTATCATTTAATTTATAAGGGTTATCATTCTTATTTAATTATTCAATTGAAGTGGCCTCTTCATCATTCTTACTCTTAATGATGTCAAGAGTCATAAAAGATACTCTAGAATGTGTATTTTACAAGTTCCACCCCATATTTTGGGTAAATTGCACTTTACACCAAAACTAGAGTTTTAAGTACAAGGATTGCTCCACAAGCTGCATCTTGGTGCCCAAGCTTGGAGAATCCATCATACTTTATCATATTCATTCTTATGATGTCTCAACACCAAAGGAACATCTTGACATGTGCAATTTGTAAGTTAACCCCTTTTAATTGGGTAATTTGTACATAGGTCCATGTATTACAAAACAATATTACAACATTTTTCAAAAGGGATAGAAATGGAAATGTATGTTCCTTAGGAGATTTAATTACATACCAAAAGATAATCACAAGTATCTAATTACATAATTAAGCAAAACACCTAGGGTTAGTTCATAACCCAGGTCAGGGATGTTACAATTTTGCTCAACCCCTTCCTTCCCTAGCCTTAGTGGCCTCTAGGGTTCCTGGGAACACGTATAAATAGGAACCCAGGGTCCCTCATTGGAGGATACGGTGATCATCCTCCATAGACCGCAGAAAGAATTCACCCACTCCATGGTTGCAACCTGCACCAACGCTTCCTGAAGAGGCACATCTTCTATTCCATGTACCAATGTCAGAGACTCTCCTAGAGTCATAGTGTCATCCGGGAAGGAATTTGGGAGAGTGTGAGCCGCGACGCATAGGCCGGCAGGCCTAAAAAGCTGCAGCTGCAAGCTCTGCAACCAAAACCCTAGTCATCAGGGTTATAGTCTCTGACCAGCTCCGACCGCGAGCAGTGGGCCTGGTCGACGTCGTCGAAGCCTAAGGGAGCCGCCCCGAGCTCCTCCACGTCCTCAGGCCCAGGAGGAGGGGTAGGCCACGCGATTGGCTCACTCGCAGCGTACGCAGGTCGACGCTGTGAGGAAGAAGATGATTCTGTGACATTTGACTATTCTACCCCTTATAGCGTGTTGAATGAGTGGGGGCACGGGCGTCTTTCCACCTGATCCGCAAGGGATTGCCAGAAAAGGGAATTAAAAGTACACGTGGCGCTCTCCGATTGGCCAAGGGTATGTGATTTTGTGAAAATCTTAATTAATTATTGGTAACTCGGATCTGGACATGTTATATATGAAAGTTGATTAGAAAAATGCAAGGAGTGCAAAAAAAATATAATTGAGGCTTCAATTTTCTTGCAATTGGAAAAGTGTATACAGTTATCATCTTTAATGGTTTAATTAATGGAAAACCCTTAGAATTGACGATAGTTGGATATAATGATGTTCTATGAATGTTTGAATGAATATTAACCTGTTACTAATAAAAAGAATGATTTATATCTAAAGAGATGGTATTTATGCATAATTGGCTTAATTTAGGGTTTCATATACCTGAGTATGCAGTAATGGGCTTAGAAACCCTAATATAGGAGAATATGTCTTTTAAATGGTTTAAATTGTACAAATCTATGAAAAAGATAGAGTTATGTTGTTACAAATCCAATTTGAGTATAAAAGTTCCTAATTGAGGATAAATACCCTTAATGTAGTAATTAGGGTTTTCTAATGGATAAAGGTATTAATTAATGACAAATAGAGTTTATATGTGAATTAGACCATAATGAACTATGAATTGGTGATAAATGAGCATAATGATCTTGTCATGGATTAAGAGGATAAAAATGGTAGCTTTAATGTGAAAGAGGTTTAATGGACTTAATTGATGGTTAATTATGCTTTTTCTGAGATAAGAGTTATATGTGGTTAAAAGATAACCTTAGTATCTTTCATGAAGAATAGATGAGATAATTAGGGTTTATGAATAATTGTATAAAATTAGGGTTTAAAATAGTAAGAGATGAAGGGAAACCCTAATTGCAATGGAAACCCTAAAAGTGGACTAGAAATCCTAGGAAGCGAGCTAGGTTTAATAGATCTTGATGACATGAGTGATAAAAGGGAATTGTATGATTATTTCAGGATCTTGTTGTATGTGCTTGCTTGCTTGGATTTCTTACTTGCATGGATTATTCTGTCTCAAGTCAACCTGACAGGTATGTGGTTACACTTATGAATAATCGCTTTAGATTCACGACGATTTCCAAATGTTTTTATCGGTTGCTTGAAATAATTGTTGAATGTCTTTTATTTCATGCAACTATAGAGTGACTATGACTATCACTAAACATGTATATATAACTGGCTTGGATCCGGATCCTCCTATGTGGCTTTGCAAATGCTAAAAAGAGGTAACCTAGAGCAAGGTCTAGGTTATCATGAGTTAGAAATTGGGCTATCCACGTGTAGTGCCATGAGACTCTCAGCATACCATGAGTTAAGGAGTAGGCTACCTACGGGTAGTGCCATGTGACTCAACCCTAGAAATTGATTCACCTGTTAGGTGGGATCATGAGGGGTTTAATGGGGATATACCAAAAGGAAGGTAGCATCTAGGTCCAAAGTAGGGACAGCGTAGAGGATAGGATATGTTTGGATGGCGCAGTTATATTTAAAACGTAAAGTTGGTTGTTAAACTGTAATTGACTGTAATATGTTGTTATTAATTGCACGATTATTGTTTCCCCCACATACCAGCTTTATGCTGACCGACATTTTGTTTGTCGGTGATTTAGGTACAAGTGAAAAGAACAAACTGTAAAGTGGCAGTTGTGTAATTAAATATGAATTAAAGTGCAAAGGAGGATTAGTTAGAATAGATTCCATATGGATAGAAGTAGAGATCCAAGCTTTTGAAAAAGGTATGCAAAAAGTTAATTTTTTATTACAACCTTTCAGTTTAGTTTAGTAGAATTTGATAATTATTATAGATTATTTGTTGAACCTTTGATCCGGAAATTGGGATAACGGCTCTGACCTCTTGGTCTCCCTTAATTGGGGGTTACTAGGAGGCGGGGTCATTACATTTGGTATCAGAGTGTAGGTTCCTCATTTAATCTTTAATAATTATTAAATTTTACAAACTCCGTAGAACTCAAGGGAGTTATTAGAGGATTTTCCGAAAGACTGGGGTGTCTAGAAAAGGAACACGTCCGGGGGGCTAGCAAGATTTTCCTCCGAACCACTAGTCGGAATATGAGGACTCTCAGATTAGTGTAACTGCCTGGCCGATGTCTTAGGATCTGACTCAAAATAAGATACCTTAAGAACTCTCTCATCTTGTTCATCCCTTATCAACTCAAATGCTATTAAGGATTATAAGGATTAGGGTTTTCTCTCTTTTCCTCACCCTCTTGAGGTATGGGTAAGGTTGATAAAGATTAAGGAATCTTCCACTAAATTAATGAAAAGCATGTAAATTAGATGTCATGGACATAAGCTTAATAGATTAAGCGTAAAATAATAGATACGTGCTTAGGTCGTATGACATAAGTTGTCATGCCCACAGGAGAGACCTGAGGCTAGACCTTCTTGTTGGGAGGATAAGTAAAGAAAGTTAGTCTTGGAGACCTGGCACATCCTCCAGGTAATGCTAACCCTAACCCTAAGTAGTGAGATGACATGATGACTTATATGTCATGGTTGACCGGGTGTGTGGATGGACATGCCTTTGGATGCCTTATGAGCCATGAGAGGTTGGATAACCTAGTACCTTTGATGACCTAACCCTAGAAAAGGGTCGTGCATGTTAGAGAGAGAGAGAAGGACCCATGCAAGGAGGTTAGGAACCTAGACTCCGAGATATGAGAAAAAGATGGGAGTTGAGGATGATGCAACCTAAGTGGATGATAATGGTTGCCTCATGCATGATCCCTGGAGGCTGGTGGTATCTTGGTTGTCTTTAGAGGAACTGAACCCTAGAGAGAGGATGAGGCTTCTGGCACCTATGTGCCTATGGCATAGGTGTATACCTTTTGAGATAGGAAGAAGAGTTCCTTAGACCTGGAGGGTTTTGTAACAGGTTGTGAGGCCTTGCACCTTGTTGGTTGTCCTTGAGGAGGACTCAACTCTAAAGTGTTGTGCAAGAAGAAGGTTCATGGGAAGTGCATGACATACATTGGACAGGCTTAGTTTTTGGTTAAGAGGTTGAGCAGACAGTGGACATCAGAGAAGTGAACCTAGGGTTCCTATGCCTAAGAGGGGAAGTGGTGTACCCAATGATCATGATGAGATTTGAGTTTCTATAGATTCGAGCATGGTACTCCTCATGTTTAGAGGAAAAGGAAACCACTTAAGTTTAAGGTATGTTTGAGGAAACCCCCCCACAGCTAAGTGATGACATGGGAAGGTATGATCTTGATCCATCCTTGAGGATAGAGAACAAGTATGACTTAGCATGGTTTAGTAGGTGGTCTTCTTGTGCCTTAGTGGATGTTGGGTTAAGCATGCTCATGTAAATATAAACCCTAAGGGTGTTTGTGACCTTTTTTATAGAGGTGTAGTTTCCTCCCATCCTGGGAGATGGACCCTTTCTGTAGGGTGTATACCAGTTTTTGTTGGTCTCGAGGAAACCTAAAGAGGTCTCATAGGATCTTGAGAAGCTAAGTGAAAAGTACATGGTATGAGAATGAACCTGTAGGCCCATAGATAACCATCTCTAAGCACATGTGGATGTGTTACCATGATGGTAATCGGTATGGGGCCTGGCCAAGGTAGGTAGGTCTCCATGACCCCTATGAAAGGATGAAAGTCAGCCCATGTATACAGAGAGAGAAGATGAAAGCTTGGGTAGGGTTCTATGTTGTACATGTACTATAATGGAATCCTAAGTTTATCCTAGGGTCAGGTGGGGATGAGACCGATGAAAGTGGGAGTTGCCTAATTCCCTAGTTGAATGTGACCATAGGGTCGGGAGGTAACAACTATCATTGTGTGAGGGCCATGGATTAGGAGATTGATCACCTTCATGAACTCATGGGACCCAAAGGGCAGATGAGTAGGGCACTCTCTGGATGCATAACGGAAGAAGTATGACTCCAAAAGTGTCGGCACCCTATATACGTAGAGGAGGTGACTAAGGGATGTGTGTAAACCCCAGTAGGTTCGAAACTAGTTTTCCATGGAAGTAACTTTGATGTCGAAATGATTGTGATGTAGAGACATATGTGGCACGTTTCAACTTAGATTTAAAGGTGTACTGGCAATGTGGGATGTACCATCTGTACTCTTAGAACAGGAAGAACTCTGTATTTGGACTACAGCCAAATGCTTATTTCCTCTTATTATGGGAGTGAGAGATAGGACAATACGCATGCCATACACCAAGGATAAAGATGATGTGGGTTGGAACGTTGCTACGAGGTATGAGGACAGAGATAATAATATACCCTAGTAGAGTAAATGATACATGGATGGTTTACAAACACTAAAGAAAAATAAGGTAGTCATCTTATAAGGATGCTTTTATCATGAGCTATGAATTATACAAGGTTGAGAGAATAAGCTCAGATTTGTCTTGATGATGATAGACTTAGAGTTTGAGATGATTAGTGGAATACATGGAGGTGTATGTCTTCAACATTACCTAATACCTAAGAATGTGAAGTGGTAATGGATGCTCTGGAGGAGATATAGCTTCCTAGTATGGCAGGCTAGAAGAGGTTGTTAGGCTAACCCTAAGTTTGTGAAATAAGATATGTTTGGCTAACACTCAGATGTAACAAGATCTTTTGATCGAGTTCGTAGTTTTTTGGTTAGCCGGCCGAGGCCTCGATGCGATGAAAGGATGGTTGTAGAACCTCAGATACACTTCTTTGGAAAGGAAGGTGATGAAACCCTGACTAGAGCAGTTAGGGTTTCTGAGGAATCGATCTTGAGGAATCTTGACATATAGGAGATCATTATTGAAGATCATCATGCATTGTGATACTACAAATATAGTAAGTGACAGTAGTACTTCGGATGCCTAAGATGAAGTTGCATGTGGTGTGTTGCCATGCAAGCCAGGAGGTGAATGACAAACACTAGTAACCCAGTGTATCCATATAGAGGATGAAAGAGTCCTTTAGAGGGGATGGGAGTTCATCACTATGAATATTGTGGAAAGTCTCCCCTAGACCAAGGAAGGTTATGATGCAATATAGTTTATGGTAGATCGCCTTACCTAGATTATATGAGAAAGAAAGAGTTATTTTAAGGGATAGATCTGGTTGAACTACATATGAGAGAGAGATGGTTCAACTACATCATGATGCGAGTTCAAAAGTTCTTGAGTATGACCTAAAGGTTTACTTCCATGCAGTGGAAGTAGGTATAAGAAGAACTCGATGTGAGTACAGTTTATCACCCCTAACTAATGGTTAGTATGATCTAGACTAGAGGGTCTGATGAAAGCATGTGTGCTTGATCAGGGTGATACATAGAGACAGTTCTTGTCCTAAGAAAGATGGAATGATAACCACCATAGCCAGTATCAGGATGTAAAGAAGCTCTGCAAGGGAGGTTGTGTCGATCACCACTTCATTAAGATGATGTTGGTGAAGGGACCTTGCGAAGGTCAAGAAAGGACCACAATGTGTGCAGATGAAGTCGCTTTGATCGTGCAATGGCTGAAAGGAGCCCAAGGACGACATGAGTCATAGCTGATACAAAGTAGACTAACATGCAGTTCACTGTGGGGGAATATGTCGCATGAAAATCCGACCCCTCTAAGTTATAGCTAAGAGAGCTGAGACCCCGATGCATGGGATCTTTTGACATGGTTTGCTGGGGAAGGTTAAGTTTGCCCTTACCGCTCAGGATAATGTGTTGTGTGATGAGTTCTATGTGTCCAATTTAAAGCACTATGTGAGGTACCTGGACCATGTGCAAAGCAATGAACCTAGTGAGCCCCAAGGGAGGCTAAAATGACCTGAGTCACCTATGAGGTTTATAGATGCCAAGGTGAAAGAACTTAGAGAAAGGAATATGTGATGATAAAGGTTCTTTGGAAGTGACACGTATAGGGCAAAGCCACATAGGGGCCAATGATGGACATGTAAAAGTCTTATCCTGAATTGTTTGTTTGCTTGATGAAATTTTAATGACAAATTTTCTTGTAAGAGGGCAAAGATGTTACAACCTCAATTTTGCATGTGTTTCATAAGTGAAATATAATGTTTTTGTGAATATGGACTTAATTAAAAAGGTGGTATGCTTCGCTTCAAAGAATGGATTTATTTGTAATCCTTCCTTTTGAGAGGAATTTGTGGTTCCTATTAAAATATTAATCTAATAATGGATATAAAAGAGAAGAAAAGAAAAGTCCAAATAATGGAAAAAGATAAAAGATGATGGATATTAAGCAAAATATTTATGAGAAATACTTGGAAATATCTAGAAAGTGACATTAATGGCCACAATTGAGTAAAATTCGTTTACATATGATTTCTAATAAAAGAAATATGAAAAGAGGAAAAAAGGAAAAGAAAGATAAAGAGAAATCCTTGCAAAAGAATATTTTGATAAAGAAATAAGAAAGATAATGATAAACAATGGATGTAGATGCATCTAGAAGGATAATAAGTATCCTTAAAAAGGAATTTTGAAATAATAGAATTTCTTGGGGTCCAAGCAGTCCCAATGAATAAGAAGAAAGAGAAAATGAAAACTAATACAAAATAAGAGGATAATGTGATACATAATTAATGATTGTTTTATAATGTCAAAAAAAGATAGTTTTGCTTCAAGAAAGAAGAATTTAGTGGCCAATAGATTAAAAGTGAAGCACAAGAAGATGAAAGAAGTAAATTTTGAATTCCTTAATAACCAGGGAATACTAATAAACAAGGAGATATTTAAGAAAGATGGAGACTCATGGAAAAAAGGGGCTTTTAATAAGTTTATGCATATACGTGTATGTATAATTATTGGGCAAAATAAATCGAGGATAGAGCTTTGGAAAGGTGCGTGGATGGTGGCCCTTCTATATCCATAAACCCCGATGTTTCAACCGTAAGGGATAGGAGGAATGAAACCACGTTTTCCTCTTCTAGAACATGGGCATCATGCTCAACTCCTTTCTTCCCTAGCCTTAGTGGCCTCTAGGGTTCCTGGAAACACGTATAAATAGGAACCCAGGGTCCCTCATTGGAGGATACGGTGATCATCCTCCATAGAACACAGAAAGAATCCACCCACTCCATGGTTGCAACCTGCACCAACGCTTCCTGAAGCGGCACATCTTCTCTTCCATGTACCAACGTCAGAGACTCTCTTGGAGTCAGAGTGTGATCCGGGAAGGAATTTGGGAAAGTGCGAGCCGTGGCGCATAGGTCGGCGGGTCTAAAAAGCTACAGCTGCAAGCTCTGCAACCAAAACCCTAGTTGTCGGGGTGATAGTCTCTGACCAGCTCCGGTCATGAGTAGAGGGTCTGGTCGACATCGTCGGAGCCTAAGGGAGCCGCTCTGAGATCTTTCGTGTCCTCAGGGCCCAAGGGGAGGGGTAGGCCACGCGATTGTCTCACCCACAGCGTATAAAGGTCGACACTGTGAGGAAGAAGATGATTCTGTGACATTTGACTATTCTACCCCTTATAGAACATTGAAGGAGTGGGGGCACAAACATCTTTCCACCTGATCCGCAAGGGATTGCCAGAAAAGGTACTAAAAGTACATGTGGCGCTCTCTGATTGGCCCAGGGTAAGTGATTTTGTAAAAATATTAATTAATTATTGGTAACTCCGATCTAGACATGTTATATATGAAAGTTGATTTGAAAAATGCAAGGAGTGCAACAAAAATATAATTGAGACCTAAATATTCTTGCAATTTGAAAAGTGTATAAAGTTATCATGTTTAATGTTTTAATTAATGGAAAACCCTTAGAATTGATGATAGTTGGATATAATGATGTTCTATGAATGTTTGAATGAATATTAACCTATTAATGATAAAAACAATGATTTATATCTAAAGAGATGGTATTTATGCATAATTGGCTTAATTTAGGGTTTCATATACCTGAGTATGTAGTAATGGGCTTAGAAATCCTAATATAGGATAATATGTCTTTTAAATGGTTTAAATTGTACAAATCTATGAAAAAGATAGAGTTATGTTGTTACAAATCCAATTTGAGTATAAAAGTTCCTAATTGAGGATAAATACCCTTAATGTAGTAACTAGGGTTTTCTAATGGATAAAGGTATTAATTAATGACAAATAGAGTTCATATGTGAATTAGACCATAATGAACTATGAATTGATGATAAATGAGCATAATGATCTTGTCATGGATTAATAGGATAAAAATGGTAGCTTTAATGTAAAAGAGGTTTAATGGACTTAATTGATGGTTAATTATGCTTTTTCTGAGATAAGAGTTATATGTGGTTAAAAGATAACCTTAGTATCTTTCATGAATAATAGATGAGATAATTAGGGTTTATGAATAATTGTATAAAATTAGGGTTTAAAATATTAAGAGATGAAGGGAAACCCTAATTGCAATGGAAACCCTAAAAGTGGACTAGAAACCCTAGGAAGCGAGCTAGGTTTAATAGATCGTGATGACATGAGTGATAAAAGCGAAGTGTATGATTATTTCAGGATCTTGTTGTATGTGCTTGCTTGCTTGAATTTCTTACTTGCATGGATTATTCTATCTCAAGTCAACCTGACAGGTATGTGGTTACACTTATGAATAATCACTTTAGATTCACGATGATTTATGAACATTTTTATCAGTTGCTTGAAATAACTGTTGAACGCCTTTTATTTCATGCAACTATAGAGTGACTATGACTATCACAAAAAATGTATATATATAACTGGATTAGATCCGGATCCTCCTCTGTGGGTTTGCAAATGCTAAAAAGGGGTAACCTAGAGCAAGGTCTAGGTTATCATGAGTTAGAAATTGGGCTACCCACATGTAATGCCATGAGACTCTTAGCATACCATGAGTTAAGGAGTAGGCTACCTATGGGTAGTATCATGTGACTCACCTGTTAGGTGGGATCATGAGGGGTTTAATGGGGATATACCAAAAGGAAGGTAGCATCCAGGTCCACAACAGGGACAGCGTAGAGGATAGGATATGTGTGGATGGTGCAGTTATATTTAAAGCGTAAAGTTGGTTGTTAAATTGTAATTGACTGTAATATGTTGTTATTAATTGCATGATTATTGTTTCCCCCACATACCAGCTTTATGTTGACCGACATTTTGTTTGTCGGTGATTTAGGTACAAGTGAAAAGAACAAACAGTAAAGTGTCAGTTGTGTAATTAAATATGAATTAAAGTGCAAAGGAGGATTAGTTAGAATAGATTCCATATGGATAGAAGTAGAGATCCAAGCTTTTGAAAAAGGTATGCAAAAAGTGAATTATTTGTTACAGCCTTTCAGTTTAGTTTAGTAGAATTTGATAATTATTATAGATTATTTGTTGAACCTTTGATCCAGAAATTGGGATAACATCTCTGACCTCTTAGTCTCCCTTAATTGGGGGTTACTGGGAGGTGGGGTCATTATAATCCCCTTGGTGTCATGGGAGTAGCACGCCTCCATCGCACCTCCTCCACGACCCCTCATTGTTCCAGGGTTCAAACTACCCTCTTCGCTAGGGTTTGTATGCAAAGAAGAAGGAGAAGAGAGAGAGATACGTGGAACTCTCTTGAACTCGAACCAAAGGTTCTACCCCTTATATAGAGGAGGGTATCAGCACCCTAAGATGTTCATCCATGAGGAAAAAAGTCCATCTCCCAAAAGGAAACATATTCCTTCATTGAGAAGTAGTCTTCTCTCTCTTAATTATCTTCTTAATAAACCATATTCATTGGATATTTAGGAATTCAAAAAGCATCTCTCTTATTTTCTTTGTGCTTGACTTTTAATCCATTGGCATGAAATTCTACTTTCTTAAAGAAAATAATATATCTTTTTGATAATACCAAAAGTCATTAATTATGTAGCACATTATTCTCATATTTTGTATTATTTGCATTTTCTCTTTCTTCTTCTTTATTGGGACTCCTTGGACCCCAAGAAATACTAATATTTCGAAATTCCTTTTTAAGGATGCTTATTATCCTTCTAGATGCATCTACATCCATTATTTCTCATTATCTGACTTATTTCTTTATTAAAAGATTTCTTTTCAAGGATTTCTCTTTATCCTTTATTCCCTTTTTCCTCTTTTCCTATTTCTTCTATAAGAAATCACATAGAAACGAAATTTATTCCTTTTATTTGGACTTTTCTTCTTTTCTTCTCTTTTATATCCATTATTGGATTAACATAATAATAGGAACCACAAAATTCCTATCAAAGGAATAATTGAAAATAAATCCATCCTTTGAAGCAAAGCATACAACCTTTTCAATTAAGTAAATATTCATAAAATTATTACATTTCAATTATGAAAACATATGTAAAATTGGGGTTGTAACATCCTTCCCCTCTTATAAGAAATTTGTCCTCAAAATTCCATCAAGCATACAAACAAATCAGGAAGACTTTTCCATGTCCATCATTGGTCCCTATGTGGCTTTACCCTATCCATGGCGCTTCCAAAGAACCTTTAACATCACATATTCTTTTCTCAGAGTTCTTTCACAGGCGACTCAGGACATTTTAGCCTCCCTTGGGGCTCACTAGGTTCATTGCTCAGCACATGACTCAGGTACCTCACATAGTGCTCTAAATTGGACACATGGAACTCATTACTCATCACATTATCCTGAGGGGTAAGGCTAAACATAACCATCTCCACCAATCCATCTCAAATGGACCCATGTATCGGGGACTCAGCTTTCTCATCTATAGCTCAAAGGGGTTAGATTTTCATATCACATATTCTGCCGTAGTGAACTGCATGTCAGTCTACTTTGCATCAGCTCATGACTCATGTCGTCCCTGGGCTCTCCTTTCTAGCCATTATATGATCAAAGTGACTTCATCTGCACACACTTTGGTCTTTTCTAACCTTCGCGAGATCCCTTCACCAACATCAATGTTGAAGACTGGATCGGGAAGCGAGCATTCTTGGTAAACATGGTTGACATGGAAGTACGCATACGCCAAACCATCTCGAAGAAGTATGAGGTTGGAGCGGTGCAGATGTTGCAAATTCACCTTGCTCCTGGTGGAGAGAGGAGTAAGCATCTAGAAATTCAACCCAAGGTAGGAGGCCAGCTGTGTGATAAGCCCTCCAAAGTGAATTGGCGCTTTCCGTGTACTCCTCTTCACCGCCAAAACCCGCTGCAAAAAGAAGGCGCCCCAATTGCATTCTTGACGTTTTAGGAGCTTATACAAGAAGAATAAGTCTGTCTCCTGAAACTTATTGAGGGCCAAATCTCCCCGAGCAAACAATGTAGAACTGAGCATCCGGTGCAGTATCCGGACGAAAGGGTACTCGAAATCAGCTACCACAGTATTATGGTAGCTCACTGACTTGCCCGGCGGCATCGTAACCAGCTCGGCGAAGATGGCATCATAGTCAGTGCGGTTGTCCGGTCACCGATAATCATGTTGCGAGTGATTCCAGTTGAAAATCTTATTGAATTGCTGGAGTGTAATGGTGTAGTCATTGTTGTACAACCAGAAAGACACCCGACCCTTGATCCACTCACGGTCGGAGGCTATGACGTCGTTGGGTACGACGCAGACATCCAGTGATGCCATAAACTCAGCCACCAATTCCTTTTACGTGGGCCACTCACCGAAGACCAGTTGGCCATCTGCATGAAATTCCAGCTCGTCAGGCCGTCTTCCCGTGTGTCGGGCCTGACCCTTCAGGACGTAGTCAAGGTTCTCTTTGAACTCGAGGTTGCGGATGGTTTCCCGTTCAACATAACGGGTCGGCTCAATCTTCCTCTTTAGAATATCCTCGTATATCTTCTTCACCTCTACAGATGGATGAATCAGCCACGGGCGTGCAACTGACGCGGTCGAAGGTGGCACGAACTCCGGGATGTCCATCGGGTTTGCGCGTGAAGACGACGCACCAGCTACGTGCACCATAATTGTGAGAGAAAGGGGAATAAAAAGGGAGCTCGGTGAAGATCGGAAAAGCGAATCTCCACTCGATGAAGAACTTTGCTCGGTGTTGCTTGTCGTCGGGTGTAGATGGCTCTGGAACATGCTCGGCACAAGTGAAGGAGAGTTGTACTAAAGGTGTGATGTCATATGATGCAAATACTCCTCATATATAGCCATGGTCGGTGCTACTGTCCGCCCGTCGATACCATCGACTCGGGTAACACGATCTGTACCGCCGCGAGTATCGACGGTTGTCGATGGCTGGATCTGTGGGGCCCGGATTGCTGACGCGTCGATACTATCGACCCGTCCCCCGGATGGTTGACGTGGGATCGTCGTTGCTGCGATCACCGTTGAACTTGCCTCGTGGATCGTTGACGTGGCGCGTTGATACTATCGACGCGAGTCGATAGTATCGACTCTCTGATTAGGGTAAACCCTCTCGAGGCCCGGCCACCGCCTTCTTTGCATGAATGTGTCGATACCATCGACACGCCCATCGATGGTATTGACTTTCCTGAGATGATGTGTTCTGAAAATCTTCAGAGATCTCGATAGTATCGACACCCATGTCGATACCATCGACCTCTTCTTGCGATCTGCCTGTTGGTATGTCGATACCATCGATGAGGCTGTCGATGGTATCGACGCAATGCGATTCCTGCAGTCGCCAACATGTATCATGGTCGATACCATCGACACAAGGGTCGATGGTATTGACTCTGCCTCAGCCCTGCACATGTAGCAAACGATCACAGTATATTTTTTACACTACAAACTAAGATAAAACAAATCAAACTATGAATGTAAAGGAACTAAACTAAAGTACCAATGGTTGGGTTGCCTCCCAACAAGCGCCCTTATTTAACGTCTTAGGCTAGACAACTTAAAGCACATCATGCATCCGAAAGTGAAATGAGTTTGACCTCACTCACCTTCTTCGTGTAATCTTCGCCAAAATATAGCTTCAACCTCTGTCCATTCACCAAAAATGTAGTCTCACCATCGCGCACCATGATTGCGCCATGTGGTTTGACCTATTCCACCGTGAATGGTCCACTCCACCGGGATTTTAGCTTCCCGGGATGCAACTTCAGCCTTGAATTGAATAAAAGCACACGATCTCCTTTCTTGAAGGTGTGCATCTGAATGTGGCAATCGTGGATCAACTTAGTGCGCTCCTTGTATATCCGAGAGTTCTCATATGCAGTCATTCGCAGCTCATCCAATTCATTTAATTCAAGTAATCTCTTCTTCCCCGCTTCATCATAACTCAAGTTGAGCTTTCTTTGCGCCCAATGTGCTTTGTGCTCTAACTCCACCGGTAAGTGACAAGCCCGGCCGTACGCCAACCTAAAAGGCGTGGTGCCTATAGGTGTCTTGTATGCCGTCCTATATTCCCACAATGCATCTGGTAGTAAGGCACTCCAATTCTTCCTCGTGGACGCCACCGTACGCTCCAAGATCTTCTTAATTTCATGATTGGAGACCTCCATATGTCCTTGCGTTTGCGGGTGATACGGGGTACCAATGTTATGTTTGACCCCGTATTTCCTCAATAGTGTCGTGAACTTTTGATTCTTAAAATGCGTACCCCCATCACTAATGATCATTCGGGGCACTCAAAACCTGCAGAAGATATTTTCCTTAACGAACCTACACACTACAGTAGAATCATTAGTCCTTGTGGGTATTGCTTCTACCCACTTCGACACATAATCAACAGTTAAAAGGATATATAAATTCGAATTTGAGGACACAAAGGGTCCCATGAAATCTATACCCCATAGATCAAATACGTCAACCTCTTGGAAAACATTTAGGGGCATCTCTTGTCTCCTTGAAATATTACCCGCCCTTTGGCAGGAATCGCATTGTCGCACGAACTCATAGGCGTCTCTAAACAAAGTAGGCCAATATAGGCCACTTTCCAACACTTTGGCAGCAGTACGAGATCTCGCATGGTGTCCGCCCATAGGTAGAGTGTGGCAGTGACGAAGAACACTCTCGTATTCCACCTCAGGTACACACCTGCGTAGGACACCATCCCTGCATTACTTCAAAAGAATGGGGTCATCCCAAAAATAATATCGTAGAGAATGGAAAATTTTCTTCTTCTCTTGATATGTCCAATCTTCTGGGATGATCCTGCAGGCAAGATAATTCATAATATATGAAAACCAAGGATCTTTAGAATTCACTTTCAAAAGTTGTTCATCTGGAAATGTCTCCGTTATGGGTATGTGTAAATCTTTTTCATACACCCTCTCTAACCTAGACAAATGATCCGCTACAACATTTTCAATCCCCACCTTGTCTTTAATTTCGATATCAAATTCTTGCAGAAGCAAGATCCACCTAATCAATCTAGGTTTGGCATCTTTTTTTCCATCAAATATTTAATAGCGGTGTGGTCAGTCCAAACAATGACTTTCGATCCAACTAAATATTGCTGGAACTTTTCAAAAGAGAAAACAACAGCAAGCAATTCTTTTTCAGTAGTCGTGTAATTTAGTTGGGCATCATTCAAAGTCTTAGAGGCATAAAAAATCACGGTGGGTTTATTGTCCACCCGCTGCCCCAACACGGCTCCTACAGCAAAATAGATGCGTCACACATGAGTTCAAACGGCTTAGTCCAATCCGGTGTTTGAACAACCGGTGCGGAAATCAATTTCTCCTTTAGCATGTTGAATGCGTGTAAACATTTGTCATTGAAATCAAAAACGGCATCCTTCTCGAGAAGATCGGATAGAGGTTTGGTGATTTTTGAAAAATCTTTTATGAACTGATGATAAAATCCGGCGTGTCCTAAAAATCTTCTTACCCCTTTTACCGAATTTGGTCGGGGCAATTTATAAATTACTTCAATTTTAACCGGATCTACCTCCAAACCTTTGCTAGACACTTTATGTCCTAGCACTATCCCTTCACTCACCATCATATGACATTTATCCCAGTTGAGGACCAAATGTGTGTCCTCACATCTCTATAACACCTTATCCAAATTATAAAGGCATTCATCAAAAGAAGCACCATAAACCAAAAAGTCATCCATAAAGACCTATAGACAGCGTTCTACCATATCAGAAAAAATGGTGAGCATACAACGCTGAAAAGTCGATGGTGCATTGCATAATGCATAGGGCATGCGGCGATACACGAACGTTCCATAGGGACAAGTAAAAGTAGATTTCTCTTGGTCCTTAGGATCAATTGAAATCTGATTGTACCCCGAATACCCATCCAGAAAACAAAAGTGTGATCGGCCGGCTAAGCGCTCTAGAATTTGATCAATAAATGGGAGAGGAAAGTGATCCTTTAGCGTAGCGGCATTAAGACGTCGGTAATCTATACAAACTCGCCACCCGGTTACCAAGCTGGTGGTGACAAGTTCATTTAAAATATTTTGAGTAACAGTTATTCCCCCTTTTTAGGGACTACCTGTGTGGGACTCACCCATGTCGAGTCTGAAATCACATAAATGATACCTGCGGAGAGAAGCTTGATCACCTCTTTCTTCACAACCTCCATCATGCTCGGATTCAGTCGACGTTGCGGTTGAATCACCGGCTTGGCTCCCTCCTCAAGCCGAATGTTATGCTGACACAAAGTTGGGGAAATCCCCTTAATATCTACAACAGACCACCCAAATGCTCCCCGGTGGTTCTTCAGCACTATCAACAACTGGTCCTCCTCTTTCGCACTCAGATATGCAGAAATGATGACAGGTAACTTGTCTTCCTCAGCTAGAAAAGTGTACTTGAGGTGTGGTGGCAGCGGCTTTAACTCCAACTCTGGCGGACTGATTAAAGATGATCGAAGCTGTGGGGGAAGTTTGCCTAAGTCCTCATAATACCTTGTATAGAAGCATGGCAACATCTGAAGCATCTTGGCACACTCCTTGAGTGATTTGCTTCTCATCCAATCATGAGTGATATTGACTAAACAAGCCTCCAGTGGTAATTCTGGATATGCATCAAAAACTGAATTTGCTATAGCATCATCCTCCGTAGAGGGAGAAATGTCCTCATCCTCATCATTCGGGAACCCTACAGCCTTGCAAAGGGATACCACTTTGGTCTGCTCCATGATGTCTACAGCCAAAGTCCCCTTGTCCACCTTGGTCATTACATGAGCCATATCTAGAAATGGCTTCCCTAGACAAAGCGAGATATTGTTATCAAAATGTTTTACCATGTGGCATTGCTCCTTGGATTTAGGTGGTGACACTAGAAGGCATGACCATCTCAAATCGGTCATCGGATATACCTAAAGTCAAACGACCTCTCCCCATCTCAAGTATCATGTCGGTTGTATCTTGGAATGGTCGTCCGAGAAGTAGCTCATTGCCTTGTTCGTCTTGCATCTCCATGATGACAAAATCTGCTGGAAATACAAATCGATCCACTTTCACTAGCACGTCTTCACAAATCCCATATGGCTTTACCACTTAATTGTCCGCCAATTGGATAGTCATGTTGCTTGGTCGTGACTCTTTTAATCCCAGCTTTTTGAATGTAGAAAGGGGCATCAAATTAATGCTCGCCCCTGAGTCACATAGTGCTTCACCAAATTTGACTTTCCCGATGTAACAAGAGATGTTAAAACAGCCTGGATCCTACCTCTTTGGTGGCAATGTGCCCATGATGAAGGCACTCACCTGCTCTTTAAGCACAACAACCTCAGTGTCCGGGATTTTTCTCTTCTTGGTGATGATGTCTTTCAGAAATTTCCCGTAAGAAGGGATTTGCTCAATAGCTTCCAATAGAGGGATATTAACTGAAAGCTTTTTGAAACTGTCTAAAAACTTTTTGAATTGGGCATCTACCTTCCTTGCCTTAGTGCTGTTCGGATAAGGGACCAGGACAGTCTGTGCCCTTTGATGCGGTGGCACATAGGGTGTCTTTTTCTGAGGCTCCTCCTCCTCTACAATAGGATCTTCAGTAGCATCCACGACTATGTCATCAACTGGTTCTGTAACCGGTACGGGCAGCTCCTCAATGGCCTCACCTTCAATTTTCACTTGGGGTTTGCTTATTCCATCGGTCCTAGGATTTAACAATTTCTTGCCACTTCTTAGTAAGATGGCCTTCGCCTGCTGGTTTCCTCCTGGAACATTAGTATTTCCCAGGAAACCTGGATGTGTCGGCTTCTTCAAACTGGCTATCTCTGCAGCCATCTGTGCTATGGACGTCTCTATTGTCCTCATTTGAGCCCCATGGCTCTGCAGTGTCTGCCCAAATTGGTTCATAAACTCCCCTTGTTGCTTTATTTGCTGACCGAAAGTAGTCATGAGTTCTTGGTTTTGCTTTATCACTTGATTGAGCAGCTCTGTGCTCTTATCCTCTACTACTGGCTGGGGTTTAGCATCCGAATCCTGCAAGAAGTTATTTAGATCCTTCCAGGAAAACTTCTTGTCTTTCCTCCATGAATAGTCGTTATTCCTGTAGCCTTGCTGCTGCCTCATGAATTTGACTTGATCCTCATCCTCGGACTCAGTATCCTCCTTTGCAAGCAGTTTCTTTGCGAGAAGATCCATCTTCTCATTCAGCTCCTTGATTGCTTTAGATTCACCTGCCACTCGAACCTGCTCCACGGCGCCTCTTTCGCCCCACGATTGTTTCTTAGCCATGTTCTTGAGGATTTCCCAACATCTTGTGTCCGTGTTATTCAAGAAAAATCCCAAGCCGGCTGAATCGAGGTTGCTTCTATCATGCTCGGAGAGAGCAAAATAGAAGATCTTGACTTGTGTCTCCTTATCAAGCCCGTGATGCGGGCATCGCCTGAGCATGATCTGAAACCTTTCCCAGGTCTCAGAATAGGTCTCTCCTGCTTGTTGGGTGAAGTTGTGGATCTTTCTGATCATGTCATTGGTCTTCTCGGGCGGAAAGAACCTCTCGAAGAAAACCTCCACCATGTGGTCCCAAGACTCCACGTATTCATCGTCCAAGTTGTGTAGCCATTCACGCGCATTTCCCACTAGAGAACTCGGGTTGAGCTTCAAGTAGAGCACATCTTGTAGAAATATGTCGATTTTTATCATATCACAATTCTCCACAAATTGACTTATGTGTGCGACGGGGTCTTCATTTTTGAGCCCATGGAAAGCATTCGACTTCACCAAGTTAATTAAAGTCAGATCAATCTTATATGTCGGAATATTCACCGCTTGCTTCTTGATCGGCCCCTTGGAAGCGGATGAGGAAGAAGTCTTGATCTTCTCCCATATTGTATGTGGCTCGTCCATCTCTTCTTGTTCAGGTTCTGAATCTCTTTCTTTTAAATGGTCTTGATTGTGGCCTTCCTCGTCGTCAGGTCCCGTTAGTAGAACCTCTGGTACGTGCTTTGTGTAGTCTGTACTATGTGTCTGCACCATGCACAATACCTGCGAATAGAAAAATTAAATTTAGTACAGTTCTTGACGATTGCAAATATTTAGAAAATGGATTATGAATTTTTTTTTGAAATTATAAAAAAAATAAAAATGTGTCCTAGAGTGGCCACTTGTAGCACTCGAAGTGCCAACAATTCGCCGTATCCCCGGCAACGGTGCCAAAAACTTGACGCAAATTTATCGTGAACAGAAACGCAAGTGAACGCGTCGAAGTAGTATATGCCTTTGTGAGGCCCGAGTCGAACTCAGGGATACGTGAAATCGTCGGAGACTCCTACTAACTACTCGCAATTAGCTAAGCCGATTAAATAGTTGAGAGTTGTTGTCAAAATTAAAAGAAAATAAAAATAAAACAAAACAAGCAATCAATTAAATGTTTGGTTTAATCGATTCAAAGTGAGATCTTTAGGATTGCGGTTTCACCACGGGCTTTCATTGTATTAAATTCTATATAGTTACTCAATTTTATCTCTCTATCCGGGTAGTGGCCTGAAATCAGAATTGCCCACTGTCGTGGTACAATTCACTACCTATGTCTAGGTCGGTTCCACCGTCGTAGTAACCTATACCCTAAACTAGGTGCATTAGAAACGACCTCTCGGTATCCACCATTAATCTTACACCACCTTGTTCAAGGGATTTGTCAATTAATGTAAATTTCGTCTCTTTTCAATCATTAATTCTTCTTTCAAAGAAATTAAGGGCGTTAGATTATTATTATGGTGATCAAGCATAACAATATATTGGAGAAAACGAAATTATACCACGGATTTAAGAGATAGGATATGAATTACTATGATAAAATTGTCATATAATGAATTCCCAGGCTACTCTCGGTCCTAAAGACAAAGGGGATTAGCCCTGCATGTTCATCTCAGAGTACAATGTGGAGAAGAAAAAGGGAAACATGAAGAAAAACGTGATTGAGTGGTAAAACCCCTAAACGGAGAAGATCCAAGCGATCCTTAGCGTGGAATCCGCGTTCTCACGCCTTTCGGTGGTGGAATTCATCTTCTTCAGCATCCGGGTCGGCTGGGGCGTGATCTCGTACTCCGTTCTTCTCTCCTTGCTCTCCGGAATGTGTGCAGCGACTAATGACGTGATGAATCCCTCCAGGGCGCCGTCATTAGGTATATTTCCCAAATTAGGTCGCAAATTAATCACAGTCGTCCAGTTAAGATTAATCTGAAACAAACTCATATCTGACGGTGTCGATACCATCGACATGGGTCGATGGTATCGACCTAGCGTGATAGCGGCAATTCTTCTTTTCTTTCGTCTTCGCGCCTGATGTCATCTCGATACCATCGACGCGGGTCGATGGTATCGACACTCTAAGGCATCGGTTGTTGTCCTTTTCCATCACTGTAGCTCCACCAGTCAATAGTAACGACATTTGGGTCGATAGTATCGACTCACTTCTCGCCAGCAACCTGATGGTGTCTCGATACCATCGACATTCCTGTCGATAGTATCGACTTTCTTCTGGTCCTTGCGGCTGGCAACCTGTGGTCCGGTCGATGGTATCGACCACCGTCGATGGTATTGATGGTAGCAGATACTTGTTTTTCCTGAAATTAACACACGAAACCACATAAATCCACACAAAATATATTCTTTTGATAATTAATACTCAAAAATGCTTGAATAAAGGGAATTTGACATAAAGAAGTAGCATAGACCAAAATGAATGAATTATGCAACATTAACCATGAGAATGACTAATAAATGCATAAAACACATATCAAACAAGTCTATAAATGTGACTCAAAATCATCGCATCAACGGTGAATCATTGACATGAGAATTGGGCATGGAGACTTCTACTTGGTGAGGTACAAGTCAAGTAGTTTCAAGGCAAATAAATTAAAAGATGACAAGTCATGTAGAACATGATTTGAATGTTTGTTACATTCCTTATATTGCTAGTTGAGGATTTACCATTAATGATTATGTTTCTTATTGTAGAAACTAATCATGTTGTTATATAGATTATATGTTCCATGTTCTGATTTGTCTTGTTGACAAGAAGTAAATATTGGGATTTAAATATTCACTCTGAATATGATTTGGATTGCTTGCTATTTCATAAGTACTATTTTGTAGACATGTCGTATGTGTACTTCAACTTCAGGACTATAGGATGTGTTCCCTGTCTGGTTGGTGGAGTGTCACAAAGATAATTTTATTGTTACTTATTATCTAAAATGCTTAGATCTTGACTTACTACTCATGCAAAAGGATTATTAATCTAAACTAAGAAGTATTTGCTAATTTTTTAATAGACATGCTTTAAAAGATGTTTTAAAGATATAATTGGTTTAAGTGATTACCTTATCTATTTGATTATGTTACCATTATAAACTATATATGACATATGGTAGAACTATCTGCTAGACTTTTCAATATAGACATGTTTCTTTTAAGTTTATTATACTTAATCTGATGTTGATACATGTACCTAGCTTGAGTGGAAGGTATCCACTCATTGGGGCCCTATATGAGTCTCATGAGGTTGTTTCAAATGTGTTTAGGTATAATTCTATCTAGTAGAGAGGTCATGACAAAGAAGATATAAATAGAATAATCTAGATAGATTGTATTGTCCTTGTACACTCTCATTCCCGGATGGGTAGTATATTGAGTTTGTTCTTTCATGTACATGTATATGATGTAAACTGAACTACATCTGAGTAGTAAGAATTACTTATAGTTTTAATGGAGTTAAATAAGAATTTTGATATCTTGATGTGATGTCCTTTGTGTGACATTGGTTTATGAAAATTGTGAAGAAAAAGAAAGGATAAATGTATCTATATTTTTTGTATATTGTGTTTATCATATTTTTCAACAATGAAGTACTTTGTTTCTTAATAATGGTTTAGCTTTAGGTATTTTCTCTAATGTTTGACCTTTATGTTGATCAAAATAGAGGTCGCCACAATAATATTCTCGCAATTCATATATAATTTTCAAATTTGAAATTGCAATGAATATAACATGATTATAGTCAACAATTTGTGAATATAATGTGGTTATAATTTTGGCAATAACTATATGATATCTAGAATATCTACACAATATTAATTATTTACATAATATTTTTGACGAGTAACAATTTTTCTATATCATGGTGCTCGAACCACCTCTTTCTTATGATATGGTACAATACAACCATTTGAAAATGCATATATAGTTCTTAAATTTAAAACTACGATGACTATAATGTGGTTATAATATATAATCATTGACTATAATGCACTTATGATATCAGCAATAACTACACCATTTCACAGTAACTCTACCATATAGATTTTTATATATTATTTTTGTTGCAATAATTTTTATACACCAAGGTGTTTGAACAATACCTTTGAATTGATGTGATACAATACAATCATTATTTTTTCATAATGCATATACAATTTTCAAATTTTAAGTAGATATGAATATAATGTGGTTATAGTATATTATTTTTAATAAAATACATTTATGATTTCAACGAGAACTACACTACTTTTACTCTAACAGTACCATATCAATTCTTTATGTGTTCTTTTTGTTGAACAACAATTTTTCTAAACCATGGCATTTGAACCACATATTTTTTATGATGTGGTGTTGTATAACCATAATTTTGTCACGTTGCATATATATTTTTCAAATTTTAAATCATAAAAAGTATACTACGGTTATAACATACAATCTTTGGTAATTTTAGCTCTTACACCATAGAGACACTACCGCTACCATATTAATTATTTATATATTTGTTTTGTGGAACAACAGTTATTTTTTATACCATGTAGTTTGAACTTTGAACGACACCTTTCCTATGATGTGACACAGTACCACCATGACTTCTCACAGTAGGTATATTGTTTTCAAATTTGAACTCCAATGAATATAATATGATTATAGTGTACAACTTCTGAATCTGATACGGCTATAATTTTGACAATAGATACACCATATTCATTGTACTTCTACCATATTAATTTTGCATACATACTTTTTGCTGAAACAATGAATTCTCTATACTATGGTGGTTGATCCACACTTTTCCTATGTTGTGGTCCAGTACAACTATGATTTTTTCATAGTGCTTATATAGTTTTCAAATTTGAAACTATTGTGGAATAATGCGGATGTTTGAATATAATCTTATTATGATTTTGGCAAAAACTACACTATATCCACACTAACGCTACCACATTAATTTTTGGATGTATTTTTTGGTGAAATGATGATATTCTATGCTATGATGTTTGAACCACACCTTTTTTCATGTGTTACATCACAACTATAATTTTCTCATGATGTGTGTATCATTTTCAAATTTAAAATTATGGTGAATATAATGTGGTTATAGTGTTTGATTTTTTAATATAATGCAGTTATGATTTAGAAATAATTGTATCATATTCACTCTACAACTAGCATATCAACTCTTTGTAATCTTTTTCTGAACAAATATTTTTCTATACCATGGGTTCTTGAACCACACCTTTCCTATATTTTGGTAAGGTACTACCATGATTTTTTCATGATGTGCTTACAATTTTAAATTCAAAACTACAAATAATATTTTTTCTATATGGTATTGTTTGAACCACACATTTCTTATGGTGTGGTACAGTACAACCATGATTTTTCATGATGCATATATAGTTTTTGAATTTAAAACTATAGTGGATATAATATGGTTATAGTGTACAACTTTTGAATATAATGAAGTTATACTTTAGTAACAACTAAGCACATCTACGTAACACCTGGGCCCACTACCCTAGGTTGTCTAGTAGAGTTTCAGGAATGACGACTGGCCCCACAGACCACCATTAGCCTTAATTGCACATTTTTTCCCACTCATGCGCAAGCCAGGGTCAACTTCCCAACTAGTCACCCATCCTAGTACTACTCCAAGTTGTGCACGCTTAACTATGGAGTTATTTATTGATGGGCTCCTGGAAAAGGAGGTGCACCTTGGTGATATGGGTAGTCCAATTATTCATTTTAAGATCATCTTATCCAAAGCCTCAAATCTTGGGACGTTACAATCTCCCCCACTTAGACTCTTGACGTCCTCGTCAAGGCTCAATATACGGCCTCATAATCTCTTCCCCATTTCAGTGCAAACCCACAATGACTCATCATAGACACCCAGCTCCCAATCATGAAATATCAATACAACGGTGGCTACGTCAACCATGGACAACCATTTCCAACATGCATGGACCGCACGGCTCAAGACTGGCATACCACATGCTCATGCGGGCCCCACCTACTGGAGGGGAATTGGCTCTGATACCATTTGTAATGCTCATGCCCACTGCTCAAGGCTCTAATAGAGTTTTAGGAATGACAACTGGCCCCACAAACCACCACTAGCCTTAATTGTGTGCTTTAATGTCACTCACACGCAAGCCAGGATCTACTGAAGGAGAATTGGCTCTGATACCATTTGTAACGCCCGGGCCCACTGCCCAAGGCTCTAGTAGAGTTTTAGGAATGACGATTGGCCCCACAAACCACCACTAGCCTTAACTGTACACTTTAATCTCACTCACACGCAAGCCAGGATCAACTTCCCAACTGGTCACCCGTCCTAGTACTACTCCAAGCTGAGCACGCTTAACTATGGAGTTCTTTAGTAATGGGCTCCCGAAAAAGGAGGTGCACCTTGGTGATATGGGTAGTCCAATCATTCCTTTTAAGATCATGTTATCTGAGGTCTCGAATCCTGGGATGTTACATCTACATATACCATATTAATTCTTTATATATTCGTTTTGTTGAACAATATGGATTTTCGGATGCATATTTTGGGAATATTGGTTACTAATAGGCTGCCTATATTTGTACTCTCCCTCATCTTGGAGGAATAATAAACTCTTGTGGTAGTTAAAACATCAATGAAAACATTAGGATGGTGAAGGATATTATTCGTGGGCTACATCAAGGATGAAATGACAGGAATATGATTATCTAGGTTGATATGTTGAAGGCATACGATCGAGCTAATTGTATGTTTTTAGAGAAAATCCTTGCACACTTAGATTCAATGAGATCTTCATGTAGGTTTCCCTCAACTACTTCATTTGTATATTGATTTCTATTAGGTTAAATAGAGCCACATATAGATTGATCCATCTGGGAAGTGGCTTGAAGAAAGACAAGACAATTTCCATCTTCATGTTTATTCTTATGGAAGAATCTCTGAGTAGAATATTTAACCTCCACAAGGGATGAGAGAATTGCTTGTTTATCTTGAAGAAATCCATCAGCCATGTCTTACCTTTTCTATTCCAATTCCATACTCAAATTTGTCAGTGAAAAAGGGGACTACACCCAACACCTATGATAGGTTCTTGGTAATCATAAAATATGCTTTGGGTAGTAGGTAAACTCACATAAGTCAAGCTTCCTTCTCTAGGGTGAGACTGAGGGGCATGTGGAGGACTCCCTTTAACAATGAGTGCCTAGTGATGAACTATATGGGTGTACCATTGGTGGTTGGATGATGTAAGGTTATCAATTTCAAACCAATAGTAGACGAGATTGAGTTGTGAACCAGCACATGGAAGTTCAATATATATGTTTTGGAGGATGCATGACCCTCACCAAACATTTTCTTGTGTTAATGGACGTCCACAATCTAATGTACAAGCTCTAAAGGCCATTTTTAGAATCATCAAATAAATGTTCTTAGCCTTTCCTTAGCACTCCTAAGTGACCTTCATAGGAGATCTCGGGTGGCCTAACACAAGATATTTTACTAGAAGAGCATATTGCGTTTGAAGACTATATCATAAAGACTTTTATAGGAGGCAACATATCTAAAAAATGCTTAGATAATTTTGGTAGAAAAAAATGTTTGGTTGAACTATTATAAGGACAAATATAATGATGTCAAGATTAGAGATGACCTTATAGAACCCCCATACCTTAAGATGGAATACATTTCTTGATCAACTTCTATCACAAAACATGTTGAAACTAGAGATCAAATCCTTGACTCGATACATATGAATCCCTAACCACAACAAAATGGTCAGGACCACCTTGACCAATGTATCCTCAATAAAATCTTGGTGACCAATAGTAATTGGTCAGGTCTTATCCCTAACCAATAGGGACAAAATCCTTGACCAATCAATGATATAAAACCATTATTTTCATAATCGGTTCATACATTGTATCCTAGGCCTATCTTTGATGAGTGGAAATTTATATCAATACTTTTCAAAGTTCATATTTGACTGCATATAACTTTCAAGATAAGTGCACCATGAGTAGTTACTCATCATTCTTCACATGAAAATAAAACAATCCTTAACACATCACAATATCCCATTCAATTTATTAATTAGATTGCATACATTCAAAACACATGGTTGGAGTATATCATGTTTGTCCAAAATAGTCATATCTTGTAAGCTCACATTGTCATAACATTTATATACATCATTTTCCATGTGTTATATTGTAAAACAATCTTAAACTATAAATAGTCTTTTGAAAATTGTGGCGAGTATGCTTCTTGTGTTTTTTCCTAACATTGCTTCCTCTACTTTGCCCTGATCCTTTTTCTATCATTTTCATAAGATTTTCAACTATGTGGAATGATCTCAGCATCCTACATATCAAAAATAATTTTCAATAGCTTCTCATAGTTTGAACCTTTTCAATCTCATCTAGAGATAACAAATTCCTCTCATGCAAAAAAGTTATAAGTAATAAATAGAATTATCCAAAATATAATACATGCAACCTTAAAACTTAGACTAGAGGAAGAAAATGATTCATTTTGCATTCCGTTGTCTATCTCTAGTTAATCGTGTGCGACATAATTTACCAATTGGTGTTACCAATGTCCCACACATTGTCTACTTTGCAAATTCTATCTAAATTTCACCTTTTGAAAGGATGTACACAACAATTTCCACCTATAAATTAATAATGGCAATGTACCTTATTGTAAATCTGATCCTACTGGATGAGAAATTTTTAATAAAGTTAATATGGGGAGGAAACTTAAGGGAAAGAAAGGTAGTGGAATATAATATGAAAAATAGAGATGAGGATAATTCAACCGGAGGAGGCAAATATTTATGTATATATGCTCATCCCTGCCTTATTTAAGTAAGAGAATCCCTTGACTAAATAAAGTTGTTGAGTAACTAAATATAAAAAAGAAGTTTTTGAGGTATATGAGCATAATACATGAAGAATGTATGACCACTTCTTATAGAATACATTATGTTGGTAAAGATGCTATTCTTTTTTCTAAGACTTCTCATATTAGGTCATTTCATTCAGCCCAGATTCGGTCCTATCAATCATGTGCTTGGATAGTATTGATTTACCTAATAAGACCATGTTGAGAGAAAAATAGCAACAACAAAAAAATGAATGCATGTTCATTGCCATTCATGAAGAAACTTCTATTACTGACTAATTAGAAATAGACATATGAAAGAAAGCTATCACCAAAGTCATATAACACAAAATAAAAATGAAATCTGTATGGTTGATGAAAGCCTAATAAAAAAATGATTCATGAGGCCCTGTATAACTTTACAATTTCCCATCAACTTAAGTAAGAAACTCAACAAATTATATAGTACCATTAGACACAATGATATTGGGATGATGTAGTTTAAAACAACATCGGTAGTTTGAAAATACAAGATTTGAGGCCTGGTTGCGAGTCTTAGTTTATGAGGTAGTAGTTTGAGTTGTCCTAGAAATTAGAAAATACAATGTGTAATGATCCCCTCACACATTATCTCCAATTAAGGTGGACCGATAGGAAAAGGACCATTATCATATTTACAGGATTGAGGTTTATCAATTATTAAAATTAATTATAAATTTTATTTCATGGAAAAGAGTTTGATACAATATAAAAGATACACTCTCCACTAAGGAGTTCCATGATATGGAAATCTATTACTTGCAACTTGAACTAAAAACTATTTAACTAGATCATCCATGGTAACTTTAAGTATCTTTCCATTTGGTGCCTTCTTTACAGGGTGTCCATTTTCCGTCATACTAGAAGTTTAACCTAAAATGTTGTGAAACAAAATATGGTTAGTATAACAAGTTATACGGATATATGGGGGAAATAAAATATTCACATGTAGGTGTAACAACATAGTAACCAATAGAAACAATTATGATTACAAAATTGAACAAGCCTTTTTTTGCTTTAACTTTGCCACCCTTATCCTCTTTTCTCAATGGTTTTCCCTCTCTTTAGGGGAGCCTCTTTATTGGGAACCTTCTCTAAGGGGTTTGGTCCCTACAATGGAAATGTCACAACCTTCCCTCGGCGATCTTGGTTTCATAGGCCTTCGATTCTAGGTTTAGCCTGAGGTGACCTTCCATTCAGGATTTGATCACCAGTCATGCCCATGATGACTTTATTCACCCATGCTCTTTAACTCACTAGAGATTGATATAGGTTTTGAGTAGTTTATAGTTATACAAGATGATATCCATAGTGACTTTATATATTGTAGGAAATAAATGAACATGCAAGCATTTAGTTGCAATTCAATTGGGAAGTCAGTTAAGGAAATTAGTCATATGTGTAACCACATACCTGTTGTAGAACCATTTAGATCATGCAATTATACTTCAAGTATGTTCAAGAAATCCAAACAGTAGATTCAAGCAATTAATAGTAAATCTACATATATGTAAATCCTAACATGGCACCATCATGTTATTCACATTAAATCCTATTTTAATCCTAATCTAGGATTTAAGGTCATGTTCGAGTTTGGATAAGGAATAAGAGTACCAAACACTAATTCCATCACTCCATACTAATCCATATTAAACACTAGGTGAAACCCTTATTCTCAAGTTAAGTCTTTTAAAACATTTTGAGAAACTATGTTAGGTTATACAACTTAAGATTATCATGATGAGGCAGCTTAGGTTTTAAACCCTAATTATCATATTTATGACTTAGAACCTTTAAATCATGATCCTTTTTATTAAAAACATATCAAGGACTATGATTCTCATCAAATTAAACACATCAAGCCATTAAGAATATCTAAATCATATCACTTGCATTTAGGTTCATAAAAATGTATATTATTGATTATTTATTCCTAGTTACACATATCGGTGATCATTATCACAAATTATCCATTATCATCATTATCATCTTATAGTTCCATTATGGAGTAACGTTAGATAATAACACAAAAGGAAGGTATTTGAGGTTTTCAACACGTTAATCATTAATCTAGAATTTCCATGTATCAGACACTACTAAATCTCATATTAGCCTTACTTTCATAATAGGAAAAATAAGTAGGTGTTGAAATTATCATATTTGGATTCTACATTTTTTTATTAATTTGATATATCATATTTTTAAGTTTTGATAATGCTAGCACCTTTTATTAATAAAACAAAATTATGCAAGTGTACCTTAACATAAGGCCATGTGTCGCCTCCTCATCGGCCTGCAAGCTTCCAACTAATGGCCACACCAACATGGCGAGTCTCGCACCTGCTGAGCCTTAAACCAGCGGCCAGTCCTGACTGAGTAGTGGTTTGTCTGGATGAGGGGCCGGTTCATCACCTAGTTGGCGACCTGGTCGCTCCTTTCACATAACATCATGATTGCAACTCTATTTCATAGATCGAATAGAATCATGTCGTAGCTCTTTTATGATTCCCCCTTCTGTCTGGATTCTTACCATGGTGCCACCTATTTGGCCTCCATCAACCTATTAGTTATAAGAGAACATTGATCGGTTAAGATCTAGGGTACAGGTAGTACTTGGGCATGGTCCTGCCTCATCCAAAGTTGATCGCCAGAGATGCATATAGAAAGGGGGTTGACACGAACAACGGGGTAGATGGCTAGATCTTGAATGATCGAATTCTAAAAGGAAACTAGGGTGACCCTCTCTTCATTGTACTAGCATCGAGGCACCTTGGGAATCACTTATATAGGAACATGGGTAGGGGGCGGCTCTACAAACCATCGACAGGATGTGGGGGTTCTTGCCGTGTTCATCTCTGAGGGAAAGGACGGTTATTCCCCAAAAAATAGTAATTTTCCTTTAATAAAACCCCCAATTTAAGAATATGTTTATTTCGCTCTCTCCATAAATCACCTTCTTATGAAAACTTAGGAAATCTTTCTCTTTCACATTATCCTTTTCATAGAAAAGTATTAGATCCAAAATAAATGGTTACTAACTCTAAAGTTGCCTTTTTAGCAAGCTTCAAATATTTACATTTTTAATTTCTTAGATCAAAAACATCATGGAAAGTTCTGGTTTTTCTTCTATAATATTATATTTTAAATTATATTCCACCTAAATTATATTACATAATTTTCATGGGCACGAAATACCCCATTTTCCTATTTTGTTTCACAATGACATATGTGTTAAGTTTTGATAATGGGGACTTAAATAAATCATCTCTTTCCCATATTTACTCCAATTGACTCCAAATTTAAAAGGAAAACCTTTAATAATTTATTCTCATATTGAGCAAGATTTGGCATCAAAATACAAAGAGTAAATATTCTTTTCTTGCCCCCTTAAGAAAAAGCTTTATTTGATTTATTTAAGGCACCAATTAACTCCTTTTTCTCACCCAAACTTGGCAAGCATTTCTTTTTCTTCTATACTTTCTCACTAAATGTAAAATAAGGCCAAACCAAAACTACTAGTTTCCTTCAACATGTATTTTCTACAAATCATATTTAGGATATCAATTGTTACTACTTTTAATAATTGAATTATTATTGGGTTTCCCTCTTTTCCTTTATCCAATACACATTAATGAATTATTGAAAGTAGTAAAACCACAAAAACTATTGCAAAGGAGAATTTGCAACTTAAATCCATACTTCTAAAACAAGGCATATTAGTTTTTCTAATTCATCCTTAACAATCAAGTATTTGCATTTCAAATATGTAAATATATGTGAAAAACCATGTTATAACATATTTTCCCTCTTCTAGGAATTATATCCTCAAAATTTAACTAGTCAAATAAAAATTTTAGGAGAGACTTTTACATGTCCATATTTACCTCCCATGTGGCTTTATCCCCACCATGGTGCTACCAAAGAACCTTTACCATCTCTATCTTTTATTCTTGACATCTTTCACCTTGGAGTCTATTATCCTCATAGGTGACTCATGATATGACAATCTCCCTTGTAGTTCTATAGGTTCAATGTTCCACACATGGATAGAATCCTCACATAGCACTTCATATCGGACACATGGAATAGGTCATGCAAACAGACTATCTCTCGACATTGAAACTTGAATGTAACAGATTGAATCCACTTGGTAATTACATTTCCATTTATGATTTCAGTTTCACTTGGAAACTACCTATTTCACCTAGGTTTCCACAACATTTATTCATTATTCTCTCTTAAGGGTGAGATAACACCTCAAACCCTAGATTATGCCATTTAGATTTCAACTTAGGTATTTATCTTCGCATATCCAAATATTAATATCATTATCATATATTTAGCATAGAATGTGTTTATACCATCTCTCGCACTCACAACAAGATGGAATAAGCATTTGGTTGTAGTCCAAATACAAAACTCGTCCTATTCCAAGAGCAGAGATGGTACATTCAAACATTTTCTTTTAATTTCAATTTAGGTTGAGTCATTCTACACATGACTCCAAACCATCAATACCACCATACCTTAATTCCATGCATTCATATAGGAAAAGTTTCTTTTCATAATTTCTCAGTCTATGCATAACTCCTTTTAATATTCTTATTCAAACATCACCACACGACTCCATGTATTATTTCATATGCATATCATGTCTCATTAGCCTCAATCATTCCCTTAAGATCTCTAGGGCATAGGTATTTATAATGATCTCCTCTTGACCACCACCAAGGGCCTAATGCACTTAGTACATGATCATCCATCATCCTCATAAGTCTTATGTACCTTTAATCATTCTACTCAATCTTAGGGTTGACTTAGGGCCCTACTTTTCCCAGGATTTATATTGAGATGTCATAACTTTATTTTATTTCATTACATATTTTTCTTGAGGTTTCTCTGATAATATCCAAGCACATTATATACTTCAAAATTCTTTCACTCGAATTTCCTTCATATCTTAGGGCACACATAGTTTATTTTATGTCCCTTCATTGGGATCATGGTGACCTTCCTATCTGGGCTTGATCCCATTCTATTGGTCACTTCCATAGTGACGTTTCCTCATGTCCTTAGAGATAGCATTCATGGGTTCAAAGAATTATACTCAATATATGTGCTTTCATGCTCTATACACTTAATCTCTCATGCTTTAAGTGACATTTAAGGTTACCTCCATTCTTAAATTGATTTGTGGTTTCATCCATATCAGGACAAAAACCAATACTTGGCAATACCAAGGACCACAAAAACATACTTCAACCAAAATTTATATCATTACAAGAGAACGTGTCTTTTAGGCATATTTTTCCATTATTTCATCCATGAATTTACTACTTGAGAGTTGTAGCATTACACATTGTGATCTCTACTGAAGAGTTGGATCACTGTCAAGTACTTTACCATCAAGAATGAAATGTTTAGATATAATGGGACCGATATACTATGTTTCATCTGTTCAAGACTATAGGAACAACCATTTTATTTAATGGCATATGCCAAGTACTCAATAATACAATCCATACTATGTAATAGGCTAGTAAGAGATAAAGTGTACTTTGAAGAATATCAAATTTAAGTACCGCATATTATATAGGTTAATTACAACCACATTCAATGTTTATAATCAAAATGATCCCATTGCACCTTCTTATATTACATTGTAATCTATATTAGAGGTTCATCCTGAGGTTAGCTAATTACTCCAATTATCATATTTCATGCATATGGCCAACCAATTGCAGATATGGAACTTATTAAACCATTTCTAAGTCTTTCATTAGTTCATACCCATACATCACCACTCTCGGTTAGAGCAGTTTCATACACATATATGGTATTATGGGGGTGCTAAACCAACTTGTCTGAGTGGCTTGTCAAACATATACCAAAAGTGCAAGTAAGGTCTCCCCATATCCAAGGGGTTCCATGTTCAATCTCTATAAGTCGACTCAACTCTATGAGTATTATGTGCACTAGGCTCATTTTCCCCTCTTTGGTCTAGGGTCCCTAGGTTTACCTCCTTATGGTCGATCATCAAGTATGTATGATCTAGCCACTCTAGAAATATATAGGATTTGTGCATAATAATGAAATATAACTCTTTTGGCAACAAAGTGAATATAATAGGACACAATTAAAAGAATAATAAGGATGATAATAAATATAATGCTACCATGCCTAAAATGTTAATTATGTTATATCTAATAAAAGAAAATCTCAAAACTGAAACCCTTAGTGATCTATGAGAACCTGACCTATGAGGAGTTGCCTATGAAATAGTATGGACTCTCGGGTTAAGTAGTGAAAGACTTGTGGAAGTACCATAGTTTGGAAGAAACAACCTGGGAGCTTAGAAATGAGATGGTATGTACTCGCCCTTCCCTCTTTGATTGAGATTTTGGGGATGAAATCCTTTTTAAGGGGTAAAGTGTTGTAACTAACTAAAATCTAGGTATATTCTTAATCTAATCCTTTTCTCTAATTTTTTCCTTTCCTTTCTATCCTTTTTGTCCTTGATGTTGAATTTGTGGAATTATTAGTGGTTTGGAGTATATTTGATCCATATTCATGCCAATATATGGGTTTATGCATAAATACCTCAGTTAGTGTTTCAATTAGGGTCTAAGATGCAGAATTTCCAATTAAGTGATATATTGTTAATATAATTTCTTGAAAGAACTTCCCTTAGCCTTTTTGGATTAAGGAAGATAAAAAGGAATAAATAGAAAAGCTTTAAACATGATAATGTGGCATTAAATAATTTAATATGACAAATAGTGAAAATAATGTGTAAAGGGGATAAAACTCATAAAAATAAGACTCATTACATAAAAATAACATTAGATTTGAATTCTTTAGATCTGATATATCTTGGAGGCCAAGTTTCACAATTTTGAGATAATAATAACTATATATTTTTTTAAAGGAAAAGGTGAGTTCTCTCCAAAATATGAAATAAGTCATTAAATGCCTCCAAAAATGGTAATTAATCTTATATTCGTAATCTACACATTAAAATTAGCCTACAAGTAAATTTTCATCTAATTTGGAGAGTATTAAATATTTTAGTTAATTTATGAGAGAGAACATAATTGAAAGAACAAAAATATTAAATAATATGTTGAAAAAGATAATGGAAAAATCTTGTTCCTCGCATTTAGTATTGCTTATAGGCCAAGTTTCATTTTTTTTAGAGAGTTTCTAGACGCCTCTAATTCATTAAAGGAATAAAATAAGTTATGAGATTTAAAAGTATTTAACAAAATACTAAAAGTCCTAAAGATAAAAACTAATACTGGGATCAAATTCCTCATCCGAAAATTAGATAATGTATCAAATTTGGGTTTATTTAGACTTCATTTGCCCCCCTCAAATAATTATAAAAAATGTATACATTTAATGCATGAAAAGACCAAAGTTGGAGGGTTGTATTAAATGACTTTTATTGCATATCAGCCGCATGAATAGTAACCATGGACCAAAGGGATCCATTATTTTGAATATAACTCTCTCATTTTTTAATGAAATTTTGTGAAACAAGTTGTTGTTAGATTGTAAATTGAATTTTACATCCATTCATACCCTATTCAAAGCCTAAAATTGTGTATTCGAGAAACACCCAAACTTGTTCTCCCAAGCTCTAAAAGTTTCTACCTCTCGAAGCACCAAAGCCAAACCCCATCTATATATACCTATACTCAGAACCCTGCTAGCCCTTGTGCACTCTTTCTCTGATGCCAATTGAACCCAAGTCATCGTCATATGTTGTTGCCAAGTTGATTTTCTCTTTGACATAAACTCTCTCACTGATGGCATTTCTGTCTATGGTAGTGCAATAGATTTTTATGTAAGGTTTTCTATATCCTCTTCTTTGTTTCTAAATTGTTTATGCCACTTGATTTCACCCAAATGATTTTTCCCAAATCTTTGCCCGCCCAGCCAACTGTATGTCACCTGTCATGGCATGAACAGAGTTGGAAGAAGGCTCCTATACATGTTCTCTGATTTTCCCCTCATTTCCTTATTTCTGGTTTTATGCAGCATGAGTATTTCTATCTTCTTACATTCTCCATCTTTTATTTTATCATTTGAACGATGGTATGGTAATATCATGAAATATCCTATCATGTGTATAGTTTAGAATGATAATATAAGACCAATATGTTCTTTAGAACATCATTTACATACTGAACTCAGTAAAAATATATAGAACTGTAAATCCATAACTTTTTACTACAAACTCTAAAAATTATAATAAAATATGGTCTAGAATCATGAGATCTTTCTCTATCTTCTAGCATTGGTTTTTCACCCAATTTCCAAGTTTGAGAGTCTAGATTTTTAGTGTTTTGGTTTTACTCATAATCTTAATAATAATTATAGGCAACATAATAATTTTAAATGTTGGGATTTTGAGTCAAGATATCAAAAATAAACTTTTAACCCAAGATCATGTCAAGATCAAGAATCGGTTTACAGCTTTTGCCGAAGGTTCGAATTTCTAGGATTTTCCACCTATATAACATGCATTGAACCTTAACTAATGAACAACACATTATATGTAGGTTTGAGTGACTTTAGACTTGGAGAGATAGAATTTGATCTCTGATTTGTAAACTCAAGTCAAGGTATGTGCATATTATCCTATAAGTTGGGCATATTTCTTATCCAAACCCTAATTTTCCAATGAGGCATGGACTAAAACCATGAGTCCTATTTTTTCTCTTTTTGGTGCAATTATTTCATTATTTGTTTGGGTTTTGACCCACAGAGCATATCTCTATTATTTGATGTTAAATCTTGCATTGTCATATTATTTCTTTTAGCATGGTGATTTGTTTGACTTATTAGCTAATGTAGTGGTACTTATGTGCAACCACCAATAGTTAGGTGTATTATTTTGTCCTAGGGAATGTATTTACTCTCCCCCATATATAAATATTTATAGGTGATTGAGAATGTGTTTACTCTCCCCTCACCTATTGGTTGGGGTTCGGTAGGTGCCTCAACCCCACATAGTTAATTTAGTCTAACTTAATCATTCATGTAGAATTTCATATTAACTCTTATGGAAAGATCCTTTTGATATGTGCCTCATGTTTTTTACGCTCCTTATTTCTTGGTTATTCTTTACCATTTATTATCCTTTGTTGATATTGTCTTGTTTGTCTTCCTTAATTTGACACATACCTTATTTTCTCTTCTTGTTGGGTGATCCCAACCACCTAGGCCTAGGACAAGGAGTGGAACAAGGCCAAGGAGGACATGTCCATGAGTATATTCAAAGGATGTTTTGCTGAAATGTTTAGGTTGCTACTGCTAGATACAGTTTTCCTTTCGAGTTCTTCATATACTCATGTAGTGAGAAATGAACAAAGTCATGTAATAGATTAGTTTTTCTTTTCACTGCTACTATTGACATTTTTATATCTGAAGCATGCTTATTTAAATGGAATTATTATGCATGCATCCTTCATTATCTAAGTTCCTTAAAAAATAGATGGATGTTGTGTATTTTCTGTTAAATTTTAGTAAGGGGTGATCTCACCTCCTTACAGCATGGTATTAGACCCTTTTAGGTAGCTAATAGGGCATAAGTTGAAAGCAAGGGTGTCGACAAAGGATCAACATTTGGAGGCTGGCAAGATTTTCCTCTGTGCCACTAGTTTGGTTTATGAGGACTCCTGAATTCGCATGATACCTGCCTGGCCTGAGTTGATATTGACTATCTGTAATAGCATACCTATAGACAATAGTAGCCTTAGACATCTATATTGGATACTCCTGGTAATCTAATATGATGACCTTGTGACTTTTTTGAAGATGGATACCCGATATAATTCCCTTTTGTCCCATAGAACCACATGTTTGGGTAGTCTATCTCTAGAACATAGACTTCGAGCTTTGGTGATATTAATCAAGTGTTAGATTCTATACTTGGTTTAGTTAGACTCATCCTTTTACCTCTAGTTTAGTTTGACTTGGTAGGTCAAACCTTCTAAGGGGTGGAGGGGTAGTAGTATTACCTTGATAGATCATGGATATGCTAATATCGAGGACGAAATCCTTTCTAAGGGGATGGAGTCCTATAACATACTGAAATCTAGCTACTCTAACTCTAGAAACCCAAACTCCATGATTAGGAAGTTAGTGTACTTGAATCCTTAGTATTGACCAAACAAGTTATAGTTATAACCTAATATGGTTATTGGTATCCTAAAGAACATATAATAGTCATGTAATAAATAGTTCACATGTTTGAATCCTAATGAATATTTAATGTACATAATATGAGTAAACCACGTATTAATCCTAATTGTGGATACACATGATGTTGACCATGTCATGGGTCAATAAACCTAATCTTATGATGAGTGAGATAAATAGAACCTAACATTGGACTTAATAAGAATGTATAAGTGAAGTTTAATGATCATGTTGACCTAAATCCTAAGTTGTAATCATCTGACACTGGAATATGCATTCTTAAAGACATTCATGATAAACTAGTGACATTAGCTGTCATAATCAAATAAGATATATCTATACACATGAAATCATATAATCTTGAGTTAATATATAAATCGATTCATTAATATATAATATGTTTCACCTTCTTCACTAATATCCACCTAATGACTCAAATATAGATAATAAGTAGTTGGATGCACATAAACATGCATGAATGCCTAATGTGTTGTTAAATGTACATAATCAATAATAGTAAAGTAATAAACATGAGTAAATGATTTATGAGGACATCAATGTGAGTAAGAAAGGTAACGTGGCAATGTATAGATGTTTAATGTAGGTAGAAGTAAATAATGTGAAATAATTTCAGTTAATTATAGACTTAATAACAAATTGGATAAAATTTCCTATTTCGTGCAAATAATCTGATATAATTTAATATGGTGATAATATAAGAATAATGGAGTCTCAATACAAATTATTAAGGATGATGATCTAATATATTAATTAATATTGAGATAATTGAGTAACCTCTAATTGTGCTAAAATTCTTAATGAGATATACAAGAAATATATAGGATTTTTCCATAATAATGAAATATAAGTCTTTTGGCAACCGAGTGAATATAATAGACACGTTTAAAATAATAATAAGGATAATAATAAATATAATGCTAATAAGCCTAAAATATTAATTGGTGTTATATCTAATAAAAGGAAATCACAAAAGTGAAACCCTTAGTGATCCATGAGAACTTGGCCTATGAGGAGTTGCCTATGAAGATTTTGGACTCCTGATTTAAGTTGTGAAAGTCTTGTGGAAGTATCATAGTTTGGAAGAAACAACCTGGGAGCTTAGAGATGACATGTTACGTACTCACCCTTCCCTCTTTGATTGAGATCTAGGGGATGAAATCCTTTTTAAGGGGTGAAGTGTTGTAACGAACTGAAATCTAGATATATTCTTAATCTAACCCTTTTTCTAAGTTTTTTCTATCCTTTCTATAATTTTTGTCATTGATGTTGAATTTGTAGAATTATTAGTGGTTTGGAGTATATTTGATCTTTGTTCATGCCAATATATGGGTTTATGTACAAATTCCTCAGTTAATGTTTCAATCATGGTCAAAGATGCAACTTTCCACTTAAGTGATATATTATTAAAATAATTTAGTTCTAGAACTTCCCTTAGCCTTTTTAGATTAAGGAAGACCACAAGGAATAAATAGAAAATCTTTTAACATGATAATGTGGCATTAAATAATTTAATATGACAAATAGTGATAATAATGTGTAAAGGAGATAAAACTCATAAAAATAAGACTCATTGGATAAAATTAACTTCAGATTCAAATTCTTTGGATCTGATATAGATTGGAGTCCAAGTTTCACAATTTTGAGATAATCATAACTATATCTATTTTTTAGAAAAGAAAAGGTGATTTTCTCCAAAATATGAAATAAGTCATTAACTAACTCCAAAACTGGAAAATAATCTTAGATTCATAATCTACACATTAAAATTAGCATATGGTAAATTTGGACAATATTAAATATTTTAGTTAATATAGGAGAGAGAAAATAATTTAAAAAACAAAAATACTAAATAATATATTGAAAAAAATAATTAATGGCAAAATCATTTTTAGCATGTTTAGTATTACTTATAGGCATTTTAGATTTTTAGAGAGTTTTTAGATGCCTCTAATTCATTACAGGGATACAATAAATGATAAAATTTAAGTGTTTAATAAAATACTAAACGTCCTTATAAATAATATATAATACCAAAATCGGATTAGTCACCCCAAAATTAGATAACCTACCAAATTTAGGTTTATTTGGACTTCATTTTCACTCTCAAATAATTATAGAAAGTTTTGTACATTTAATGCATCAAAAAAGTAAACTTGGGAGGTTGTATTAAATGACTTTCATTGTAGATCGGTCGCATGAATAGTAACTGTAGACTAAAGGTGTCTGATATTTTGGATAGGACTCCCTTATTTCTCAACAAAATTTTATGAAACAAATTGTGTTAGATTGCAAATTGAATTTTGAATCCAACCATACCCTATTTGAAGCCTAAAATCGTGTATTTGAGAAACACCCAAACTTGTTCTCAAAAGCTCTAGAAGTTTCTACCTCTTGAACCAAACCCCATATATATACATATACTCAGAACTTTGCTAGCCTTTGTGCACTCGTTCTCTTGTGCTAATTGAACCCAAGACGTCGTCATATGCCGCCGCAAAGTTAATTTTCTCTCTGTTGTAAACTCTCTCAATGATGGCAGTTCTCTCCATGGTGATACAATAGATCTTTGGGTAAAGTTCTCTATACCCTCTTCTTCGTTTCTAAGTTGTTGATGCCACTTGATTTCACCCAAACATTTTCCCCCAAATTTTCATCCACCCTGACTAGATATACGTCGTCTTTCATGGTGTGAACAGGGCTGGAAAAATGCTCCTATTCATGTTCTCTGATTCACCCCTCATGACCTTATTTCTGATGTATTTATCGCATGAGTATTTCTGTCTTCTTACATTCTCCATCTTTTGTTTTGTCACTTGAATGATGGTATGATAATATCATGAAATATCATATAATTTTATATAGTTCAAAATGATAATACAAGACCCGTATGTTCTTTAGAATATCATTTACATACTAAAATCAATAAAAATATATAGAACTGTAAAATCCATGAATTTTTACTGCAAGAACCATAATTTATAATAAAATATATTTTGGAATCATGAGATCATTATCTATCTTCTGGCATTGTTTATGTCGTCTGATTTCCAAATTTTAAAGTTTGGATTTTTAGTGTTTTGATTGTATGTATGATCTTAATAATAATTATAGGAAAATTATAATTTATAAAGTTAGGATTTTCAGTCAACATATTAGAAATAAACTCTAAGCCCAAGATCATGTCAAGATCAAGAGTCAATTTATAGGTTTTACTGAAGGTTTGGATTTCTAGTATTTTCCACCTATATAACATACATGAACCTTAAATACTGAACAAAACATTATATGTAGGTTTGAGTGACTTTAGACTTGGAAGGGTAGAACTTGATCTCTGGTTTGTATACTCAAGTCAAGGTATGTGCATCTTACCCTATAAGTTGAGTATATTTGTTATCCAAATCTTAATTTCCCAATGAGTCATGGACTAAAACCTTATTTCCTATTATTTCTCTTTTTGGTGTAATTATTTCATTATTTACTTGAGTTTTGACCCACAGGTCATATCTCTATTATTTGATGTTAAATCTTGCCTTGCCATATTATTTCTTTTACAGTGGTTATTTGTTTGACTTATTAGATAATGTAATGGCACTTATGTACAACCACCCATAGTTGTACATGTGTTATTTCACCCTGGGAAATGTGTTTACTCTCCCCCATATATAAATATTTTGTAGGTGACTGGGAATGTGTTTACTCTCCCCTCACCTATTGGTTGGGGTCCCATAGGTGTCTCAATCCTATTTAGTTAATTTAGTCTAACTTAATCATTCATGTAGAATTTCATATTAACGCTTATGGCAATATTCTTTTGATATGTGCCTCATACTTTTGACTCTCCTTATTTGTTGGTCATTCTTTAACTTTATTATCCTTTGGTGATATTGTCTTGTTTGTGTTCCTTAATTTGACACATACCTTATTTTCTCCTCTTGTTGGGTGATCCCAACCACCCAGACCTAGGACAAGGAGTGTAACAAGGCCAAGGAGGACATGTCCATGAGTAGATTCAAAGGAAGTTTTGCTAAGAAGACTAGGTTGCTACTGCGAGATCCTATAGTTTTCCTTTTGAGTTCTTTTTATGAACTCATGTAGTGAGAAATGAACAAAGTCATATAATAGTTGAATTATTTTTTTTGCTTCTACTATTGATATTTTTGTATCTGAAACATGCTTTTCTAAATGGGATTATTATGCATGCATCCTTCATTATCTAAGTTCTTTGAAAAATAGATGGATGTCTTGTATTTTCCGTTAAAGTTTAATGAGGGGTGATCTCACTTCCTTACAGCATTTGTTGTAATGAGACGAGATCTCCCCATTAGTATGGAAAATATACAACATCCATCACTTATGAGGAATTTAGATTATAAAGGATGCATGCATAATAATTCAATCTAAATAAGCATGATCTAGATACATAGAATGTCAATAAAGACAATGGAAAGAAAACCTAAACTATTACATTGATTTGTTCATAGCTCACTATAGAAGTTCATGAAAAAAAACTAGAAAGGAAAACTATAGGATCTAGCAGTAGCAACCTAGACATCTCAACAAAGTCTCCATGAATCTACTTCTGGGCACGTACTTTTTTCTCTTATTCCATTCCTTGTCCTAGGCCTGGGTGGTTGGGTCATCCAACAAGAGGAGAAAACAAGGTACAGCAAGAGGAGAAAATAAGGTATGTATCAAATAAGGAACAAGAACAAAGAAAAGTATAATAAGGAAAATAAAGGGTACATATTGAAAAAGAATAAGGAGGTACAAAAGATGAGGCACATATCAAATAGAAATATTACCATAAAAGATAATAATAAAGTAGCATGCATGATTAATAGTATGACTACATTAACTAAGTAGGGTTGAGACACCTACCAAACCTCAACCAGTAGATGAGGGGAGAATAAACACTTCCCAGTAACCTCTAAAATATATATAGAAGTGGGGAGAATATATATATTTCCCTAGGAAAAATAACACATACCCAAACTATGGGTGGTTTTAAAGAGGTACACTACATTAGCTAACAAGTCAAACAAATCACCATGTTAAAAGAAATAATATGGCAAGGGAATATTTAACATCAAATTATAGAAATATGACATGTGTGTCAAAATTCAAGCAAACAGTGAAGTAATTGCACCAAAAAGAGCAATAATAGGAATCAAGGTTTTAGTCCACGCCTCATTGGGAAACTAGAGTTTGGATAATAAATATGCCCAACTTAAAGGGTAAGATGCACATACCTTGACTTGAGTATGTAAATCATATATCAAGTTCTATCCTTTCACGTCTAAAGTCACCTCAATCCTACATATATTTTTTGTCCATTAGTTAAGATTCAATGTATGTTACATAGGTGCAAAATCCTAGAAATTCAAACCTTCGACAAAACCTTAAGCGAACTCTTAATGTTAACCTGATATTGGGTTCAGGGTTACTTATTAATATCTTGACTCAAAATCTCAACTTTATAAATTTTATGTTGCCTATAATTATTATTAAGGTCATAAGTAAAATTGAAACACTAAAAATCCGGACTATAAAACTTGGAAATTAGGCAGAAAAACCAATTCTAGAAGATATAGAAAGATCTCATGATTCCAAACATATTTTATTATAATTTTGGAGCTTGTAGTAAAAATTTATGCATTTTATAGTTCTGAATATTTTTATTGATTTTAGTATGTAAATGATGTTCTAAGAACATACTGGTCTAAATTATCATTCTGAACTATATACCATGGTAGAATATTTCATGATATCACCATACCATCATTCAAATGAAAAATAAAAGATGGAGAATCTAATAGGATGAAAATACTCATGGGGAAAAAATATCTGAAATAAGGTCACGAGGGGCAAATCAGAGAACATTCATAGGAGTCTGTCAATGTCATGACAGATGACGTAGATCGGGTCTAGAGGATCCAAAATTTAAGAAAACCATTTGGGTGAAATCAAGCAGAATCAACAACTAAAAAATGAAGAAGAGGGTATAGAGAACCTTATCTAAAGATCTATTGAACTACCATGGCGAAAACTATCTTTAGTGAGAGAGTTTACGGAGGAGAGAAAATCAACTTGGCGGTGACATGTGACGACATATTGGGTTCAATTGGCATAAGAGAAAGAGTGCACAAGGGCTAGCAGAGATCTGGGTATAGGTATATATAGATGGGGTCTAATTTTGGTACTACAAGAGGTAGAAACTTCTAGAACCTTGGAGAACAAGCTTAGGTGTTTCTCGAATACATGATTTTAGACTTTGAATGGGATATGGATGGATACAGAATGCAATTTTCAATCTATTTAAACTTATTTTGCAAAATTTTATTGAGAAATGTGAGAGTTATGCTCAAAATATCAGACCCTTTGGTCCACGATTATTGTTCACTCCACAGATCTGCAATAAAGTCATTTAATACAACCTTTCAACTTTGTTATTTTTATGCATTAAATATACAAATTTTCTACAATTATTTGAGGGTGCAAACAAATTCCAAATAAACCTAAATTTAGTACTTCAACTAATTTTGGGGTGAGGAATCCGATTTTGGTATTAGTTTTATTGTTGAGGACTTTTAATATTTTATTTAATATTTTGAAATATTATCACTTATTTTATTCCTTTAATGAATTAGAGGCATCTAGAAACTCTCTAGAAATATTAACTTGGCCTATAAGCAATACTAAATGTGAGGAATATAGTTTTTCCATTAATTAACTTTTTTCAACATATTATTTGATATTTTTGTTCTTTAAATTATATTCTCTCTCCTAAATTAACTCAAATATTTAAGATTTTTCAAATTAGATGAAAATTTACCCATAGTCTAACTTGGTATGCAGATATCAAATTTGAGATTTATTTTCTCTTTTGGAGTCATTTAATAATTTATTTAATATATTTGACTCTTATTCTTTTTTATTTTTCAATTAAAATAAAAATAGTTGTTATAATGTAAATAATGTGAAATGTCACCCTCAACTAAACTAAAACATATGGAACATGAATTTACCATTACTTTTATCCCTTAAAGTATTTATTACATTATTTACCATTTTGGACTTTTACATGCTTTCTCTCTCCTAATCTACACATGAACATTAAATATTATCCAAATTGCATGTAAATCTACCCAAAGGCTAATTTTAATGTGTAGATTATGAATCTAAGATCAGTTGTCACTTGTGGAGTCATTTAGTAACTTCTTTCATATTTTAGAGAAAACTCACCTTTCTTTTTCTAAATAAAATAGATATAGTTATTATTATCCCAAAATTGTGAAACTTGGCCTCCAAGCCATATCAGATCCAAAAATTAAAATCTAAAGTTATTTTTATCCAATGAGTCTTCCTTTATGAGTTTGTATCCGCTTTACACATTATTATCACTATTTGTCATATTAAATTATTTAATGCCACATTATCATGTTTAAAGTTTTTCTATCATTCATTTTTCTCTTCCTTTCTCTATAAGGCTAAGGGAAGTTCTAGAACAAAATTATTTTACCAATATGTTACTTAAGTGGTAATTTTGCATCTTAGACCATGATTGAAACATTAACTGAGGTATTTGTGCATAAACCCATTCTTTGGCATGAATAGAGATAAAATATACTCCAAACCACAAATAATTCTACAAAAGGACAAAAAGGATAGAAAGGATAGGAAAACTTAGAAAAAAGGGCTAGACTAAGAATGTACCTAGATTTCAATATGTTACACATACCGAACCAATAGATGATGTGACATTCTCTTATTAGATCTCTATTTGTGGGATACTCTTATCCAACTTCCCTTTCTCACAAACTACCACTAGAGTCCTAGCGAGGAATCACCAACCCGAGCACAAGGCTTCACTACCATTCTTTTCCTTCTTCAAGGTCTTGGGACTCTCTCTCCCTCACCTAGATGCTAGGTACTCAGATCATATAGTCATATATGTAAGCAGCCTCCTACTAGTCTGTACGGTTTGGTCCTCCAAGGTCATCTAAGGTACAATAAGCCTCTAGGAATCATTCATAAGAAACTAATATCATTCACTCAGGGGCAATCTAGTTTAGGACATATCGTTGCAAATATTTCTCATATCTTGGAGTTTAGGTGTCTGGCCTTCTCCCTATGGGTCTCTCACTCTGGATTTAATCCTATATCTAGTCCTATCACTAGAAGTTCCCCTTGTAGAAGATATGGGGGCTCTTGAAGTTTCACATCTTATCTTCTCTTGTCTTGGAGAAGCACACACACTTGTATCATCAAATCTCATGTCAAAACCTCAAATATAAAGTCAAAATCTCAAATTCAAATGAGGTTACATAAACCATATTATTTCATTAGGTAATACTAAACTCATGTCATCCATTCTACATATCATATTCCAATAAGGCTTTAGGCATTTGGTCTAAAACTAATTCCTCTCTTATCCTAATGCCCCTCACTTCTACTTACTCATACTTGTGCGGGGACATACTTCCTGTTAGAGTGCCTACCAAAAGGAGTTTAGACTTTCTAGTCACAAACTAACCTTTCGGCTTAGGGTGTTATCTCTCTCATAGATATTCTCCCTTCTCTAGGGTTGACCCATCCTAGGTTGGGACACCATTTTTAAAAGTTGCATTAAGGTTTATGTGACCACTTATTGTCTATGTTTTACATGTATATCCAAGTCCTTCATGTGTATCATGCATGCCTTACTCTACGTACTTATATGCATTGATAAACTAAGCTATCCCAACTCATTGAGTTTCCTTCTTTCTCTACCCATTGCTTAAGGTTTGCATGGGTAGGGTTTATGCACCCCTCACACCACTTCCATATCCTAGGATTAGGGTTAGGGTTTAGGTTCATATACGACACCCCACCTCTAAGGGTTTACATATATCCCTTGACCCCCCTAGGGTCTTCTAAACCAACCCTAGTCCATGTAGGATTTATCCTAACCAATAAAGCATTTTCTTTACTTTATCATTATATCAACATTACATGTACATTAATTGGTGTAGGATGCATTAATCCTACTTCGTCTCAAAACCCTATCTTGAGATGAGGAGGAAAGTATCTTTTAATATTTATTAAATAATAAGATGAGAAGTGGATGAAATTTGAGATGAGAAGAAATCTTAGAGGTATTTTATTTTGAGTAAAATCCCCCAACTATAGCAAGGCAGGATGCATGAGTCTACGAGTACTTGTATGTTGAGTAGTAGTGTAGAGGAATGTTTTTCCAGCCCCTGGGTCAGGGTCCCTTCTAGACATCATCCTCTTTAAAAAGTATTTCAATAATTCCCTTAGGATCTATAAAACTTTTAAAATTTAATAAATTATTAAAGGTTAAATGGTAAATCAGGCTTTGATACCAAATGTGATGACCCCCTCCCTCATTATCCTCAATTAAGGTGGATCAGTAGGGTAAGGGCCATTATCATATCTATAGGATCGAGGTTTATCAATTAACCAAAAATAATTGTAAAATTCATTCATGGAAAAGAGTTTGATAGAATATAAAAGATAAACTCTCCACTAAGGAGTTACATGGTATGGAAATCTACTACTTGCAGCTTCAATTAAAAACTATCTAACTAGATCCTCCATGGTAACTTTAAGTATCTTTCCTTTTGGTGCCTTCTTCACAGGGTATCCATTTTCAATCATACTAGCAGTTTAACCTAAAATGTTGTACGGTCAGTATAACAAGTTATACTGGCATGTGGGGGAAAAACTATTTGCATGTAGGTATAACAACATAGTCAGCCATAGCAACAATTATGATTATAGTTTGAAAAAGTATTATATTATTTTAACCTCACTGTCGTATCCTCTTTTCTCAATGGTGTGCCCTTTCTTTAGGGGAGTCTCTTTATGAGGAATGATCTCTAACGATTTTGGTCCATGCAATTGACATTTCATAACCTTTCCTCACTTGGGCTTGATTTTATAGGCCTTCTGTTCCGCGTTTGGCTTGAGGTGGCCTTCTGTTCTGGGCTTGATCACCAGTCATCCCCATGATGACTTTATTCACCAGAGATCTATACAGGGTTTGAGTAGGTTATAGTTATATATGATGATATCCATAGTGACTTTATTGATTGCATGAAATAAATAAACATGCAAGCATTTAACTACAACCCAATCGAGAAAATTCCCAGAAATCGCAGAAGTTAGTTAAGGCAATTAATCATAGGCGTAACCACATACCTTTTTTCGAACCATACAGATCGTGTAATTATATTTCAAGTAAGTTCAAGAAATTCAATCAACAGATCCAAGCAATCAATTGTAAATGTGCATATATATAAATCCTAAAGTGTCATCAACATGTTATTAATATTAAACCTTATTCGGGTCCTAATCTAGGATTTGAGGTCTTGCTCAGGTTTGGATAAGGAATAAGGGTATCAAAACCCTAATTCCATTGCACCATATTAATCCATATTAAACACCAGATGCAACCCTTATTATCAAGTTAAGCCTTTTAAACCATTTTGAGCAACTATGTTAGATTATACAATTTAAGATTATCATGATGAGGCAGATTAGGTTTTCAACCCTATTTATGATTGGGAAGCTTTAAATCATGATATTTTTTATTCATAACATATCAAGGATTAGGATTCTCATCAAATTAAAGACATCACACTATTAAGAATATATAAATCAGATCACTTGCATTTAAGCTCATCACAATTTATATTATTGATTCTTTATTCCTAATTACACATGTTGGTGATAATTATCACAAATTATCCATTATCATCATTATCACCTTAGAGTTCCATTATATGAAGTAAATAATAACACAAAAGGAAGGTATTTAAGGTTTTCAACACATTAATTATTAATCTAGGATTTCCATGTATCATACACCACTTAATCACATATTAGCCCAAATTTTGGGATGGGAAACATAATTTGGTTCAGGGCTCATATTTGGATTCTACACATTTTCTCGATTAATTTGGTATATAATATTGTTATATTTTTACATTGTTAGAACTTTCTATGATTAAAACAAAATTATACAATTGTACCTTAACATAAGGTCATGTGTCATCTCCTATTGGCCCACAAGCTTCCAGCTAATGGCATGCGCCAATAGGGTGGGTCCTGCGCCTGATGAGCCCTGAACCAAGGGCCAGTTCTGGATGAGCTATAGTTTGGTTGGATGAGGGTCTGGTTCATCACCTGGAGGGTGACCCGATCGTTCCATTCACATAATGTTGTGCATGTGGATATGTTTCCGTAGATGAAATGAAGTCCCACCACTTCTCTTTTCTTCTTCCCCCTTCGGCCGATATTCTTTCCATGGTTCCACCTATTGTGGCCTCCATCAACCTTGTGGTTGAAAGGGAACACCGATGAATTAAGGTCTAGGATACAGGTAGTACTCGAGCTTGGTCCTACATCCTCCAAAGCTGGTCACTAGAGATGCATATAGAAAAAGGATTGACACGAACAAGGGGGTAGATGGCTAGATCTCGAGCGGTCGAATACTAGAAGGAAATTGGGGTGACCCTCTCTTTGTTGTAATTCCCTCGAGGCACCCTGGGGATCCCTTATATAGTCACATGGGTAGGAGGCGGCTCTGCAAACTATCAGCAGGCTATGGGGGTTCTCGGCATGTTCATCCCCGAGGGAAAGAGACAACTCTTCCCCAATAAAGGTAACTTTCCTTTAATAAAACCCCCTTGTCTTGGAAAATAATTATTCCTCGCTCTCCATAACTCATTTTCTTATGAAAACATAGGAAAATTTTCTCTTTCACATTATCCTTTTCTTAGCAAAGTATTAGATCCAAAATAAATGGTTACTAACTCTAAACTTGCCTTCTAGAAAACTCTAAAGAATTACATATTTTATTTTCTAGCTCACTGAACATCACATAATGTTCTATTTTTTCTTCTATGCTCTTACATTTGAATTATATTCCACCTAAAATTATATTAGGTAATTATAATGGGCACGAAATACCCTATTTTCCTATTTTGCATCACAAGGACATATATGTTAATTTTTTATTATGGGGACTTAAATAAATCATCTCTCTCTCATGTTTACTTCAATGGACTCCAAATTTTGAAGGAAACCTTTAATAAATTAATCTAAAATTGGGCAAGATTTGGTATCAAAATACAAAGAGTAAATATTCTTTGCTTACCCCTTAAGCAAAAGCTTTATTTGATTTATTTAAGTCACCAATTAACTCCGTTTTCTCAACCAAACTTGGCAAGCATTCCTTTTCCTAATGTACATTCTCATTAAGTGTGATATAAGGCCGAACCAAAACTACTAGTTTCCTTCAACATGTCTTTCTTAGACATTTCCACACAATTTCATTTTAGGATATCAATTGTCCATTATTTTTATTAATTCAATAATTATTGGACCCCTCTTTTCCTTTATCCAATACACATTAATGAATTATTGCAAATAGTAAAACTATGAAAACCATTGCAAAGGATAATTTGCAAATTAAATCCATACTTCTAAAAGAAAGCATACTAGTTTTCTAATACATCCTTAACAAGAAAATATTTGCATTTCAATTATGTAAATATATGTGAAAACCCATGTTATAACATAATGAACTGTATCATCCTACCCGATGCCATTGAGAAAAAATAGGTGTTTCATAAAATGGGGATGATGATGATGATGGCTCCTTGGATATAGAAATTGAACGCCAATAATGGGCACAATGGAGGGTTATGTGATGGTGAGGGAGGCAAGAACAAATAGATGAGGAGCCCAAGGGAGGGGTGTGCGACGGCAAGGGGGTGAGAAATGGAGAAGTACAAGTGCATAGTAGGTGAAAGGTGAGTATGGAGGAGGCGCAAGGTTTTTATTGGAGATGGGGGATTGGAGGTGAAAGGTTTTTCTTGGTCTAGAATGAATGCGACTAGGATTTGGGTTGTTTTAGTCAAGGATGAAAAATAGCATTGGTCAGAGACTGGCCTTTGAGGAAAGCCCAACTTAGTCAGGGACTTGATCCCTGAGTACTTAACCATGACGTGTATCCAATTTTGTTTTAGTGAACATGGATGAGTGAGTTTCTCACAATTAATCCAACACATGAGGTGGATGATCCACTATAGGGATTTACTTTTTTGGCTCCATAGATTGACAACTATGGATATCCAAGTGTGTATGAAGAATGATACAATTATTTTCCTCATTGTGGGAGTGAGAGATAAGTTGGCAGATGGCACCTCTTGGGACATGCAATGGCTATCTACCATGTTCCTAAAGAAGGGCATCCATCTCTTGTTGGAAGATAGGATGTGGTTCATAGATGGTCAAGATGAATTAGTGTGGGAATTGGATATAAGAGGTGAGCTCTAATCTAGGGCAGTGAGAGCCATTGTTAGAAAACATCTCCAGATTGTGGTACAATGAATCCCATACATGCCTTCACCTTTACATGGATATTGTGGATGAGAGTTATTCCCACAAATGCATAGTAAGGAGATGTAACCTTTATATGATCTTGTGCTATGATTTTTGTCACGAACAAAGCACGGGATTGAATGCAGATCTATTCATAGATGGAAGTATTTTAATGTCCTCATAATGATTGGATCTAACAGGGGTAGTTGACAAATAGCAAGAACCAAATGAATATTCAATAAATATTATGTGGTTGTTGGTTTATAACTACTACTACTACTTCAACAATGTGATGGGTCTGAAGCACCTTATCACAACTTAATATATGGAAGATTTTGTCAAATCGATGTTCTAGCCACAACGATGCAAAGCCATTAACCGAGGCAATTGTGGACTGGATTGTAGAGGTAGTAGAGCTATTAGTTGAGGAGAAGACATTCATACATGATGAGAAGGAAGAAGATTGCATGAGATGGGAAGAGGCGAGCACCCCCCCCCCTACTGCATGCATCTGGTGAACTATGGGCTTCTTGAAGCATGTGGCTAAGATCAAATTGTCACATGTGCAAGATGAATGTGAGTGTTTACGTGATGAGGAGATATGGAGGTCATGATAGATACTATTAACGAAAGTGCTGGTTTGGAACCACACGTTTGTAGAACAAGGAGAGGGAAATAGATGTACACATGAGGTATACATGGTCTGTTTATTGTGATTTCATTAGATGCATACTTTTTATTTTGTATGTGGTGATTTTTTTTAGATACTCTTGGAAACGGGATCGATAGAACCCTTCATTAATTTTTCAACAACAAAAGGTACATACTTCAAAACTCTCCAATGAGCTAAACCACAACACAATAGTCTAACTACCTAACTGCCTAGCTATAGCAAACCATGACTCAACCTTTCTAATACATTAACAAACCCATGAGGTTGCATATAACTGCACTGACGATGAATATTATCAACCAGGATGAATGGCCGGCCATCAACAAACGGCTCGCTCCGGAGTCATCAAACTCGTCATCCTCCATATCATCCTGGTCGTCGTATACGGCCCTGGACTTGGCGCTGAAGGTGACGGGGTACTTTATTGAGAGGTCGTTGAACCACATCCCCCATTGGTTCTTCAACGGCTTCGTGCCCATCGTCTCTCGGTCCTCGTCAAAGAGGCTGTAGATGTAGGTCGGGGGAGAGACGTGTGCCATGACCGGCGTCCCTTCATTAGATCTGATCATGCCCGCCAGCCGCTCGTTGTACTCCGCCGCCGTCAACGTGCCGGCTTCGGGGTCCGTCACCTGTATGCATACGTACGATAGTAAGCAAATTTTCTAAGTTAAGACAACAAGTACCCATCCTTCTTGTGTGTGTGTGTGTGTGTGTTGGACATAAATTGGAGAGTCTCGACCAATTGGAAAGATCATTCAATGTGGACATGAAAAAGTAAGAACTCATCGAGACCTTATCCTTCAAAGGTGTTAGTTAATTTAGGTGTAAACGTCGTTACATACAACAACAAACAGTTGCAAAAAATTAACAATTGCAGATAGATCAAGATAAGATATACAAGAATAAAACATTGTAGGAGAACATAAATAAAAGAGTAAGAAACTCCTGACCGGATCGTCTCGTTGAGAAACAAGACATGTATATTGGTATATACATATGTATACTTAAAGAAATCATTGCCTTGCAATCTTTTGGATAAGCGATGTTCTTCCAGTCCATCCAGTCATTAAGAATGCAGTAAAGTCTATATTCTTGGCTCGTCTCGCTAACGTTTGACGCCAAGTCGCTCTGCATGTCTGCTTGCGTTTAACGTCGCTCTTCCGGCACGTCAAATTGACGCCAAAATATTTGCACCACCAGTGCAGCCCAGCGATCGCAGGTACCACCACCCGGACAGATCGTGTCAAAGGAATAGAAGGACGACATTGTTCGTCTCATTCAGGAGAAGGATCTCCATGAGACAATTTTTCTGAATACTCGCTTTGTTCTGAAGACAAGTCTCCACAAAGCAGCAATTCACATGGGCGAAGGGAAAGAAGAGAAACACTCCGTCAAGAGGACACATCTCACGTCTCTTGCAAACGGCGGCTGACGGCTGTGCGTTATGCAGAGAGAGACTTAATTCATTGTGTGTCCAACCCTATTGACATGTTTCCCTATTTATAATCCTTTCACGCCCCACGTCCTAATCCAAGATGGACACGATCACTCGATCACTCTTGTACACGAAACGTACATGCCTTTACCGTTAAGGAAAGGAGACCATTAATTATATATAAATAATTAACTTCGTCTCTTATTCACATAACGGAAAGTTGCTGAACCGTTTCAGATTTGTACACGAAACATACATATCTTAATCGTTAAGGAAAGGAGACCATTAATTATATAAATAATTAACTTCATCTCTTATTCACATAACCAAAAGATACTAAAACGTTTCGGAAAGATACAATTAATTAAATCAATAATTAATAACGTGATTATCCTTTTATACAAAAGAGGTAACTTACGTTCCTTTACATTATGTATTGGCTGCGCAACATTAGACTTAACCCATGCTAAATAATAGCTGTAAAAGCTATATATCTAACAATCCCCCACAAAGTCCAATGTGTAGTGCCCTGCCAAACAGTCCTCCATACTATGCTTTCAGTAGATACCTTTCGGTTTGAATCTACCTGAGTTATCCAACGTAGACTCCCGCGGGAACTAAGTGAACTAAAGTCTTGAACTTGAACCTTGGTTGCAAGAGTATCGGTTGGTAACAACATAATAAAGACATGGCAGTAAAGAAGTAAAACGATGCAATAAAGGCCATGCATCCAAATCAGGGAATCATGATTGATATAGGAAGCAACCATATTCCTTGTTGCGGCCCACACAACATCAATCACTTAGTTGAAGTCTCCAAGGATGTACTGCTAGCATCCTGTCCTAGGACTTGACTCCATTCAGAGACTAATCTCTTACTAACTTGTAACTTATGACACTAAACAGATTTTTAGGGGATAGACACACAGATGCATGAAGCATCAAACATAAATTTATATAGTGTCATCAATTCACCCGACAGCTTGTTATTACCACATTGAACCCAATTTGTGGGATCTCCACTCTTTTGGGTTGGGTTGCTACTGCCTATGAATAAGAAGGGGTTTCAGTCTCATCCCCAACCTGAATTTCTCAACTAATGCCATAGTAAGACATATAGTCAAAGGATTGGCTTTATAAGAAACAAGGTACCTTCGTAGTCAAGCCTTGACCCCACAAGACACTAACTCCCTTACAGACATAAGTCTGACTTGGATGTGTCAAAGTTGTTTTAATTATACTTGTCAATCTTTATATCTTTTATAGTTGTATTGTTATTAATATGAAATGAAATTGCAGGAATCATATTTATTTTCAATAGCTAACTTAGATTAAAAATCTATGCAACCATTCAACTTCCAATTCAATTTCATATATAAAACACCCAACTAAGATTCAGAAGAAGACCAAGACAAACCATAAAACAACACATTTTCTTATTAGGAAAATACATCACAAGACACCATTACTCCTAGAGTTCATGACAAACTGGCATGCATTATTATATCCTTCTACTACCAAAGGATATTTGTCATAATGAAGTCAAGGTAACACGTTCCCATTACAGACCTCAATACTCTATCAAGAGATTTCTAAATGGGTCTTAGAATGATCATTGGTGTATCTACTCAACTTGCATATAACAAACATAATGTATGTACATGTGTGGTTCTTAAGATACATCAAACTTCCAATATCCAAAAAGTATCATAATTAATTCATTAGAGCTTCAGTCACATTCTTATACAAGACATTTTGATGAGTTCATATAGAGTCTTAACATGGTTGCAGTACTCAAACTTCTCTAGTATCCTATCAACATAATGAGACTTTTAGAGAGTAATACCATCAGTAAACCTCATGATTTTAGGCCTTAAAATCACATAAACGACGCTTATTTATATTTCATCTAAAACTTGTTACATAAGAATGATAGTCGAATTTATTACTTTTATATTGGAAACATAACATCATCTATGTATAACAACATGAATCAACCATCGACGATTTTTATACAGTAGATACATTTATCAAAATTATTAGAAATGAAGCATTTCATTGATATTACTCTATCAAACATCTCATATCATTGCTTAGGAGCTTGTTTCAAGCCATGCAATAGCTTTAATAAAATTACACACTTTTATGCTCATTCCTACAATGCACAAATCCATCAGGTTGTTCCACATATATATCTTCTCGTGAATATTACCATGTAAGAATACATAATTCGCATTCATTTATTGAATATGAGATTATATGTGACAACCAATGCCTTAAGCATTTAGATTGTGTTCATGTAGGAAACATAGAATATGTATCAAAATACATTATTCCTTCAGGGTGTAAAATCCTTAGCAACTAGCCTAGCAAAGTACATTATTGATTATCCAGTCTAAATTTATTTTCATCTTAAGGATCCATTTACTAACAACTTTAGAACAACTAGAAGACAAATCTATAAATTCCTACAATTGATTTGAGAGCATTCATAAGATTTCTTTGTTAACAAATTCTTTCAAAACTAAGCTTCTAGAGAATCCATAGCATGTTTTGAAAGGAACAAGATCATCTTTGATATTATAAGTGAGAAACTCATTTCTATCATCCTTGAAAATCTTAGTACGTTAACTTCTCCTTTGTTCAGCCATTTCATCGGAATCAATAAATTCAGAAATAGCAAATTCTAAGTTGCCCCCTACATTTCTCATCCTTTCTACATACTCGAGAAAAGGCCATGTGTATAATGAATCTTTTAGGATATATTTATTTAGATACACCTATTTTTCATGGGAAAACATTATCATAGAATGGCGTACGTAATATCACAATTGTATAAACCTTATAGCCTAATATTTCAAATTTTACAATCATAAATCTAAAGGCGTAACTTGTTTTTACATGACCCAATAAAATGGCATCAATCGTTTTTCTAATTTCTTTTCTTTTGTGTTCAGAGACATATACCTTAGTAAAATGCCCCCACATTTGAAGATATTAGAGAAACAATTCTTTCTCAATAAATAACTCAATCAGTTTACTCTTATTATGTCTACAAAAAACTTTATTAAAAAGATGGCAAGCCATAGTCAAAGTTTCTTCCACATATGTATGAGTAAACTTGAGGTCTGGAGAAAGTTATTAGCCATTTAAATAAGGAATTAGATTTTACGTTCTACAATCCCAATAAATCATGGTGTATAAGGAGCAACAACATTCATGAACTACACAGTGGAGTTGTTAAAAATTCCAACAAACAACTTCAAGGTACGTTTTTCTCCGCATCAGACCTTAATCATTGAAGTACCTTACTAGTTTGAGTTTTTGCTTCCATCTAAAATATTTTGAATTTTCAAATGTCTCAATTTTACTTTTAAGTAAAATGACATAACAATATCTACAGAAATCATCCACATATGTTATTAAAAACAATTTCCATTTCCTATACGTAACTTCATTAAATTCACAGATGTAATGGTGAACTAAATCTAGAATTTCAGAATTCTTATTATAAAAGAAATTCTTCTAGTCAATTTAGTTTATATATATATATATTTTACATCTTTCAGAATTAATGTCGGATTTCAGAACCAATTCATGATTCATCATTTATTTCATCGAGACAACAAAATATGTCTCAAACAATAATGTTATATATTAGATGAAATAAGATTCATGCATACAGAACTATAGTCATTCAAATATTAAATTATAATTTGAAAATGTTCAACAAGAATCTTAAACTAGTTCTCCACAAATATCACTTGCTAAAGAACATAGTATCACGAAGGTATGTAATAATAACTTATTACAGTCTATTACAAAACCATCGCATTTACTAATCGAGATTTCAGGTTTAAAGACACATACCCATCATTAAGGTTCAAGAAAATAATTATCTAATTATAATCTCCTTAATTTCAGATGTGGCTACCTACTATCCTTTGTATATAAAGGACATACTTTATTTTTAGCCATAGATATATGTAATATCTTTAATTTCTTATTTTTGGTCTTAGCACTAAAATTAACTGTCGGGTAAGAACTAACATGTAACTTGACATTTGTATCTTTCAGGTGTACGTCTTGTTTATTAATGTCTAACATGAGACCGCTCATTGACATTCTCCTTTATATTTGAGATATATGTCAAACGACTTCCTAAAATATTAGGAATATCTCAACTATATAAATAACAATAAAATTATCAAGTGTACATCTTATTTATTAATGTCTAACATGAGACCGCTCATTGACATTCTCCTTTATATTTGAGATATATGTCAAACAACTTCCTAAATTATTAGGAATATCTCAACTATAGACATAACAACAAAATTTTCAAGCATTTAATGCATGCATCCAAAATTTTGTACACCAAGAATTAAATCAGTAATTACTTGTTCAAGAATAGATTTACCTCTACTAATTAAAACATTTAGAAATATTATAAACTTTGAAATGCAACACTAATTAGTACCTTTATTCTCAGTTTTATATTTTATTTCTACCATCCCTATACAATGTCATGGAAATAAGCAATACTTGCTAAGATTATAAATTATACAGTTTGTATTTTTAACACAAACAAAATTAACTCTTGACATCTCGTATAAGCCTTTTTCCAACTAGAAATTATATTCACATTGTTGGGATCAGTCTTATTTAGTTTCGGTTGTTCCTATTCTTCATACCCATATATTATGCCAATTATATATTGAACATTGCTAATATACAACGTTCAAAACAATAAATTTCAGGCATATGTTTATTATTAATTCTAGCGCACGCACCATGATCTACATTGTTAATTAACGACAAATAATGATTTCTTTAAGATTGTTAGTTAATTTAGGTGTAAACGTCGTTACATGCAACAACAAACAGTTGCAAAAAATTAACAATTGCAGATAGATCAAGATAAGATATACAAGAATAAAACATTGTAGGAGAACATAAATAAAAGAGTAAGAAACTCCTGACCGGATCGTCTCGTTGAGAAACAAGACATGTATATTGGTATATACATATGTATACTTAAAGAAATCATTGCCTTACAATCCTTTGGATAAGCGATGTTCTTCCAGTCCATCCAGTCATTAAGAATGCAGCAAAGTCTATATCCTTGGCTCGTCTCGCTAACGCTTGACGCCAAGTCGCTCCGCATGTCTGCTTGTGTTTAACGTCGCTCTTCCGGCACGTCAAATTGACGCCAAAATATTTGCACCACCAGTGCAGCACAGTGATCGCAGGTACCACCACCCGGACAGATTGTGTCAAAGGAATAGAAGGACGACATTGTTCGTCTCATTCAGGAGAAGGATCTCCATGAGACAATTTTTCTGAATTCTCGCTTTGTTCTGAAGACAAGTCTCCACAAAGCAGCAATTCACATGGGCGAAGGGAAAGAAGAGAAACACTCTGTCAAGAGGACACATCTCACGTCTCTTGCAAACGGCGGCTGACGGCTGTGCGTTATGCAGAGAGAGACTTAATCCATTGTGTGTCCAACCCTATTGACATGTTTCCCTATTTATAATCCTTTCACGCCCCACGTCCTAATCCAAGATGGACACGATCACTCGATCACTCTTGTACACGAAACGTACATGCCTTTACCGTTAAGGAAAGGAGACCATTAATTATATATAAATAATTAACTTCATCTCTTATTCACATAACGGAAAGTTGTTGATCCGTTTCAAATTTGTACACGAAACATACATATCTTAATCGTTAAGGAAAGGAGACCATTAATTATATAAATAATTAACTTCATCTCTTATTCACATAACCAAAAGATGCTAAAATGTTTCGAAAAGATATAATTAATTAAATCAATAATTAATAACGTGATTATCCTTTTATACAAAAGAGGTAACTTACGTTCCTTTCCATTATATTCCATTATATACTGGTTGCGCAACATTGGACTTAACTCATGCTAAATAATAGCTGTAAAAGCTATATATCTAACAAAAGGGAGGGGGGTTAATTTTAGCTGGCTCATGAAATTACCGGGTCTCCTCCGGCTGGCCATCCGGTTCCGACAATAACGATCTCAACGTCGTTTATATCCGACTTGTACAGTGACATGTAGACGGCGCCGATCATGATTTCGAACAGATTTCCGTACACGGCTTGGGTGTTCGGGTCTATAATATAATCATCCTTCCAGGCCTCGAACATGACGAACGAGCGCTTGATCTGCTTGAACTTCTTCAACCGGTACAGGTCATACGGGAAACAGTCGATGAAGAAAGGTGTCTTCGTCTTGGCGCCGAATTGGAGCACCGGGGTCAGGTAATGGAGGTAGCTGCTGTTGAACTCGGCGTCGGCCGGTGGGAACGGGGTGATGATGATGTTGTAGTCGTGTGCCGTGCTTACGGCGACGTTGTGGAGCTTGGTGATGTTGCGGCAGGCGTCGTAGACGTTGGTGATGGCAGGTAGGAGGAGGTGTGACAGGTGAGAGTAGAGGTTCAGGATCCCGTAGCCGACGGTGATGGCCGACACGCCGGACTCCGGGTGGTTAGGTGCGATCGTTGTGCTGACCCACGAATGGGCGAAGCTTTTGTCCTTTCCCGGGGATTCGAACACATTCAGATCCTCCACGGATACCATGACGTCCTGGAGCCTGCGAAGGCAGCCAGCGCCGCCGCGTCCGGGTTCACGACGCAGACCCGCGGGACGCCGTGCTTTATGAGGGCTTGCACTGTTGGATAATTACGTTGCTATTTGCTGCCATTATCCACTTATTTTAGTTTAACTTAAACTTTGTTATTTCCCTAAAAAGCATGAGCCTGCGATTTGTACGTGCGTGCCATGCAATAGCCACGACGTAGTCATGCAGCCTGATTCTAGGATCGTGATTAACACGATTTGATTAGAATGTGGCGTAAGACACGGCACGTTAGTTTTCCTTTGTTCAGAATAAAAGGAGACCAAGTATTAGAAAATGCTGCAAGTTGCACGCAGCGCAAAAACACCTGTGTTCTTCTCTGTTTTCTCTTCGATCTAGTTCACATGCACTACCTTTGTTGGCTATCAAGCCAACAGTGAAGCCAACAGTGAAGGATTGGTAGAATGAGACAACAGTGAAGCTAACAGTGAAGCCAACAATAGAATGAGAGAGGTAACGAAAGAGATAGAGGGGAAGGGAGAAAGAGCGGCCGGGTATCAAGCCAACAGTGAAGGATTGGTAGGGAGAGCACGTTACGTCCTCGACCTCGCTATTCATATCAATGGTTGTGGAAGTCTTGTTGAAACGTACAGGAATTTAGCCGCATTTATGTACTCAAAAGCCCATTCTTTGAAGAAAAAAATAAAATTGATGAGGTGTGTATACCACATAGATTGAAAATAACAAGTTGGGACATTAAGTCTAGAACAATAGATTTAGACCCATATACTTTATGGTCCCCTTAAGGTTAAATAATTTCTTATTATAACTATGTCTGATCGATAAGGCATATGCATTACCATGGAAGCACTAGCATTTCGTTCTTTGTTTGTTTTAAAAGAGTACCAATATATATTGTGTATCAGCATATAATATTAAATCTCACTAAAGGGAGGGGTTTAAATTCTCAATGTGACACAAACTTTGGTAGTTTGCACTATAATTCGTTCATAGTGCAAGCAACAACATTGTACGAATAGACAATCATTACACACAAAAGCTAAACCGGTTTCGCCCATTCATTGTAGCTTATTCTAATAGAAAACATGTGAATTCTGCGTTCAAATGAATATGAGTTCTAAGTCTTGTCCCTGTTAAATGCATTACGAACAATGCTCACAAGTCTACAATGAACGAATAGAGGTCTGTTGGAATGGATGACAGATACGAATAATACCCTCAACATAAGTTACCATTCTTATCTGACCGGGACAAACCTCATATTACGTCCATTTATTTTTTTTTTTAAATCAAAAGTCAGAAAAAGTACACAACTTATTTTGGATAATTAGGCGCAAAAAAACTTCCATTAGGATCTGAAATGTTTGAAGAGAGGTTTTCATTGACATTTTTGTGTAATATTTGTCACAATAATAGTGAAGAAACACAACATATTTTTTTGAATGCCACTTCTCATAAGCGATATGGGCACATTTCTTCACATTCCACTATACTAATACAACAAATTATGACATCTTTCTCTTTTATTTATACAACACCGACTCCTTCCTTGATTACATCTATAAGATATAAAGTCAGTGCATTGGTTGCATGTATTATATTAAATATTTGAATTGAACGTAATAATGAGTGTTTAACAAAAATAATAAAAAATCACCTATGTTCACCAAAAATAAATAAAAAAACATCTATTATTACTCATGTATAAAAAAATTGATGAGGTGTGTATACCACAGAGATTGAAAATAACAAGTTGGGACGTTAAGTCTAGAACAATAGATTTAGACCCATATACTTTATGGTCCCCTTAAGGTTAATTAATTTCTGATTATAACTATGCCTGATCGATAAGGCATATGCATTACCATGGAAGCACTAGCATTTCGTTCTTCATTTATTTTAAAAGAGTACCAATATATATTGTGCATCAGCATATAATATTAAATCTCACTGAGGGGAGGGGTTTAAATTCTCAATGTGACACAAACTTTGGTAGTTTGCACTATGATTCGTTCATAGTGCAAGCAACAACATTGTATGAATAGACAATCATTACACACAAAAGCTAAACCGGTTTCGCCCATTCATTGTAGCTTATTCTAATAGAAAACATGTGACTTCTGCGTTCAAATGAACATGAGTTCTAAGTCTTGCTTTACGAACAATGCTCACAAGTCTACAATGAACGAATAGAGGTCTGTTGGAATGGACGATGTAACGTCCCCGGATTTTTACCTTCTCAAAACCCCATGGAGATGAGAAGACAAAATCTGAAATCGTTAAGCAATTGTATCGGAGTGTATTGCGGAAGCAATTTGCGCATACATGAACATACAACCATAACATACTCAACATTCAACATGAATATTAATTATAACATGAACTATTACAGATTACATTTACACATTGAATAGAAAATTTTACATAAGTCTATGAACATGTATGCTAATCAGGATCTTAACACAATAGGTACAACCTATACAACTTGCTCACATCCTATTCTTTTATCTCATTCTAGCTCTGGACCTAGAAAAAATGAGAAACAAAATCATCAACAAAAGTTGGTACGTGGAATTAAAAGCTATACTATGCTGGCATATAATATACTCAAAATTGAAGAAAGAGAAAGAAAACGTTACTTAAGGGTGGAAAATCAGGTAATCTCAAGTTATTAGCCATATTTAGAATGAATATGCATTACTATGGTGGACTTAGCACAAACATAAATGGTGGGCTCTTCCCCATGTACCTTGTACTCTAGGGATCTCCCCATATATCGTGTACTCTAGGGAGGTGCTAGTCAACATTAAAGCTTTCCCTCTCTAATAGGGAGTTCGATGAGAACCACTAGTAACTACATTTCATTTATTCTCATTTATGTTATTTTATGTTCAAGGTGGAAAATTGTCAATATACATATATCTACATCCAACGGTGTATTTCAAATACAAGCAAGCAAGTACATATATTTAACATCCAGCAAATCTAGTCATATAATTATATCCACGTACCTGAGTTCAGAGAATTCTAATCATCTTGGATCATCTAGAACTGGTCATCACCTGGTTAATAACAAAATTACATACATGCATTAGATTCTCATCATTAATCCTAATTAAAAGTATTTTAGGGTTTTGGCCAATATAGGTTCCAAGTTGCTTATAAGTTCATTAAATGATCTTATACTGATCTAGGGGTCATCGTGAAGGTGTGGTTCAAGTTTCAAGTCATTGTGATGTTCCACGCACTTTCTATGATCATATCAAGGTTTAAGGCATTTACATGCATTCTAGGGTCAAAAGACTCATGATAGAGAAACTGAGATCAAGTATCATCAAGGAAGAAGAGTCAAGCATAGGAGATGGTTTTATATTAGCAAGAGAACATAAGAAACACATTCAAAGTGGAGTGATGTCTACTAGGGTCTAGACATCAAACTATCAACATGAAGTATCGACATTCACTCATACATGCAGTTATCATAATAGCACACTTATGTCATCGAGAGTACAAGGAATGTTATAAGGTTTCCCAAAGGTTCCAGGAGCATAAAATATTGATTTCATGATTGGTTAAGCATTTAGAGTCATTAGGAAGTAAGGTTAGGATTATAAGAGCAATGTACATCATTATAGCCCAATATGGTCACATATGTACAAAAAGGAGTCATTTATGAGAAAATAGGGAGAATAAGACCTTCAATAGGGATACAAGGACATGAGAGTTACTGATTTGATACTTAGGTGGGTATATATGCATCAAAGTTCCAAAATTCATCATAACATTGCATTAAATATGTTAAGAAGATCAAAAGATAGCATTTTTGGAAAATCAGAGAACAAACGAAGGAATTAGGGTCTGCAATTATGTCCAAGTTGTATATCTTTTTGAGACAATCAAAATGGTATATAGATTTATCCTATTTGGCCAATGGAATTGGGAGTTATCATTTTTTTAAGATCAACATTTAAAACTATAGTTGAGGGAGTTATTACCATTGATGTTATTTATGCCTTGAGGTTGGTCGTTGATCCTAGATCTGACGACTAGGGCTGACCCGCACCTTCACGCTATGCAGCAGTCTACGATTGGGCCGCCCCTCTCTGTGCGCGTTGGTCGGCGACTCCCAGCATCTATGAATTTCTGGTTGGGTCTTCAACCATGGTCACCCGCGACTCTAGGTCGCTTGTACCCTCCACCAAGCACAAGCATCCGGTCAAGCACCGCTCCCCACTGCCCGCCGACCTCCCTTACGGGATTTCCCTATTCAGCACCCAAAATAGGGGGGCGAACAGAGAGCATACCGGCGATCTCCCGACGGTGTCAGCTACATCTGAGGACAGGGCAAGGGAGAGGAAAAGCCCTTGGATTCGGATGGAGGTCATGGTGGCCCTCCCTTGTCAGGCAGAGGCAAGCTGTTAGCTGGGCAGTCCCAGCCCTAGCGCCGCCGAGGCTCCCATCTTGTAGGAGAACAAAGCACCACCTCCAGCAAAGAAGGCAGCGTCCTCCAGGTTGCTTCGGTGGGTGAGGGCAGCGATGGATGAGACGTTTGCTTTCCTCTTGACTGAGGTCGGGCTCATGGAGGTAGGGGTGATCTGTCCCCTTGTCTCTACGGCTGGCTGTTGCTTGCCGCAATGGAGGAAGAAGGAGATGAAGGTTGGTCTCCCTGTACTATGGGTCTCCAACGTCAAAGTGAAGGGTCCATCTGTTCGCGTGTTGTGTAGGTCATGGGTTTACTAACAAGATTTCCTCAGCCTACCCCCACCTTCATCGGATCACATGGGCACCTCAAACATTTTTTTCCTCCCTTTACGGGGGTTAGGGATGACTGGTTCCTTCAGTGCCTCGCTGCAAAACGCAGTGTTACATTAATATGTCACATATATAAATACCAAAGTCTGATCAAGAAAAATATCATCAATGTCCCCAATTTCAAATAATTCTATCTCTTTGTATCAAACTCCAAAAATTCTGAAATTTTAGACATAGGCCCACAAAATCCTAATCTATCTTTATTGAAGTTTGAGAATCAAAGACTATTATTTATCCATTCCAATAAATTTTTTAATTAACCTCATAAATAAGTGTATTAACCTTAAATACAAGTCGATTCATCATCAACTCTTGATCAAAAGTACAACTTTCATTATATGACCACATTACACCTCTAGGTACACCATTAAATATTTTACCCCAACATGATTTCAAATATTATATTGAGTATCATAATCCTAAATTCTGGGTCATCACAGATGACGGGTAAGAATAATACCTTCAACATAAGTTACCATTATTATCTGACCGGGACACACCTCATATTACGTCCATTTATTTTTTAAAAAAATCAAAATTCAGAAAAAGTACAAAACTTATTTTGGATAATTAGGCGCAAAAAAATTTCCATTAGGATCTGAAATGTTTGAAGAGAGGTTTTCATTACATTTTTGTGTAATATTTGTCACAATAATAGTGAAGAAATACAACATATCTTTTTCGAATGCCACTTCTCATAAGCGATATGGGCACATTTCTTCACATTCCACTATACTAATACAACAAATTATGACATCTTTCTCTTTTATCTATACAACACCGACTCCTTCCTTGATTCCATCTATAAGATATAAAGTCAGTGCATTGGTTGCATGTATTATATTAAATATTTGAATTGAACGTAATAATGAGTGTTTAACAAAAACAATAAAAAATCACCTATGTTCACCAAAAATAAATAAAAAACCATCTATTATTACTCATGTATACTTATCTCTCAACAAAGTTGACTAAAAAAATTTAGTGATTTCGGTTGAGTCCTCAAAAGGAAGGTCAGTCCTGGATCCTTCACTATCTTTCAAGATATTGATGATGCAACCCCAATTGGAGTCAATAAATTCAAAGAGGATGTTGACACGATCTAATTTTGCCAACGTGATTGCAATTCCCTGAGATGGTTGACCTTAACAACAAGTGTTGTTTTTTCAACTCCCTACTATTAACATGATCATGCTTTATTTAGTAGACACCACAATGAGGTGATGTTTCATGCCCTTCTCTCTTATCCATTATAGTGGGTTTTCATAAGGGGAGTCTAGTCTGACCTACCACAAACTTTTATCAGTCTTTAGGGTAGGATGGTTTCTTGGGTTGAGTCACACGAATTCAATTTTTTCTAGACAGGATCAATGTTGTCTAGTTGTTCATCTTCCATCTTATGTTAGGATTGGTACTCTTGGTTCTACTATATGTAGTGTATGCTATGCCATGTACATTTTTATCATATGTGTGTATAAATGGGTTATTGAAAAACAAGTATATAGTGATAGAACTAGCCACTAGCTATATGAATGCAAAAAATGAATAAAAGAGGTAGAAGCATATAGAATAGATAAAATTACAATGATTGTATAGTTATCAAATGAAAAAGCTTTACATATTGATTATAAATCATTGTTACAAGAACAGAAAATGATAGGTTTTTTATTTTTTTTGTTTAGTTACAATAATAATATAAAGGAATGGACTTTTCTTATTAGTCACTAACTAAATTCTTCATGCAAAGAAACTCATACTTCACGTGTGGACACACCAACAAGCTATAGTTCATGTACCATCTAGGAAGAAACTTGATGGAATTTTTGGCATTGCTTTGATGTGTGTACCCCAAGGCTAATAAAAGTAACCTTAACAATGCATTCATAATATAGGATCTACAAGTGCACGAGATTGGGATGTAAGTATAGAGATAGCAGATAAGGGGTCAAATACATAGGGAGAGATGGGGGACTAGATCATGTGTGATTGTACTAAGTTTCTAAGGCACATTCTAGGGGTTTTAAGGTTTATAGTAGGGTTTGGATTAGACAAAGGGTGCATGAAATTGAAGGGGGGCAAGAATTAAAGTAGATTAACCCTACACAAATTAGACTAATTAATTAAGCAAAGTTGAAAATAATTCTAAATAAATCAACTAGAGACAAGAAAACTACCACTACACTAGCAAGAACAAGCCTAATTATCAACTAAGAGAAGCAATTATCTAAGTGAGGCAAATTAACACAACTAAGCAATTAACCAAATAAACCTAACAAAGGCATTCACGAAGGACCAAATATCTAGCAAAGAATAACTAGTACAAGTAAGTAATTAGCTAACTAAGAAAGAGAAATTGTCTAACACTAGAACAAGTTAGTTTAACAAGCAATTAGGAGAGTGGATGGTTTGGGGGTAATGTAATCATCAATCATTCTAGGGTCATGTTCATTGCAAATACATACAAAAAGTATGTTATCAATTAAATGGAACACATAATGGGAATGAGGATGGAAACTCATGTTCGAATTGTTGTCTATGGATGACATAATGTGTGTGGGGGGACTAGTCCCCATCACCTCCTATCCATCCTTATTGATGCGAGACTCACTTAATTATATTTATTTGTGTTATTTTTATATTTAGGGACGTAAGTGCAATTTATCTAGTTATATGCACTTAGTTGCAATTTAAAAAAACTTTATTTGTAATTTCATATTTTGTTAGACAATTTGTGGAATTGTATTAGGTCTAGGGTTTTATGTATTTTTGTGTATATACTAGCCTTGGGGGCTTGTTCCGTATAGTTGAATATGAATTGATATAATGAATTGTAGTTTTCTCCTCTAGTCTACTTCTTCCTCAATGGGTTCCCCCACCAAATGTTATTAGAGAAAATGTACTAGTTTTACTCATTAAAAATCACCTTTTTATCCCCCTACCGCATCTACCCCAGTGGCCATCTCCTTCAGATCTATTCCCAAAAACAAACAGACGTAGTAACATGCACACAAACCTTCTATTCCCATGCTCATCCCTTCCCGTGCCCTTGATCTTTCCACTGTCATACGCATGCACACGAGGAATGAATCCACTGCCCCACTAATCCCCTTCATCCACTCACTGCTTCCCGCCAAATCCACCACCTTGCTAATCCCTTTCATCCAACCACCCCGCTAATCCCCTTCATCCAACCACCCTGATAGTCCCCTTCCTTGTTGATTACCCTCTCCTACTCTAGTATTTTGATCCATGCGCTACCATTCCCAACAAATCCCGCTAATTATAACACATGCATGTCTCTCCTCTCCTACTTCTATCTCTCACCCGACAGTCCCCCTTCCTGATTCCATTATACCCACCGCAAGCCACCTCCTGATTCCCCCATCCTGTGGATACCATCAGTCTCGATTTCTTTCGCACAAGATCTGAATGGGATCATGATCCGGATGAAACCATGCCCAAAGAAACCCCCACCCCATCTAAGTATCCAACTTGCCACACCGCTTCCTATGCCCAGTTCCTCGTGATTCATGTTTGTCCACCCAAATACCGCTTAGGTTTGGCAAGATCAATTGCACTATCTCCATGTGCAATGACAAGCCACTACCCCACTAGCCTCCCTGTACCGTGTCTCACACCCTACCTCCCATCAACTCAGGATGATTATCGCAAGCTTAATTGAGAGTCTGCATTTTAAGTTCCTAGATACACATTAGAAATTGTGAAGTCTTGGGAAATGGATGCTTTTCTTGCTTTCTTGCAACTCAAACCTCTGACGCAAGTCTCATGCAGCCTTATAATCTTCCTCATTTTAGCACCGACATTGGTCATCCAAATTTGTGGTATGGGACATACGTTCCTAATCGGGTACAGGAGATTAGATCGTGCTTCCAAACTTTTTCAGTGCACAACACGGTGCAAGATGAGGATTCAATCACTAATTGGAATCTAAACGGGTTCAAGAGTTCCGCTATAAAATATTTATATGCACTACTACAACTTGATAAGTGACATCAGAGCTTTAGAGTGCAACCTCATTTACCTCCCATTAATGTTATGCCTACCTTTGCCAAGCACCAAGAGACTGACATTGCACCAACAGACATACTCCCCTCTAACAAGCCTAATGATGATGAAGAAGCACTCTCAACCAATGATCTTGAAGATGTAAGGATGAACCTGAGCAAACTTATGTGCAACCACTAGCAATGGGTTGTGCTAGTAATCCCGAATCCTACAAGGACAAACCTGATCAGGATTTTGTGTTACCTCTAAGAATTGATGGTCTCGGTGATCCAAAAACTGTCAAGAAAGAGTCCAACCTTGCTTCATTGCTACCTTTAGAAATTGATAGTTCCAATGATTCTTACACCATCTGCATCATGCTAGTTCATCCCTATGTGCTCCAGCAGATGGTGGCCTCATCCCTACACTGCACCATTCCCTTATAGATCCATCCATTCCACACCTTGACAACAATAATGATTCCTATACTTCCTCCATGGTGTTGTCAACACTTGTTGATGTTCCAAAGATAAAACTAGTACAAGTTCTTTGATCGTGCTACATGCCTGAGGTTGAAACCTGTCCAAGCCAGGTTGCTAGAAAACATGCAGTTCACTTGCCCTATCATCGGTCAATGTTGGGAGAGCTCGCATAAGAAATAAAGTTGACTCACCACGAGGGAGTTGATGCAGGACAAAGTCCACTTAATTAGATTTATTTGTGTTATTTTTATATCTAGGGACCTAAGAGATTTATCTAGTTATATGCACTTAGTTGCAATTTTAAATGTTTTATTTTTAGTTTCATATTTTGTTAGACAATTTGTGCAATTGTCTCGGGTCTAGGTTTTTATGTCATTTAGTATATATACTAGTCGTGGGGGCTTGTCCTAGGCAGTTGAATATGAATTGATATAATGAATTTTTGTATTCTCCTCTGGTCTTCTTCCTCGATGGGTTTCCCCATCACTTATGAGGCTCACTTGATTAGGGAATAGCTAGAGTCCAAACACGATCACCTGACTCCAATCAATATCACCCTATTCTAAGTCTCTAGGAGTGATTGTCCTATTGCACTTGGTGGTAAGGGTTGGTACAAAGTGTATGATAGGGGTCTTTCATCTCTTATTACCCTACATCCAACAGGAGTTTCACCTCCTATCACCCCCATCTAAGATCTCAACATGCACTTTCCTAAATGTATCAAGATAAGCATACCTAGCTACTTGTATCTCACACCTAGATTACTAAAATAGATGAATAGGGGGAGAGAGGACACAAATAAGGATGCACTAGTTATACTTAGGAGTTATTCATCTCCTAGCCTCCTATTTCCTCTTTTTCTATACCTTGGATATTTCATACATAAATCACCATGTAAATAGTCAATAAATGAGAAAAAACAAGAATATAGCATATCTTAATGAAGTCAAAGTATTTTACATGAATAGTTCCCCAACATGGTATCAAAGTTACATTGTCTCCCTCAAACATCCAACCAATGGGGATTAACTACACATAATCAAAGAAATAACAATATAAGAGGTGAATATAGATATAAAGTTCATGGGTGTCAATGGATAGACCTCTTTTTTCAGCTCCAAAAATAGCTAGCTTGAGCATCTCCTCTAAGATGGTGAAATAGGATAGAAAATGGTAAGTGGAATTGCTAAAATCCAAGAAAATTGGGTTTTTGTGGTGGAAGGTGATAAATGGGGAAGAGAGTGAGGTAGGTGGGAGGTAGGTGGTGTGAGGACCTGTTATGCTAAATGAGATTACTCAAAACATAAAACATAATCAATTACTAAATAATCACATACCCAAAAATATGGGTAAATTAAAACTGATTTCAACGTCAACACTCACTCAAAAACATTTGCATGAGATACCAACATCTCTTATATCCATACTATACTAAGAATTTGATACAAATTATTCTATTGCCTTAGCCACAACATATATACACATGAGAACAATATTTGTATATGCCACACAAACAAGCATTAATATGCTAACAAAAGTTTGATTCGTTTGAAACACCATATATAAACTTTTCCTGTCCGGACCTGAGAGTACAGGGATGACTCTAGGACACACTAGACATCTAATAAACTTTCTCAAAGATTCATTATTGTGGTTCCTCTTTACTCTCATGGTTCTAATGTCGTCACTGCCGATTACCTAAAAAAATGTGGCGAACCACAAGGGTGAGACCCATGTCCCAGCAAGAGATATAACCTCCAACAACGTTTATCGATTACAACATTTTTAAGTAATTAAACAGTTTAGCAGTTTAATCAGAATGATTAAAAAAATACATAAAGGAGCAGATAATAACTATCATCATTAACCAAACTATCATCCTTTATCTTGTTGACAATATAAGCAATTCAGTAGCATATTCAGTTCTAGCATCATAAGCAAGTCTAGTAACATAGCATAGCTAACAACATGAGCATGTCTAATTGGTTGAACATATCAATATCATAAGAAGAGCTAAAAACATAAGCACAACTACCTGGATAAGCATGATTAGCTGTATATGCATCTCTAGTTACAAATGCATGGCTAGCATGCTAAACATAACTAACAACATGAGATAGCTAGCATCATAATTATAATCAGCAGTAGCAGTATAGCTATCAACATAATCATGGCTACTGTATATACGCATCTACAATCTTAAGCATATCTACAACATAAGTATATCTACTATCTCTTAGTTGCACTAAGCATCATCTTTATGTAAAGAGAACAAACAATGGTTATCATCCAATGTGAAATGTTGTGTATAACCCTAAACAATTATGATATATGGGTGTATTACATTTTTTATTATGCCCTGAGGAAATTGAGGATACCACTCAAAATCCAACTGACCACTGCTAAGTCAAAATTAGTGCCATACAAGATCTAGGAAGAGCTAGACTCTTAAGATCTTCTCCGCCCCCGGTCAGTACGGGTCTGCCATAGTGACACATAAGGTCAACCTGCTATAGCCTAGTTCATCCTTGGTACAGGTCACGGCACTAGTGAAAGGAGGTGGGTACGCATACCCTACCATCCAATGTACAACCGCATTTGTCCTCCAACCTTATCACATATATAATCACCGAGACATGACCGCAGCCATTCTCAAACTGAGGTCTACGTATGACCTCAGTCATCTTCCCTAAACACTTGAATTCAGGATGACAAGCACCCCACATACTCATCAGTATGTGCTCTGAATTTCCCTTAGGAATACTCGTTTCACCATCTGGCAAGTTCTGACACTCAGATGGATCTATGGCACAGGGCACTACATGATTAGAGTTTCACTTGATTAGTTATGCCAATTGGGTGAATTAAGGTTGCATCAAACAAGTGGACATGCAAACCCTAATTCACTTCTAGAAAGCATATAAATATCACAACTTCAAAAGATATAAAATGTATGAAACATAATTTCTCATCTCATCATCACATGGTAATATTCACTTGCCATTCATGAGACTACACCAGTCATCATGCTATCACAAGATAATAATCTTTTTCACAATATCACAGGGTATCAACCCTTATCAACATAAAAGGATTACTCCTCATTCAGGGCTCAACCATGCCCAAAGGTCATTAAGACCATCATATTATTCTCTGCAAGATCATCATTATCTTTGCATGCCTTATAACAAGGCTCAACAACATCAATTATATATAATACACCAAATCAACACAATATTGCATTAATGAGCTAGGAGATATTCATAAACAATCATAGTAGGGTTATATTAACATTAAGAACATTCCTTTATTACATCAACATGCAAGGAATCTAGATATGATTAACTCCCATCATATTCATTATACACATGTTTAGCATGAGAAAGTATCGACCATGTGGCTATAATAACCACCAATTAACATATTAAGGTTATGATCATAGTAAGGAGGTTATTCTACCATCATTCCATCATATAAGAATATTAAACATGAATACTCATCTTTATCTAATTGCATTAGAGTTAGGATCAACATGATAAATTATATCGATGTTACTAATCATCACTTATACTCAAACCCTAACTCACGACATCCTCATTGGATCATGGATGCATAAGGTGAAGCATCACCATCACATTCCATAGAATTCTCAAATATGATCTCACACATAAATCAAGGTCTAACCATCAGGTTATAGCTTATTAGGGTTTCAACAATAATAGAGTATTCCATGATTATATTAATCATTCAAGGACTATTCATACCCAATTACCATCATTTAATTATATTAAAGCTAGGTATAACAAGATATACCTAATTAGGATTACATATCAACACAATATGGTTATCATCCCTTCTATTCATATGAGTGAATAGGTAAGACTAACTTATTAAGGGTAGCCCTCCATTTGTTCCATCATCATTCAACCCCTATCACCATACCACAATGTCACCCAAAACCATTAGATGTTTTAAAGGTAAGACCATTGAATCAATTGAGCCAAGAAACCATTGTTCTAAGGCTTAATCGATGATACAACTACAATGCTTGACTCACCATAGGTTGTAGAGACCTGATCCACCATCATTAGTGACCATTAAGTCACCATAGGTTGTTAGATCAACACTAATTCATTAATCAACATCAAATATTAAACTAATGTCAACATTGATTGATAACATCTGTAGGGTACTTAATGGTTGATCATTAAACTTCTAATTGATCCAAAACATGACCTAAGGGGGTGAACATAGGTTGTCACCATCATTTAACATCCTTTATCACGACCATCAATTGTTAGGAAGATAACACCATAGGGTTGTTGCAATGATACCATCATCAGGTCATGGTTTATAGAAGAAATCATCTTTAACCCTAAAATTTACCGTTGTTTGATAGGTTCTTAGCACAATAGGTTGTCAAAAAACATGATCCAAGTCATATCATACCTTAGGAATAACATACACATGATCACTGGTTCATATATAATTGAAATCAGAACATGGAACATTATAAAAATTGAAATCCAAGTCAAGCATAGCTTTTTAGTGCATGGACCGTCATTTTCAAGCAAGAACATGATCTAGAAAGCTTATTGTAAGCAATAAATGTGGAGCAAGTTATAAAACTTGCCTCTAATAAGAAGATGAAACCCCACACCAAAGAAATCTCGAGCAGGTAGGGTAGAAAATCCAAGGATAAGCTATGAATTCGTCCATCTAGCACCTTTCTTCATCAAGTGAGCAAATGCTAAACATAAGGAGTAAGAAAGGTAGGGTTTTAGAGCTTTAGAGAAAATTCTACCATGGAACATTTTTATGGTTGTGCACTACTGATTTTAACATTTAACAGAGTAAATTAGGTTCGATCGATCGTGTAATTTCACTAAATCCCATTGCACATATCAGTCAACTAATTAGTGTCGAGCAGGTGTTAATAATTTAAACATGCAAATTAGGAGTCGAGCGGTGTCGGCACTTCCCGACACCTGGGTAAACATTGACATCTGCGAATAACACTGCTTTTAATAGAAACGTCTGATTATTCGAGTTAAATTGTCTGAATGGGAGTGAAATTCTACTCATCGTGGTTCAAAACATTCGATTACAACTAGAAATGCGTAAAAGTAATACTAGGAAGCATTAGGGTTTGAGGGTTGCATGGTCATTCTAGGAAGAATGACCATGGTGGGTGAGTGTGAGAATGAACATGGTATGTTGGAATGTTTGTGGTAGGATAGGGTATATTTAGAAAAATGAGGAGGAAATGGTGTAGTAGCACATCTGTAGTCAATGGCACGACTGTGGTGTGGAGTAGGTGGCACAAATGTTCTTGGCAGAATGATCATGGTAAATGGACAAGGGAGGAGATCGTGACCTCTAGAATGGTCATGAGAATCCATGCTACCACGACTATGGTTGGTGAATGATTGTGGTGGCCTTACTTGCTGATGCCCATGATTTCTCTACCATAATTAGGGCTAATTTAGGCATGTTTTAATGAGATTTTCTCTCAAATTCATGTGTATTATTACATTTTGTCTAAATTTCCTAAAATATCTCTTGTGCGTCAATTTTATCCATTTTACATGTATCTGGCCCCACTTTATTTATTAATTTCCTAATACATTGCACTTCATTGCATATTTAACTAAGCACACACAAAAGAAATTAGATACCACTAACTTGTGTTAGTGACACCAACATGAGGAGGGAAACTATCAAGCTTTAAAAGAAGGATCCAGAAAAGAAGAGAAAATGCCAAAGAGACTCTCAATACCACCAACCTAGGTCGGTGGCACCAAGATCAGAAGCCCTAAACTGCAATAAATTAAAGGAGTCAATAGCACCAACTCCCAAGTCGGTGGTACTGTCATTTTTCTAGCGACCAAGATCAAAATAAGGCACATTTTATGTCTATTAAACAAGTAGTACTCGGATTTTTTGTACATAAACCCAAGGAGGAAAGCCACTGAAAACACCTCATTTGGGTTGGATATCATCTAGAGGCCATCCCATTTGTAGTCCTAGGGTAACCAAAACCAAGGAAAAGGAGAAGAAGGGATGTGGTGTTAGTATGTATGCCCAGAGAACCAATTGTATGATGATTGTAAATGATTTGATTATTAATAAAGGCAATCTTTGTCTATATGTCTATTTGATTATGAGACAATGGTAAAACATGATAGATTTCTAAAAAATGGTGTTGATTAATAATGTATGTCTTTAGGTTGAGGACCTGAACAATGAGATCATACAAATGATAAGAGTACATACATTCTTGTTATGTCCCTAGTCAGATGTTATTGTGGAAGCTAATAGATAGCAATAACACATAAGACTAGAGTGTGTGTTGGTTGATGACCGAATCTCATTAGTCATGATATGTAATATCAAACCAAATGCATAGGTACTTGTTAGAGAACAGTGTATCGGAAGAACCCACCTTGAAAGTGATGCATGGAATCCATTGAATGGTAGTTAGAATCAGCTCTCATAGTGATGGTGGTGATTGTGGTTCTTAGACCTGAAATCACTACACTCATCACATATTGTTTGATGTACTTTGACATCATCCAATGTGACCTTGAATAAGGTTTACTATAAAGGTGATGCCCAGATACATTGTGACACATGAGGAATGATTGTGAGTGATATAGATGGAATTTGTCCGTCCTACTGGAGTTGATATCCTAGCCCCTTAATAAGAGAGACTGAGAAATGTATGGCCATACTAATGTGAATCAATATATGATATGTAAGGGCACATGCATCTCAAACAGTCTTCTCTAGTTCAATGAACATGGATTGAATGTTGAGAGGATGATGTTTTCATGCCTGAAATTTGATCTGGATATCAAAGACAAAGGAACTATAATATCATTGTAACACTAATCATATATTGTAGGTTGAAGTTGTTCTACAACTTTCTAATTACTTGGGTAGAAATGATATGTTGCTAGATACATATCATTACTTGTGATGTCATAAATTAGTTATGGACATTCATTTCCAACGTAACTTGGGACCTATAGGGTCACACGTAGTGGATACACCTGGAATATGATTTTACCCATGAATAAGGTTTAACCTAATTATTAAAGTGTATAGGTTTTCAATTTAAAAAAGATTGGTTGTAAATTTGTTGAACCGAAAAAATGAATCAACCAGTTCAGAATATAAATTGACAGGTTCAGATTGTGAATTGCCCAGTTCAATGATCAATAAGATTGGATAAAGGATTGATGTTGACTTCATGTTGTGCATTAATCATCACATTAAATCTAATTGGTGAATAGGAAATGATTTGAACTGGCCAATTCAAGTCTTGAATCAACTGTTTCACATATGAGCAGACCAGTTCAGTAGTGAACCTACAGGTTCATAGTTTGCAGCTTCCAAAAAAATCATGAAATTATGTCTCCTCAACTCCTAGTTGATATAGAAACCCTGACCTTGGACCTCCTATAAAACAGAGGGGGAGTCAAGGATTTCAAGAGACACAACAATAAGCTCTGACAATTATTTTCCTCTCATAGTTGTGGTAATGTAAGAGCCGAGCAAGTCATACTTGTAAAAGAGAGAGATATCAAGGGAGACATAACAAGCGAGAGAAGTCAACGCTAGCATGTTGACATCAAAGGCACAACTCTTTCATGTCAGTTCTAAAAGAATGATAGGAATTCTCGATGGTCCACGTGGACTATGTAGATTTGTGGAGGTAGTTGTCACCCACTATGAGGACGTCGTCAACCTCTGTCTATGGTGCTATACTAGGAGGTCATTACTGACACTTGTCTGGGTGCTACTTGAGAAAGAAGCACGTCACTACAAGGGTAGTCATTGCACTTGCTCTAGGACCAGGTATATTCCTTGCAACCTTCCTTCCTAATCTATAGTTTTTGACGTGATTCGCTGGTCAAGGGGATTACAGCAAGAAGAAGAAAAATTCCACTACCATCTCTATCGCCATATTTCCCTACTAAGGACTAGTTAATTGTTACAACACTTCTAGGCTACAATAGTCTTCCTTTGCCCTATGTTATATGATTTTTCAATGCCTACTCTTCTTCCTTCCCCTCCTTTGATTCCATGTTAAGAGTGAGGGCTAAATCCTCATTTCTTAGGACCTAAGAGTAGGCTGATGTTGACTCTATGCATGTTCATGGTCAATGAGTTTATCTTTTGCTTTAGAATTTAATAACAAAAAATATTTATTGCCTTATCTATGCTTGATTATCATGAATATGTGTTTATGTTGTTAACTATTACAAAAGTGAGATTAACAGTTAGAAAAGTTGTTATCATTGTAGTCAATAATGTTTTGTGAAAAATATGTAACCACTATGAAGTATTAGTCCAGATATGGATCATACCATTTATATGTTTATATAGATGTTATGAAAGCAAATTGGTAACTAAGATAAGTAGTGTGATATGCTACATAAGCAGGTAGTACAAGATACAAATGCTTAATCCATAGAAGCTAGATAAATTATATTATAAAATGCATGCATAGGTTGACACCATGGTGAAATTGGTATCCTAAAGAATCCATCTTTCTAATCTTCCACCAACTTTATTTTATATAATTTTAGATCATTTCCTTAATTTCATCACTCAATCAACTCCTTTCTTAGGCCTACTTGATCTATTCAGTTAGTAATAGTTTCTAATTGTCCTAATTCCTTGAGTTAGACATTTAGGCCTCTTTAATTCCATTTAATAATCAGACACGTACACTTGTGTTTAGCACGTGCACTTAAGTTGTCTCACTTGCCATTGTTATTCTACTTGGAATAGTTATGATAATGGAGTCTTGATTCCTTGGTTTTCTTATGTGATTGTCATATATCTTGGGTTAGTAAATGTTACACCCACATCTCACGATAACCACTAATCATGAGATTAGGGTATAAGTTTAAGATTAAACATAATACGAAGAACATCTGAACTTTTTTATTTCAAACTCTCTATTTTCTCTCATTGAATCACATAAACTAACTATACAATGGGATTTAAAACTTGATTACTCTGATCTGATTTCAATAAAAAAAATATCTAAACATTCATTATGTTTCTCAACTTCCATGTACATATGGTCTGATAATCAAATGAATTTTCTATTGTTATGGAAACAAAGTTACACATCATCATTGACAACTCTCTCACTTCTATACAAAGGACCTAGAGTGATAGGGACCCACTTAACTTGACTAATGTAATATATGAATCTTGTGGTAGATCTAATATGATGCATCAATATCTTACAATCACATGATGTCCCTAAAAATATGTGAGTATATGGGTGAGTCTACTCGCACAGTGAATGAGCACTTCAAAGAAACAATTTAAGGCACTTTAATAGACAAAAGATATATTACCGAGCAACTAAATTTAAAGTTACCAATAACAAATTGTAAAGGAACTAATCATTCACAAACATATAACTCACATGTTATTTGATGTAACTATAAGAATAAATAAATAACTGCACACACTTGATTAATCTCCCATTCATCTTATTATGCTCTGAACCCAAATGAAGTGTATCATGACATGTGAAAGCATCATATCGAGCTAGATCTCATTGTATAAGACATAGAAGCATATTTGGGATCCTAAGTTATCTCTTGAGTAAGACCCCATCTATAGTAGGCCTCACCACTTCTTTCTCTCAGTGGCTAATGGGAACGACGGGATATCTCAACTCCTCCTCTCAACTTGGGTACTTAGGTGGGGAGTCAAAGCACTCAGGCCTGTTATGCACAAGTGAACCTACCAAAGATGCCCACTATTTGATAGAAATCAGCATTAGTGGACCTACCGAAGATGTCAACTAACCAAAAAACTTAGGTACCACCAGCATCCCTGGTTGGTGTTAGATACCAATCATTTAAGGAGTCTACTCTCACTAGCCTAGACCCCCGCACTCCACTGGTGCGCTCCGTCTTACCTCTACCTAGACAAAATACCTCCGATGGGAAAGCATGTTTCCTCCCCACAACATAGGCCTCCTATTAAGGATACTATAGTGTTTAGGGCATCCAATGTCGAATTTGTTCTGTAAATACACAGTTCAATCATTAAATCAACATTTCTTATTTTAATCTTGTAAAGAGTTCTTTCCATAAATTATCAACAATCTATATTGTAAACTAAACAACTTAGTAACACCACTGATCATACTGAAGAATAGTGAATTGAACAAACTTGATTCACTTAATACTAACATATCACATGACTCGCATAAGGATCTAATGCATAGAAAACTTTCACTAAATAAAGACTGTTGTCAACAATTCACATACAACCAAACACATATATATAACCCTAGTATGAACTAAACTTGGGTTTCCACTCCATCCAATGAAATATCATGCATCAAGAATAACTTTGAAAAAATAATTTCATAACATTAAAATAATCACTTCTTTTGGATTTCCTAATATTTGTTCATAAACTATTAACTTTCCATTGATTTAGGGCTTCACCCTCTTTACTGAGATTTCAAGCAAATACTGATGATATGAAATGAACTCTGAGATAATATATGTCATATTTTTACTATATATTTTGATAAAACAATCATTTATAAATAAAGAGATTCAAATAGACAAAGATCTTCATTAAGATATGTAGTAACTTTCAGACATAACTGAAAATCCTAAATTTTGATATATTTTTGTAACATCTACAACAACTTTAGGAATTATATTTTAGATTGTTTGTATCCATTTATAATATGATTTTATCATATAAAATTTATCACAATAGGAAAATAATCCATTTCTATATCATCTCGCCAAAGCTAGAACTCAGAGACAGATTAGGGTTTGTAGTCGTGTACAAAGGAATTGAAGATTATTGAGAATTTAGTCATATTTCATGTAATATATTGTTAAATAGAAGTACCCACTCACCTAAGGTGTGAAAACACCTTTAAAATGTAGCCCAAGATCTAAAATTCTGGAATCCATGTCAACTCCTAACAATTCATCAGTTTGTTCTTCCTTCCAATCTAAAACTCTAGGAATGGAGAATTATAGAGAAATAATGAGAAAAGATGGAGATTTGATATCATTTTGAATCAAATCAAAGGAGAGATATAATATTGACATGTGTGAGAAGAATCACCCAGAAAAGATATCTACAGATGACAAACTTACTTGATTTCATCAACTCGAGGAAGAGAAAACTCTATATCACCATCTTCACCACTTTCTCCATCCAAATCCTAACTCTCCCTCTCTATCTAGGATTTCTTTTCTCTATAATGACTCACGAAATATGAGAGATCCTAGTGTGTTAGGTTACTCATATAGAGAAAACTAAGGTATTTGGGTCAATTGCAAATTGACCCTACTTGAACTTTCTTTTATTTTAGCATAATTTTCTATCATAAAATTGTTACTGTAAATCAATTACTGAATAGGTAAAACCTCCTACAAAAATTATAAAAATTTATAATGCTTTTTGACATAAAGTTTTAGAGCTTTATATAAAATTTGATCATTCTGAGCTACCCATTAAATAAGTAAAAATCAAATACTACACTTCTATCCTGCAGTCTGTAGAAAGGTTGACTAAGAGAAAAATGCCATGGAGACCCCCAAAATGGCCGTTCAAGGTACCATGACTGTGCCAAGGAGAATCTAGCATGTTCATTCTGCCTACCATGGTTTTGCTTCCAAGAATCCATTAGTTTTGAGTACAAGGACAACACATCCATTTCTATAAAATCATTGTGTGACCTGAAATGCACGTGCCACCAACAACTCTACACAGTCGTGGTGCCTACCACATTCGTTCTACCCAATCTTCCAACTCCAAATTCATTATCCATTTTCTTACCTCGCATGTTCCACTCCAACATGGTCATTGTGCCTTCCTTCTCCCTAGATGTATTGCCCAACATGGTCATGGTGAGTAAAAACCTTAATTCTAGCCAACTAGGGTTTATACTTCTCAAAACCAAATTATTAAAAATGAAGGCACGCTTAAAGTTTTTATTAGGTTTAAAGTAGAATAATTAATCTACCATCTTTAATCAGACTTCAGTAGTGATAATTGAATTAGCATGTAATCATCCAGGTAAACCCTAGTTTACCATTAAGCTCTGACGCAGTCATAAAAATAGAGCATAGTCATGGTGGCCATGGTGACATACCACAACCATTTTGAGGGCTTTCTCCTGCACTTTAATTTTGAACTTGGAAATCCATGGAGCTCTTTGCTTCAACACATCCTTTGATCATTTAGGGTAGTTTGGGGTGATCTTGGCCTCACTTTGGAATCACTGAGGCTTAGGGAAATCTTAGGATTAACCTCCATCTCTCTCTTCCATCAGTTCTTGGTTAAAGTGCCTATAAAATATACCAAAAAATCCATAAATGTATTTGACATAAAACACAATATATTGGGAAATGACATCATTCTAAGCATTTTGATGTAAATAAAGATAAAAAAAGATATAAAATGAAGACCAAATAAGAGACTCATCACCACCCCAAGCTTAAAACATACTTGTACTCAAGTATGCTCCAACCTAATCTCTCCTTTAAATTGTAAACAAAAATGCATTCAGCTAGACAATGTGACTAGATGAGATCTAGTGTGAATTGATACATACATTACACCCATCTACTCTCTACCTCCACAAACCTATTGCAATCAAAACATAGAGCATATAAACTTTCCATATAGGGCACCAAAGGCTCAATCAAGTAGCATGGGAGTCATATGGCTCAGGGTAAGTTGTTTCGTAGTAGGAATGACCAAAGTAACTAGGAGATTTGTTTCAATGGTATGCATTCAATCATATATTTCAATCAACCCTAATGACCCATTTGTATATGTGATGAGATATGGGAGCTAGGTTTAATTTTTCCTATCCCAATGGGGTTGCAAATAGAATGATGGGGTTGTGGAAAGAGATTAGGGTGCTATTACATAGAGAACCCATCATTTCTTTTTATTTTATTCTTGTATATAATATATCCTCCATTTCATACTAACTAAATCAAGAAGATAGTTGGGTTTTCTACTGATATGGATCATATTCCAAAATTTTCTAACTTGTTGAGTAGGATGAAAATGTAATATCACTCCTCTAGTATATTATTATTTGATAAGAATGAACTCATTTTAACGTTAATTTTTTATATTATGACAAATTATATATTAATATTAGAGAATTAAATTCTCATTTGTAGATAATGTGTTGCAAGCATTAAGGAAGGAATTTTTTAGTTTGTGCATATAATCTATGATGAATTCTAAATTTTATTTTGTGAACCCTTCATGATATCATCTTTTTTTTGTGTGACATGTGATTAAAATGCAATTAGACATGATATGAATTTCAAAATCTTTGATGATATAGTCTATGTGTGATTTACTTACATGATGACTGGTGAACATATGATTATTCAAGTAAATTAATTGAACTCAGATAATGTATGAAAATGAGGATACCTAAGAAGATAAGATAGATAAAGAGAACGAGTAAGTAACAGAGGTGAGCCAAGATGTAAACAAGCTTGATACACCTAAATACCTAAGAGAACTAATGAATGGTATAATGTGAAACACTTAGACTTTAGTTATAACATATGGATTGAGAACATTTAATATGAAATAATTGAGGAATGCTTTACATGTGATGTATCTAAGAAAGAGAATGATGGGTATGGTTTATGATGATGAAAAATATATGTCATGATATAGATATGAAATGCAACAATGGTAATTTGGATTATGATAAAGTGGAATCAACATGTGATGATGAATATGTGTTGCAAGAGAAATTAGTAGAGTCATGGCATAACTCTCTGCTCAAGGACAAAGTGATTTGAGACTTAGTTGAAGACTTCACTGTAATAGGATATTGTACCTTTGTCATTTTCCCTTTGAGTAGTTGGGACTTGAGGATGTCGAACCATGGTTATATCCCAAGATATTCTTATAGGTTGAGGCACAATAGTGATGATAATATGGTAAGCAGAGATAGATAAGATGACAAGATAGAATAGATAAAAAATACCCAAAATATGTAAATACAATAAGAATATTTGGGTGTTTATTCACATTCTCTCATTCAATTATGCTCCTATCATGTTATGTACATTTTCCCACTAATACATGTAATAAAGAATAAACATCCACTAGCTATGATTATACATTGAGTAGAAGGGAACCACTCATTGAGGTGATAACACCCAACAAGATATGTTGTCAATGTTTTTAGGTACCAAAGTTGTGTAGTGTATGTGTACTGTCAGGTGGTGTATGTGTTGTATTTGTGATTAGTTTAGTTAGAGTTCGTGCACATTCAGGTCTTGGTGGGAGTGAGTTCTTGAATGCTTCCTTCTTGTGAATTTCATAAAGCTTGTCTATGCCTAGAAAACCTTTTAAAATAAACAACGATAATAATGCTACACCTTGTGATATAACAAGGAAATACATGTAATACTTTGAGTCATGATAAGATTTTCATAAAAAATGAAATATTCATGCGACATTGATCATAGACTGTAATTTATAATTTCTATATTGAACTTTGATACGTGTTTTTGGCTTGCTGCTTTTGGGAGGGAATGTTATAGTTATGCTTCTATATCAGCTTGTTAATGTTTTCAAGGTTCTATTGTGATTTGTTGGTGAGAGTTGGTTATTTTCCCTTATAGCCTCACCATCATTGTTAGTTAGGTTAACACGAGCGGTGGGTGCTAAAAAGGAGTATCTTTTAGGTTGTAGTTTAGTGGCAAGTTGACATCATTACTCATTTATTAGTAATGGTGTTTCCTCCATTGAATCGACATTTTTCTATCACCAATATAATTGAAGGGGTTTATCTCATTTTCATAGACAAACTCAATTTTCATTGCCTCTTGTGAGTCTTTGTGTTTTATATACAAATTTGAATTTAGGCTCATTTCTACTATCCCACCTTTTTAGTCCATTTGGACTTTTCCTAATATTCTTATGTAGTGTTGGTTGATTTAAAGAATTGTTGGCTCCTATGTCCTCCAAATACTCTTTGAAACCATGGTGTCCATTTTTTCATGGTTTCTTCGGTCATTTTTTCTCCCCAAAGGATTTTCAGCCTTGTTGGACTTCAACTCTTTTTGTTATAGAGCAACACAATGAGAGTAATGAGGTGACGCGAATGACCCATAACTCATAACAATGGTATAAGCTCTTTGGATTCCCACCTCGTAACTTATTTCACTACAGAAGTAAAAAAAAAATCATATGTGATACATATCTTATGAAATATTGGTGCATAAATTTTTTATTTAGAAACTAATAATATATAAAAGATGAAAGAACTTACAATATTGTGTCATTTTTCTTACCACTTGTAATGTCAAATGTGTGTCTGAGCTCGTGAATCCCACATAGTTAGTCCTCAAAAAAGTGGGTTCAAGTTTGAATTGTGTCAGCCTAAGGCATCAAAAATTTCCTAGCTTCCAATTGGCACATTAAATAATAAACTCTATGTAAACAAGAGAATTTATATATGATCTAAGATTTCCAATTCTTTAACACTACTTTTTTAACTATGCAGCACTTTAAAGCCAACATGATAGAAAGTATATGATAAACTATTAATGGCATTGTCTTGTTTATATATTATGAAATAATCATTTAGAGAAATAAACTACAAAGTGTGGTTCATGTTATTGTTTGAATCCATGCTCACACTTGACCGATGATTTGGGTTTAATTTTATTTGGGTTTAAAGCATTTCAACTTGGTTGTTAACTCTTGAAACCAACCTAGATCAACTCTTCTGACACCCAACTTGCCAAGCATGTGCAATCATGTGCCTCACAACCTTGGTTCCTATAGATTCCAAGGGAACCCTTTATATTTAAAGGTGACCAGTGTTTTATTTCTAGTCGTACAAACCATGACAAAGAAGAATAAAAAATTTAGGAAGAAAAAGGTTTCGTCTATAATGATCCATCAATGTTATACACATGCACACACGTGCAAACATTGAAAAATCAAACATCCCATCATTTCTTTGATTATGTTTACTCTCTTTTTTTCAATATATGACTCAACTGCACACATTGTGCAGGGGAAAGAAAGCACACATATGGATGAATGTGCATGCAAACATGCACATTGAATAAGATAATGTATTTTTTTTGTCAGTATTACTTAGTTCTTTCAGTTAGTGACTAAATTGCACTCATCGTGAGTTGTACATGCTGATGTGGTTGCACAACCATCTCATGTCTAGGACGTTATGAGTTTGAGCTCTAAGAGGGGAGGAGCTAATTTGGTCATAATAAGTTCAATTTCAGTAACGCTACCCACTCCTGATCACCCACGTGACCGCCCACTATATCATTGGGAGATGGGAGCACTGCCAATGTGATAGAAGAAATCCAATGAAATTATAAAGGAGATAAATAAAGAGAGAGAAAATAAGAGATATAAAATCATTTTTCTCATAACTTTCAATATGTAATGAATTTTATTCCCTTATAAAAAATATTAGTTATTTACAAAAGATACTTTCTAATAAAACTAATGTTGACATACTTTAGAAAAATAATAATACGAGAGAAGTATAGTATACTTATTTTCAGATACAATACTCATATTTTGAATATGATACCCATGTTTTGGGTACAGTATATCAGCAAGTAAATATTGGTATTGCACCCTAAAATGGGAGTAATGTACCCCCAAAATATGTGTGTTGTACCCTAAAATAGTGGTATTGTACTCGATTAGATAAATAACGGGGTACAGTATTTGTATTTTGGAGTACATTACTCCCATTTTGAAGATACACTATGAATGTTTACTTGGTAATACATTATATCAAAAAATTTGGTATTTTACACAAAACATGGGCATTGTACCCTAAAATATAGATACTATATTTTTCTCATACTATTTTTTATTTGCAGTATGTCAACATCAGTCTTGTTGAAAAGTATTTTTTTAAAAAAATTTTGATTTTTGATTTTTACAAAAAAATAATTATGGATTGAAAGTTATGGGCAATAATTTTATACTTCCCTCATCTATTTTTATACTTCTTCCATATTGTTTTTTCTACATAATATGTAAATATTAGTCTTATTGAACAATATTTTATCAGGAGTCTAATTCTTTTCATTTCAACAAAGAGAATTATTATGGATTAAAATTTATGAGCAAAACTATTTCATATTTTCCTCCTCTCTTTTATACTTCTCTCATATTATTCTTTCTCTAAAGAAAGTCAACATTAGTCTTATTAGAAAGTATTTCTTTGGGAAATCTATTACTTTTTGTTTCAATAAAAATTCATTATAGATTGAAAATCATTAGTAAAACAATTTAATGGATTGTATTTTTCTCTCTGAAAAAGATATAATGGAAATGGTGGGAGAATCTTTACAAACATATGTCATTGGGGCTTCATTTCTCAGCGTTGGACAATATAAGTTGTGTAGAATTCTTTCAACAATAAAGAGCATTAACACTACCCACACCACACCCCCAATCTCCCACCTAATAGTTGGGATATGGGAGGATGGTTGATGTGGTATAAAATCTCACTTAAATAATAAAGGAGATAAAGCAAAAGAAGAAGAAAAAGATGTGCTCGTAACTTTCAATTCATAGTGAAATTTTTGTCAAAGTAAAAAGTATTAGATTCCTTATAAAAATATTTTCGAATAATACCAATGTTAACATATTTTGGAAAAATATTAATAAGAGAAAATTATGGTAGTTGTGTTTTAGGGTATAATATCATGTTTGAAGTATAATACATGTATTTTTGAAGTACAATTCATCAGCAAGTTGACAATGGTATTATACCCTTAAAATGGAGTAATGTGTCTCAAAATATGGATATCGCCCCAAATATTGGTACTATACTCAGATAGATATATAATAAGGGTACATTAACTGTATTTTGGAGTACATTACTCCCAATTTTGGGGTACGATATGAATATTTACTTACTAAAATATTATACCCCAATAGTAATCGTGTTTCGATTTACAGTACATCTATAAATAATTATATAATGAAAGTTATGCGTAAAATGATTTTATGCTTCCCTCCTCTCTTTTATACTTTTCATATATTATTTTTTATCTAGAATATGTCAACATTAGTCTTGTTAAAAGGTATTTTTGTAAGGAATCTAATTCTTTTTGTCAACAAAAAAATTAGTATTGGTTAAATGATATGAGCAAAATAATTTCATACTTCCATCCTCTCTTTTTATATTTATTCATATTATTCTTTTTCTAAAGTATGTCAACATTAATTTTTTAAAGAGTATTTGTTTTATGAAACCTAATTTTTTTATTTCGATAAAAAATTTACGACATATAAAAATTATAAACAAAATAGTTTTAGTAGATGTATTTCTCACTCTTAAAAATATATAATGGAGATAGTGGGAGAATCTTGTATAAATACATTTGATTGGGGCAGCGTTTCTCCCCAAACTCAATGGGCGAGCGGGAGCGAAACACAAGTCACCTAGAATTTTTAGTTCCGTAGAACATTCATGGGTGTCAGAGATCTTCTGCCTCCATAGTGGTTGGTACCCATATCCTCAATGTAACAAAGAAATTTACATAAACTCACTACAAACCAACCGACCAATAGAAACTCCTTCACAGCTCAACAAGGTAGATATCGTTACACGTGGTCCACCGAAATAAGAAAAAGACACAGTCAACTTTACACCCGTCCGCCCACCTGGTTCTTGGGAATGGGAGCGGACACTTTGTCATGCACAATCAGCTACAATAATGCAAGAAAAGTATAAGAGAGAAAAAATGATTTTGTCAATAGCTTTCAAGCAAGAGCGTATTTTTGATGAAATAAAATGCAGTGGATTCCTTGCATAAAATACTATCCAAGACTAGTGCTGACATATTTTGAAAAAATAATGATGTGAGAGAAATATAGTATCTATAAATTGGGATATCATACACATGTTCTGGATACAGTACCCACATTTACATGTTCTGTGTATAGTACTTGTGTTTTGAGTACAGTACATCAGCAAATACACATTTGTATTGTACCTTAAAGCGGGAGTAATGTATCGTGAATCACATGTATTGTACCCCTTATATTTATGTACTTGAGTATATCACCTTATTTTGAAGTATATGTACATATTTTTTGGTACATTACTCTCATTTTTGGAGGTACAGTATTAATGTAATCGTTGACGTATTGTACCGAATAATAAGTATTATACTTTGAGGTATATTTTACTTGATGATCAATCCGAGTACAATGTTTGGAGTATTGTATCTATATTTTGAGGTATATTATTGTCGTTTTAGAGGTATACATTACTTGAAAATTTCTAGGTATTGTACTTTTTTATACTTCTCTCCTCTTTTGTTATACTTCGTGTATAAATTTTTCTTCAAAGTGTCAATATTGATCTAGTTAGAAAATATTTTTTATAATGAACCTAATCCCTTTTGTTTTGACAAAAAAATTCATACGGCTTAAAAGTTATAAGCAAAATATTTCTCTCATTTTTCTCTCTTTCATAATATGTCTGTCATTTCAATCATATCAGCACTAATCACTCTTCCCAACCACCAGGTGGGTGACCGGGTGGGTGGGAGGGTGTGCGTAGCATAGCTCCCAAAATAAATTCATTGTATACTGACGTAAAACTTTAGAAATTGTCTCCAATAGTAGAAGATTTGTGTGTTTTAAATGGGGTTGGCGTTACCTTCTGTGGGCCATAAGTTTCAGTATATGCAACTGAGGGCAACCACGGGCATATAATAGGATAAAGATCTAAGATAATTGAAGTCTCGGACAGAATCTAGAGTTTATCGAATCCTATACGCCTTCAAAATGACTTACATCGATGATAACATATGATGAGAACGACCTCAAAAGATGAAAGATTTAGCATATAGATATATTTTCATTGTGGGAAAGACGTTATGGATACAGTTGGCCTGCCGGCCACTGAAAGCTCTAGGCCAGTAGGCTTTACAGATTCCGACCTATGTGCAAAACTATACAATGGGCTAAAATATGTATAAAAACATAAGTCGGCACATGACAATTACAGTTGCCGGTTCTCAAATTGATTCACTAGGCCCTTTTAGGCCTTGACTAACACTTCTGGGCCTGGCACTTAGATTGAGCTAGCCAGTCTCGTATGGCCATACGAAGAGCGTGGTTCGGGGTCAGGATCAAGTGAGGCAGCTTCAGATTGGTCATCGGGGACGTCTCCCGCCCATTTTCAAGCCAACCGCGTATAGCTTTGCCTTCGTAGGTGAACCCATCCGCTGCTATATGCGGATCGTACATAACTTCCTGCACATATATCAAATGACATGAAAACGAGTTCGGTGACAAAAAAATTAGCGACTGAATTTCTTGCGATATCCTGAAATACCTTAAGGATTGGACACAAGAAGAAGTTGGGAGCTGCCGGTTGTTCCTCCAGGACATGCAGCTGTTCCAGCTCCCTTACAACGGCAGCAGTCAGCTCCGGTCTGTAACAGGAACTATCCTCACAGCATTCCAAACCAAACTCCGCGAGCCTTGTTCCAACCGACACAGGCCAGTCTCCAGCTGTCGAATCCAGAACCGATGACAACCTTCCCTTCGACATTGCCATACGCACCTCATAAGCCAACCCCTCAGGTGGTCTCCCTGTGATCAGCTGGAGGAGGATGATGCCAAAAGCATACACATCCGCTTTGGGAGTCAGTTTCCCAGTCCTGCGGTACTCCGGGTCCATGTATGAGAACGCACCTTTGGACTCTGCACTGAGACGGAACGAAGGGCAGTTGAAGATGGTCTCCTCTGGGGCCAGCTTACTCATGATACCCAGGTCGCTGATCTTGACGTTGAAATCCAAGTCCAAGAGTATGTTTTCAGGCTTTAGGTTGCCGTGCATGGTGCTAGGAGGATCGAATGAAGAATGCAGAAAATGAAGGGCGCCTGAGATTCCCGCAGCGGCGCGAGTCCGCACCGTCCATGGCCACCGTGTTGCGCTGGAGCCACGACGAGAGAGGTGATCTTGGAGGCTCCCATTAGGCACGTACTCGTAGATGAGTGACCAGGCTTCGGGGCACACTCCAAGCAGAGTAACAATATTCGGGTGCTTCAGCTTACCAAGAAGGGAAACCTCCTCCTGGAACTCCAGTTGACCTTGCATGTTCCGTGGATACAGTTTCTTTATCACGACACTCCTGTTACGAATCTCCCCCTTGTATACGGAGCCGTAGCTCCCATGCCCTATCTTGAAACTCTCTGAGAAATTGCACGTCGCAGTTTGGAGATCGGACAGAGAGAATACAGTAAAACCAAAGGAGTCATAGCTGTCGCTGCTGATACCACTGGATCCGGAGCAGCTGGTTTCTTCAACATTGATATCTTGACATCTCAGCTGTCCCACAGCTTCCTCCTGCTGCTGACGGATTTTATGCCTCTCAATCTTGAGAGACAGAATTGAGGCCTGGATTTTCTTCAGTTCTTCCGTCACTTCATTATGACGCCTGGCTGCTTCCTGTATACAGCTCTCCAGGAGAGCTATGTTTTCTACAGATTCTTGTAATTTGGACTCTGCCTCAACTGTTTGTTTGGATAGTTTGTCTTTCATTTTCATGATTCTTCTTAGATCTTCAATCTCCCTTCTGACTTTGGGATCACGAATATGAGCAATATCGTACAGACCATCGACCTGGTTGAGGTGTGGAGTAACATGTAAAGTCTAGCAATAATTGTAAGCAAATACAAACCATACGGAACAACCAAAGTGATAGATCAAAGGAAATCATGTATCCAAGTACAAAAATCTTGGCGGTGGCAGTAAATTAGACAACATTTTATGTTTTCTTAATCTAGCTGAACTAACCAACTAACAGTGGCCAGCAGAAGCTCAACTTTTGTAGAAAAAAACAAGCATCTTTGCCTCAGTTTCCATGTATCTGCTCTCGACAGTTCAGATGAGAATAATTTTATGTTTCTGTGAAGGATGTTATCACTAGATGTCGACTATATAACAGTTCGATTCAACATAATGTCAACAAGTCAAGTGGTTATCATTATCAAATGATAACATACAGCCATACAGGTCAAAAAAAAGTTGACAAATGCCTCTTGATAGATTCTCAGCTATGTAATTCTGCGAATGTACTACTGATTAGACTCGGGTAAAGCTACAAATAGTTAGCTTGAGTAGATTTATTTAGAAAAAGGTTTCCCCTGGTCAGCACATCTACTTGATACTGAAACGCTGATTTTTTCACCAAGCACACTGAACACAAGGATGGTCATTAATTAGAACTGCAATCCAGAATTTGATTAATTGAATGATTCGATGACTACCATGAATCTGAGATATCATAGTCCAACTCATACCTCACTGACAGCTTCCATTCTGTTTCCTTCATTTTGGCCCTTCAAACTTGTAGGAGATGCTTCAATGTTACTTTCCCGTGTTGCATTATGATCTTCTGTGAGGTGAGCCTGAAAGAGTTCCTGTTGCCCCTCACTCTGTCCCGTTGAGGTGCAGGGTTAGACTAGCATCTACCGTTGAGGAAAGGAGCATGAGCATTTAAGTGGGGACTAACAAACGTACCTCTAATGAAAATCTTTCTCTGGCTGTAAAAAAGTCTTGAGATACTGAACTTGCTGAAACGTCCATATAAACAGAACCCTCATCTGCTGTAGTTCTAGATGATCCAGTAGAAGTGCTACGAGAACTATCTCTTATCCATGTATCCGTTTGCAGCCTTCTACTTCCATCACGGTCATTGCTAGGAGAACAACCTCGGAGATCAGTTAGGTCACAGGCAAATTCATTGCCGTTTGAAAGAACTTCACTTCTGGAGGTCGTATCCGTTGAATTCCTAATCCATGCAAGTTTATCTTTCAAGACAAACCATATCTCACAAAACTGAGGAGCATTCTTTTCCATGTAAGCCTCTTTTGTGATAGTTCTTTTTACCTTCATATAACTAAAACCAGCAGTCAGTCACTTAAACATAATCCAAGATTGACTAAGGAATTAGGTGAACAAAAAAAATTGTCTAGCTGGTTTAGCATTTATTGATTTCGACACATGAACATGTTTGAAATTAAACTCTACTTGTGCAAGTGAAACATCTGTACGAAGGAATAGGAATTTGTTGCTGATGAGAAGAGGGTACCACTTACTTTTTCGAAGAAATTCCCATGGCAAGTGTCTTGATGTTGTGACCATTTATGAGATCAATAATACCATCTGGCACGTGTTTATTTTCAGTGACTAGTGTTGTTACTCGAATCTGCAACATATACACCCATTGTTATATGCACTGTTGTTTCGTCATCAATCTTTCAAAGAGTAAAGTACAAATGAATCGCAGTCAAAAGAGGCGTAGAAGCACAATGACAAAAGGTTTGGACGTAATAAGTATTTCATACCCAATTATCATTGCTAAAATAAAGTAAAAAATGAAAATTATGTATAGTCTATGCTCGCCAGTAGGTGCAGGCATACATTTGATGCCTAACCTATTTTTTATATGATTTTAGAGTCGTGCATTGTAAAAGTTGTTAAGGGAACAGGAGCGTAATAGAGTTACCCACATAAACTAAAGAGCTGACAATTAATCAAATAAAATCCTAAACAATAAAAGAAAAAAAGGTGCCCACCAAACTTGAACAGGGGAAATAATGAGTATTGAAAAAACAAAGATAATAATAGAAAACTAATACAACCTTGTATTCTGAACTCACCATGAGCAGCACATAAACATAAACAGAAGCAACACATAATGATGACCAAAAGTGATGATATGACCATAGTACAAGATTACGGGTGTATTGGAAACCCGTAATACACTGTGACAGATTTTCAATGTCAAGCGACCACTTCTGACGTCCTCTATATTCCAGTGTTTCAATAAAAGGTCGCACGGACTGCATAAGCGGCTCCACATGTACTTAGCCGCTTATAAGGCCGATTAATAGGTGATTTTCAGAAGGACATTTGTTATCTCGGCCCAAACTAGGTTATATTTTTAATGATAACATTCTCTTGATGTACTACTTTGATGTATGTTTTGTACATGAGTTGCATTGTTATTTAATGTTTGTTGTTTTGAACCTCTAGGACATGCATGAATCTTTTTGTATTATTTGGTTAGTCTTCATTGTTATGTACTTGTGCTAACCATTTTATGTGCGCTTCATTGAAGTTTATGATTCTAGAACGACTTCTAAATGGTGCTTTACTTTTCATTGAAACTTTACGAATTCTAAAGTTTGCGCTCCAGAAGCTAGATTGGATAGAAGAGATAACAAAATTTTGGTAAGACAAGGATGGCTTGAGAATTCTAGTCGAGGAAAGACATTTATTATCGGTAGTTGGGTTAAATAGCCATTATGGGATCGCCAATTATTACTTTTAGAGAGTCAGTAGTGGACGGGTGTCGATATAAAAATAGAAATAGGAAAAGTGATGCTATGTTGGATTTTGGAATAGCCGATGACTTTCCTAGTAAATGTTACTCTAGAATATGAGGCTAATTGTCTTATTATTGATGTGATTAAAACAGAGTACAGTGGTTCTCTTTTATAAGACAAGAGAAAGACACATGGTTTAGATATAACCAATATGGGATAAAACAAGACAAGGAAAAGAGAGAAATAGACTAAGTAAAAACACAGGAAAGTCTATATACTAATACTCCCCCTCAAGCTGGAGCATAGATGTCAATCATGCCCAGCTTGGATGTCATATCAGTGAAGCGCTTCTTCGGAAGAATCTTTGTGAAGATATCAGCAATCTGCTCATCAGTATGAATGTAAGGGGTAGAAATCTGACCAGATAGAACCGCCTCACGAACAAAGTGACAGTCCACTTCAATATGCTTCGTGCGCTCATGGAAGGTAGGGTTGCTAGCAATGAAAGTGGCTGCTTTATTGTCACAATACATAGGAATAGCAGATGAATCAGAAAATCCAAAGTCCTTCAGCAGGCTCCGAATCCAGAATAGCTCACAAGTAGTATGTGCCATGGCACGATACTCAGCTTCAGCACTAGAGCGAGCAACTACAGACTGCTTCTTGCTTCGCCAAGTGACAAGGTTACCTCCCACGAAGGTACAGTAGCCAGAAGTAGACCGACGGTCAACCTTGCTGCCAGCATAATCAGAATCAGAATAGCCAAGGAGTTTGCAATGCCCATTTTTTTTGTAAAGTAGACCTTTTCCAGGAGAACTTTTCAAATATTTCAGAATATGACAGACAGCATCCCAATGGCATTGTCGAGGCTTATCCAGGTAGCGACTAACCAATCCAACTGCAGCAGTGATATCAGCCCGAGTAACAGTAAGATATATGAGTTTCCCAACCATACGTCGATACTGCTGATTGTCAGGGTAAGCAGGAGACTCCTCATCATCCCAGTTGATGTTGGGATCCATAGGTGTGCTAGCAGGTTTCGCACCCAAAAGACCAGATTCAGATAAGAGATCCAGGACATACTTCCGTTGAGATAAGCAGAGACCAGAAGAAGACCGGGACACTTCTATCCCAAGAAAATACCGAAGTGAGCCAAGATCCTTGGTAACAAAGTGTTTCTCCAGATAGCGCTTTGTAGACTGAATACCAACAGAATCGCTTCCAGAGAGAATAATATCATCAACATAAACAATAAGAATAACAATACCCGCAGAAGTATTTTTCACAAAAACAGAGTGATCAGATTGGGAACGTCTGAAGGAAAATTGCTGAAGAATATTGTTGAGCTTGTCAAACCACGCTCTAGGGCTCTGTTTCAAGCCATAGATAGCCTTTTTTAGCCTGCAGACTTTGGAATCCTCCCCCTGACACACAAAACCGGGAGGTTGAGACATGTATACCTCTTCATGAAGATCACCATACAGGAAAGCATTCTTGACATCAAGTTGATACAGAGGCCAGTCAGAATTGATAGCAACAGAAATCAGAATCCGGACATTCAGACGCGCTACTGGAGAGAAAGTTTCAAAGTAGTCAACTCCATAGGTCTGGGTATACCCCTTTGCCACAAGTCGCGCCTTAAGTCGTTCGACAGTACCGTCGGGATGGTATTTGACAGTGAACACCCATCGGCATCCAACTGGAGAGCAATCAGCAGGTGGCTCAACTAGGGTCCAGGTATGACGGTCAGTAAGAGCCTTCATCTCTTCTTCCATAGCCTGACGCCACACAGGATGGCGAAGAGCCTGAGCAGCATTCTTAGGTACAGATATCGCAGACAGAGCCGCAGTGAAGTTAGCAAAATTAGCACTCAAATTAACAGTAGAGCAGAAATTTCCAATCGGATGCATAGTGCAGGTACGGGTCCCTTTCCTCAGACTAATAGGAATATCAAGATCAGAAAATACCTGCGAGGATGGTTGATCTGGCACCGAGGAAGAGGACGATGGAGGGGCCATGGAGGGAGCTGTCGGCTTCGGTCTTCTTTGATAAACTTTCAGAGGTGGCTTTTCAATCAGATCCTCAGAAATAGTAGGTACATCATCCACCACAGGCAAAGGTGTATCAGCAAGTAAATCGGAAGTGAGCGCAGAACCACCCGTGGAGTAGAAAGGCATATGCTCAAAAAACACCACATCCGCAGAGACAAACCACTTTTTAGAAACAGGATCATAGCACCTATATCCTTTCTGAGTGCGAGAATATCCCAGAAAAACACACTTAGTTGCTCGAGGATCCAATTTAGTGAGGCCAGGCCGAAGATTTTTAACAAAACAGGTGCTCCCAAAAATGCGAGGCGGGACAGAGAAAAGAGATGCATCGGGAAACAGAATCTGAAAAGGAATCTGATTGCCGAGCACAGATGAAGGCATGCGGTTAATTAGATAGCAGGCAGTGGCTATCGCCTCGGGCCAAAAAGCTTGGGGAACATGATAGTGAAAGAGAAGGGTACGAGCAACCTCGAGAAGATGACGATTTTTGCGCTCAGCAACCCCGTTTTGTTGTGGGGTGTAAGCACAAGAGGTTTGATGGATTGTGCCCTGGCGACGACAGAAAGAGCTAACAGATGTTTGCATGAACTCCAAAGCATTATCAGTACGAAGAATTTTGATAGGCTTAGCAAATTGAGTGCGTATCTCAGTAAAAAGGTCAGTAATTTTTTCAAGGATAGTGGATCTATCTTTAAGTAAAAACAGCCAGGTAGTTCTAGAAAAATCATCAATGAAGCTCAGAAAATATCTAAAACCGGAAGTACTTGTGACAGAGCAAGGACCCCAAACATCAGCATGTATAATATCAAAAGGTGCTTTAGAGCTGATACAAATTTTTTTTGAAAAAGTAGCACGAGTTTGCTTGCCAAGCTGACAAGTTTCGCAATGAAAATCAGAACTAACTATATCTGGTAACACGACTTTTAATTTTCCAATAGAAGGGTGTCCCAATCTATAGTGCCACTGGATGTCGGTCACCGATGATGTCAGATATGCAGCTGTCTTTGGCTCGTCCAGGTAGTAGAGTCCATCCGGTCCCTCATGGCCCGAACCAATTGTCATCCTCGTGCGCAGATCCTGAAATAAAACACCATCCGGATCAAATGTAATTGAGCAACGAAGGCTCTTCACAGTTTTACTCACAGAAAGAAGATTAATAGGAAAATTCGGGACATAAAGTGTAGAGCGCAGAGGCAGACGACCAGTAGGACAAATATCACCAATGCCAGTAACAGGTGATTTAGAACCATCAGCTAAGGTAACATGAGGTATAAAAGAAGTCTGCTGCAGTTTAGCAGGATTGCCAGATATATGAGAAGTCGCACCAGAGTCAATAACCCAGGAATTTTTACCAGCCGTAGTCAGAAGAGCAGCACTGCCAGTATGTGAAGCCTCAGTAGAAGACGCCAGATGAGCCTGTAGAAGTTTTTCAAACTCGGAGCGGATCCAGTCAGCCGTCGGCGGAGCAGGTTCATCAGTTGTCACTTTGTTGGCCCACTCAGGTTTGCCATATTTGATCCAGCACTTATCTTCATTATGGTTGGTACGTTTGCAGTGAGTGCAATAGCGGGACTCAGCTTGATCGGATCCAGTTCCACGACCAGGAGCAGAGAACCGTCCTCCGCGACCACGACCTCTACCACGGCCACGACCACGGAAGGAATCACCAGAGCGGACAGCAAGAGCAGCACCGTCAGAGGTGTCAGGCACAGGTTGAGACACAGAGGGTAGACGCTGAACCCGTTTGAGAACATCACGGAGAGTAGGCAAAGGGTCGCTGGAGAGAATCTGGTCCACAACACCAGCGAAGGACGCAAGGTAGGCCGGCGAGGAATTGAACTAACATAAGTTCATTCCGTTGTCGGTGCACTTCTTCAATATCAGCAGTCAGAGGGTGATATACCCGGAATTCATCCCAGAGAGCACAGCAGGAGTTGTAGTAGTCCTCAACAGAGTCGGTGGCCGAATACTCCTGTTTAGCAAGCTGTTTGAATATCTCGAAGACCTTCTTCGGATTCTGCTGGTGAGAGTAAACATGGGAAAGCAGGTCCCACATGTCTTTGGCAGTCTGAAGTCGAAGCAAGGACTGGCTGATTTTTGCTTCAACACTATTCACCATCCAGGTCATGACCCCATAGTCCTCTTTGGACCATAGATCATAGGCTTGCTTGGTTTTCTCATCAGCGTCTGCAGCAGGAAGATCAGGGCCCTTGGTAGTCAGGTGAGAGTAGCGTCCTTGGGATTTGACATATAACTCGAAGGAGGCAGCCCATAGATGATAGTTGGAGTGATCCAACTTCACCGTAGTAACACAGAGAGTGCGCGGCGGGAGATCGGAAGTCGCCATCGCAGCAGTAGCAGAAGAAGAGAAGCAGCACGGGCACAGATCCAGACAGTAGTCAGCAGCAGTAGTAGACAGCAGTAGAAGTCCAACACATGGACTAGTAGCAGTAGATAGGAGATCCGAGCATGGACCTCAGAAACCCGTATAGGGCAGGAAGAAGGAAACAGAACCTACGCCAACATGGAGAAGAGATCACTCCACCATGAGGCGTAGGCAGTCAGAGCCGGAAACTGGTTTTTAAGCCTTCAACGTGCCAGACTGGAAAGTGACCAGGCTGTACGTAAGCTTTTCGGAAAGGAAACGGAGACCGAAGAGAGAACCTGTGGTTGTCTAAGCCACAAGGAAAGATGTGCTTAGGGTATGGGGATTATAGGAGAGGGGAAAAAGGTGGTGGAGAAAGGGTGGCGGTGGCTGTTAGAGGTGGTGGGGATGAGGAGGAGGCGGCGGCAGCAAGGCCTGCCGGCGACAGGTCAGGGAGAAAAAGGGAGGGGTGGCGGCGGGTAGGGGCAGGGAGAGAAAGGGAGAGAGGGTGGGTGGAGGAGGGAGAAGAAAAAAGGAGAGAAGAGAGGAGGGGATGGGTGGCGGCAGCAGCCTGCTGGGAGGGAGTGGGCGGCGGAGGGAAGATGGGAGGGTGGGCGGCGGCTGAAGGAGGGTGGCGGCTGGGGTAGGGTTAGGGAGAAGGTGGGTGGCGGCTGGGGTAGGGTTAGGAAAAAGGCTAGGGTGGATCGGCCCGCTCTGATACCATCTAGAATATGAGGTTAATTGTCTTATTATTGATGTGATTAAAACAGAGTACAGTGGTTCTCTTTTATAAGACAAGAGAAAGACACATGGTATAGATATAACCAATATGGGATAAAACAAGACAAGGAAAAGAGAGAAATAGACTAAGTAAAAACACAGGAAAGTCTATATACTAATAGTTACAAAGGAGGGTCACAAACAACAATATTACGAGGATTCATCATAGTTTCAATCAAAATAAATTAGTTCCTCACAAGTAGGTCGTGACTACAAAAAAGACATAAGGGCTGGCATTTAACCCAAGCTCAACACAGGACTGACACTCTAGATGCAAAAGACAAAATATGTAAATGAAAGAGTACTGAGTAGGTAATAAATAATTTAAAACAGAAGAAAAGAAATCGTCTCTGCATTTATATGATATGGGATAACATGTCCAAATGATTCACAAACGGTTTATAGGGGAATGAGGCTTCAAATAAGACAAATTGATAAAACGTAGTAGAAGTCATTAAATGAAAATGGAAATCAATAAAAGATTGTTAACATATGAAATGAAACTCTTAAGAGTTACGACTTACAAGTAAATAATAATGATACGTTCCGCAAACTTAACATTTAGAAAAAGATAAAGAATATATATATATATATATATATATATATATCGAAAATGTGTGGGTCACGCGCACCCCCTACTTCACACGTGTTTCAAGCGCAGCAGGGGGGGTCCCATTGTGCGGGACCATGTTGATGGTGGTTTGGGGGCCGAGAGGTGGGGGTGATGTGGTATGGGTAGGTAGTGGATGACATGTGCGCTGATTTGAGTGGTTTGTGGAAAGAGAATGAATGAAAAAGTGAGAGAAATTTTTGTTTTGTTTATAACTTTTGATCGGTAATGTATTTTTTGATGAAATAAAAACTGTTAGATTCATTACAAAAAATACATTCAATAAGACCAATGTCGACAGTTTGAGAAAATACTACTCTAGATATGAGGGAAATAAATGGAAAGGAATAAAAGGGAGTACAGAGGTGAGAAGTAAAAATAGGAGGAAAGTAAGGGAGGAATGCGCTCTCAACATACTTTTCAGAAAATAATAAGCTAGATATGAGGAGAGAAGTAAAGGGAAGAGAGAAAAGACTGAGTAGAGAGGTGAGAAGTAAAAAGAGGAGGGAAGTGAAGGAGGAGAGGAAAGAAATGAGGACAGATAAGGGAAGTGAGGATAGATGAAGGCAGTGAGGAGGGAAGTAAAGAGAGAAGATAAAAAAGTAACGAGAGTGGAGTGAATAGAAGGAGAGAGGTGATAAGTAAAAGAGGGGATGAGGAAAATAAAGGGAGAAGTGGGCGCATTCCACTTATATGTGGACGCATTGCTAGTAGAAGTGGGCCGCATTCCACTCAAATGTGGGCTCATTACTAGTAAACGTAGGTACATTCCATTGAAATGTAGAATGCATCCACTTCTACTAGTAAAGCACCCATATTTGAGTGGAATACGTCCGCTTCTACTAGCAATGCAGCCAATAAAATGTGGGTGCATTAATAATAGAAGTGGACGCATTCCACTGATAAGTGGGTGCATTGCTAGTGGAAGTGGGTGCATTCCACTCAAATGTGATCACTAGTAGAAGTGGGCACATTCCATTAAAATATGAAATACATCTACTTCTAGTAACGCACCCACATTTGAGTGAAATGTGCCTAGTTCTATTAGCAAGGCGGCCACATTTGAGTCGAATGTGTCCACTTCTACTAGCAATGCATCCAATAAAATGTGGGTGCATCACTAATAGAAGTGGGCGTATTCTACTCAAATATGGATGCATTACTAGTAGAAGTAGGGTATTACTTCTCTTTTCTCGTTCCATTACTTCCCTTATATACCCTCTCACTTCTCTATTCTCTTTCACTACTTCCCTCTTCTCCAATTATCTTCCCTACTCTCTCATTTTATTCCCTCCCTATTTCTCTCCTCTCTCCTTTTGTTCCCTCCTTACTTCCCTCCTTTATTTTTTACATCCTTACTTCCCTCCTCTCCTCCCATTACTTCCCTCTCATTTCTCTCTTCTCTTTTATTCCTTCCCTCCCCTCACACTATCTTCCCTCCTCACTCATTTTATTCCCTCTTTACTTCCCATCTCTCTTCTTTTATTCCTCTGAACTTCCTTCTCCTTTTATTATTTTTTCAAAAATATGTCAATGTTGGTCTTATTGCAATGCACTTTTTGTAAGGATTCTATTGCTTCTTATTTCGTCAAAAACACATTACGGATTAAAAGCTATAAGCAAAACAAAATAACTGAAAAAATTAAAAAAACAAGTGGATAAGAGAGAAAGAGAGTGAGTGGAGCATGGGAAGGGGGGACCACACTGGTAGGGGCGGTTTCCCATGCGCGTTCTCCCCCCTGCGTGGGACCAAAACTAAACTCTCCCTCTCTACCTACCTACCTACCTATATATATATATAGAGAGAGAGAGAGAGAGTCAGGCTAGAATACACTCGAGTGTATTCGGAGCAGAATACACTCAAGTGGTTTTTCATGATGCAATATTTTTTCAAAAATCTAATCCGTTGATCTTCTTAAACATCTTGTGAATAGCTCATACGCAAAATTTGAGCACATTTGGACATTTATAGTTCATGCTATATAGATCACAAAAATTATGCATTTCAAATTAGTTTCGTGCGTCGATTTTGTTGCCCTTGGATGAATGACTTACACTCATCCAAATGGGCTCAAAATTTGCGTGTAGCCTAGTTATAGTATGATGGTGAAGATCAATGGTTTACATTTTGCAAAAAATAGTCTTGATATGCAAACACACTTGAGTGTATTCGTGCGATCTGTACACTCGAGTGTATTCTAGCCTGACTCTATATATATATATATATATATATATATATATATATATGTTGTGAGAATCGAACTGGTGAGGCTTCCAGTTCTCAATTCACTGGTTCAACCAGTGGTTGACATTAGCTTGGCGTCAAAAATTATTTTTGAAAATATGATATATATGAGAAATTAAGGAAAAATAAACATATCAAGGAGATTATCACAAAATAGCATAGATATGACAAGAAGTCCAGAATTCCTATGCCAAATAATAGTAGAAGAGCAAATGGAGGATGAGAACACGGAAAAAGCAAGTGGGAATAACATAAAACTGAGTTTAGGGTTTGTGAGAGAATTAGCCAGTTGGAGAAAATTGGGACCGGTTCAACCCTTCAGTTGATTGGTTTTGACCAATTCGAAGTCATTTCTGAGTTTGTAAGAGAATCGAACTATCCCAGCTACCGGTTCAACAGGCCGATTCGGTTTTGATAACCATGATATTGGCTCATATAAACGGAAAAAAAGATATATGAATTGAATACCATAGGAGGTGAAAATGGTAACTTCCTAATAAGGAATGAAGATATAAATATGTGGTAGACATATATATATATGTAAAAAGACCAGTACGTCAACACACCTATAGGGAGACATGTAAGAAATCATTGAAATATTTCCATTTGTGGGGAAAAATGACACAACTTATACAAGTAACATTGCACAATTAAGGTTGGAAGGCATTATAAAAGTTGAGTATTGATAAGATCTCAATTGTTTAAAAAAACAATGCGGTGACAAGCTTTTCAAACAAAAAACTTATATGTCAACAAGTTTAAGCATCAAAAATATGAATCTAGGATATACTTGTTTATATTGGTAGAAAGACCCCAACTTTGCATGATATATTTAGTCAAGAGTTAAGACACTTTGCTAGGTTTTGGATAATGAAAATTTAGAATTTCTTTATACATGAAGGTACAAAAAAATGATACATGCTTAATATTTATTATTTTAGAGACAAAAAAATGATTGTAGAGGATATAGAACCACTAAATGAAATCAACAAAGTAATACATTGGAGTCTAAATAACTGTAAGAGCAACAAGATTGAAGATGAAGTATATGTACTACATATTTAGCCAATCTAAGGTGTTGAACACGAGTTAGTTAGCTCTGATGCAATCAATATTACACTAAAACTCAAAAGTTTGCCTATCAAATGAAGATCGATGAGGATGATGAAGTATCTAATCGGGTTAAAGCAACAATTAAACTAATTGGCCAAGTGACTAAATGTAAAGTATAGTGTCTTAAACGATGGTTCTTTCGCTTAGCAAAAAACAATATTGCATGCATAAATCTTGAAGGTTTGATAGAAACTGAATAAGGGGTAAAGAGATGTATTATGCAAATCAAACCTTACTCCTATAGAACTAAAACAAACTTGGACCTCAAACCCAAATGTGTCAAACATAGCTAGGCCTAAATACTAAATAGATAAAAACCTAGTAACCAATTAACTCTCGACACTCTTCCTTATGCTAGAGCATGGTAAAATAGCATATTCTTTCCGGGACAGACATACATGACATAAAGACTCATAAAAACAAAATAGATAACACTCAAGTCATACAAAAGATCACTCCCCCTGAACCTAATTATTCAACACTCGAGCACTCCCCCTCAAGGAGATAACATCAACAACTATTATCAAATAGTAAGTAACAAGAGATATTCAATCAGGCAAGAGTAGCACCTGAAGCAACGATAGATACTAGTGTTTAGGCATGCATCTCTTCACATTAATCGCTAGCATCGTCAAGTAGTATAGAATCTAGAGAGTGTTGAGTCATAGGTAGTAGATTCCAATGACAGCTAATAAAAGGTAGTAAGTAGTGAGTGGCATAAGAAGGCACAGACAAGCAATAGAAATTGAAAGCACATAAAGCATGAGTAGAAGGCAGCTGACACCACTCCAAAAGAGATAAGCGAGAAAAATACCTACATAGGTAAGCTTATAATAGCATAACTCCACAGACCCGCTTAAATAACAAAGTAGAAGCTACATAATCAAATAGAAGAAACCTACATAACAAAAAATTACTAGGAATTTTTTGTTATGTAGGTTTCTTCTATTTGATTATGTAGCTTCTACTTTGTTATTTAAGCGGGTCTGTGGAGTTATGCTATTATAAGCTTACCTATGTAGGTATTTTTCTCGCTTATCTCTTTTGGAGTGGTGTCAGCTGCCTTCTACTCATGCTTTATGTGGAATTTTTTTGTCATTGCTTCCTCTCTCTTTCTCTCCTCCTTTCGTCCCAACCCTTATCCCTCAATACTTCTTCGTCGAACCTACTCAAACAAATTCAAGAGAGTGGTTAGTGGTGGAAAACCAAGGCAACAATCCAAAGGGGGAGGGAAACATGCAAGGAGGACCACTTATGGAGAACGTGACAAGAAGTGAGACAGAGGTGTAGAATTTGGAGATAGTGATATTGTGGTGGGAGTTTGTTTCGCATGGGATGATTTGTGGATCCAACTTGCAACAACATGGCGGTAGCATGAGGAGATGTAGTTGGTGTCGAAAAATACATACAGAGAAAGGAAGAAGGTGCAATAAAGTTATGAAGGGAGATGGTAGGGGCAGTAAGTAGAGGGGGCGGTGGTGGCAAGTGGCAACAAGGTGTCGACCCTCTAGGCCATAGTAGGCAGGGATGACCAATCATGCATTCCACAACAGTTAAAGGGGATGGGTGGTTGCAATGGCACCTAATGGGTTAGTGGTGGCGAAAATAGAGTCTCATGGAGTCATGGGTCGACCCTCCATCCATATGGCACATTTGTCATGGTGTAGGAGCATTTGGAAGCACAATAATATAAAGGACGAGTAATTGGAGGAGGAACAGCATCAACAACGGTAGAATGATAACGCTAAAATAAAGGAGAAGCAAAAGACATGAAACTGCCTATTGGTGGCCAAAAAGAAAGAAGAGGTGGCCACCTGCAAGCACGACTCTCACTTCTCTTTCTTTTTCTGAAACAAGTTTAGGGTTTTGAATTAGTGTAATCTTCTGATACCGTGTTAGAAAGTGAACAGGAAGCGAACCCTACTAAAGCAAACATACTAAGGCCCAAATACTATATAGACAACAAACCTATCGAAGGCCCAAATATTAAATAGACAACCAAACTATCGAATTATTAGCTCTCAACAAGAAGTTATTGAGTAGTAATCCACACAAACGAAGAACTTGGGTCAGGGAAACACTATATCAGCTCGCCATGCAATGTTCGGTTACATCCTCAAAGGATCAAACTAGGATGACACAAGTTGACACGCTGATATGGCGAACTTCGAGCAGTCAAGAAAAAATTTGCGAATAACATGACTCGCACTACTCAAGGTGCAAGGCACTTTAGCAAGACGCCTTGTCACATCAGTGTCTAGTATCTTTTTAACTTCATCTTAATTTCTCCCCTTCTATACAAATATTTTTTTGTTAATATGGGAGCTTGAGGTTCCTAAAATATGCAAGAGGGTTTAAAATTAATGATCTTACACATTGTCATTTTATAAAATAAGATGGAAGCAACTAATTAATCCTTTTAGACACACATATATATAGGAGAGGGGGACACTTACAAGTAGACACAAACCCTAATGGGCCAGACATGCTTAGGCCCATATACACAACTAATAACTATAACCTCTCCCCTCAACTGGAGCATGGGTGAAACACGTCCAATTTGTCAGTACTATAAAGATAAAAGTATCCCATATAACAATCGATCTCCCTCTTTTTTTTTATCGTAAAGGCCGCTGAGTATATAATAGATAGGTTCTCCAACATGTTGTGACCACATGTGGAGAAATAGAGTACAAACATAACAGAAAGCTTTGGACACCAGTAGTGTTGAGAGCTAGGCAATGTTATAATGGGGGGCACCCCTAAAACAAGCCCCTATAATATGAGCGTATAAGCTAATGAAAATGTGTCTTTGGCAGCATATGCGGGTAATGAAGACAGTCAGCCAGCAAAGGCGCTCCGTGGTCATTAGAAGCTTGCATCGTCACGCTCAATCTCCTCCAAGGTGTATGTGCGGATCGGGGTGTGGAAGCTCATTTCTTTCGTCAAGGGAGATGGGGCGGAGCCGTTGTTTCTATCGTCGTCACCTGGGCAAAGCGAACATGAAGTAAAGTAGTTTGTATGTTAGTTTTAACTATGTCATCTGGATGAGGTGAATAGTATCTACGATGGTTTCTCTCGTTCTAGATGTGCCAAGTTATGATGATGGTGGTAGAAGCGTGGTTAATTTTGAATCTGGATGATGTGGTTTTAGCAAAATGTGTGGTGATGACCTCTCTGATTATGGGTTGGGTGAGGTGTGAGGGATTTTTAGAAAATTATGCATGATGTTTCGAGTGTATGGACATAGGAAGAATATGTGGTGGATGTCTTCACAGTCCACATAGCAAAGATGACATCTGGATGGTCCAAGAATACCCCGATTGTGAAGGTTTTGATCGGTGAGAAGCTTGTTGTTCCATAGCAACCATCCGAAAAGTTTGAATTTGAGGGGGGTGTTTGTGTGTCAAATGTGTGCGATGGGATTGGTGTAGCCTCTATAGGATAAGAATCTATATGCTTTTTTGGTGGAGTATCTAGGGCCCCAAATCCAGTGCACTTGAGAACGTATATCATGTTCTAAGATTTGAATTACATTTGAGGTGGGGATGATAGGGAATTGGTGTGTCAGGGTATGTTTGAGGATGTTGTGCCTGCGGCTGCTGCTGAGTGCAAGGGCTTTCTGAATGTTGATATTCTGAAGAGAGCGTGGGATGTCATGTGAGATGGAGAAGTTGGTGATGGGTTGATTTTGGTACCATGGATCAGACCAAAAGAGAACATTGAGATGACTGTGTGGCGGCGTGTGTATTGTTGCTTGGATGAGGTAGAGAATTCCGTTAAGGTGTTTCCATAGGGGGGAGGCCGATTTCCTCTTGACAGGGTACCATGGGGGGTGTTGAGGGTATATTTTTGCATGACATGGTCAGACCAGGCGGAGTTCCTTCGTTGGCAAAGTTGTGCAATGATCTTGAGGAGAAGGCAGGCATTGTGTAATCTGATGTCAATGATGCCCCAACCCCCCTGGTTAATGGGGGTTGTGATGGATCTCCAGTTGGTCAGGTGGATGTAATAATTGAAACACTCAAACATCCCCCCCTGAAGAAGCTAGCACATAGCAGATGAGCTCCCCCTAAAATTAATTATCACTAGACTCGGAGGAGCAAAGTATTTGAAAATTCCCCGAGCATCTGAAGTAGTAGGTGGTGGAAGATATTTGTAGAAGTCATACAGATCGCCATTGTCGTCGGAGTAATTATGCAAAAAAAGCACCAACACCAGAATGATGCATGATAATTGGGACAAGATCACTGCTATAGGAATATTGCATTATAACGAGTGAACAACGTATTTGAGACGTGTTGCTACAGGAAAGATGTGTTATAGCAAGTGTCAACAAAGCATGGATCAATATGCGGGAACTGAACACGTTAGATGAATGATCTTCCTCTATATCTTCCCCTCACACCAACCATGGTAAACAAGAGAGTGGTTGTAGGTGAAAAATAATAAGGGGGACCTCAATAAATTAGCCACAATCGACTAGGGGGTCTGGGGTGTGATACCCCAGTGAGGGTCCTCTTGCTCCTCAATGAGAAGGAGTCAAAAAGAGGCAGTCTTTCCCAGACAAATATTTTCGAGGAAAGACCAAATGGAAAAGAAAAGATTTGGAGTTATTCTTAGTAGCGGTTTGTTGGTTGTGTTCTGAAATGTTGATTTGATGGAGCCGGTTCTGGATAACGTTGGGTGCATCCTAGTTGTTTGTTCAGGCCCACAATGAACTCCATGGATGTGCCAGAGAAGGTTGTGAGCACCTTTGGTTTACGTCATGTAGTACACGCGGTTGATGTTGATGAATTGAAGGACGAAGAATACAAACATTGGTGAAGGGGAGTCCTTTGCAATCCTAGTTCCTTTTGTATAATTCTTTTTTCTTTGTTTGACTGATCATGGATGGCAATGGGGAAGCCTTGTGAGGAGGGGGCCTTTGCATGGTGGAGCATCTATCATGGACTAATCTAGGTTGCTGCTTTTTTTGGTGTTGGTGTGAGACGATTGTTGAGGTAGCGGTGATGCCAAATCAATAATGGCAGGCCTAGGAGAGTTGGCTCTAAACACGTGCTTGACTGTTGTCTCAGTTGAAACCATGAACATTTGGACCACCTGCTTGAATGACGTCGTGTCGTCTTTCACGAAGGTTGTCAGTTCGGGTTGGCATTAGAATAGGGATCATCTTCATCTTTGTTGCTCTAAGTACTCTAGCGTTGTCGTTACTATTAAACCGTTGGCGTTCCCATTGTTGCAATTGCTTCTGTTGGCATTGGTGTTGTTAGGGGAAAGGGAAATGAGCACGAGGACGACAACAGCTTGTAAAGAGGCAATAGGGCTAGTTCCTTTCAATCCAATGGCGGCTTCACAGCTACCACAAGGCTTTCCATCGCTTGATCTGGGTGATGCCAGTTGCGCGATATTTGGGACGAGCACAAGGTCTTAGTAGGGAGGGAAGACGGTTTTGGTTCTTGTTCATATAATAAAGGAAACAAAAGGACCATAGGAGGTGGCAGCTTCCACAAAGATAGAAGCATGCGGATGTCGTATCTGCAACAGGCATGCGGGAGGCATAGCAAGGAAGAAGGAGGTGGTTGCCTGCCCACTAAGATTCTAGTTTTCTTCCTTTTATTTGTGGCTAGGGTTTTGGATCTATGCTCTGGTATCATGTGGAAAATAAGTTGGAGGCAACTAAGTTAATTGTCTAAGTCTAGAGGAGTGCGGATTTGCTTGCCACCCAACATGCCAGTCTCTTATAGAAGTTCAAGTACATACTTGTGCTAAGATAAACATACACCAGAGGAAGAATGAGATACTTCAATTCCCAGAATGTAGCACAGTTTTCCTAGATCTTTAATAATGAAGTGCTTATGTAAAATATTCCTTGGTATGCGGGATACCCTGATGGTCACTCCCAGAAAGGATGATGTCATCCACATACACTATCAGAATAACAAGACCCTCAGTAGTTTTCTTTAAAAAATACATAATGATCACAATGTGAGTGTGTAAAGTCAAATTTGGTAAGAATTTGACTTAATTTATCAAACCATGCTCTTGGACTTTGTTTCAGTCCATAAATAGCTTTCTTAAGGTGACAGACTTTAGCATACTCCCCCTGAGCAACAAATATGTGAGGTTGCTCAATATATACTTCCTCATGCAAGTCACCATATAAGCGAGTATTTTTAACATCCAGCTGGAACAAGGGTCACTTCTTGTTAACAGCAACAAAAATAAGAATCCGGACAGAATTAAGTCGTGCAACAGGTGAGGTCTCAAAGTAATCCACGCCATATGTTTGAGTGTAGCCCTTAGCAACAAGATGGGTCTTTAAAGTGTTCAACTGTGTCGTCCGGATGATACTTCATAGTGAAGATCCAACGGCAACCTACGGGTAAAACATGTGAGGGAGCATCTACTAAGTCCCACATCTGCTGTGTATGTAGACTTCCGTCTCCACTTCCATGGCACGACGCCGGGAGGGATGTGTGAGGGCCTCAGCCACATTTTTAGGAACACAGATAGATGAAACAACAATAATAAAGTTTGCAAAACTTGAACAAAGATTAGCATCAGAACAATAATTGATGATAGGATGGAAAGTACAAGAGCGCTCCCCTTTTCTTATGTTAATTGGAGTATCCAAGTCAAAACATAACTGAGTAGTGTCGCGATCGGCCGACAAAGATGTAGGATTGGTTCAGGGAGGGTCAATAGGAGGAGTGTACTCTTGCAGTGTCTTTGATACACTTTGACATGTACCTCAGGAGCAACAAATTTTGAAGATGTCAGTTCAACAGGAATAGGAAATGGAGTAGCAACAAGAAGATCCGTCAACAGAGTCAAACTCATAACAGAAAAATACGAAGTATCTTCAAAAAGACAACATCCACACGAACAAACAATTTCTTGGAATTCGGATGATAACATATGTACTTACCCTTTTTGAGTGCTTGAGTACCCCAGGAAGATGCACTTCATAGATCGGGGATCAAGTTTACTCAAACTAGTCTCAAGATTTTTTACAAAACATGTGCTGCCAAAAAGTTTAGATGGCACAGAAAACAGGGGAGTTATGGGGTACAAAATATTGAACGGGACTTGGTTATTTAAGACAGAGGAGGGCATTCTATTGATCAAAAAACAAGAAGTGCAGACAGCGTCACCCCGAAAGGGTTTAGGTACATTATAGTGAAACGTAAGGGTTCTGGAAACTTCAAGAAGATGTCGATTCTTACACACAACGCCATTATGTTGAGTTTAAAAACACGATATTTGATCAATGGTGCCACGGCTTTTACAGAAATGACTAATAGAGTTTTGCATAAATTCAAGAGAATTGTTTGTCCTAAAGATTTTGATGGGTTTATTAAATTGAGTCTTATTCTCAGCAAAGAAAGCAGTAATAATATCAAAAAACATGTGCCCCATCTTTAAGTAAAAACAACCATGTGGTTCTAAAAATGTCATCGATAAAGGTCATAAAGTAATGAAAGCCAGCCATACTAGTGACAGAACACGACCCCCATTTATCAGCATGAATAATATCAAAAACATATTTTGAAGATATGGTCATTTTTTAGGGAACACACATCGAGTTTTCTTTCCAAACTGGCAAGCTTCACATTTAAACAAAGTTTCAGAAACAGTTGGAATCAAATGTTTAAGTTTAGATATTGATGGATGTCCTAATATGTAGTGTCGGTGAAGTCTTGAAACCGTCTAGGAGAGAAGAGTTGCATGCTTCGGAGCATTAAGGTCGTATAAGTCGCTTGGTCCCTCATGGCCCGAACCAATCTTCATCCTCGTGCAGAGATCCAGAAAGACATCCATCAGAGTCAAAAGTAATAGAACACTGAAGTTTCTTGACAGTTTTGTCGACTGAAAGAAGATTCAGAGGAAAGCGAGGGACATATAACGCCGATCTGGGCAAGAAGTTATTTGTAGTTTGAATATTACCAACTCCAGGAACTGGGGCTTGAGTGCCATCAGTAACAGTGACAGGCGGAATAGAAGACAAAGTAGTCAATTTATAGAATAATTTTGAATTGCCAGAATTATGAGTAGAAGCACCAGAGTCAATGACCCATTTGTTTTTACCGTAAGAAGTCGAGGATGCAAAAAAGGTAGAATCACCATTCGAACGTGGAGCCGACGTCGGAGCCTGGAGTCGTTCTTGGAAAACGACGTCAGAGCCTGGATTCGTTCTTGGAAAAGCTTTACAAATTCAGCTCAGACCCAATCTGTAGAAGCAGTGGGGGGTTGGGTCGTTGCATCATTGATGTAGTCAGTACAAGCTTGATTGGCCCATGTGTTGGTATAGCCATGTTTCACCCAACATCGCTCCTCATTGTGATTGTCACAACCGCAGAAGTTGCAATGACGAAGTCCAATAGAAGGGGTGTTGCTTGGCCCACCACGTCCCAGTCCAATAGGGGGTTGACCACATCCAGGTTCGGACGGGCCAAAATGACCACGTCCTCTACCACGGCCACGGCCTTTGCCACGAATAAAGTCGCTAGATCAGACTGCAAGAGTTGACGCGTTTGTGGAACCAACAGGAGAAGAAGAGACCGATGGCAAGTGTTGGACCCTTTTGAGAACATCATGAAACTTTGGAAGTGGGTCACTAGATAGCATCTAATCCCGACTCCTACAAAAAAGGCAAGGAGTCCAGCAAGGAACTGTACCAGTGAAATGAAAAACGACCTGAGCGGCCGATTAATCGGCCAGACACCCAGCCCATTCGATTTTTGCTAAAACTCGCCGGTTAATTTTTTTGTAATTAATCGGCCGTTTTTTCCCGTTTTTTGCCCGTTTTTTCCGTTTTTTGCCCGTTTTTTTCCCTTTTTTGTAAATTTTTCTGTACACCTGTAACTTTATATAAACTATATGGCCCCAAGTATTACTGACTATAATATATTAAACTTAAATATCCTATGATAAGCCTAGTCTAATAGAATCCATACTTGTATGCAAGTTGGGATAATAGGGTACTGTTCTAAAGTGTAATTTATACAAGTAAAATATATGTAACTATTATCTAATTTTAGAATGCATACTTTAGTTATTTGTACTGCTGTAATGTATGACTAATTGATGATATGCACAAATAACAATAAGTTAAAAAGGTATCCAATAATGAGTCTATTGTTTACTGCTTAACTATGTAAACATGTGATGCAAAAATATTTGTGAATCATGTATATGGGGTATTTTATCTATGTCAAATCTATTGCTTATTATATTATGGCTATAATTATTGTCTTATAGCTAAACTAATTGGGTGTTTTTACTGTTGGGTAGTGTGTTTAGAATCTTTATATATATATATATATATAAGTTCCAAAGAGTATTAGTATTTATATACATATATATGTAATTTTGTATAAAATTATATAGGAAATTAAAACCCGTTTTTTTTTAAAATCGGCCGCTTAATCGGCCGCTTACCGCTTAACCAGTTACAAGGTGCTGTCTGCACAGTTACCGCTTAACGTTTTTTAAAACATTGAACTGTACTAACTAAAGTTCATTCCGCTGTCTTCGAAGGATGATAAACTTCAAATTCATCCCAAAGAGCACAACATTGATTATAATAATCCTCCACAGAGGTATTAGACTTCTGCAAAAGAGGCAGGGAGTCCAGCAAGGAACTGTACCAACTGAAGTTCATTCCGCTATCTTTGAACCTCAGTGATATCAGAAGTTAGGAGATGATCAACTTAAAATTCATCTGATAGAACACAACATTGATTATAATAATCCTTCATAGAGGTATCAATAGAGAATTATTTTTTAGCCAGATATTTAAAGGCTTCAAAAACTTTTTTAGGGTTTTGTTGGTGTGAGTACACATGTACTAACTGATCCCACATGGTCTTTGTCATTCTAAGGCGTAAAAGGGATTGACTGATTTTCGGTTTTGCACTATTGACCATCTAGGTAATTACTGTAGAGTCATCTTACCATAAGTCATAGGCCTGTTCATCTTTTTGTCAACAGTTTCAGACAGAGTAACATGACCTTTAGTGATAAGATGAGAGTATCAGCCTTGAGCTTTGACATACAACCCAAAAGAAGCTGACCACATATGGTAGTTAGAACCATCCAATTTTGCAGTGGTCACACAGTTTTTGAATTATCATTAGAGGCCATGCTGGAATCAATTCTAGATCAGTCCACGCAAGTTCTTAATCCAGAAGAGCGTGACGCAGCACGCATGTAATCAACAGAAAAGCTCAGAGGCCCAAAGAGTGAGCATTAGGATTTTTATAATTAAGAAACCAACGTTACATCATAAAAGTAGACCGACATGTGACGAAGGTGGAGGGAGGGAATAGTTCCCCCCAAATCTAAAGAAGAGCCGAGAAGAGGAATGTACTTCTTAGATCAGCATTAGGCCATAACGTTGATCAGTTGTTTAATAAGGTGGGATAGACAGGAAGTTTCGGGAAAGTATGGTGGAGTGACAGGAAGGGTAGGAAGATAAAAGGGAAGGGGGAAGTCGATGGATAAGAGGGAGGTCGATGGGTTTTGAGGTGAAGATCGATGGGAAGAGGGAGGTTGAAGGATCGGTGGAGGCTTATGGATTGATGGGAGGGAGGTTGATGGGTGAACGTCAATGGGCTGATGGGGGTCGATGGAGTAGGTGGAGATGGATGGAGTTCAAGGTCGATGGCTAGTGGTGGCGGGAGCAGTGAGGAGAAATGGAGGATGATGGGCTGGTGGAGATGGGTGGGAGGTCGATGGAGGCGGGAGGTGGCTTGGGCAGTGGGTGACTTGAGATGGGTGGGGGGTCGATGGTATGCGGGAGGCAGGGATCTGGGCAGCGGGTTCTGGAAGCAAACCGGGGTAGCTGCGGCTGGATTTCGGGTTGAGGAGGCAAGGGTGTTAGGGTTGATCAAAAACCCGCCCTAATACCATGAGATTAGAATAAAATTCTATTATTGAGATAACATGCACAAGCATAGGCACCCTCATATAGGATAGGAGTCCCTCATTACAGAGTTCACCAATATGGGATAAAAGACAAGACACTAGAGGCAACACAAAATAAATAAATATAAATAAATATATTAACAGTTAAAAAAGTGAATATCAAAAAATAGCATGGTGAGATCTCTTATTATGATGACTACGAATTAGATTGTATCATTGAGCTCTTGAATAGAATTGCCTATGAGATAAAACACAGGTTGCAATGTTTGTAACTAGAATATAAAAATATAATCAGTTTACATAATAATTGTAGCATAATGTAGTTTTTTGCATTCCTGTTTGCATGACTAATGCTTGATTATTTTAGATATATAACTATACATAAATGTACCATCTCAGTATTAGAAAAATACAGGATTGAAGATAAAAAAAACTGAAAGAATGAACCACAATTGAAAAAGTGTTTAACATGACTTCTATATGAATATAGTCTACTAAGAAGTAAGAAACTTTTTGTAAGCGTTGCAAACATATCGGATTATCAGGGTGATGTGGGTTTGAAAAGTCTGTAGATTCGTATGGATGTTTGAAACAAGCAGACATTGGACCGGCTGCTATTTCTAATCTGCCAGTGCTTGCTAGGGGTTAAAGAACTGAAATCCATGTACTTGGCAGGAATATTTTGAAGTTTGATTAGAGAATGAAGTATATTCATGCAGAGTTTCAAACATTAAGTGAAGAAACATGTGAATGGAAAATTTCAACAAATCAAATATTATGGGTACTCATATAAGAATCATTCCTCAAAACACTTCTATTGTTCCTAAATCAGTAAAATTAAGTGCAGATAAATTGGGAGTGTTAGAGAGTCTATATTAGCCTATTTAGTTAATAGGTTAATTACTTATTGGGCTTTTGTATTTCAGCCCGTTTAGATTACTCGCGTCCTAAGTCTTAGGGTGTCTCCCCTCTCCTATATAAAGAAGAGGGCGTCCAATCTTGTATTCACACCATTACATTCAATACAATCTTATTCTTAACATGGTATCAGAGCGGTGAACAGTAACGGCGGCGTGAACAGTAACTCCGGCGTGAACAATGTTGACTCAAGGTCAATTAGGTCAATGTTGACTCACGTCTAAATTGACTAAACCCTTGTTTTGATGATGACTAATCATTCCACATATTGGTGTCTAATGTCTCTACTTGAGTGATTTCAGATTAGGTATAGACACACTCCAAATGCCCTAACTTGCACATCTCAATTTGGAGAAAAGAGAAGTCAAAGTCAATACAAGTGCACGTTTTTGTAATATGATGTAAATCAATTATAATCATGTTGTAAATCACTTGTAATTAAGCTTAGAAAAAATCAGGAGCACTTAGATCGAATGTTTAAGCACTCAAAAGCCATTTTTCAAAATTCATATCGGGTTGTTCATCGGTCGAGTTCTGTGAGGTGCAAACTCGACCGATCCTGATTGGATCTTGAAAAATGACTTTTGATCGATCGAGTTTACACTACACAGAACTCGACCGATGGAGTACCAGACCAATTTGATTTTCATTGGTCGGTCGAGTTTCCCCAAGACAAACTCGACCGATGGTCTGAATATCGGCTTTGTCTTTTACTCTATCGGTCGAGTTACCCTTATAGAAACTCGACCGATTGCACTGTACGGAAAAGTACAGAAAAGTATTTCTAGCCGTTGTGGAGTTGCAACAAGTAAAAATATATCCGTTGCAAGCCACAAAACGGCTAGTTTTCGTTCTCAAGTGTTCCCAAAGGCTAAGAGGCATCCCCAGCTATAAATAGGACCCCTTGGGCTTCATTCCAAGGTTGAGCATTCAATGCAAACTCTATGTGAGGTTCCTATTCTATAGTTGAGTGCTTCCTATAGCCTCCTCTCTCTCTCTAAACTTAATCATTTGCTACATCCATTAGAGTGAGTAGGAAATCTGTAAGAGAGTTAGTCCTACATGTATATCTTGTGAGGCTCTCACTTCCACCACCTCCCCATCTCTCTTTTCAATCATGAACATGAAGGTTCTCTCTCTTAGCTAAGAGAGGTGAAGAAGAACAAGGGAAAGCGTCCCTTGGTGAAGATCAAGGCTAAAGACTTGGAGCTAGAGTGGGTAAGCCCTTGGTGAAGGCAAAAGACTCCTTGCTCAAGTGGGTAAGTCCTTCGTGGAAGCTTCTCCGAGTGAAGGTGAAGTCAAAGACGGAAGATCCAAGAAGAGTGGGTAATTCCTACAAGGCTGAAGACTTGTGTAAGAGTAGGTAAGTCCTTGGAAGAAGGCGGAAGACTCCTTGCAAAGTAGGTAAGTCTTTGGTAAGCTTGAAGACTCTTTGTATTGGATAGGTAAGTCTTTTGTTTGGTCATGTATTGTAAGTCTTATGAATGAATAGAAGAATGCAATGGTTAGGAAATCCTAGAGGTTGACCTCTCTAGGTAAGTGGACTGACATACTTCTAGTTTGAAGTGTGGAACCACTCTAAATAGCTTGTCTACTTGTGTTTGCTCAATCTCTCTCATCCTTACTATGCATGTTTTAGTTGCACTCAAATTACCTATTTAGAAACCTTATGTTGTGATATATCTTGAAGGTCTAATGAATTTTGTTTAAGTGTATTCAGCTCTATTCACCCCCCTCTAGAACATCTAATCACTCATCTAGGATCCAACAATTGGTATCAGAGTGGGTTTCTCCAAGCATACTTCTACAAGTAGGAGAAGATGGGTGACTACCAAGGAGGGAGATACTTGATCAGCCTACCAATCTTTGATGGGAGCAATTTCTGCTATTGGAGAAGAAGGCTTCAATTCTACATCCAATGATCAAGTCTTGAGATGTGGCAAATGGTGAACAGTCCATACATGCTACCAAAGACAAAGATTAAAGAATGGGATGAAGCTACCTTGAAGAAAGCAACCTTGAATGCTAGAGCCATGCACATCCTCTATGCCTCCATGACCCCCACCGAGTTCAACCGGATTTCTTTATGTGAAACAGCCTATGAGGTATAGAGAAAGTTTTGCATCACTTATGAAGGGACAGATCAAGTGAAGGAAAGCAAAGTCTATATGCTCAAAGGGCTGCTTGAGAACTTCAAGATGGGAAAGGAGGAAAGGATAGCCAACATGTACTCAAGGCTCAACACCATTGTGAATGGTCTTGCTATTCTAGGACATCCTATGTCTAGTGGAGAGATCAACTCAAAGATCCTTAGAACTCTCCCCAAGAAGTGGGAACCCAAGGTGACTTCCATTGAAGAAGCAAGGTCTCTTAAGGATATTCCTATTGAAGAGTTCATTGGAAATCTACAAGCACATGAAGCCACACTTGACAAGAGGGAGGAAGTAGAAAGATAAGAGAAGAAAGAACTAAAGAGAATGAAGAAGGTTGAAATGAAGGCTCAAATTCAAGCTATCATGGAACAAGTCTCTCCATCCTCTCAAGTTGAAGAAGATGCCATGTACTCCAAGGGTAAACTCTACAAAGGCAAGTCCTCCTCCATTCGGTGTTTCACATGTGGAAAGAAGGGTCACTACAAGGAAGATTGCCCACAAGGCAAAAAGACTCATCTTCACAAGAAGGAGAAATGGCACTCAAGCTCAAGTGGCTCCTCTCCAACTCAAGCTCAAGTGAAGGATCAAGCTCAAGCTCTAGTGATGAAGGAGAATGCCATTTTGCTCTTATGGCATCAACAAGTAAGGACTCAAGTTAGGTAAATCTAAACTTTTTAGATAAAGAATCTTTGATTGTTATTATTCATGATACTTGTGCCTCTCTTAAGTCTTCTAAATGGAAAAGGAAAAAGCTTGCTAGAATTGTTGATAATTTACATGTAAAACTAGATGATCTTGAACATGCTAATTCTTACTTGCTTGATGATAAAAATGTTTGTCTTAGCCAAGTAGACTCTCTTAAACTTGAAAATACTAGTTTGCTTGATCAGATTAGATTTCTAGAAGCTCAACCTCTCATGTCTAGTTCTAATGAAGAGCATAATTTAATTCTTGATTCTCTCATGCATGATATTGATGTTCTTAAATCTGAAAACAAGGACAAAGATTTTGTTTTGTAAGAATTAGAAACAGATAATGCCTCCTTGCTTGCTAAAATCAATGTGCATAAATCTTGTTCTAGTTCTACTAGTAGAGAGAATGATGTTGTTGCTCTTCATATTGATAGAGATTCTTATTTAACTAAAGCTCTTTGCTTAGAAAATGATATTTTGCATGCTAGAGATAATATCAATCATTTGTCTTCTACTATTACTTCTCTTATGCATGATAATGATAGTTTGAGATCTTCTTTGCAAAGATTCCTAGTTGGTAAGAAGAGCCTTAATGATATCCTACACCATACTACCAAACAAATTGGTAGACATGGTTTGGGGTATGATGGTAGTCAAAGGAACAACATAGGTAAAGGACCTCCAATATTCCATGGAGAATCCTCTAGTTCCAAGACTATGGGCACATGCAACTATTGCAATGAAATTGGTCATTATTCTACTTGTTGTCCTTTTAGGAAAGCACCCAAGAGCAATAGGACTTGGGTTGCTAAGCTAACCCCTCCGGACCCAAAAATGTGATTGGGGACTATTTCATCTTTCTTCTTGTAGGTATTTGCAAATGGATTGACTTGAACTATTGAATTACAAATTGACTTCTCAATCCACATGAAAGAAGAAAGGTGAGATGTGTAGAGGGTGACAACAAGTGGGAAAAAGGAATGGTAAGCACAAAGGTAATGTTTCTCTTGCTTATAACCTATCCTAACTTGTTTTTGTCAAGTTGGTGTGCACTATATATATGGTTTTTGAGTCAAAAGTGGTAATTTGTGTTTCTCTTCACACTCTTGCTCAAAAACTATTTCTAATGCTTCTATAGTGCATTACTAACTTGCTTAGACATGTTTGGATATGGTTTGTATATTTAGCATGCCTTTAAATATGTTTTTATGAAATATATGTGCTTTTTGACAGCTGATCTGTCGGTCGAGTTTGTCCTGATAGAAACTCGACCAATAGGCACCTATGGGTGTTGCCAACAGTTGTCATCGGTCGAGTTGTCAATGCACAGAACTCGACCGATAACACTGTGCACAGAATATACATTTGGCTTATTGAATGAGAATTTCCCTCTCAACTAGATTTTCTCAACCAATAGCCTTATTCTTTGGCACTCTCATTTGGTACCTTTATATATGCATATTGCCATGTTCTAAATTGCCTATCCTGCTTACAACTCTATCTCTCTAATTGCTCTAAATTGGTATATATATATATCTTGCAATTACTTGTTTTGAGTTGTTTTGTAGGTTTTGATGATGATCTCTTTGGATCTCTTGGTTGTGTCTAAAAATTGCTTCCGTTGTACTCTAACTTGCTACATCTATCTAGGTGTATATCTTGTTTTGATACAACCTTGAGGTTCTTAGTGGTAATCATCTTTTGGTAAGGATGCATATTTGTATATGAGTTATATCCTTTCATGCTTCTAAAATTGCATATATCTTTGTTTGATATATCTCTACATCTACTCATAGCTTGCTTTATCTTGTGTATCTTTTGGTATCTCTTGCTATGATCTAGATCCTACTAGTAGTCCTAACTTGTGATAACATCTACTAGTAGTTCACATACATGTAGTTCTAACATTGTTTATAATTGGCATCTTTGCTCATCTATATGCTATGCTTGTATCTTGTCTCATACATGCTCAAGCTTGTTCCTTGAATTGCATATCTACTATCTTGAGTTGTTTGCATAACATTGTGATGCAGGGTACATAGATCTACATTATATGTAGAAATTGGAGTATTTTTAGATTTTATGCAGATTTTGCTCCAGTTTCAGTCTTTGGTGCAAGACTAGTGTTTTTCATGCAGAAACAACCTTCTGAGCAAGACTCATTGCTTCGCGATGAGCTCTGATGATTTTTGGTCAAATTCCTTCATCTTGAGGGTCAAAATTATGTTTTATTGTTTTTCTGCAGCACTTTATCTTGCATTTTGGGTTGTTCAAGTATATGCTTTAACTTGCTTTTCTTTCTATGCTTGGACAAGCCCCTATCTGTACTCTTCTACTCTCCTTATATATATTTGTGTTATCTCCTTTCTCTTTATATGTTTCTTATTTCTTCATAACCCCACTTTTTGAAATGACAAAGGGGGAGAAAGGTGTCTTCTTTTAAAAGAGGAAGAAGGAATGTCTTACATGAATAGGAGAAGTATGTCCATGTAAGGTAAATGGGAGAAGACATATATGTGTAGAACATATATGAGTAGAAGACATAGTTTCTATAAATGTTATGAAAGTTAACCATGCAGGAGAAATAACATCAATTGAGGGGGAGTATGAGAACTCCATGCGCATCAATTGAGGGGGAGCATATGAGCTCAATCTTATTGAAACCCCTAGGTTTCTCCAAAGGTATGAATTTACTTAAAAGCTTTCAATACATTTATGGAATGGTTTGTCATCTTCAAAAAGGGGGAGAATGTTGACTCAAGGTCAATTAGGTCAATGTTGACTCACGTCTAAATTGACTAAACCCGTATTTTGATGATGACTAACCATTCCACATATTGGTGTCTAATGTCTCTACTTGAGTGATTTCAGATTAGGTATAGACACACTTCAAATGCCCTAACTTGCGTATCTCAATTTGGAGAAAAGACAAGTCAAAGTCAATACAAGTGCACGTTTTTGTAATATTATGTAAATCCATTAGAATCATGTTGTAAATCACTTGTAATTAAGCTTAGAAAAAATCAGGAGCACTTAGATCGAATGTTTAAGCACTCAAAAGCCATTTTCCAAAATTCATATCAGGTTGTTCGTCGGTCAAGTTCTGTGAGGTGCAAACTCGATCGATCCTGATTGGATCTTGAAAATGACTTTTGATGGGTCGAGTTTACACTACACAGAACTCGACCGATGGAGTACCAGACCAATTTGATTTTCATTGGTCGGTCGAGTTTCCCCAGAAGGACAAAACTCGACCGATGGTTTGAATATCGGCTTTGTCTTTTACTCTATCGGTCGAGTTACCCTTATAGAAACTCGACCGATTGCACTGTACGGAAAAGTACAGAAAAGTATTTCTAGCCGTTGTGGAGTTGCAACAAGTGAAAATATATCCGTTACAAGCCACAAAACGGCTAGTTTTCATTCTCAAGTGTTCCCAAAGGCTAAGAGGCATCCCCAGCTATAAATAGGACCCCTTGGGCTTCATTCCAAGGTTGAGCATTCAATGCAAACTCTATGTGAGGTTCCTATTCTATAGTTGAGTGTTTCCTACAGCCTCCTCTCTCTCTCTCTCTAAGCTTAATCACTTGCTACATCTATTAGAGTGAGTAGGAAATCTGTAAGAGAGTTAGTCCTACATGTATATCTTGTGAGGCTCTCACTTCCACCACCTCCCCATCTCTCTTTTCAATCATGAACATGAAGGTTCTCTCTCTTAGCTAAGAGAGGTGAAGAAGAACAAGGGAAAGCGTCCCTTGGTGAAGATCAAGGCTGAAGACTTGGAGCTAGAGTGGGTAAGCCCTTGGTGAAGGCAAAAGACTCCTTGCTCAAGTGGGTAAGTCCTTGGTGGAAGCTTCTCCGAGTGAAGGTGAAGTCAAAGGCGGAAGATCCAAGAAGAGTGGGTAATTCCTACAAGGCTGAAGACTTGTGCAACAGTAGGTAAGTCCTTGGAAGAAGGCGGAAGACTCCTTGCAAAGTGGGTAAGTCTTTGGTAAGGTTGAAGACTGTTTGTATTGGATAGGTAAGTCCTTTGTTTGGTCATGTATTGTAAGTCTTATGAATGAATAGAAGAATGCAATGGTTAGGAAATCCTAGAGGTTGACCTCTCTAGGTAAGTGGACTGACATACTTCTAGTTTGAAGTATGGAACCACTCTAAATAACTTGTCTACTTGTGTTTGCTCAATCTCTCTCATCCTTGCTATGCATGTTTTAGTTGCACTCAAATTACCTATTTAGCAACCTTATCTTGTGATATATCTTGAAGGTATAATGAATTTTGTTTAAATATATTCAGCTCTATTCACCCCCCCCTCTAGAGCATCTAATCACCCATCTAGGATCCAACAAACAATACGTCGGAGTGAACAGTAATTCTTGCGTGAACAGAGCATGTTCACTCCTGAGAAAAACCTAACAGCCGTCCTCCCTTCCCTCTCTCCGGCACACACACAACCCTAGCCGCCGCCCCTTTCTCCAAGAGAGAAACCGAGAGGCTCCACCTCCGCCTGCGGGCGGCGGCCGCCGTAGCCATGGCTTAGGTCAGCCGCCCGCCAGGCACATCCCGGCCTCCATGGATTCTCTTTCTCTTTCTTAAAGATTTAATTTTTCTTTCCGTATGCCGGCTATCTCCGTCCCGATGCAATCAACAGCCATTGTCAAGCCGTTACCGGTTACTAACCGTAGCCGCAGCCACAGTCTGTCAGGACATTAATCGGCCATCAATAGCAGCAACTACTGCGGCCAACAGCAAGCAGCGCCCAGCAAAGATCTTCATCCGTCGTTGAATCCATCCAGCAAGCCAACGGCGACCAGTAAGAGTGTTGCGGCCGACCACAAAAGTAGGAGCAACCATCGTCGTCGTCGCGCCACCCAGAAGCAGTCGCCATCCACATCCGTCGACGTCATCGCACTCGCATTATTCAGTAGCCATCTACCGCTGCATCGCCCTGATGTCCTCAGCTCCAGCCTTCGTCATCTCATAAGGAGAGGTTCCACACTTGACTCTGCATGCAGCCTCATGGCATGCAATATCTCCGGAGTCGTGCAGGAGACCAGTATCATCTCTTTCGTTGCGGCCAAGTGCTACATCAGTCGAGCGACACAATCATCGTCATATGTCCTGCTGTTGTGTGGCTGTCATATCATCCAGCAACCATATCCCCAACCACCGATCACACCATTCAGCCGACGTCGTCATCCATGCCCTTGGTCGTTGATCCACTGTTGCTCTCCATCTCGACGTTACTGCCCCAACGTTTTCGCCTATCCTTGGCTGAAGTACGATCACCCATCACTCTCCACCGCTACCAAACAGCCCTATCTACTGGCCCATATACCAGATGCATGTTGATATTCGGATCCTTAATTGGATCTTTCCTTAGCTAATCGGATCCAATTTTAAGCCTAATAGGATTTTTCAGGTCGGGACTAGATCCATGTAATTTTTCTATCCGAATCTTACATTTACCCATTTAGCATATTCTCTCTGATTATCGGTTTCATTCTCTACATATTACACATCTCCATATCACAAATCCTCTCAAATCCACCAATTCCTTTCCCACCCACCCATATAATGTGTGTATCCCTTTCCATAGTGCAGGGGGTCATATGTCCATTTCTCCACACCAAACACTCACTCTCGTCGTATTTGGTGTGCGGGGGGGATAGAGAGGAGAGGAAGAGATGAGAAGAGAGAGAGAGTGAGAGAATATGTATGAGAGAGAGAGAGTATAAGAAGAGATGGTATATGTATTCAGGCTATATATCTTCCAAGCTATTATCTTCATGGAGCTTGCATTGTTCAGCACATTCGTTCTCTACTTCCAGACAGTAATGAAGGATCTTCATTCAGCATCAACACCGAGCTATCTTCGTTCGTACCGCGTTATGTACGTCAGGTGTTGATGGTGTACTTCAGCTGCATTCACATGAGACAGAGGGTGCTTCTTCAGATTTTCAAAAGCTCAGCAAGCCTGCCAATCTACTTCTGCAAGGTTGATTCATCCAGTTTATCTTCACCGAGCTGCTTCATCACGTCTTCTCCGCGCCGCATCTGCTATTTCGACATCACCTATTGCTGATCTACTTGGGACTTTCCTTGATGGATGATATCTCCTTTCCTGTCAAGCCCCCAAGGTTCATGCGACAGAGTTATGGTACCGACCAGCATATCGTTTGTTCGTGTTCGTGCCACGTTATGCACGTCTTCTCAGACGCTTTGAAGACATCATTACTGCTACATCATCACTGGAGATCCGCGTTCATGCCGCATTAAGTATGTATTCCAGTAAAATTGCCGTAGTCGTGGTATTGATGATCGTCTGCTCCAAGTGGCAAATTATTGTTGCAGTATTCAGGTTCCATTTTAGATGTTCTTCATTGCAGATGCACTCTAAAAGACCTTCATCAAAGCTCGAGGATCTCCAGCCTGTAGAATACAATTTCAAAGCAAAGAGGCGCCATCGTATGATTCAGGGGGAGTATTGTTTAAGGGGGAGTATCAATCTTTTGTATGGGGAGTGATATTTATCTTTTATTTTTCATTTATCATTTCTTTTATCATTTTATCGAGTCTTGTAACCTCCAAGCTTTGTACATGTGTTTCACCCATGCTCCAGCTTGAGGGGGAGTGTTAGAGAGTCTATGTTAGCCTATTTAGTTAATAGGTTAATTAGTTATTGGGATTTTGTATTTCAGCCCGTTTAGATTACTTGTGTCCTAAGTCTTAGGGCGTCTCCCCTCTCCTATATAAAGAAGAGGGCGTCCAGTCTTGTATTCACCCCATTGCATTCAATACAATCTTATTCTTAATAGTGAGGGATCATGAAAATCACTTGTTACCCTGTTATGTATGTGATAACCTTCATAGCATGGGAAGAAATAAGTGTCACAACTTGTATCAATATTTTGAGAGGGGAGTGATAACCTTCATAACATGGGAAGAAATAAGTTTTACAACTTGTATCAATGTTTCGAGGGGGAAAGATACTATATCCTTGTTCTTTTTATAGAAATAAATTTAGCAAGTACTACCTAATGTTATTTTATATAAACTGAGACTTTACAATATGTGTAAGCATTGAATGCTCAGTTTATCTTATTGAAAAACAAATTCTTTTTATAGAAATAAATTTAGCAAGTACTACCTAATGCTATTTTATATAAACTGAGATTTTACAATATGTGATATAGGCATTGAATGCTCAGTTTATCTTATTGAAAAACAAATTCTTTTTATAGAAATAAATTTAGCAAGTACTACCTAATGATATTTTATATAAACTGAGATTTTACAATATGTGTAGGCATTGAATGCTCAGTTTATCTTATTGAAAAACAAATAATATTCCTCCTAGTTAAATAGAAGGAACCTGAACATGAGTTTGAAACCATACTAGAAGAAAGTTGAACGAAAAGGGTCTTACAAACCAATACAGAAAATAAATCTTACAGAATTTAATATTTTTCTCAACTCCAAAGTTGTCCAGCTACAAAATAATGTATGTTAGGTAGTGAATAATAATATATTTCTAGAAGAGTATACCCATAGGTTTAGTGAAACTTAAATTAAAAATGTCAATGCGTAGAAAATAATGCTACATCTAATTTGCTAGTCCTAGTAGGATGCCCTATTTTTTGGCAAGCATACATGCATCACATATTGAATTGTTTTCCATGTCACAATTTAAGTGTTTCTTCTTTGGTGGCTTAAAGTATTTGCTCTTCTAAAGATAGATACAAGATTGCATGTCAGGTACTTATTTAATTTTGACAGGTATAATTCCGGATTTCATTGTAAATTAAGGAACTCTTAATTACCCAATACATGGCATTCTCATTAGCTTGTCAGTGGTGATAAATCTTAAGATGCGTCTATATTCTATATAGTAAATTGTTTAACTGCTCTATAACTTGATTCACTTGACACATTGCACCGCCGATACATGCTCACTAAAGATGTGACCATGCAACTAGTCAAGTGCATTTGACTTGTTCATGACCTTCAAGAGGACTTTGGTAGGAAAAATGTCCTACGATCATCAAGGAATATAGGTCTTTCACTGTAATGGTAGACAGAAACTTAGGAATTCAACCCCTACGACAGCAGATCCCTTGAAGGAGACTCCAATCCAATCTGATAACAATAATCTGATTGGTTGCCCAGTGGAGCAGAAATGTTTCGGAGTTTCAACTCCACCGTGTTGGGTGCTCCTGTGTAGAATTGAATTAAAACTTTAAGAGACTCTTTGTAGGTCACACCAGATCTAATCTAAACGTGACTCTAGATGTATCCTTAGTGAGACTCACCAATATGAGAGTTGAACAGCATACAGTGAGCAGATTTTGCAAGCCAGTATACTGTTTCATGTGTGTGAAAATAGAATTCTGGGCCACTTACAGTACAAGTTCCCACCTACTCTGTCTCTTCCTATTGAAGACAGAAGGGAAATTCTTAAGAGAACGACATTGTTAATTGTATAAATATTGACCTGTCCTTCAAAACTTTATTACATAGAATGATTTGGGAGGATTTGTTGAGGAGAATTATTTATTCTCTCATCGTTTTCAAAACGATATCATGTTTGTATGTTTCCTTTTTCTAAACAAACTGTGAGTTTCATTTAATTTGGAAAAATTCAGTTATTTGTGTGATGGGATTGATGACTCCTGTGCAATGTTGGAGAGTATGGAGACTAAAGACTTTCTTCTACGATGAACATGGATCCATAATACATGGTTATATAGTAACTAGAGAAAGGGCTTTGACTCCTGCATTCATGAGACTAAACAGGTATTAACTTCAACAAAACTACTTAACCGATAGGCCCACGGATACTACAGATATGAAATAACTTTGACAGAGAGTTCAAGTCATCTCCTATACGATTGGCGGTCTCCATGTTTAGAAATAGATACAGCAACACAAAAACGTGTTTACCAGGAGAGATTTCTATTATCTTCTTTTCTCGCTCTCCTTGTATTTGTTACTATGGCTGGGGATTGAAATATCATCTGATTAGCCCTCCTTAGTTCTTGCCAACAGGAGCAGAAATTCCTCATCCCAGTTGTATCCAGGAGTTTTTTTCCAAACTGATTTGTATATAGCATCTGATATGCCTTGGCCCGAAGCATACGACCCTCTGGTTGGATGTGTATGATTCTATCAATCACAATTTCACTTGTGTTTATCTCCTCTTGGGCAAGGGCAACCAAGCCCAGGGTATGTTTATACTTATATTAATTCACTTGACTACCTTCACAATCTATAATATGATTAACAACGTTTGTATTAACTAAAACGTGCGTAATAATTTCTTCAATAGAATCATATTGGATACAACATCCAGAAAAAGAACATGGATTTCGCAAGTACCTGAGCTCTCCTGCAGATGTCAATATAACGGAGCAAAACCTTCTTCATACTCTTTCTCTCCTCCCTTCTGAACGCTTCCACCGTCATCTCGTTGGCGCGGCTTGCCAGTATGTTCCCAACTGCAAAATGGCCAGTATAGAGGCACCGCCTCGTCGGGTTCGGCAATTCTCCATAGAAAGCTCGCATTAAGGCCGAGAAATAGGCAGGGGGCTACTTACGCGGAGTAGGGATCGTGGGCGACGGTTGGTGGACATGGACGATCACCAGCTCGCGGCAGACTCCGAACTGCTCGATCGCCCACCGTAGCAGCGCGTCGCCCTTCTTCGTCGAACAGCCGACGGCCACGTGCACGGTCTCCTCCGCGGTGGTAGCAGATCCCAAAGCCGAAGGAGCGGCGGTGGTCGCCCCACTGGCAGAGAGAACTGGAGGGGAAGTGGAGAACAAGTCAACAGCTGGTAGTAATGGGCGAGAGGGACTGAGCAGCTCCATGAAGCCGGCTTGGACGGCGGCAGACGGCGGAAATAAGGGGCGTGGTCAGCCACCGTGAGTCGTTGGACAGCCGGTTGCCTTGTCGCCGTTGTGGGTGGTGGGAAATATAATGGAAGGCGTCGTCTCTTGCTTCGACTCCCGAAGACTCATTTGGGTAGAGGGGTCGATGATGTTTGACTTTCTTTATTCAAGGATTTTATATATCAGAGAAAGCAAAGTATCAACTCCGGTATGACGAATCTGCCAGTGACGTGTGGTCTTACCGCGGCAATACATTGAAGCCAGTACAAAGGACGGTTGAATGCGTCGGACAATACCCGAGCACTAGTTTGGCCGCATACTTCGGAAATCCCAGTGATTAATGTAATGTACGTGGAACTCACAATCACCGTCCCTTAAATGCTCTAACAGCAACAGACGCATTTTCCAGTCACGCCGAAGTGGACGGTACCCAATTTGCTGGACTATCGCATCATATCTTCCCGCAAATCAACACTGAAGCATGGAAACATGTATACCCCACCTGCTCCAGCTACTGAAAAGTAACAACGATATGTACCAAACTACTGGAATTCTGAAAAGAGGCGGCCAAACTAAGCAAAGTTGGCAAGCTGTGCTAGCTAGCCAGTGCGCTACTATATTACTTGAGCTAGGAACAAAAGATATCATTGAACGCATAGAAAAGATAGAGACATATGACCGATCTTCTTCACTAGCAAGTTTTATAGCTAGTACCATATCCTCCACTTATGACGGCGTCCACTAATAGCGTATAGTCTAATTCAATTTTGATCACCGTAAAATCTCTAGACTTAGCCAATGGCATCGACTCAATCACTACCATCTATTCCGCCCATAACACTAATTGGCAAGCAGGTGCTCTCCTCTGAAAAGTCAAATGTGATGTCTCAGATTGGTTGTGCCAGGCTGTTCCGGATGTGATTGAATGGTTTCATCTCCAGCTCGCATCCGTTTTGATCTTCACCACACCCGATTGTGGGGGTTTCTAGGTTGTCGGGTCATCGTGGTGTCCTTGCAGATGATGGTGGTTGCATTTGAAAGATTGGTTGTTGTCATGCACCATGTTCCTGAAGTCAGCTACAAGTGTTGGGATGATGTTGATGATCCAATAGCACCTTGTTTCTTATTGTCCAGGCAACCCACAAGTAGGTTGTCACTTCATCTACCTCCTGAGTATTCCTGAGTTTAAGAATGTGGCTGATCAGATCCATGGCATTGGCAAATTGCTTCGCCACCAGGGGGATTTCCTACTCAGTATAGGCCCATACCCCTTCTGCATGGTCACATGATATTATGACATGCAGGATATCTTCCTTCTCTAAACCACATATGTGGTGGGTGTCGTCTTCCACAATGGTCTTGGCTTTGAGTGTGTCCCTAGTAGGTAGTGATCCCTTCATGGCCCTCCAAATGAAGTGTGCTAGCTTGGGTGACCAGCGGCGTTTTCGTAGCCAGGTCCACTTATTTTCTTCATTAGTTTCTTCAGGGATGCAGCCCGCCCTTAGCCACCCGTAGGCCGACTTAAAGTAAACTCACCCTGGAGGTCGGGTGCCCAATATAGCATGTCCCCTCCTCTCTCATTGTCTAAATGAATGGCTAGAACCCTCTCCGCAATATGTGTGGGTAGAAGGATATTGACCACTACAGGAACCCATTTCCCTTCTACTTGATGATAAGTTTATCCACTCTGGAAGGATCATCAATTGAATGTTAAGATGAGAGGCCAGGGTGATGCCCAGGTCTGGTACCCATCTATCTTTAAGAATGTCTATTCCATTACCCCTCCCAACTTTCCATTTAAAGTATGGCTTAAGTGTCAAAGTATCCCCCAAAATGTTCCTCCAAATATAGATTGGACTGCCCCCTACTTCGCATTGCATTAAACTTGATTTGTAAGATTAATTTGCACTCAAAAGAATTTTAACTAGAAACTCTGGTTTAGTAGCCATTTGTTATCCCTATTTAGCTAGCACTACTTGGTTGAACAACTTCAAACCCTTGAATCTTGATCCTCACTCTGTCTTATAATGTAAGGCCCCTGACCTAGCTTAATGCTTAAGTGTGCTTTCTTTGCTTAATAAGATACTTGAACCTTAATCTAATCTCTTGAGATGCCTTAATAACATGTGACAAGTTTATGTTTTCAGTTTGGTCCTGATTGGTTGATGTTTGAACTAGTTATGCTTGTTTTGGACCAAGTTGCAATTTACCCATGATGAGGGTTTACCTTGCAATTTGTCACATGTAGGTTGTTCTTCTTGTGACTTAGCATCATGAGAGAGAAAATGATGCTATGGGGTGCCACATTTGGGCATTGGTTGATGAGGTGACACCTTGAGGTGATATTAGGGTTTGCTTGAGTTACATGGTTGTTGATGTCAACTGTGTGGTGTTCCCTAGGTGTAGTGGCCGATGGGCTTTGTGCATTGGGTGTACTTCTACTGAAGCACCTTGTTTTGGATGATTTTCTTTGGCCTGGATGCTTTTCCCTTGGCTTTGGTCGCTAGGGTTGAGTTGTGTTTCAGTGTTTCGACCGTTTGGGTTGAGTGGCTTTGTGTAGTAGTCTATACAAAGCCCTCACCTATCTTTGCTTCAACTGAAGGGTGTATTGGACCCTAATGGTCGCTACAGTTGCTTGTTCTTATCACTATATGTTGCTGAAAAACACTAGAGGGGGGTGAATAGAGTTTTAAAGATATTTTAACAATTATTTAACTCAAACAAACAACTACAAGAATATTGGACAAGGGGACAAGGATTTAGAGTGGTTCCTATCTTAGTAAATACTAAGGTAGTCAGTCCACTACCCGGTTGCTTACCCAACCAGGATTTGGAAAGAAATTAATTTTATTACCTCGCAAGGACTTTACATAAAATTACAAATCTTTCCCTAAACTCTTCAAGCAGCCTTCACCTAGAAGTAATTGCACCAACCTTGAAGCAGCCTTCACCTAGAAGTAATTGCACCAACCTTGAAGCAGCCTTCCTCTTGAAGTAGCTTCCCGTTGCAATAGCCTTCTTGAAGTAGCTTCCCGTTGCAATAGCCTTCTTGAAGTAGCTTGAAGTCCACCTTCTCCTCCGAGAAGAACCTTCTCCAATCCGCAGCCTCCAACCCTAGGAGTAGCAAGGAGAATACAAAGAATAAAAAGGAACAAGAAGGAAAAAGGAAATTACAACTTATCCTTTGAAGCACAAGGCTTGATTTGCCTATATCAAGTGTGTAGATCTCCTAACCAATATGTATATAAGTGTGATTGCAGTGGATAGGAGAGTCTAGCCTATAGGACATGAAATTAGAGCAATAGGAATGAATAGCCAATGTTGGAATTGTTCTATTGCTCAAAACAGATTGACAATGAGTATTCAAGCTCAAGTGTAGCACAAGTGTAGCTTAGGTGTATTTAGGTGTCCTAAGGCATGTCCTATTTATAAGAATGACCTACAAGTGCTTAAGGATGTTCTAGACACTTTCTAGGGGGTTCTAAGTGCTTAACTAGCCGTTAGGTATAAGTTAGTTGCATTAGTAACGGGTAGTTAATTAATTCTGCAGTTGCTGTCAGAGACCATCTCGGTCGAGAAATGGTCGACCGAGACTCCTACTCGGTCGACATTTTTTCGACCGACAGGCTCTCTGGATCAAGTGTATGCAACGTTTATCTCCAACCGCCAACTACCTTGTCAGCTGTGTCTAACGGCTACTTGGGTCTTTCTCGGTCGAGAAGATTGTCGACCGAGAGTGTCTCGGTCGAGGATTTTGTCGACCGAGATGGACCCTGTTTCAATGTTTCAAATGAAGACATTAAGTGTGTGTATGAGTGTGCATATGTGACACTATTGAAGGGGATGACCTATCTAAATGTGGTGTTTAGCTAGGGAAGATCTAACGCTTGATTTACATGAAGTCTAAGTACTTGTACATTATATATTTGTACAAGTTTACAATTGATTACATTTCATGACATTTACAATCATTCAAGCATATAGATTCCCTAGAGCTTTGTCATCCACCTTATTCCTGCAACACTCAAGTAGCATGTTAGATCAACAAGAATGAAATGTTTGTCATCATCGAAACAAAAGGGATTTATCATAATGTCCAATTTATCCAACAATCTCCCCCTTTTTGAAGATGACAAACATTTCCTAAATATAAAATAAGGAAATATAAAGCATGTGAGTTTCATACCTGAAGATTACCTTTTGTAGCCATTCTTGGTTTACAAGTGAGTGCTGGCCATCAAGATGAAACTCGTTTATATTTTGATTTTGTATTCTTTCTCCCCCTTTGTCATTTCAAAAAGATATCCAAGTTGAATATTTTATATTTCTTCTCCCCCTTAATTTTATACTATGCTCCCCTTAGATAGATATTCTATTAGGAACATGGATTTTTGTCTAATTTAGCCACAATTTGTTTCTCAATCATTTCCAAAGGATGTTAAGCCTTGAAATGATATGAGATTCCCTTAAGCTTATGATGAATGTATATTTATTTCTCATCTATCAAGGGATGTTAAGCCCTAAAAGTCAAATGAGAATCCTTTAATCTTAGAGTACATAAAAATGTCTCCATCCAAATGCAAGGGATGTTAAGCCCTGATTTGTTTAGAGAGTTCCTTTAAGATATATCATTTTTATGAAATTCATAGATTTCTTCATAACCAAGAGTAAAAATACTAAGGTCGTAACAAGCTCCAAAAGATGTTTTCAATGTTTTTGTAAGCTTCTTAATCAAATAATCAAATTTGTTTGTATGAGCTCCCCTTTAATCTTACCATTTAAGCAATTTAAAACTTCTAAGGTCATAGATGATTTTAAATTAGGATTTTGACCTTTATCAAAAGTATACTAAGATTAAGTATAATAAAGTGATGTCCAAATAAGCATTTTGTCAAAGCTTATTTTAGGTCGTCCTTGACTACGACCATAGCGCCCCTTGGTCAAATTTTATTTCAACCAAGAGGCAAAAAAAAATGCAGATTTCCAATTTAAGCACTCATATGTGAAGTACTTGATTAGATATCAATTTTGAAGCATGTTTAGTGATACTCAATATGAAAACATCCTCTTAAGAATGAAAGCACGATTAATATCTCAAGTCTTTCTAAGGATGCCAATTGAGAAATTTTTATCTTATGTGTTGCAAGCATTTCTAAGAGACATATCATCATTGAATTATTTTGCTTGCCTATGTATCATCAAGGATCCATGCATACAATTATCATTATCTATTCGTGCTAACACAACATCATCATGATGAAAATGATAATTCCATGATTGTAATCACATGATTTCTATATGGGTAGACCAGAAAATACTTTAGGAAAAATCATGTGAATAATGATAAAATAGAAATTTCCTTTTTATTAAGCTAAGCATCATTTAGAGAATAAACCAAATTAATCTCATATAAGTTTTCAGGGATGATTTTCAAAATATATACAATCATTAATCACAAATAGATAGCAATTTGATCAATTACAAAAAGAATTCAGCAATTTTACAGTAGACTGGAAATCAGTGACATGCTCGGTCGACAATCTCTCGACCGAGGTTCACTCGGTCGACAGATTCTCGACCAACAAAGTTTCTGGAATATTTTCAGAACTGTTAATTTATTCCAAGCAAAATAAGATTATGCAAGTTAGAGCTCGATTGTGTTGAGATATGACATTTGTATATCAAGAATCAGTTTAGATCAAATCTCAACTAGTTAATTTTAAGCTACTAAGTTTTAGGAATCCAAGCTAAATCATCATTCTTTTTCTTATATGGGCATGAAAATGAATAATGTCCAAGACGCATGCAATAATGACAACTAATAGAGTCAACTTCATTTCTCTTTCTAGGAATTGTGTTCCTAGGTACAAACATAATCTTAGTCTTGGATGCTTTAACTCTTTTGGGTTTATTTCTCCTTGGATCATATCCTAATCCTCTTCTTCCATTATAACTAGAGGAAATTTTCAGAATATTTTCAAGCATGTCATTTCCTCTTAACTCATTTACATTTCTTTGTAACTTAGCAATATCATCCATCTTCTTGTTTATATCTTTCTTTGCTTGATCTAAATCAGATACTAGAGAGTTTCTTTCTTTGACAACCTCATCATAATCTAAATGTGAACATAAAACAGGTTGTTTCTGAAGATCATTCACTTGAGTTTGCAAGTTTAACTTTTCTAAGGAAAGAAGATTGCAATTAGCTTCTACCGATTTTAACTTAAGATCATAATCTTCATTTTCCTTTTTGAGATTTTCATTTTCGGATACAAGAGCAAGAAGTTTAACATTTAAATCATCATTTACTTTATTTGATTTCTTAAGTTTCTTCTTGCACTCAATATATTTCTCATGAGTATTTTGAAGACTAGCAATTAGATCTTCTTTTGGTAGATCATAAAGACTTACCTCTTCTTCATCTTCATTTGTTGTAGCAATGAGGCATTGTACTTCTTCTTTTCCATCATCACTATCATCACTTGAATCATCCCATGCAGCTTTATATGCTCTTTCTTTCTTTTTGTGAGATGATTTCTTCCCTTTCTTGAGTTTTGGACAATCACCTTTCATGTGTCCCTTTTTGCCACATTCAAAGCACCTGGAAGAAGAAACACTAGAAGTTTTATTAGTTTTAAAACTTTTATATTGCTTACCATTTACAATGAGAGTTTCTTATTCACTATCATCTTCACTTGTGTCATGAGTGTCCTTGGTTGATTCTTTGAATGCAATGTCCTTCTTTTTGCCTTGTTGACGTTCACATTCTCTTCTTTCTTCCTCTTCTAAAGTTGCCTCATGAGCTTCTAGATTGCCAATGAGTTGCTCCATTTTCAGTTTAGTGAGATCATTAGCTTCTTCAATGGCTGTTACCTTGGGCTTGTATTTGGGAGGAAGTGATCGAAGTATCTTTGATACCTGGTCTTCTTCAAGAATGGTTTTTCCTAAGGCATTTAAACCATTAACAATAGAAGAGAATTTTGCAAACATTTCACTAATGGATTCATTTGGATCCATACGAAAGTGTTCAAACTTCTGTTTAAGCATACTAATCTTAGAATTCTTAACTTGAACTGTACCTTCATAAGTTATGGACAGTCTATGCCAAATGTCATAGGCTGTGTCACAGTTTGATATTCTATTAAATTCTCCTACTGAAATTGAACAATATAAAATGCTTACAGCTTTGGCATTCATTTGAGCCAACTTTACCGTATTTGCATCCCATTCTGCATATTGCGTTTGAGGAAGCTCGTATGGAGTTGACACCATCCTCCATAAGTCCCAACTGATGCCTTGGAAGTAGAACTGCATCCTTCTCTTCCAATATGTGTAGTTTGTTCCATCAAACGCTGGAGGCCTAGCAACAAATGTCCCTTCAAGGTTAAGGTTGTTGAGCACCCTGTCACCCATTCTTCAAGACCTTGTTAGGGTTCCTTGAAGCCTGCTCTGATACCAATTGAAAAATACTAGAGGGGGGGTGAATAGAGTTTTAAAGATATTTTAACAATTATTTAACTCAAACAAACAACCACAAGAATATTGGACAAGGGGACAAAGATTTAGAGTGGTTCCTACCTTAGCAAATACTAAGGTAGTCAGTCCACTACCCGGTTGCTTACCCAACCGGGATTTGGAAAGAAATTAATTTTATTACCTCGCAAGGACTTTACATAAAATTACAAATCTTTCCCTAAACCCTTCAAGCAGCCTTCACCTAGAAGTAATTGCACCAACCTTGAAGCAACCTTCACCTAGAAGTAATTGCACCAACCTTGAAGCAGCCTTCCTCCTGAAGTAGCTTCCCGTTGCAATAGCCTTCTTGAAGTAGCTTCCCGTTGCAATAGCCTTCTTGAAGTAGCTTGAAGTCCACCTTCTCCTCCGAGAAGAACCTTCTCCAATCCGCAGCCTCCAACCCTAGGAGTAGCAAGGAGAATACAAAGAATAAAAAGGAACAAGAAGGAAAAAGGAAATTACAACTTATCCTTTGAAGCACAAGGCTTGATTTGCCTATATCAAGCGTGTAGATCTCCTAACCAATATGTATATAAGTGTGATTGCAGTGGATAGGAGAGTCTAGCCTATAGGACACGAAATTAGAGCAATAGGAATGAATAGCCAATGTTGGAATTGTTCTATTGCTCAAAACAGATTGCCAATGAGTATTCAAGCTCAAGTGTAGCACAAGTGTAGCTTAGGTGTATTTAGGTGTCCTAAGGCATGTCCTATTTATAGGAATGACCTACAAGTGCTTAAGGATGTTCTAGACACTTTCTAGGGGGTTCTAAGTGCTTAACTAGCCGTTAGGTATAAGTTAGTTGCATTAGTAACGGCTAGTTAATTAATTCTACAGTTGCTGTCAGAGACCATCTCGGTCGAGAAATGGTCGACCGAGACTCCTACTCGGTCGACATTTTGTCGACCGACAGGCTCTCTGGATCAAGTATATGCAATGTTTATCTCCAACTGCCAACTACCTTGTCAGCTGTGTCTAACGGCTACTTGGGTCTTTCTCGGTCGAGAAGATTGTCGACCGAGAGTGTCTCGGTCGAGGAATTTGTCGACCGAGATGGACCCTGTTTCAATGTTTCAAATGAAGACATTAAGTGTGTGTATGAGTGTGCATATGTGACACTATTGAAGGGGATGACCTATCTAAATGTGGTGTTTAGCTAGGGAAGATCTAACGCTTGATTTACATGAAGTCTAAGTACTTGTACATTATATATTTGTACAAGTTTACAATTGATTACATTTCATGACATTTACAATCATTCAAGCATATAGATTCCCTAGAGCTTTGTCATCCACCTTATTCCTGCAACACTCAAGTAGCACGTTAGATCAACAAGAATGAAATGTTTGTCATCATCGAAACAAAAGGAATTTATCATAATGTCCAATTTATCCAACAGTTGCATGCATGTTATGATTGGTTGCATGGTCGATTCTTTGTAGGACAAGTTTTCGTGTGATGCTCTAACATCTTGACACCTCATATCTTTATCTCCCTCATAACCTTCAGCATATAAGCTCTCTCTTCTACATGTAAGCAATCCTTTTAGCTCTCTTTCTTCCTCCCTTCTCCTTGTGTTCATCCTTGAAAAACACTAGAGGGGGGGTGAATAGGGTTTTATAATGATTTTAAAATTAATTCAACCAAGCAACCACAATTGAAATTTGGAGAAGGAGACACGGTGTTTAGAGTGGTTCCACCCTTACCAAAAACTAAGGGAGTCAGTACACTACCCGGTTGTTCCCAATCGGGATTTTGAAAGTATTTGAATTTTATTACCTCGCAAGGATGTTACATAAAATTACAAACACCTTCACCACCCTTTGGATAGCCTTCACCCCAAAGTCGTCTCACCAACCTTGAAGCAGCCTTCACTTGAAGTAACTTCAAGCTCCCCCTTGAAGTAGCCTTCCTCCTTAAAGTAGCTTCCCGTTGAGAGCTTCTAGAAGTAGTCCAAAGTCTACCGAGCTACCTTCACCACCTGAAGAAGCTCCAACAACCTCCTTTCCACAGCCTCCAACCTAGGAGTAGCAAAGGAGAACAAAATACAATAGAAGGAATAAGATTGGAAGAAAGAAACAATGTTACCAATTGAGTACAATGCTTTGATCCTATATCAAGCGTCTGATCTACTAACCAAAGTGGATGGATGTGGATTTATAGTGAATAGGAGATATCAGCCTATAGGACACTAATGTAGAGCTCAAAGAAAACAGATTGCAAGTGTAGCTCAGCTTGTTTGCTCACAAGGATTGAATCTCAAGTGTAATTGTGTATGCAAGTTATATCTTGAGGTGTCCTATGGCTGTCCTACTTGTAGGAGTGGTTTGATAATGCATGGGGACATTCTAGACACCTTATAGGGAGTCCTTAGTGCTCAACTAAATGTTAGTTATCCACTAATTGCATTTGTAACGGCTAGTTGATTAGTTCTGAAAAGTGCAGACAGAATTATTCTCGGTCAAGAAGTTTGTCGACCGAGAGTCTCTCGGTTGAGGAATTTGTCGACCGAGGGTAAGTATGGAGTAAGTGTATTACATCGTTCAACTCAACTCCCAACTACTTTTTCTAACTCAGTCTAACGGCTAGGAGGGTCTATTCTCGGTTGAGAATTTTGTCGACCGAGAGTGTCTCGGTCGAAGTTTTTGTCGACCGAGAATATCCCTAATTCAATGTATTCATTTATTGAATGTGTGTAGTAATGTGCAATTGTGACGCTAACTTAGGAGATGACCTCTCTAAATGTTGTGTGTGGATATGGAAGATCTAAACGCTTGATTTACATGATATCTAAGTACTTGTACATTATATATTTGTATAAGTTTTTACATTTGATTACAATCATGAAAATAAAACAATTTTAGCAAATTGATCTTCCAAGTCTTTGCTATCCACCACCTTATATGCTTGTCCCTCAAACACTCAAATAGCAAGTTAAAACCACAAGAAAGAAATCTTTGTCATCATCAAAACAAAGGAATTACAATAATGTCCAATTTAGCCAACAATCTCCCCCCTTTTGAAGATGACAAACATGTCCAAAATATAAATCAAGGAAATATAAATCATATGAGTTCCATACCTGAAGTTTACCTTTTACAACCATTCTCTTGTTTGTGAATTGTGTGCAAGTGTGTGCTGGCCAAGAGATTATGAAACTCATTTTACTTCATGTTTTTTATTTTATATTATTTCTCTCCCTTTGTCATTTCAAAAAGATAACCAGGATAATCATGACTTTTATTACTCCCCCTTAATTTGATGCTCAATTTTTAAAACAAGGGTAATCAACACAATTGAATGCAAACCACTTATTTTTATGTCAAATTTAGCCACAATTTATTTCTCAATCATTTGCAAAGGATGTTAAGCATTGAAATGATATGAGATCCTTTGAGATTCATGGCATATGTATATTGATTTATCATCCATTTTACAAGGGATGTTAAGCCCTAAAAATGACATGAGAATCCTTTAAGCTCATGAATATATTAATAGTTTCTCAACCATTTACAAGGGATGTTAAGCCCTAAAATGATATGAGATTCTTTTAAGCTTATAGTAGAATCAATGAATGTATCTCTAACCAAATACACGGGATGTTAAGCCCTAATTTGTTTAGAGAATTCCATTTAGGACAAGATATACATTATATTCATAAATGTTGTAGGCTCCTTTATTTTCATAACCAAGATTACTTTAAAGATACTAAGGTCATAACTAGTTTCAAATTTTCTTTATGATGTTTACAAAGTTTTTGTGAACTCCTTCTCAATCTTATAGTCAAGATAGTTTTTGTGAGATCCCCCTTAATCTTATAATCAAGATAAGTTAAGGATTCTAAGGTCATAATATGTGTTAGATCATAATAAGTTAACCTTTTATTAGAGCTATGCACTAAAATCTAGTTTTAATATACTAAGATTGAGTGCAAGGAAATGATTTACAATTAAGCATTTTGTCAAAGCTTATTTTAGGTCAACCTTGACTTCGACCTGGGCGCCCCTCGGTTGATTTTTATTTCGACCGAGAGGCAATTTCTGCATATTTCCAGATTAAGCATTCACAATGATCCGTGATTGAATATTTGAAACATAGCTTACAGAGTACCATATAAAAAGTATTCATGTATAACAAGGATGATATCATTTTCCATAAGATAAGCACAGGATAATCATTTAACTAATATGTCAAGATGCATTTGTGCCATAGAGATTTACCTTAATGTAAAAATGGCATTTTCAATGATAACATCATCTTTATGTGTAATGAGCTTAATCACTATGATCATTTTGAAAACTATATATATAGATCAAAGATTATTTTAGGTAAACCAAGTAAAAGTTGAAACATAATGATCATGGTGAAATAGTAAAGGCATATCCATAACACAATGATCATGATAGAGAAATAGAAGCATACCCATAATTTCTTGATTAAACTTACTCAAATCATCACATTTTTCAGTTTTAAGATACACAATGTAGAGAATGATACCTTTTAAGGAAGATTTATCAAGGCAATATCTTTTTCTTGATCAATCATGATTCATCAATTTTCAAATATAAGACAAACCATGTAAATGAACATGCTTAATCATAGCAATTGAAGGCTTTATAATGTGTGCATTGATTTTAAGAAAAAAAATCTGGTTTCTATTTGCATATAGTTTTTGGTCACATAATTAGTAAATTTACAGCATGTTTTATAAGTATATCAAGAATCAACATATAGATCATGATGCAAATTATCAATATGTGATTTGAGAGTTGTCTCCAAGATTTATGATTCATTCATAATTTCCAATCAATTTTCATTTATACCAAATTTCTAGCAAGTTTATAGCAAACTGAACTAGTTAAACAGGTTTTCCAGAACCTTATTTGGTCGAACTCTTTTTCGACCGACTTCTTTTCGGTCGACATACTTTTTGACCGAGAAGGTTGTTGCATCTCTAGTTTTATTAGTTAAAATTCGGTCCAATAAATGTTCGATCGAATTTATCCCAGTCGAAGTCTTTTTTGACCGACATGGTTACTATTTTTCCAGATTTCTACAAGTTAGAGACAAAAACTACTTCGGTCGAAAATTTTCTCGACCGACATTGTCTCGATCGAAGATTTTGTCGACCGAGATTGTTTCTGTACTATTTTTAGTAGTTATAAAAACATAGATCACTTCCAATATAGTTTTACATAAAAATGCAATTTAAAGCTCAATTTAGTTGAGATAAGACATTTGAATATCAAAGTAACATTTTAGGTCAAATCTCAACTAATCATATTCAAATCTCTAGGTTTTGGGAACCCAAACTAGATCAACATCCTTTTTCTTGTATGGGCAGGAGAATGAATAATGTCCAAGACATAAACAGTAATGGCAACATATAGAATCAATTTCATTTCTCTTCTTAACTAGATTGTCTTTAGGCACATACATAACTTTAGTCTTGGGCACTTGTGTCCTTCTTATTCTAGGTTTTTGATAGGATTTACTTTTGGTCTTATAACCTAGTCCTCTTCTTCCAATCTGACCAGGAGAATCTTTTAGGATCTTATCAAGAATAACATTATTTTTCAAGCTACTAACTTCTTTTTGTAACTTTGCAATCTCATCCATTTTCTTTTTGATATCTAACTTTGCTTGATCTAGATTAGATGATAAAGTATCTCTTTCTTTAACAATAGAATCATAATCTAGATGAGTACACAAGATAGGTTATGATTGAATATCATTCAATTTTGCAAGCAATTCAATCTTTTCTTGACAAAGCAAATTATGATTTGTCTCAAGAGTAAGCAATTTTGTATTGCAATCATTAAAAGATGATTTCAAGGAAGAATTTTCAGAAATAATACTTTCCTTTTCATAAGCAAGATCGTCTAATTATGCATACAAATCCTCATTAGTTTTAGTAACTCTTTTTAGTTTCTTTTTACAATCAATATGTTTATCATGTAATTCCTCAATGCTAGCAACTAAATCTTCTTTAGATAAATCAAAAAGGCTTACCTCTTCTTCTTCTTCATTTGTTGTAGCAATAAGGCACTCTACTTCATTTTCTCCATCTTCACCATCGTCACTTGAATCATCCCGTGCAGCTTTGTAGGCTTTCTCTTTCTTCTTGTGAGATGATTTCTTTCCCTTCTTAAGATTGGGACAATCTCCTTTTAAGTGTCCCTTTTTGCCACATTCAAAGCACCTGAAGGAAGAAACACTAGAAGTTTTGTTAGTTTTAAAACTTCTATACTGCTTACCGTTTACAATGAGAGTTTCTTCTTTACTATCTTCTTCACTTGTGTCATGACTAGTCTTGGTTGATGCTTTGAATGCAAAGTCTTTTCTTTTCTCCTTCTTGTGTTCAATCGTCAATCTTTCTTCCTCTTCAAGGGTAGATTCATGAGCCTCTAAGTTTCCAATGAGTTGTTCCATCCTTAATGTAGTGAGATCATTGGCTTCTTCAATGGTCGTCACCTTTGGTTTGTACTTTGGAGGAAAGCACCTAAGAATCTTTGATACTTGATCCTCTTTACTAATGGCTTTACCTAATGCATTCAACCCATTAACAATAGAAGAAAACTTTGCATACATTTCACTAATAGACTCATATGGTTCCATATGAAACTGTTCAAACTTTTTTTTAAGCATGCCAATTTTGGAATTTTTTACTTGAACAGTTCCTTCATAAGTAATAGAGAGTCTATGCCATATTTCATATGCAGTTTCACAATTTGAGATTCTATTGAACTCACCTACGGAAATTGAATAATAAAGGATACTTACAGCTTTTGCATTCAATTGGGCTAATCTCACTGTGTCTGCATCCCATGTAGCATATTTGAATTGAGGAAGATCACAGGAATTTGAAACCATTCTCCAAATATCACAGTTGATTCCTTGGAAATAGAATTGCATCCTCCTCATCCAATAGATGTAGTTGGTGCCATCAAATGGTGGAGGCTGAGCCACACGTGTTCCTTCCAAGTTGAGGTTGTTTAGTACCCCATCATCCATTTTCTTCAAGACTCGATTAGAGCTCCTTGAAGCCTGCTCTGATACCAATTGAAAAACACTAGGGGGTGAATAGGGTTTTATAATGATTTTAAAATTAATTCAACCAAGCAACCACAATTGAAATTTGGAGAAGGAGACACGGCGTTTAGAGTGGTTCCACCCTTAGAAAAAACTAAGGGATTCAGTCCACTACCTGGTTGTTCCCAACCGGGATTTTGAAAGTATTTGAATTTTATTACAAGGATGTTACATAAAATTACAAACACCTTCTCCACCCTTTGGACAACCTTCACCCCGAAGTCGTCTCACCAACCTTGAAGCAGCCTTCACTTGAAGTAAGTTCAAGCTCCCCCTTGAAGTAGCCTTCCTCCTTGAAATAGCTTCCCATTGAGACCTTCTAGAAGTAGTTCAAAGTCCGCCGAGCTACCTTCACCACCTGAAGAAGCTCCAATAACCTCCTTTCCGTAGCCTCCAACCTAGGAGTAGCAAAGGAGAACAAAATACAATAGAAGGACTAAGATTGGAAGAAAGAAATAATGTTACCAATTGAGTACAGCGCTTTGATCCTATATCAAGTGTTTGATCTCCTAACCAAAGTGGATGGATGTGGATGTATAGTGGATAGGAGATATCATCCTATAGGACACTAATGTAGAGGTCAAAGAAAATAGATTGCAAGTGTAGCTCAGCTTGTTTGCTCACAAGGATTGAATCTCAAGTGTAATTGTGTATGCAAGTTATATCTTGAGGTGTCCTATGGTTGTCCTATTTATAGGAGTGGTTTGCTAATGCTTGGGGACATTCTAGACACCTTCTAGGGAGTTCTTAGTGCTCAACTAGCTATTAGTTATCCACTAATTGCATTTGTAATGGCTAGTTGATTAGTTCTGAAAAGTGCAGACAGAACTATTCTCGGTCGAGAAGTTTATCGACCGAGAGTCTCTCGGTCGAGGAATTTGTCGAACGAGGGTAAGTCTGGAGTAGGTGTATTGCAATGTTCAACTAAACTCCCAACTACTTTTTCTAACTCAGTCTAATGGCTAGGAGGGTCTATTCTCGATCGAGAATTTTGTCGACCAAGAGTGTCTTGGTTGAAGTTTTTGTCGATTGAGAATATCCCTGATTCAATGTATTCATTTACTGAGTGTGTGTATCAATGTGCAATTGTGACGCTAACTTAGGAGATGACCTATCTAAGTGTTGTGTGTGGATATGGAAGATCTAAATGCTTGATTTACATGATATCTAAGTACTTGTACATTATATATTTGTACAAGTTTTTACATTTGATTACAATCATGAAAATAAAACAATTTTAGGAAATTGATCTTCCAAGTCTTTGCTATCCACCACCTTATATGTTTGTCCTTGAAACTCTCAAATAGTAATTTAAAACCACAAGAAATAAATGTTTGTCATCATCAAAATAAAGGGATTATAATAATGTCCAATTTAGCCAACAAGCCTTGGAGCTTGGTGGAGCTAGAGAAGGCTAATCTTGGAGCTTTGGTGGCCGATCATCCTTGCATGTGGTGATCTTGAGCTTGATCATCTTCTTAGAGGTGATTCTTGGTGATCTTCTTTCTTGGTAAGTGGTTCTACACCTTTGATCACATTTCTTTTGAAACCCTACCTTTCTTCTTCCCCTCTTGATCGTGATACTATGGTGCAACCATGGTGGCTATTCGTTTAGGATCTTCTCTTCACAAAGGTCAAAGACTATGGTTTGACCATGGTTGTACCTATGTGAGAAGAAGCTCTCTTCTTTCTCCTCTTGTTTGGCCTAGGGTTTGAGTTTTCCTCTCTTTGATCTATCCTTTTACCTTGGTATCTTTTCTTCTTCTTGAGGTGACCTTGAGGCCATGGAGTTGTCCAAGTTGGAGATCTTTTTTATTCTTAGAGGTTGTGGTTTTGGAGCTTGATCTTCTTCATAAGGAAGGTTATATAACTTTCCTCTATTCTATTATTTGCACCATAATCTTGTTTTCATGTTGTTGTTATAATCTCTAAAACATAAATCTAACATGCTATATGATGTTATTATGACATATGGTTTATGATTTTGTAGTGTTCTTTCATGGATTACTCTTTCTCCTAAACCCTAATTTCAAGTATACGATTATGAGTAATGGAGGAGTTGTTGACTCTTACATGCAATATGATCTTTGGTGTTATCATCATGATTATGTTGTGAGAACCCGTTACACTAAATGAGATTACTCAAAACATAAAACACAATCAATCATCAATTAACCACATACCCAAAAATATGGGTAAATTAAAACCGATTTCAACATCAACACCCGCTCAGAAACATTTGCATAAGAGCCCAATATCTTTCTTGTATCTAAACTATGACAAGAATTTGATAGAAATTGTTCTATAACCTTAGCCACAACATATATACATAGGATAACAATGTTTGTATATGTCACACAAATAAGCATTAACATGCTAACAAAATTCCAATTCATTTGAAACACCATATACAAACTTTTCCTACCCAGATCTAAGGGTACAAGGATGACTCTAGGACACATTAGACATCTAATCAACTTTCTCAAAGATTCATTACTATAGTTCCTCTTTACTTCCACGATTTTTTTGTTGTCACTACTGATTACCTAAAAAGATGTGGTGAACCACAAGGGTGAGACACATGTCCCGGTAAGAGATATAACCTCCAACAACATTTATTGATTCCAACATTTTTATGTAATGATACAGTTTAGCAGTTTAATCATATATAACAAATAAGCTCAACAACATTGATGATTAACAAAATACATAAAGGAGCAAATAATAACTATCTTTATTATCCAGACTATTCTCATAACCCTATTAACAGTATAAGGAGTCTAGCAGCATGAGCATCTCTAACATCATGAATAAGTCTAGTATCATATGCATAGCTAACAACATCAACATGTCTAATAGGTTGAACATATCAACATCATAAGAAGATCTACAACATAAGCAAAACTATTTGTATAAGCATGATTAGCAGTTTATGCATCTCTAGTTACAAAGGCATGGCTAGCAATATAAGCATAGATAACAACATGTGATAACGAATGTCATAATCATAGACAATAGTAATGATATATCTATCAACTTAAACATGACTATTGTATGTACACATTTATAACATGAGCATATCCACAACATAGGAATGTCTACTATCTTTTAATGCATTAAACATCATCTTTATGTAAAGATAACAAACAAGGGTTATCACCCAATGTGAAACATCATGTATAACCCTAAACAAATATGCTACACGGCTATATTACATCTTTTATTATGCCTTGGGGAGTTTGAGTCATACCACCCAAAGTCCAACCGACCCCTGTGAAGGGCTATTTGATTATGTATAAGATCTAGGAGTGTCAATTTCCTAAGATCTCTTCCCCTCAGTCAGTACGAGTAAAAAGGCAGTGACATATCAGTCAAAGCTGCCACTACATCAACATATAGTCAAACTGCTAACTACTAGTCCGCCCTTGGTACAGGTCACGACACTAGAAACCAGGGTATACAAAACCCTCTAATCTGAGGTACATCTGCAGTTGTCCTTAATCACATCAAATGTCTTAGGCATGACCATAGCCATCCTCCATAACCTACATTGTGGATGACAAGAAAATATCCTCAACTTGCCACCCCCACATACTCAACAATATGTGCTCTGGGTTTCCCTTAGGAATATTCATTTCACCATCCAGCAAGTTCTGACATTGAAGATGGATCTACGGCACAAGGCACTACATGATTAGAGTTGCACTTGATTAGTTACGCCAATTGGGTGAATTAAGGCTGCATCAAATAAGTGGACATACAAACCCTAATTCACTTCTAGAAAGCATATAAATATCACAACTTTAAAAGATATAAAATATGTGAAACATAATTTCTCATCTCATCATCACATGGTACTATTCACTTGCCATTCATGACATTATACTACTCATCATACTATCACAAGATATAAATCCTTTTCACAATATCACAAGGTATCAACCCTTATCAACACAAGAGGATTATACCTCATTCAGGGGTCAACCATGCTCAAAGGTCATTAAGACCATCATACTATTCCATACAAGATCATCATTATCTTTGCATGCCTTATAACAAGGCTCAACGACATCTCTTACATATAATACACCTGATCAACACAATATTGCATTAATGAGCTAGGATATATTCATAAAAAATCATAGCAGGGTTATATTAACATTAAGAACATTCCTTTATTACATCAACATGCAAGGAATCTAGATATGATTAACCCTCATCATATTCATAATGCACATGTTTAGCATAAGAAAGTATCAACCATGTGGCTATTATAAGCACAAATTAACATATTAAGGTTATGATCTTATTAAGGAGGTTATTTCACCATCAATCCATCATATAAGAATATTAAACATGAATACACATCCTTATCTATTTGCATTAGAGTTAGGTTCAACAATATAAATTATATTAATGTTACTAATCAACACTTATACCCAAACCCTAACTCACAACATCCCCATTGGATCATGGATGCATAAGGTGAAGCATCACCATCTCATTCCATAATATTCTCAAGTATGAATCCACACATAAATCAAGATGTAACATTTGGGTTATAGCATACTAAGGTTTCAAAAACAATGAGAGTACTCCATGATTGCTTTAATCATTCAAGGACTATTCATACCCAATTACCATCATTTAGTTATATTAAAGCCAGGTACAACAAGTTGGGCCTCATTAGGGTTACCCATTAATTCATTATGGTGATTATTCATCATAATCATATGACGGTAATGGTAAGAATACAAGTTTAAGGCATTGAACCATCAAATTCTCATCATTAGAATCATAACATTACACTATAGGCTTCACCCAAAACAATCGGAATATTGAGGCATCAACTTCTAACCATTAAATGTTGAAAAGGTAAAGCCATTGGTCGTTTACATAAGTAAACATATTGAAAAAATCACCTATGAAGTATTGATTTGTGCTCTATAAAGAGACACCATCTAACCCTAGTCGTCCCTTGATCAACAACATAAAAAGTTCCATTGAGAGTAGGGTAAAACCCACAAGCGATTGTTTATTTAAAACAAGCCGTCAGTAAATGAGCTTCTTAAGTTGATCTCATAAAGGAAACCATTCAAATAACTTTATTAGAACCAACATATTAAATTTAGGCATCATTATAATTTATTGGATGAAGAAACATTACATCTTAACCATTAGGTCAAGTTCATATATTAAAACCATCAATTGGAGTATAGGTCCTACCATTGCATCAAATGACCCAAGAAACCATTAGTTTAAGTTTTAGTTGATGCTACAACTACATGCTTAACTCACCATAGGTTGTGGAGACCTGATACACCATCAATAGTGACCATTAAGTCACCAGAGGTTGTTATATCAGCACTATATTCATTAATCACCATCGAATATCAAACTAATATCACCATTGATTGATAGCATCATTAGGGTACTTAGTTGTTAATAACTAAGATTCTAATTAGGCCAAAACCTGACCTAATGGGTGAAATTCAGTTGACACCCTTGGTCACCACCATCAGTTTTCATGAAGACAACACCATCGGTTATTGCAATGGTACCACCATTGAGTCATGTGTTTATAGAAGAAATCAACTTTAAACCATAAAATTGACCATTGGTTGATAGGTGCTTAGCACCATAGGTTGTCAAACCAACCTGATCCAAGTCATATTATACCTTAGGAAGAATGTACACATCAATATTGGTTCATATAGAACTGAAATCAGAATAGGGAGCATTATAAAAATTAATATTCAAGTCAAGCATAACTTTTAGTGCGAGGATCGTCATTTAAAAGCAAGAACATGAGCTAGCAAGCTTGTGGTAAGCAATAAACGTGGAGAAAGTTATAAAATTTGCCTCTAAGTAGAAGATGAATTCCCAAACAGAATAAAACATGACTAGGTAGGGTAGAAAATCCAAGCATAAGCTGTGAACTCGTCCATTTAACACCTTTCTTCATCAAATGAGCAAACCCTAAGAATAAGGAGCAAGAAAGGTAAAGTTTTAGAGCTTTAGAGCAAATTCTACCATGGAAAAATAAGGCTTTGACCTGGAAAAAGGTGGGAGGAAGTATAATAAAGAAATCAATGGAGAAAATAAGGGGATTCTTACTCTTTTAGGTCAAGATCACTAGAAGGAAGCTTTTTAAACCCTAAAAGGAAGTCAATTGCAACCCTCGAGATTTTTCCCCAAGAAGATCCCCACTTTGTTCTTCCTTGGATAGTAAATTCACAAAAACATAGAGGGAGAATGAGGTTCTTAGGAGGAGGGAAGTGGTGGAGAGAAAATGGTTCATTTGGGTGCTTAGGGATAAGTATAGAAAACTTTAAGATAAAGAAAAAGAAAAGGTTGAAGTTCTAGTATCTTTCCAAGTGTCCATGGCCTTAACATATTAAGAATATACAAGCACACACACAAGAAGCTACCCCACATATCATAGAGACCTTATTATCCCTCGTTTCTTGAATTTATAAGCAAAACAAATAAATCATTAGTGGATAGCTCCTAAAGGTAGCTCATCCATAAAGGGGTAAACCCTAAAATACCCTTAGAGAAAACACCTTCAAACCAAGGTTTAACTAGGAGTACCATGGCTCAAAAAGATCAAGAATGATAAGATAATATCTAAGAAACATAATTCATGAGACAAATTACAAAGAAAACCTCTCGATTGGGTAAATTGCAAAAAAATCCAAAATGTACATAAATTTGCATAACTTGCTCAAACAGTGTCCAAATTGGACCAAATTTAAAACTTAAGCTTGTATTATACAAGATTATATTAGGGTTATAAGAATTTAATTATGATAATTAAGCATGTTCAATAATTTAAGCAAGGTTAGGGGTCTCACATATGTGATGGTGGAGGTTTTTCATCTTGGATTTCATGAGCTTGATGCATGGTTTCTTCTCTCTTATCATGATTTTACATGTGTGTCATTATGATGTTGGTTTTAGGGTTTTGATGTCCATTTTTTATGGAGTCTTTTCTCCTTGATGGTACTTAGTGTCCTTGACATTTACCATCTATTTGATCATGGTTCATCTCTGTTTTGAGGATGGTTATGTGTTGTTTAGGTAGGTTGGCGTTGATGGCATCTATAATAACTTCCATGCTAGTGGTCGCTACAAGTTGTAGATGGGTGTTGCTAGCACTACATGGCTACACTAATCACCCTTGGTCGTCACACCTTGTGCCTTTGTTGGTCGCTACACCTTTGAGCTTGTTTCAGTCGATACACCTTGATCTTAGTTGATGGTTTCTATGCTTGGTCTTTCTTTTTGGGTTGAATCACATGATATTTGTATACAAGTCACTACACTTGTGCTATGATGGTTGCAATGTTGTTTTAGATTTATCTGGTCGCTACTCTTTGTGTTGGTTTTGGTCATAACATGAGCCTTGATTTGATTTTGGTTAAGGTATGTATGGTGATGCATAGCGGGTCGCACATGGATGATACCTTGCTTAAGGTAACTACCCTGACCTATGCTAACGGTCGCTACACATGAGATATCTTTGATGGTCGCTACACATATGTTAACCATGATGGTTGTTACCTATGTATAAATGAATGTTGGCCGCCACATCATGAACTATGACTGACTGACATTAGTGTTGTTTAGAGTGATGGATTGAACAACCATAATTATGATTCTAACCCTAATATGCTCCAAGAAAGTGGGAGATGGTGTATCTAGGGTTATATGATGATTATTGAATTTGAAACTCTAATCAGTTACTTGGGAAAACTCTAACTCTAATTCTCAAATGTAGATTATAATTATTGAGCATGTTGAGTAATTAGCATGGGATGATACTCTCTCTCCTACTTGTGTAGATCTAACCTTATATGTGGAACTGAATGACATAGCTAGTGAATGCTATGGTGTGATGGATGTGACACATGGTGAATGATTATGAGCCTTGTTAAGGCGCATGTGATAATGATGTGTTTTGGGTCTCATGACCTATCAGAGGCTTAATGCCTAAATGAGAGGTGATATCCTCTAGTAATGAGATGAGGGATTGCTATTCCCTAATGATGAGATAATGTTGATGGCCTTGTATGGGAATGGCAACAAGTGATTATGTGACACAGTTATGCTTCATACATTTTATTTCTTCTGAAGTTGTAATATACCCTTATCTTTATAGAATTTGTTTAGGGTTTGTACATTGTAACTTGATTGATGCTAAAAGACACTCAATTGGCTTAATTAATCAAGTGAAACCCTAATCATATAGTTGCTATGTGACATAGATCCATCTTCAGCGTCAGTACTTGCTGGATGGTGAAACAAGTTCTCCCTTAGTGGAAGCTTGGAGTCGTATACTATTGAGTATATGCATTCCACATGATTGTCTGTGGTCATACCCGGGCAGGAGAATGGTCGAGGCCGTATCTCAGTGATGTGATTCAATGTATGTATGTATATGTATATGTATATATATATATATATATATATACATATATATGATTTGGGGACGTTGCAGTCATACCTCAGCAGGAGTGCAGCTGCGGTTGTAACTCAGTCTTCACTAGTATTGTGCCTATATACTAAGACAGAGTAGGCTATTTTGTAGTTGGACTTTATATGTCACTGCGGTGGACTCAGACTGACCGAGGGTGTGGGAGATCATAGGAGTCTGGATCCTCTTAGATCTTGTATGGCACTGATTTTGAATTAGCATTGGTTAGTTGATGCATGAGTTGTATACCTCATATCCTCTGGGCATGATAAAAGACGTAATACAATCGTGTAGTATACTTGTATAGGGTTAAACACGGCTCACATTGGATGACCCTTTGCCTTATCTCTTGTACTAATTTCTTGAATTATAATGTGGTCAGAGAAAACAATTGTTATTCATGTTCTTCATAACCCTTCTTAAAGTATAAGATGTTCTACTGCTCAATCGTAGATGCCTAAATTGCTTAAACAATGGCAACTTCTTTACTCATATCATTTAACTGAATCTTCTCATCTTGAACATAATGCTATCTACCTGCATTTATCTATTTATGCTTATAATAGATGTTGCTAGAGAGTTATATCTCTCACTAGGATGTTGTCTCACTCTGTGGGTTTCCACATCTTTTAGGTGGTCGTACATGACGAGGTAGAGATCGTGTGGTTGAGGCTGAGCAACAAGAGGGGCAATAGTTGTTGAAGGTTGGACATGCCACTAGTGTTTTGTGTTGGCTAAATTGGACACTAATATACCCTTTGTTTTGATGATGACAAACATTTCGTACTTGTGGATCTAACATGTTATTTGAGTATTTTAGGGTTCAAAGGAATAAGGAAATTATACCAGGTGGGAAGATAAAGATCAATGCAAATTGAATATCAAATATGCTTAATTGTATAAATGTTCATGATTGTACTCAAATGTAAACACTTGTACAAAAATATAATGTACAAGTAATTAGACATCATGTAAATCAAGCATTATGTCTTCCCTATCCACTTATAACCCTTAGATAGGTTTCCCCCAAAGTTAGAGTCACCATCAATAATTGAAACACATACTTAGTAGGTGATTCAAAAGTCTAAAATAGGGACACCCTTAGTCAAGAAACTTGTCGACCGAGACACATTCGGTCAAAGTTTTTGTCAATTGATAACCACTTTGGTCGAAATTGTGAGCATTATTCAACAAATTACACAATTGTGCTCTAAAATAGTCTTCGGTCGAAAATAATCTCTACCGATTAAGCTTCGGTCCAAAGCTTGTGACTGTTAGACGGAGTGGTTGGTAGTTAGGAGTTGGAAATAGACATTGTGACACTTTTTCCTTAAACCTATACTCGTTCGAATAAATTATCGACCGAGACACAGTTCGGTCGACAAGTTTGTCGACCGAGTAGGGTTCTGGATTGTTCTTTTCAAGCACGAACAAATTAGTAATTGCTAGCCAACTAATGTACACCTAACGGCTAGTTAAGCACTAAGAACACTCTAGACACTCCCTAGAACGTCCCTAGACACTTGCAAGCCATTCCTATAAATAGGAGAGGCCTTAGGACACCTAAAGCATCCAAGCTACACTTGAGCATTCACTATTGAGAGCAACCAAGCTAAGATTCACTTGTTGTCTTCTTCCTTGTACTCTAGAGGTGTCCTATAGCTATAATCTCCTAGCCATCACACATAGCCACGTTCATCATAAGTGGATAGGAGATTCTAATGCTTGATATAGTATCAAAGTGTTGTAATTCATTGTTGTATTTCCTTCTTTCAATCCCCTTCATAGGTACAAGATACTTTTGCTCCTTGGATACTCCTAGATTATGGAGGCTGCTTGAGGGAGCACATTTGAAGCTACTTCTTGGTAGAGAAGGCTACTTCAAGAGGAGATTGAGATTACTTCAAGGAAGGCTTCTTCAAAGGAGGTTGAAGCTACTTCCAAAGGAAGGCTATCTCAAGGTGGTGGAGCTACTTCTAGGAGGAGAAGGCTGCTCCAAGGGCTTGGAGTTACTTCAAACAAGGCTGCTTCAAGGAGGGTTGAGGCTAATTCAAGGAAGGTGAATGTATTTTGTGTAATATCATTGTGAGGTAATAAAATTGATCACTTCCAAAATCCCAATTGAAGACAATTGGGTAGTGGACTGACAACCTTTGAATTCAAAGGCTGGAACCACTCTAAATACAAGTGTCATCCTTGTTTCCTCCTCCTTCTTTGGTTGAGTGTTTTAATTATCTTTAAATTATAAAAAAATATATATTCACCCCCCTCTAGATCTTTCAATTGGTATAAAAGTAGGTCTTCAAGGAGCCCTAACAGGTCTTGAAGAATGGTGGACAACATGCTCAGCAACCTCAACCTTAAAAGAACTCACATAACTCGACCACCACCTTTTGATGGAAGCAACTACACCTACTAGAAAAGAAGAATGCAATTCTACTTCTAAGGACTCATCTTGGAGTTATGGAGGATGATGTCTACTCCCTATGTGCTTCCCACAACCAAATATGCAACATGGGATCCAAACACGGTAAAACAAGTTTAATTAAATGCCAAAGCGGTAAGCATACTATATTATTCTATTTCGGTAAGTGAAATCAATAGAATATCCTCATGTGATATGGTTTATAATATATTGAATAAACTCTCCATAACACATGAAGGTACTACCCAAGTTAAAAATACCAATATTAATATGCTTAAACAAAAGTTTGAACAATTTTGTATGCAACCTAATGAATCTACTAGTGAAATGCATGCAAGACTTTCTTCCATTATTAATAGCTTGAGTGCATTAGGGAAGTACATTATTGAAGAAGACCAAGTGTCCAAAATTCTCAAATATTTGCCTCCAAAATAAAAACCAAAGGTGACGACGATTGAAGAAGAAAATGATCTCACCACAACAAGGATGGATCAACTCATTGGCAACCTAGAGACTCATGAGGTCACCCTTGAAGAAGAATAAAGATTGGAGGCCAATCATCAAAAAGGAAAGAGGAAGGACATTGCCTTAAAAACTACTGCGAAGGTTCAATCAAAGGTCATCACTCAAGAAAGTGATGAACCAAGTGAAGGAGATGATGAAGAAGATGCACTCATTGTAAATGGTAAGGAATATAGAATGTATAAATCTAACAAAAATTATAGTGCGTCTTCTTCTTCTCTTAGGTGTTTTGAATGCGGCAAGAAAGGACATGTGAAGAATGAATGTCCTAAAATCAAGAAAGGGAAGAAATCTTCCTTCAAGAAGAAGGACAAAGGATATAAAGCTTACAAAGCTACTTGGGACGAATCAAGTGATCAAAGTGAAAGCAGAGAGGAGGAAGTGGAATGTCATATGGCCAAAGAAGATGAAAATGAGGACTCAAGTGAAGTAAGCTTTCTTGAATTATCCAAAGAAGATTTAGTCACTAGTCTTCAAGAAATATATGACAAATATGTTGACTGTATAAAGAAATTAAAGAAGCTTACAAAAACAAATGATGATTTGCGTGTTAAGCTATATACCATTTATTCTAAAACTGAAAGTCTCATATCTGAAAGAGATGCTTTAAAATCTTCCGTTAATGAGCATAAGATCAAGCTGCTTGCTGTAAAAACAAACCATAATTTTATTTGTCAAGAAAAAGTTGAATTGCTTGCTAAAATGAATGATATACAAACTCAACCTATTTTATGTACTTATTTGGATTATGATGCTATTGTTAAAGAAATAGATAGTTTGTTATCTAATCTAGACCAAGCAAAGTTAGATATTAAAAGGAAAATGGATGGAATTGCTAAGTTGCAAAAGGATATTAGTAGGTTCAAAAACAAAGACATTCTTGATAAAATCCTAAAGGACTCATCTGGTCAAATTGGGAGGAGATGCCTAGGTTATGTATCAAAAGATAAATCCTATCAAAAACCTAGAGATAGAAATACACAAGTACCCAAGACCAAATTCATGTATGTACCTAAAAACACTCCATCTCATGACCATAATGTTAAAAAGAGAAATAAAAATTGATTTCATATGTTGTCATTATTATTTACGTCTTGGATATTCTTCATTTTCATGCCCTTACAAGAAAAAAATGATAAGGATCTAGCTTGGGTTCAAAAGCCACAAACTTAGAAATGTGGAATACTTAGTTGAGATTTGACTTGAAACTAACTTGAAAATCTGATTGTCTAATCTCAACTAAACTAAGCTTTAACTTGCATATTCTTGTATGATTTAATTAGAAATAACAAAATACTTTGCTTGAATTCACACAAAATCATTCTCGGTCGACTAAGTTTTTGACCGAGACTCTCTCCAATCGAAGGAATAGTCGACCAAGAGATTTTCTGTCGAAGTTATGTCTTCTGATAAATCATTTCGGATGACAAATAGCTCGACTGAAAAATATTCTGGTCAAACAAATTGTTGACCGAGTACTGTTCTGAAAATAGATTGTTATTGAATCAATAAACTTGTTACTATATTCAAGATTGTTGCTAAAAAACCTTCAAAAACTCTTCCTAAATAATCATTTTAATTACAAAATGCTTTAATAAATGTCCCTAACCAAAAGGATCATCACATGGGTACCACAATCCATCTATTTTGTAGAATTGGGTGGTTGATAGTGGTTGTTCCAAACATATGACTGGAAACAAAGAATCTTTTCAAACATTTGAAGAAAAGAAGAGTGGAACGGTCACATTTGGAGACAACACCAAAGGTAAAATTATTCTAATAGGTAATACTGGTACAACTCTTCAAATTAAAAATGTCCTACTTGATGATGGATTGCATCACAACTTGATTGTGTTAGTCAATTATGTGATAGTGGCTATGATGTTCTTTTTAACAAATCTTGTTGTAATTTACTCACAGAGAATACTGATAATGTTGTTTATGAAGGAAAAAGAATAGGAAATCTATATATACTTAGACCTAATTCCATGCAAGCTATTATTAGAAAATGTCTTATTGAAAATGATGAATCCTTACAATTATGGCATAGAAAATTAGGTCATGCAAGTTCACATGTTATCAAAAAATTGATTAAATATGATCTTATTCATGGCTTACCTAAACTCTTTTTTGATAACCTAAAAATTATGAACCATGTACTTTAGGAAAGCAAACTAAAACTTCTTTCAAACCTAAAAGTATTCTTAGCACTACTAGATCATTAGATTTCATTCACATGGATTTATTTGGTTCTATGCGGACTCAATCTATTGGTGGAAAATGTTATTGTTTTTTTTTTATTGTGGATGATTATAGTAGATACACTTGGGTTTGTTTCCTCTCAATTAAAGATGTTACAATTAGAATATTCATTCAATTTTGTTCTAACATTGAAAATCAACTACAAAACAAAATATGTACCATTAGGAGTGATCATGGTGGGGAATTTAAAAACCACATATTTGAATAATTTTGTACATCCCAAGGGTACACTCATAATTTTTTAGCTCCATGCACCCACAACAAAATGGGGTAGCAGAAAGGAGAAATCGGTCTTTATAAGAAATGGCTAGAACTATGTTACTTGAACACAATACACCTAAAACATTTTGGGCTGAAGCAATTAATATGACATGTTATGTATTGAATCATGTAAAAATTCACTCCCATCTTAAAAAGACTCCTTATGAACTTATTTTCAAAAAGAAACCAAGAGTTGGTTATTTTCATACTTTTGGTACACCCTATTACATCTTAAATACAAAGGATGATAAAGATAAATTTGACCCTAAATCACATAAAGGATTCTTCTTGGGATATTAAACTTCTAGCAAGGCATTAAGAATCTATAATACCATCTCTAGAAAAGTTGAAGAATCAATTCATATCACATTTCATGAAATGACAACACAAAGTGCTGAAAATGAAATTGAAAACTTAAATGACGCCACTCATAAAATTGAGGACCTAACCATATCTACAAAAGATGATCAAAATATTGAAAATGAACAACAAAATGAGACACAACAAAATACTCCTAGATCAATCAAGGACCATCCTCAAGACTTCATCATAGGAAACCCTTTTGATAAAGTAAAAGCCTGGTCATCATTTAGAGGTGTTGCACACATGGCATTTGTATCAATTGTTGAACCTAAAAAGGTAAATGAAGGTTTGAAGGATGAATATTGGATAATGGCTATGCAAGAAGAACTAAATCAATTTACAAAAAATAATGTATGGGACTTAGTTCCCAAAACCAAAAGATAAAACCATTATTGGAACTAAGTGTTTTTTTTGTAACAAACTTAATGAAGTCGGGAAAGTAGTTAGAAACAAAGCTAGGTTGGTAGCTCAAGGATGTAATAAACAAGAAGGAATATATTTTGATGAAACCTATGCTCCCGTGGCTAGACTTGAAGCTATGAGAATGTTATTAGCTCTAGCTTCCCACAAAGACATCAAACTATTCCAAATGGATGTAAAAAGTGACTTCCTGAATGGAATTATAGAAGAGGAAGTATATGATGCTCAACCACCTGGCTTTGAGATTCCTTAAAAAATTGACCATGTATATAAACTTAAAAAAGCTCTTTATGGTCTAAAACAAGAACCATGCAATTGGTATGAAAGACTTAAAAATTACCTCTTTGATAATGGATTTTCAATTGGAAATTAGATTCTACACTATTTTTCAAAACATACGAATCAAATTTTCTTGTTGTTCAAGTATATGTTGATGACATCATTTTTGGTGCTTAAAACGTCTCCTTATGTAATTAATTTAGTGATATTATGCAAAAAGAGTTTGAAATGAGTCTCGTGGGGGAATTAACATTTTTCCTTGGTTTTCAAATGAAACAAATGCCTGTCAGAATTTATCTAAGCCAAGAGAAATACACCAAAGAACTCTTAAAATGATTTGGCATGGAAAATTGCAAACATGCTACCTTTCCCATGTCTACCTCTACCAAAATTGACAAGGATGAAGATGGTGAACCCATGATGGTTCCTATTGGTAGTTTGCTATATTTGACTACTTTTAGATTGGATATCATGTTTTTCGTTGGGCTTTGTGCTAGATTTCAATAAAAACCAATGCACTCTCATTTTCAAGTTGTTAAAAGGATCTTAAGATTTCTTACTGGTACTATCAACAATGGTTTGTGGTATCCTAAAGGAAAATTTCTAAACTTAAAAGCTTACACCGATGCCGATTATGTTGGTTGTCGACTAGATTGTAAGAGCACAAATGGTGGTTGTTTCTTACTAGGAAGTGCCTTAGTATCTGGGTTTAGTAAGAAACAACAATTTCTCTATCCACCATTGAAGCTGAATATGTGGTTGCTGGTTCATGTTGTGCTCAAGTACTCTATATGAAACAAGTTTTAATTGACTATGGCTTTACATTTTCTTCTATACTGATTTTTTGTGATAATACTAGTGTTATAAACTTGGCCCATAATCCTATTTTACATAGTCATGCCAAGCATATTGAAATTAGACATCATTTCTTAAGAGATCATATTTCTAAAAATAATATATCTCTCTGTCATATTGATACTGAAGAGAAATTAGCAGATATCTTTACCAAACCTCTTCCTCTTGATCAATTTTAATATATTAGAAAGAGGTTACTTATTACTCCCTTAGAAGATGTACTCTTTGATATATGTGCTCATTTTTTTTTATTTTCTTACTTGAATTTCATGTTATTTTATTGCACAAAATTCTAGTAATATTTCTTTGATTAGTCACAATAATTTATTATCATGAACAAGCACATAAATAGGCTCAAATCAATTCACCAAAACTACTCACAGACTCTTGTTCAGTTGAACATATTTGGGACCGAAATGGTTCTCAGTCGAAAACATTGTCGACTGAGTTCCACTCGGTGAAACCCTCGGCCGACAAGGTGATTTTGAACCAAATTTCCTCTAGAAAGTTCATGAATCGAGAACTTTTGCAAAAATGCCGCTTGTTAAAAAAAATTGACCGAATCCTCATCGCAACAGTCAGTTTTCAAACTCGAACGGTCGACCGAACTAGCCGCTATGAGGAGCGTCAGAAGAGAGCCGTTGGGCTCTCGGTCGATTTAATCATCGACCGAGCAGGTCCTTGATTTTCTATAAAAGGGACCCCAATTCAACCATTCTACTCACACTTCAATTGCTTACTTCTCCGCCTCCTCTCTAGGATCTTTAGAGCTATCCTTCAACAATACTCTTCCACTACCATCCCTAGTTCTTCTTCCACCTCCACTTATTTAAGATGGCCTCATCTTCAACTTGTGGTGGGAAGAAGCAAGTAGCGGCGAGGAAGGGAAGAACAGTCACTCCAACATTGAGAATCATCAACGACATACCCTTCAATGACGTTGTTGTTGGAGAACGCTACCTCAAGCTCACCTCGAAGACCCCTCTTCCTCACTTCTTGATGGACACCAATGACTTCATCACACTCCTTGACCTCCCCAAGCTCTTCAAGGTGAAAAAGTTGATGGAGTTTCTTGAACCATCCTTTCATTTATGGTCCACCCAAGCCGTTAATGAGTTCTATGCTAATCTTACTAGGGACTCCAATAACCCCTTCTTTTTCACTTCCAAGTTTGATGGAAAAGGATTCCATTTTTATAAAAATGACATCCTTAAAATGCTAAATATAAATGAGGAGGAATATGGAGATTTCATAGACCTAACCACCTAAAACCCTTTATCTAAATTATCTACCGATGATAACACCATTAGCTTAGGAGACATCAAAAGGGCCATTTTCCTTCCTAATGCTTCATGTCATGAGAATAGGGGAACTTACTATGCTACATCTCTCACCCCTGAAGCTAGGGTAGTAAACCTCATTATCTCCCATAACATCTACCCTAGAGCAAACAAAACTAAAATCCCACAATTTAGGATGTATCTAATTTATGCCATCCTAGAAACCATTCCTATCAATTTCATCTGCATTATCCTATCCAATACGTTTGAATTCTCTATAAATCCTCCCTATGCTGATTTTGTGTTCCAAATTATCCAATTTTTCCGTGACAAAAACCTAGAGGATCTAAACTACAAGTGTGATAGGCGTCCTCAAAAACTCACCAAACACACTGTAGATAAAATGGGACTTGAATTTGGGTACAAGAGATCTAGGGCCAAAGGAGAGACATCCAATGAAGCAAATCGTCCACCTCCAACTCCTCCTAGCTACTCCATAGAAAATCTAGCAAATGATGTGTGTTATCTCAAAGGGGCTACCTTTCATCTTGGGATATAATTAGATTACAATCATCATGCCATGACCTACCTTAATCAAAGAATGCAAGCCTTGTCTCCCAATGTTCCCAACACATATCCATATACACTCTAGCCCAGCAGTCTCTATCCTTTTAACCCTTCACTTAAATACACCCAAGTCCTACAACCACCTTCACAAGATCTTTCCCATACCGATTGCTCACCTATGCAACTCCAGGACATAGATGCCCACTTCAGATTTGATAGGGCACCAACATTTCCGGAGGTATATGCTCTTACTAAGACAGATGCACTTAATTGGCAAACACTTGTCAAATACTATGGTGATGCTCCATTTCTTGGGAAAGATCCTGAGGTTGATGTAATCTTGCAATCCTTTAACTGATGTTGTTCTATGTAGTGAGTAGTACAACCTATGTAATCATTTCTAGTGAAGTTTATGATGTTATCAATGAAATTGAGCTTGTTTGTGTTCACTTGATCATGTTAATAAAAATCTATCTTGTGGATTTCATTGGACATTTTCTATCACTTTGTTTTGCAACTTGTATATCATATTGAGGGGGAGTAAAATGTGTACATGGCTATCTTTCTGAAATGACAAAGGGGGAGAAATAATATAAAAACATGAGTTTCATGTTCTCTTGGTTCAACATTAATTGATGTGATATTCCTTAAGAGATGGTTACTATGTTCCATATCTCTTCAGGAATTATTAGCAAACATTTTATGAAAATAAGAGAACATTCTTCATCTCAAGTAAATCTTAGGTAAACTCATCTCATTTAAATCATTTTGATTATATTTTAAGAAATGTTTGTCATCTCCAAAAAGGGGGAGGTTGTTGGTTAAATTTGACATTAATATACCCTTTGTTTTTATGATGACAAACATTTCATACTTGTGGATCTAACATGTTATTTAAGTATTTTAGGGTTCAAAGGAATAAGGAAATTCTACTAAGTGGGAAGATGAAGATCAATGCAAATTGAAGATCAAATACACTTAATTGTATAAATGTTAATGATTGTACTCAAATATAAACACTTGTACAAAAATATAATGTACAAGTACTTAGACATCATGTAAATCAAGCGTTATGTCTTCCCTACCCACTTATAACCCTTAGATAGGTTTCCCTCCAAAGTTAGAGCCACCATCACTAATTGAAACACACACTTAGTAGGTGATTCAAAAGTCTAAAATAGGGACACCCTCGATTGAAAAACATGTCAAGAGAGACACACTCAGTCGAAATTTTTATCGACTGAGAACCACCTCAGTCAAAATTGTGAGAACTGTTCAACAACTTACACAATTGTTCTCTAAAATAGTCTTCAGTCAAAAATAATCTTGACCGAGTAAGCTTCGATCTAAAGCTTGTGACTGCTAGACTGAGTGGTTGATAGTTGGGAGTTGGAAATAGATGTTGCAACACTTTTTCCTTAAACCTAGGCTCAATCGAATAAATTCTCGACCGAGACACAGTTCGATCGACAAACTTGTCGACGGAGCAAGGTTCTGTATTGTTCTTTTCAAGCACGAACAAATTAGCAATTGCTAGCCAACAATGTACACCTAACATCTAGTTAAGCACTAAGAACACTCTAGACACTCCCTAGAACATCCCTAGACACTTGTAAGCCATTCCTATAATTAGGAGAGGCCTTAGGACACCTAAAGCATCCAAGCTACACTTGAGCATTCACTATTGTGAGAAACCAAGCTAAGATTCACTTTTTGTCTTCTTCCTTGTGCTCTAGAGGTGTCCTATAGCTACAATCTCCTAGCCACCACACATAGCCATGTTCATATTAAGTGGATAGGAGATTCTAACACATGATATAGGATAAAAGTGATGTACTTCATTGATGTATTTCCTTCTTCCAATCCCCCTTCATAGGTACAAGCTACTTTTTCTCCTTGGCTACTCCAAGATCATGGAGGCTGGTTGGGGGAGCATAGTTGAAGCTACTTCTTGGTGGAGAATGTTGGTTCAAGAGGAGCTTGAGATTACTTCAACGAAGGCTGCTTCAAAGGAGGTTGGAGCTACTTCTAAAGGAAGGGTTTCTCAAGGTGGTGGAGCTACTTCTAGGTAGAGAAGGCTGCTCCAAGGGCTTGGAATTACTTCAAAGAAGGCTGTTTCAAGGAGGGTTGAGTCTACTTCTAGGTGAAGGCTACTTCAAGGAAGGTGATTGTATTTTGTGTAACATCCTTGCAAGGTAATAAAATTAATCACTTTCAAAATCCCAATCAGAGACAATTGGGTAGTGGACTGACAACCTTTGAATTCAAAGGTTGGAACCACTCTAAACACACGTGTCATCCTTGTTTCTTCCTCCTTCTTTGGTTGAATGCTTTAATTATTTTTGAATTATCCAAAAATCTCTGTTCACCGCCCTCTAGATCTTTCATTTTGTAGTAGAGTCCTATTTGTCATCCTTGTACTCTCAAGTCCTTGGGGGTGTTTTGTAGACTTTGTATATCGATATGGGAACATGTTGGTATATGTAACATGTTTATGGCATGATGGCCACTGAAGAGTGATGTGTACATCTTTATGACATGTTATGTAATATAGGTGGCAATGTTTATGGACTTGGATGTGATATGTATCATCTTGAGATGTTATGATGTGATCAGTTTTAATTTACCATGTTTTCTTGTAATATGGATTATTAGTTTTAATTCTGCATTTCATTTTGAGTGATCTCATTTTGTGAGGTGATGGGCGTCACATTTAGGTTAGTATCAGATATTTAAGTTCGTTGAGTCTACGGGTACATAGGACTAGGGTTTGTGTTTGTTCTAGTATCCTCCAACATATTTAATGGTAACTTCTACTTATATAGAAGAAGAAGAAGAGATGAGAAGATATATCTGGAGAACATGAAGAACATGATATGAGTAGTGTTGCTACACTAGGAGGTGGTGCCAGGAGGTAGGCAAGGGTTGATGGAGTGCCTGAAGAACCTCGGGTCGACCCAACAACTGTGGCCAATCCCACTTTTCAGTCAATGTTTGGACATTTTATGGCCATGACGACGCATATGTCTGATAGGATTCCCGTACCCCAAGAAAGGGTGATTGGCCCCAGTACAAAATTCTAGGGTTCTGGGAAGACCTTTGAGAGGTTAAGGCATGTGGGGGCATCATAGTACATCAATATAGAGGATCTGATAGACATTGACATGTAGTTGACTGAGTTGGAGAAGGCCTTTAAGATCATTAATATCCCTGAGGAGGATAAGGTGAAGCATGCGGTGTACCTATTGAAAGAGAGTGTTGGCCATTGGTGGGCCATTGAGGAGAAGAGGTTGGGTGTTGTGATCAGTTGGGAGGATTTTCGATAAGATTTCATGAGATGATACTTCCCAAAGACCTACCTAGATAAGAAGATCACACAATTTGAGAAGATCTGATAGGGATCTATGCCGATCAATGAGTACGAAGCCAAGTTCATGGATCTTCTAAGGTTTTTCTCGCATATGGTTGCTACAGATAAGGAAAGGATCTGACGGTTTGAGAAGAGATTGAGTTTTGAGTTGACTACGTTGGTGTCAACTTTAGAGAATAGGGAATAGATTGCCACATTCATGGATTCTATCAGGAGGATAGAGTGGTTAATTGTAGAGAAGCAAGAGGAAAATGCCAAGAAGAGATACTCATAGTATTAGGGACAGTTGTCTGGAGGCTTCAAGAATCCTAGGTTTTTAGCACCTCAACCATAGTAGATTTCAGTTGTTCAGTCGCAGTAGTCATTGAGCAAGGGCATAGGTCTTAACTTTCCGCTAATAAGAGCTCAAGTGTGGAGTCAGTGTTAGTGACCTCTAGGCCACAATGCAAGACCAAGACTTTTCACAAGTGTAGACAAGTAGGACATCTGAGGTGGGCATATCATGTGAAGGATGAAGAAGTGACACAACAGCCAACACAAAATTAAAAAGGGGAGCGACAGTTCGACAGTGGTGGAGGTTTAGGATGTGGTCAGGCACTACAGGTTGGTTCTTCTAGGCAAGCCACCAGAGGATGAGTGTGACAACAGGAAGCAACTTGATTATATGCTATGAGTCAGTTAGAAGGAGTAGTCAACCTGAGGGCCGTGACATGTTAGATGGAGTTATTTCATTTTGATTTGTCTTCTTCCTATTTTATATCTATTTTGGTTGACCCAGGTGTGACACACTCTTTTATCACCAGAGAAGTTATTACTACATGTTCTTTGCCTATTAGTTGTAGACATGATAGCCTTCATTTAGAAATCCTTGTGGTTGGTTCTACCGAGTTATGGGAGGTGTGTTGATCGGCCTAAATTGCGTGTCTGGAAGGGAGGCAGACTCAGAAGGAATCAAACTTTATATTTATTACCTGAAACCTTCAAGGACCCCCGCAACCTTATTACCGGGTCAAAATAGATATACGGGGTCGAACACAGGGACGTAGTGACATTTATGATGTTTGAGATATCACCCTTAAGGGGCTAGAACTAGTCTAGCATATTGTCACAAAAGGAAATAAAACAAAATAAAGAAAAAATAGAGTATGCAAGATTCTACTAAATTAGAGAGAAAGAAGTTCTCGTCTATGTAACCAAAAGTTGGGCAGCCTATGCACCCGCTCTCGGGCGTAGACAACCCTCAAACACCTCAGTAATCAACCTACATTCATATCATAATATGTACTATGGTGTCTGTTCCTTGGGGTCATCCCATTCGCTCTTGCAAAGCATGACTAAAACACATCAATGTCATTAACCCTCTCTAGAGGATGAAAAATCAGCCCCGTAGAATATTCTAGATGTCCTTTCAGGTCTAGAATATTCTAAGGTGCTAGGAACAGACATGATCTGGGCAGAACCAAGTAGTGGGCCCGACCACGCCGGCTGGACTCGGGCGTACCCAAGGTCTACCATTCTGCACGGATCAACTTGAACCATCCTCCTTTCAGATTCTAATCCAAACTACCTTCTCTTATCTATTTCTATAATGAATCTCTCGATATAGGCAAAAATAGAGGCTCAAGCAAGAAAGACATCAACCAAACTTGAACAAAAAATGTAATGGATCTGAAATAAGTTACTTGCTTATGGTAAAAGTACATAAACATGCCCCAAACGGGCTACATAGACAAGAAGGAGCTCAACTCGCCATAGACAAGCATAGTTGGCATCGAACAAAGATGAAAGAACGTTGTTTGTATGGAAACAGAGGAGAACAGTAGAAGAAAGGAAAAGAAGAAGAGATTTATCCCGTAGAGGAGAGGTGGCTCTCGCTCCTTAGACTCTGTATGGGCCGAATCTCATCTTTGGGTCGTCCTTCTTGATCTTTTGGACTCCTCGACCTCCTTTCTCCTTGATTCTGCCTCAAATAGCAGCTTGGTGGATGTGTGGAGGTGGAAGATGGCTGGAAATTGTAGGAAATGGGTGAACGAAGGTGGGAGTGATGATGGATGGAAGCTAACTGAAGAGACAGACATAAGACAAGTTCGCCGGCCTTTCCAGGTCCTTTGAATTCTCCCACAGGACTCTGGGAACCAAGAGGGGTTGGAACCACAAGGTGGAAACTCTGGAGATCAGAACTTGGAACTTACAATCTGGGAACCCCTCTTCTGGTACTAGGGGTAGGTATTTATAGGTGAAGGTAGACCCGCGGTTGAGGACGCACCACATTTGAGATAAGATTTGTGGTCGCAGTAGATGATTTGGTCGAGGGGGGTCCGCGGTTGCGGTCCTATTTACCACGATCGTGGTTGCGGTGGTCGAGGTCGCAGTCTCAATAGTCGAGGTTGTGATATGTCTTCTAGCATCGCGGCAGAGCTGTTACCAAGATTGATTCCGCAATCGTGGCTGACACCGTGATCGTAGTGTATGCCTTGGTCATGGTTGATCTTGCAATTGTGGTGTCAGTTCGGGTCACGGTCGAGGTGGACGCCTCATTCGTAGTCCTGCTCATCACGGTCATGGTGGATGGGAATCTAGCTACTTCTAAAATCGTGTGTTGGGGAGAAGCCTTGGAGAGTAAATGTTTTTTCAGGTTCGGTGCTTGCAAGTCCCAAAATTGGCTAGTTTGAGCAACTTTCTCTATGAAAAGATATAAATTACTAAAAGATAAGAAACATGAGATATTTTGGGCATATTAAGGCTATAGAGACACAAAACCATAGATAATTTCTTAGCATAAGTACGTAAATTTGGGTGTTATCAACCACCCCAAGCTTAAACCTTTGCTTGTCCTCAAGCAAGAATGTGCTCAAAGAACAAAAAGATAACATCCAAATTAAACATGGCGATGAATGCTAAGGTTAAGAAAAATAGTTTAAAACATAAATTCTCCTTATCCATGTCGTTTTAGAACAAACCCCCACCAGTCAGGCACAATCCTGCCAAAGTAAGTTCAAAGGGTTACCGGGAAAGATTAAGCAAATTCACTGCAACCTGTCGATACTCATGAGGGTTTCAATCATAATTATTAAACATAAAAGAATTTTCACACTGATAATCACGCTAGTGGGGTGCAATGAGCCATCATCATGTATCCATGTAGATCAATCAGGGACAACATGCCTCTCACTTATGCAGGTCCTAAGAAGCAAAGTAAAAAGATTCTAATGACTTCTTAGGATCCCGATCTGCATCAGGCTGGTCCATGTAACAAGCAACAATCCCTACAGTCTGAGCCAATTGTCCCAGAGCAGTGAGACGAACTCCTCGTACTATGCTCAAACCAACCCTGCTATTGGGATAAGCTCATAGGTCTCCTAGGGGTTCCTAGTGACTCTCTAATGAGCTTTCGAAGTGATACTACTAGGTACGACATACCCGCGTTCATGAGCACAGTCATACACCATATGGGCACCATCCTAAACTTTCCTGAAAGAGAAAAACAAGCGCTCATTTATTCACACTCAGGCTTTTATTCACTGCATTTTAATTTATAGGCCTGGGTGAGAACTCTTTTGATATTTTTGGGATTTTGTGGGCGGCCAAGCCTCTTTTGCAAATTTTTAACTTTTCATCTTTTTGACTCAATCTAAGGTGAGAGGGCATATATTACATCAAGGAAAACACTTCAACTTGATTATAGCTCAAAACTCATCATGATCCATTTCACACATGTGTGAAAAGTAGCAATTATGATTCAATGATCCTTAGAATAGAGGCAAGCTTGTGAAACCATACCTTGGATTCTTTGATCATGCTTTAGCTCTTTCCAATGGTCATATACCTTGGATTTGTCATTCACAACATAGATCAAGGGAAAAAAGCTTTATGCTATGAAAAAGGCACATAACCTTAGATTCATTACCAAACTTAAGGAAAGAGTCAAAGAGAAAGTCAAGAAAAAGATAAAGCAATACAAGATGAAAATTTTGCATTTAGGCATAAGGTCAAGCATTCATCTATTAGAATCACACCACATAGGCATACTTTCAAAGCTACAAATTAAGAAACAAAGTCTTACAAAGCTAAAATTTTAAAAGTTTACGCTAAATGCAAGGGGCATAAGGGACATAGAAGATAAAAATTTACATGCATACTATGAAAGAAATAAAAGGGAAAGTTGGAAGATAGAGGGTGGTACACCCTGACCACCCCAAGCTTAAAATTTTTGCTTGTCCTTAAGAAAATGTCAGGCTTTAGATGGTATGGAAAGCAGCTGCTATTGGTAATCAATGTTTATAAATTGATCCAGATCGTCTATGCCACTTGATGTGTTCTCATAGTCCTAGTTTAATCCTTGCTGAAAATGAAATGACTGCCCGAAGTCCTGGGCCGACTGGTAGAAAGACCAGAGGGGTTTCTTAAATGGTTGCTGAAAATTCGGTTGAGGCAGTAGGGGAAAGGCTATGTCGAACCTCTATCTGAGGTATTGCACATCCTCCTCCAGCATATCAAATCGTCTACCTGAGTCATCCCTTAAATCAGTCATGAACTCGTAAAGGTTCCCCGAATTGAGGTTTGGGGTGTATTGTTCCTGCTGAGGTGGTTGCATGTAATCTGCAATAGGCATCTCTGTTTAGGGTCCTCCCTAATATAGTATGTCATGGAAGGTTTCCCTTGTCTGCTGTCCACCCTCCTGGGCCTCTAGCACTGGTAGTTCTGAAGTAGAAGCTCCTACAGCTCTGCTCGTATGATGAGTGTTACCCTGGGCATCCAATAGAGAGACGTCCATGAATGTCGTTTGACATGCGAACTCTACATTTGCTGGAAGTAGCATTTTGTGCTTGCAGTAGTCGAAGATATAAAGATATCATGTGTTGCACTGTTTGACCACTCCTGAGTGGGTCAAGTGATCCAAGTCCAACTTGGACCACTCCGCTTGTTCCTGCATAAGTGCCAATTGTCCATCTCCAATTCAAAGATGGTGTGCCATAAAAGTGATGATTCCCACCATTGGCATGAACTGGACCTGCTTCTTGAAAGAGTTGTGAAAGTGGCAGATAACAAAATTCCCCACATTCACTTTCCTTCCTATTACTACACAACACAAGATGTAGAGGTCTGTTGCACTGAGCACCCCTTGTTTGTCTTGTTTTTCCAAGATGCAGTTTGTAATCACCCGATGCAGATAACAAAATGTTGAGTTGTGGATGAGCAAAGCTTTGGTGCCTCTAGCAACATATTTATCTTCCCCTGTAAGCATTTTCCATGCTTGAGTAGCATTAAAGTTGTGGTCCGATGTCTCCAACTGCCCCCTGGACATATCAGTGTAGTCCTTAGCAGAGCGTGACAACCAACTATTGAGGTGATCCGCAGTTACTTTGCCATACTGGTTCAGGAAGTGAAAATGCATGATAGTGTGTTGGTGGGTCCTTTGGTGTTTCTAACGTAGCATAAAACTCATAGGTGAGTCTATGATAAGCATTACACTATGCATACACAAGGACATCTAGGCCAACAACTGCAAGATATATGTCGACTTGTTCTTATATCTTGAGCCTAATGAGTGTTCCAGGATCAACATATCTCGGGTCCACTAGTCTGTGCTTGTCTTTAATCAAAGTATCAAAATTCTACTTTTGCTTCATACTTCTAAATAGGGGAGAGGGGGGCATGATTTGGTTGACTCCCTTAGGAGTGAGGTGGTGTCTTCTCTCCTGAATTGAATCATGCGATGAAGTTGACCGTCGTAAAGATGTCAACCGATCTACTGACTGTCAATGCTGGTCTCCTACGAATGAAGCTCTATGCAACACTGACGGGCTTTCTTGGTGTCCTGTCAAAGTTTGGAGCTCAGTGTCACGACGTGCCCTCGACCCTCTCTCACTGGAGACTTCCTGTAATGACTCACCACTGTAGGTATCCATAGGAGTGGTAGACATGTGGTGGTAGTCGGAATCGGTCCCCTACGACTCGAACCCTGCAGTAGAACGCATAGCCTCCTCTTCATATACTGGGTTCATGGTTCATGTGGCATGGTGTGGATATCGGCTCCTGTACTCTGATAGTGATGAGGAGATTCCTTCCCCTTTCTTTCACATAATAGTCTTCTTGAGCTTCTTAAAGCTATTCTTCATTGCGTCCATGGTGCCGATTTTTCTGGTGTTGATCTGGTTGGCTTGACCGTGGTGAGGGTTTGTCACTGCCACCCCAAGGCACTCCAACCGCGACTGCAGTGTTGACCGCAACCACTAAGGTGGCTTTGAAATCGCGACCGAGGTAACTAAGGTGGCTGCGATCGGGACGTCCGGGACCGCGACTTGTAACTTGACTGCGACCGTGACTGTGACCACCTTAGTGGCCTTGATCACCAATCTGCTCACGATAGAGGCAACCGCGATCAAGGTGACCACGATCAAAGTGAACGTGAACTATATCCTTACCGCGACCGAGATCATAGGAGCTGGTGCAACCTGAAGTGGATGGTTGGCAGAGCTAGGGTTGTGACTCGTGATCATGGGTGGTGAGGAGGAGCTTGGGGCGGCTGCTGCTCCTCCCCTACTAGACCACGACAAAAACAAGGGGAAGAGGGAAATGGGTTGAGAGCTGTGTCACGATGGTGAAAACTTGGGGGTCTGGCAAGGAGAGGATGGCTCAGCCCGGGGGTATTTATAGGTTGGGTGCATAGCTCTACCTTGAGCTTGATCATTCTAGGCCATGCGATGGTCGGCAGAAAAATCGGAAAAGGCACTGGAAACCCAGTTAAAAAGGCAAAACATTTGGTCAAAAGTGCTACAATCGGTCAAAAAGGCGGAGACAAACTAACTTGCTTGTCAGTCAGGCCGTAAAAGCTCATCTAGGTCGTACAACGGTCATGGTCACGCTGACCGTAGTCGCGGTCGAGGCACAGGCTTGCCCGCGGTTGTGGTCCTTGCTTTCAGACTACGGTCGTGGTCTAGCTGTCGGACCACGATCGCGGTCTTAGAATTCTCATGCGAGATGAAAAGATAGCATCAAAATCAAACACCATGGGAGAGAAACAAGATATATCAATTAACTTCTTATAAAAGATAGACCAAAGGCAGCTGTCAGGGTGAAAAGAAGGCAAAAGTAGGACAAGAGGAGTAAAAGAAACCTAGATGATGCAAGGGGAACTAAATTTTAGCAGTTAGGGGAAAGATAAAACTTAAATTGACTTTATTACATAAAATTTTAAAACTTAAAATTAAAGAGAGATTATGTAGGTAGTAGGGGTGGATGCCCTACAACTCCTACACTTGGATCCCAAATTTGTAGTTTTGGGGTTCGAGTTACTTGTGTCTCACTGTTTGGGTTCACCATGTATTGGCAGAATATGCGGAGAGGTGGCCCCTTCTGAGTCTGGAAAATAGGAATAAAATCCACTGACTCGACAAAGTCGCCTCCGTGTTGGTATTGACTTGGACTATACTGGGATGAATTCTTTGGAAAATTATCTTCAAGGTACCTCCTAAAATATGAATATGAATAGGAAGGCCCTAAGATGTCGACACAGGATGAGACGGAGGGGATACACTGAGTGTCTTTTGTCAGACTCATCTCTCCTCACCCCATCTCTAAACTTGAGGTTGGATGCTCAGATAAATTTTCATGTACAGTCTGAGTCATCTAATCATCTTCTAAACAAGAAGTGTCCCTAGAAGAATCTATTTTTGGTTCTACCACCCCAAGCTTGTCACCTTCTATGGGGTCTAGGGTGTCTTCATGCTCAACAACCATGTTGTAGTTGATTTTCCATCCTTCTCCATTGATATCCACCAAGCCTTTTAAGGGAATGGTGGTAAATGTCAGCTCATGCTGCTCCAATTCGTTGTCATCGGTATATTCACTGCTCCAATTTGAGCAGTTGTCGTCATCGAACAAATTGTTCAAAACCATGATTGGCATACTGCTCAAGGCTAAGTTACAAGTTTTAATGTGAGAGATATCACTCTGGTCTGGATCAATGTCTGACTCATGTTCCTCAAACCAACCTTCTAGTTGTGAGGTTGTTCAACTATTTTGGTGAGGATAAGAGTCTTCACCATCGTCATCATAAAACTATTCATGCCCGTGGCTTGTATTTTCCATTAGTTGATTAGATGAATCATCTGGATAAAATGAAGGGCTTCCCCATGTGGGTTGGCGTTCATAGAAAAATCCTGATGAATTTAGTTGATGGTATGAATAGGATGGTGAGGCATACTCCACTTCATACCCAATGGAATGGTCTTGATGACTAAAATCTTCATTGTCAGGCAATGGAGCTTGCAACTGTGTGGTAGCCAAATTGATGAGCTCTTGAAGCTTCCTACCACGTTTAATATCTTTATCATGAAGCTGTTGGACTTGTGCAACAATTTTTTCAAGATTCGTCAATCCGCCCTGCACTTCTGTTGGAGACTCGCTGTATCAAACTGATGTGCTTGGATAAATCCTTTCTTAGCAGTTTGAAGTATGCTTCTATTACAGTCTGCAATCTCTGTGGATACTTGGAGTTGATGATTCTACCTTTCTAGTAGTTGTTGGAGTGTATCGACATTTTCTTGGAGATGAGGAACTAAGTAGGTGAGTGTGTTGACACGTTCTCTGTTTGGCTCCACTACCTTGATCAGTTCTTGATCACTTGATAGAACGAAATTCGGGGGCTGACTGGCAGTCTCCATTGTTGGAGCATCTACATATGTTGATAGTGGGGGCAAATATAACTCGACGAGTTGTAAGGCACGACTTTCTATTATTTGCCAACAATTGAAACTGTGGAAAAATTTAGGAGGACAGGTGGACAAGATGACTTGTCTTGTAAAAGCAAGATCCATGGCTGAAAAGGTATAAGAAAAAGAAAAGCTATTCAATATATATGAACGAGTATGCTTAAAACCAAGTAAGAACTATGCATATATATACGAGCTTAAGAGTGACAGATCAAAATCTTTTAGGCATGTAAACACAGAAAACCACATCCCCGGAAATGACGCCAAAAACTTGATTGGACTAAATCTCACGTCTGGAAGGGAGGCATACTCAGAAGGAATCAAACTTTAGATTAATAACCCAAAACCTTCAAGGACCCCCACAACCTTATTCAGGATCGAAGTAGATATACGGGGTTGAACATAGGGACGTGGTGATGTTTAGGATGCTTGAGATCTCGCCCATAAGTTAGATAAGACAAGATGATAGTTGAGTAGGGTAAGTGCTAGAACTAGTCTTGCAGATTGTCACGAAAGGAAATAAAACAAAACAAAGAAAACAAAACAGAGTCTGCAAGATTCTACTAAATCAAAGAGAAAGAAGTAATCAGCTATCTAACCACAAGTTGGGCAGTCTACGTACCCATTCTTGGGTGTAGACAACCCTCGAACACCTCAAAAAGCAACCTACATTCAAATCATGATATGTATTGTGGTGTCTGTTCCTTGGCGCCATCCCACTCGCTCTCACAAAGTGTGACTAAAACCCATCAATGTCATTAACCCTCTCTCGAGTATGACAAATCAACCCCGTATAATATTCTAGATGTCCTTTCAGGTCTAGAATATTCTAAGGTGGTAGGAACAGACATGATCCAGGTAGAACCAGGTAGTGGGCCCGACTACACCGGCTGGACTCAGGCGTACCCAAGGTCTACCGTTCTGCATGGATCACCTTGAACCATCCTCTTTTCAGATTTCGATCCAAACTACCTTCTCTTATCTATTTATACAATAAATCTCTTGATATAGGTAGAAATAGAGGCTCAAGTAAGAAATCGATCAATCAAACTAGCAATCATAACCAGAAAGAGAAGATAGAATAGAAAATGTAATTAATCTAAAATAAGTTACTTGCTTATGGTAAAAGTACATAAACATGCCCCAAACGGGTGACATAGCCAAGAAGGAGCTCAACTAGACATGGACAAGCATAGTTGGCACTGAACAAATATGAAAGAACACCGTTTGTATAGAAATAGAGGAGAACAATAGAAGAAAGGAGAAGAAGAAGAGATTTATCCCATAGAGGAGAGGTGGCTCTCACTCCTTAGCCTCTGTATTGGCCGAATCTCATCTTTGGGCCATCCTCCTTGATCTTCTGGACTCCTCGACCTCCTTTCTCCTTGATTCCGCCCCAAACAACAGCTTGGTGGATGTGTGGAGGTGGAAGATGGTTGGAAATGGTGGGAAATGGGTGAACGGAGGTGGAAGTGATGATGGATGGAAGCTAACTAAAGAGACAGGCGTAGGACGAGTTCACCGAACTTTCTAGGTCCTTTGAACTCTCCCACGGGGCTCTAGGAACCAAGAGGGGTTAGAACCACAAGGTTGAAACTCCCCAAATTGGAACCTGGAACTTATGATTCGGGAACCCCTCTTCTAGTCGCCATGGGTAGGTATTTATAGGTGAAGGAAGACCCGCAGTTGAGGATGCACCATGGTCGTTGTAAGATCCACGGTCACGGTAGATGACTCAGTCGAGGGGGGTCTGCGGTCGCGGTCCTGTTTTCCATGGTCACGGTCACGATCGTGGTCACAACGGTCGAGGTCGTAGGGTTGAGGTCGCGGTCTCGACAGTCTAGGTCATGATCTGTCTTCTAGCATCGCAGCAGAGCTGTTACCAAGATTGATTCCGCGATCGTGAATGACACCGTGGTCGTGGTGTAAGCCTTGGTTGTGGTCAATCTCGCAATCACGGTGTCAGTTCGAGTCACAGTCGAGGTGGACACCTCAGTCGTGGTCCTACTCACCACGGTCATAGTGGATGGGAATCTAGCTACTGTAAAAATCGTGTGTTGGGGAGAAACCTGGGAGAGTAGATGTCTTTTCAGGTTCGGTGCCTGCAAGTCCCAAAATTAGCTAGTTTGAGAAACTTTAATTATGAAAAGATATAAATTACTAATAGATAAGAAACATGAGTTATTTTGGACATATTAAGGCAATAGAGACATAAAACCATAGATAAATACTTAGCATAAGTACGTAAATTTGGGTGTTATCATGTGTCCATCATGCGTCCTTTCTTTCTTAGGACGTAGCATTCAAGTGGATCTCATACCACTTGACATGCATGGATTTGATGTGATTCTTAGAATGGACACCTTGGAGAAGTATCGAGTAGTTTTGGACTATAGTGCCAAGGTGGTGACGATTCATGATGGAGATGTTTTGTGGATCTTCCAAGGAGATAGGAAGATTCTTCCAATGTGTCTGGTTTCAACTATGATGACAGAGAAGATGATGAGATATGGATGTGAAGCATTCTTGGAACATGTGATAGATACCAAGGCGAGGAGTCCTAGTATCCAGGAAGTGTCAGTTGTTTGTGAGTTTGGGTATGTGTTTCCTGACGAGTTCCCATGTGTACGCCTTCTTAGAGATATTAATTTTGAGATCAATCTGGTTCTCAGTACACAGTCGATAGCAAAGACACCATACAAGATGGCTACAGTTGAGATGCAAGAACTAGAAGCAGTTGTAGGATTTTTTGATGAAGGGATTTATTAGACCGAGCACGTCTTCTTGGGGTGCTCTGTGTTTTCTATGAAGAAGAAAGATGGATCCTATGCATCGACTACCGATGGCTAAACAAGGAGAGGATAAAGAACAATCATCCTTTGTCACAAATAGATGATTTGTTTGATCAGTTGAGGGGTGTTGTAATCTTTTCGAAGATAGATATGAGGTTAGGATATCATCAATTGAGGATTAAGGAAGATGACATATCCAAGTCAGATTTTAGGACTCAATATGGTCACTATGAGTTTTTGGTTATGCCATTTAGGATAACTAATGCACCAACATCGTTGATGGACTTGATGAAAAAGGTGTTCAATCCTTATCTTGAGTAGTTTGTAGTGAGGTTCATCGATGACATCCTAATCTACTCCCAAGATAGACAACAATATGAGCAACATCTACGACATGCGTTGACCTTGTTGAGATCAACATAAGCTATACACTAAGTTTAGCAAGTGCGGGTTTTGGTTGAAGGACGTGTCTTTTCTGGGACACATCATATCTGGCAAAGGTGTGTGTGGATCCCAAGAAGGTTCAATCTATGTTAGAGTGGGAACAACTGAAGACACCGAAGGAAGTCTATAGTTTCCTTGGGTTAGCAGACTACTGCATGAGGTTCATCAAGAACTTCAGTGTAGTGGCGTTACCCCTAACAAAGATGACGAGGAAAAATGTGCCTTTTGTCTAGGATGACAAGTGTCTGCATTCTTTTCAGCTTTTATAGGAGAAGCTGACCAGTGTGCCAGTGTTAGTGTTGTCTGAGCAAGGAAAAGAGTACATAGTCTTATATGATGCGTTAAAGAATGGTTTGGGTTGTATGCTGATGCAAGACAAGAATGTGATTTCTTTTGCTTCACGATAACTTAAGAAACATGAGGATAGTTACCCGATACATGATCTAGAGCTTGCAACAGTGGTCCATGCCTTGAATATTTGGAGGCATTACCTTTATGGTGAGAAGTGTCAGATCTTCACCAACCATAGGAGCCTCAAGTACATCTTTTCACAGTAAGAGTTGAACATGCGGCAGAGACATTGGATGGAGCTGATCAAAGACTATGATTGCACCATAGACTACCATCCAGGGGAGGTGAACGTAGTGGAAAATGCTTTGAGCAAGAACTCTTCTTTGTCATCATCACTGGATGAGGCACAATTATGCTCTTTGGTGTGCCATAAGAAAGACATGTTGGTCTCCTTGTGTTAGATGAATGTGATGCTGGAAGTGTCCTTGTTAGCAGGATTGTTGGCACAACTACAGGTGAAGCCTATGTTGAGACAACACATTTGCACAACATGGTGATATTATGATTCAGCAGATTTGATCAGAGTTAGGTAGTGAGAAGTGTGATGGCTTCCATGAGTTAGATGAGGGAACAATATGTTGCCATGGTAGAATTGTGGTTCTTGATATTGATGACCTGAAGAAGTTGGTTTTGGAAGAGGCTCACTCTTTGATGTACACTATACATCCAAGAAGCACCAAGATGTACCAAAACTTAAGGACTTGTATTGGTGGCCCGGTTTAAAGTGAGATGTAGATGAATTTGTTGTGAAGTGCATAGTGTGTCTGTAGGTTAAGGAAGATCATCAAAATCCTACAAAAACTTTGCAAAAATTGCCTATACTGCAGTGGAAATGGGATCATGTTATGATGGACTTCATGGTTGGACTTCCTAGGACAGCCAAAGGTCATGATTACATATGGGTGATTTTGACAGGTTGATTAAGTCAGTGCATTTTCTTCCTATAAAGACAACGTATATATCTAAGAAGTTGGCACAAATATATGTTGAGGAGATAGTTTGTTTGCATGGTATCACATCTACCATTATGTCAGATAGAGGTCCTCAATTTATCAGTCGCTTTTGGGAGCGTATGCATACAACCATGGGTACGTAGTTGAAATTTAGTACAATGTTTCACCGATAGACAGATGGGGTACACAGTTGAAATTCAGTACAACGTTTCACCCATAGATAGATGGACAATATGAAAGGACTATACAGACTTTAGAAGATATGTGGAGAGCTTGTGTTTTGTAGTTTTTGGGCAGTTGGGATATACATATCAGTTTGATAGAGTTTGAATATAATAACAGTTATCAAAGGAGCATTAATATGGCACCATATGAGGCTTTGTATGGGAGGCATTGCAGATCTCCATTGTGTTGGTATGAGACAGGTGAATATCAACTTTTGGTTCCTGAGCTTGTAAAACATACCACAAAAAAGATAAAGATGATACAACAGTAGTTACAGGAAGCCAAAGATAGGTAGAAATTGTATGTTGATAACATTCATAGGACGTTGGAGTTCCAAGTGGGAGACAAGGTGTATCTCAAGGTCTCTTCTTAGAAAGGCATGTTGAGGTTTGGAAAGAAGGGTAAGTTGGCTCCTAGGTATATGGAACCTTATGTTGTGGTGGCATGCACTGGGAAGGTGTCTTATAAATTGGAGTTGCCACTTGAGTTGCATAGGTTGCATCCAACATTCCATGTTTTGATGTTGAGGAGGTGTTACATTGACACTAAGTTAGTTTTGCAGCCCGTGGAGGTTGAGTTGGATGAGGATGTATCTTATGTGGAAGGTCTTGTATTGATCCTGGATAGGAGGATCAAGAAGTTGAAGAAGAAGGATATCATTTTGGTTAAGGTTTTATGGCATCACCATGGAATGGAGGAAGCCACGTGGGAATTTGAGGAAGAGACACGTAGCAAGTACCCGTCTCTTTTTGCATAGGATTTTGGGGATGAAATCCTTGTTAGGGCTTTATGGTTGTAAGGCTCTTGACCTATCTAAATGATTAAGTGTTCTTTCTTTTCTTAATGATATGTTTGAACCTTAATCTAATCTCTTGAGATGCCTTAATAACATGTGACAAGTTTATGTTTTTAGTTTGGTCCTGTTTGGTTGATGTTTGAGCTAGTTATGCTTGTTTTGGACCAAGTTGCAATTTACCTATGATGAGGGTTTACCTTGCAATTTATCACATGTAGGTTGTGCTTCTTGTGACTTATCATCACGAGAGAGAAACTGATGCTATGAGGCACCTTGTTTGGGCCTTGGTTGATGAGGTGACACCTTGAGGCGATATTAGGGTTTGCTTGAGTTGCATGGTTGTCAATGTCGACGATGTGGTGTTCTCTGAGTGTAGCAACCGATGGCCTTTGTGCCTTGGGTGTGCTTCAAATGAAGCACCTTGTTTTTTATGATTTGCTTCGACCTAGATGTTTTTCCCTTGTCTTTGGTCTCTAGGATTGAGTTATGTTTTAGTGTTTCAACCGTTTGGGTTGAGTGGCATCATTTAGCGGTCACTACAATGCCCTCCCCATCTTTGCTTTGTCTGAAGAGTGTAGTGGACCCTAATGGTCACTACACATCCTTGTTCTTATCACCATATGTCGCGTGCATGTTTTGAGTGGTTGCATGGTCAATTATTTATGGGACAAGTGTCCTTGTGATTCTCTAACATCTTGACACCTCATATCTTTACCTCCCTTATAACCTTGAGTACATAAGCTCTCTATTCTACATACAGGTAATCCTTTTAGCTCTCTTTCTTCCTCTCTTCTCCTTGTGTTTGGCCTTGGAGCTTGGTGGAGCTAGAGAAGTATGATCTTGGAGCTTTGATGGCCGATCATCCTCACATGTGGTGATCTTGAGCTTAATCATCTTCTTGGAGGTGATTCTTGGTGATCTTCCTTCCTAGTAAGTGGTTCTACAACTTTGATTACGTTTTATTATGAAACCCTACCTTTCTTCTTCCCCTCTTGGCCGTGAGACTATGGTCCAACCATGGTGGCTATTCTTTGAGGTTCTTATCTTCAAAAAAGGTTTGAGACTATGGTTTGACCATGGTGGTACCTATATGAGAAGAAGCTCTCTTATTTCTCCTCTTGTTCGGCCTAGGGTTTGAGTTTTCCTCTCTTTGAGCTATCCTTTGACCTTGGTATGTTTTCTTCTTATTGAGGTGACATTGAGGTCGCGGAGTTGTGCAAGTTGGAGATCTTTTTCTTTCTTGGAGGCCGTGGCTTTCAATCTTGATCTTCTTCATAAGGCCGGTTATATAACTTTCCCCTCTTCTATTATTTGCACCATAATCTTGTTTGCATGTTTCTATTCTAATCTCTATAGGGTGAATCTAACATGCTAGATGATGTTTTTATGATATATGGTTTATGACTTTGTAGTATTCTTTCATGGATTACTCTTTCTTCTAAACCCTAATTTCATGTACCCAATTTCAAGTAATGGAGGAGTTGTTGACTCTTACATGGAATATGATCTTTGGGGTTATCATCATAATTATGTGATGTTGGAGGTTTTTGATCTTGTATTTCATGATCTTGACACATGGTTTCTTCTCTCTTATCATGATTTTCCATGTGTGCCATTATGACGTTGGTTTTAGGGTTTTGATGTCCATTTTTTTATGGAGTCTTCCCTCCTTGATAGTGCTTAATGTCCTTGATATTTACCATATGTTTGATCATGGTTTATCTCTATTTTGAGAATGGTTATCTGTTGTTTAGGTAGCCTGACCTTGATGTCTACTACACTCACTTCCATGCTAGTGGTCTCTACAAGTTGTAGGTTGGTGTTGCCGGCGCTACATAGCTACCCTAATCACCCTTAGCCGTTACACCTTGTGCCCTTATTGGTTGCTACACCTTTAAACTTGTTTTGGTTGATACACCTTGATCTTGGTTGATGGTTTCTATGCTTGGTATTTTGTTTCAGTCAAATCACATGATCTTTGTGTAGCGGGTCGCTACACTTGTGCTATTATGGTTTCAACACCTGTTTTGGCTTTGGTTGGTTGATACTCTTTGTGTTGGTTTCAGTCGTAACATCAGCCTTCATTTGATTTTGGTTAATTCATGCATGGTGATGTGTAGCGGGTCGCTACACATGGATGATACCTTGCTTACAATCGCTACCCTGACCTATGCTAATGGTCGCTACACATGAGATATCTTTGATGGTCGCTACACATATCTTAACCATGATGGCCACTACCTATGTATAAATGAATGTTTTCGCCACATCATGAATTATTATTGACCACCATTTAGTTCTATTTGGAGTGATGGATTGAACAATCATAACTATGATGATGACCCTAATATGCTCCAAGAAAGTGGGAGATGGTGTATCTAGGGTTATATGATGATTATTGAATTTGAAACCCTAATCAGTTACATGGTAAAACCCTAACCCTAATTCTCAAATGTAGATTATAATTGTTGAGTTTGCTTGAGTAATTAGCATGAGATGATATTTTCTCTCTCCTACTTGTGTGACTCTAACCTAGCAGGTGTAACTGAATGACATAGCTAGTGAATGCTATGGTGTGATTTATGTGACACGGGGTGAATGGTTATGAGCCTTGTTAAGGAATGATGAGATGATAATGATGTGTTTTGGGTCTCATGACCTGGAAGAGGCTTAATGCCTACATTAGAGGTGACATTCTCTAGTAATGAGATGAGGGATTGCTATCCCCTAATGATGAGATAATGTTTATGACTTGTATGGTAGTGGCATCAAGTGATGATGTGACAAGTTTATGCTTCATACATTTTATTTCTTTTGAAGTTGTAATATACCTTATCTTTATAGAAATTATTTAGGGTTTGTATGTTGTAACTTGATAAGTGCTAAAAGACACTCAATTGGCTTAACTAATCAAGTGAAACCCTAATCAAGTAGTTTTCATGTGCCATACATCCAACTTCAACGTCAATACTTGTTGGATGGTGAAACAAGTTTTCCCTTAGTAGAAGCTTGGAGTCGTATACTGTTGAGTATATGCATTCCATAGGATTGGATGCAGTCATACCCTAGAAGGAGAACGGTCAAGGGCATATCTCAATAATGTGATTCAGAATATATATATATATATATTTATATATACATATATATATATATACATATATATACATACATACATACATATACATATACATATATGTATATGATATTATATGATATGATTTGAGGATGGATGCGGTCAAGCCTCAGAAGGAATGCATTTGTGGTCGTAACTTAGTCTTCACTAGTGTTGTGCCTATATATCAAGGTAGATTAGGGTGTTCTGCATTTGGACTTTATATGTCAATGCGGTGGACTCGGACTGACTGAGGGTGTAGGAGATCAGAGGATTCCTGCTCCTCCTAGATCTTGTATGACACTAATTTCAACTTAGTAGTGGTCAGTTGGAGCATGAGTGGTATACCTCATCTCCTTAAGGCATGATAAAAGATGTAATACAGATGTGTAGTATACTTTCTTAGGGTTAAACATGACTCACATTGGATGACCCTTTGCCTTATACCTTGTACTAATTTCTAGAATTATAACACAGTAAGAGAGATCAACCGTTATGCATATTATTCATATTCCTTTTTAAAGTATAATATATTCTACTTCTCAATTTTAGATGCCTAAATTTCTTAAATAATGGTAACTGCTTTACTCATATCATTTAGCTGAATCTGCTCATCTTGAACTTAATGCTATCTACCTACTTTTATCTATTTGTTCTTATAATAGATGTTGGTGGAGATTTATCTCTCTCATTCGGATGTTGGTCTTACTCTGTGGGTTTCCATATCTTTTAGGTGGTCGTACACGATGGGGTAGAGATTGTGCGGTTGAGGTAGAGAAGCAAGAGGAGCAGTAGTTGTTGAAGGTTGGACATGTTGCTAGTCTTTTGTAGTAGAGTCCTATGTGTCGTTCTTATACTCTCAAGTCCTTGGGGTGTTTTGTATACTTTATATATCGATATGAGGTTTTGGTAGTAGTCCATGTTTGTATAGATATGGCTTGTATATGTAAACAAGTTCTTATATGTAATAGGTTTGTGGCATGATGGCCACTGAATAGTGATGTGTACATCTTTATGACATGTTATGTAATGCATGTGGCAATGTTTATGAACTTATATGTTATATGTATCAACTTGAGATGCTTTGATGTGATTGGTTTAGATTTATCATATTTTCTTGCAATCTAGATTATTAGCTTTAATTTTATGCTTCATTTTGAGAAATCTTGTTTTGTGAGGTGATGGGTGTTACATAGAAGTACAAAGGTTATCCCGACGTAGCCAATGATCTTTCTTTATCCTTCTTTTGAACCCCACCAAAACTGTGCAATCATATTATTGATCTCATCTACGAGTCATTTATTAGCTTGAATATGCTAATGAAATAGGTTCGTATTATATGTATAATTGTTTTAATCAATACCTCTTTTCCAAGTCTAGATAAGAACTTCCAACCTTGGATCTTCTTCTAAATCATGTCTTTGATTGAGGCAAAGCTGCTTTTTAGACCTTTCCATGGCTGTGGGAATTCCTAAATTTTTGCATGCCTATCAACTTCTGCAACATGAAGAGATGAAGTGATGGCGCCCCTTGTCTTCTCACTGGTGTTTCCTCTAAAGGAGACTTCCAATTTGTTGTAATTGATCTTATATCTAGATTCTCTCATATAGGCTGAAAATCTCAGCTATTATAGATCAATTTTTGGTAGTTGTATGTGAGAAAATGATACTATCATCAATGAAAAATAGGTGAGATATCTAGGGTGAGTGCTTGATCACCTTATATTGATGTAGTTTATTTTCCTACGTAGCTTTAAGAATAGAAAAAGGAAGCAATTTAGCACACAAAAAAGAAAAAGGTAGGGAGATATGGGTCACCTTAGCATAGCCCTCTTGTCGTATTTGTAAATTTCTTCCTGGTCCCATTGATAATAGAATATTGTGACATTGGATATGGACTTTCTCACTTTAAATATCCACTAAAAAGGTTAGCCCATTCTTTTCTAGGAATCTCTCTAGAAAATAACAATTAATTTTGTTGTATGCCTTGCTCACGTTGAGCTTCATAGCCATGAATCCTTCTTTATCTTTTTCTGGTGCCTCATAATGTGAAAAAGTACATATGCTATAAGGGCATCATCTGTAATCATCTTGCCATTAATAAAAGAACTTTGCTTTTCAGACATGATCACATACAAAAGGGGTTCACTCTATTTACCATCATTTTCATAATGACTTTGTAGGAGATGTTACACAGGCTTATTTGTGGGTTCCTGGATCTTCATAATCAACACTATGTTTGTCTTGCCAATCTCTCTAATGTTTGTCTCCTATGTCACCAATCTTTGATGAAACTCGTTAAGTTTTTACTCACAATATCCCAATGCTTTTGGTAGAAGACTACCTTCATCCCATGCAGCCGGTGTGCCTTGTTTGGGTGCATTTAGTTGAGAGCGGCTTCAATTTCCTCCATACTAGGAAACTTATCAAAAACACCTCTTTCAACCTCAGTAATAATGGGGGGCATTACTCTAATAAACTCTTCAATTCCAACCTGGGATAGAGGAAGCCAAAACTTATCAAAGAAGGCATTAATAACCTTGACTACTTTGTATCACTCTATTTCTCACTTGTCACCCTCATTAAACAACCCCATTACGGTATTCCTATTTTTCCTCTGGCTAGCTTTATGATGGAAATACATTGTATTCTTATCTCCATCCCTCATTTCATTGGTGCAGGTGTAGGGAAATATGGCTGTAGAGAAGGCAGCGGAAACAAAAATTTAACTACCATATTCCCCTTATAATAGTAGATCACATCAATAATTATATAACATGAAGGATGGTTTCTAGGATATACCTGATCCTGGAGTAAGTCCAATGACAATCTCCTCATTTTAGTATGTGCCTTTCTTCAAGTCACACTCGAACATCATTTGCAGTAGCTCTTAGTTGATCACCACAGATGGTAGCTTGACATTGTCCTCCTAACGAGAAAAGCTCCTCGCCTCTAGAGTAGTCCACACAGACCACCTAAAACTCCTATCGTTCTAGAAGAATAGACATAAAGGAGTTGTCTCTTCATGTTGGTGTACTAGCACCAACTTTCTCTCCCACAATTGTTCTCCCTTGCTATATCTCCCTTTATCGGGTAGGACTTTCTCGGGTTATCTCAGTTACCGCAATCAGATAAGACAACAATTGTCAGAGGTAATTGAGTTGTTTCTTAGAAGCCCTAGTACCCCTCTATTTATAGGAGGGTTAGGGTCAGGGTTTCCAATGTGTGCGAGAGTGGAAGGGATAAGGATTTCCCAAATTTTTGCAACCTATGAGAGGAAAAACGATCAGTTCATAGGTGAACTAATCCTTTGGCATATGAGCCGATCAGCTCAACCCTTGAACAAATCATTTCATAATGTTTCCCAACCGAAATTGTTTTGGAAATTATAATTCAATTAATGCACAACATGATGCCAACACTAATCCTTGATGAAATCGAATTGATCCATGAACCAGACAGTTCATCACATGAACCGGTCGTTTGATGACCTTGATCTGATAGTTTCACTCAGTAAACCAGTCAATTCATTCCCTGGCTCATCTAGAATTTAGTCAATGTAATTTCCAATCAACCTGATATTCTAACTGATCGGTTCAACACTTGAACTGGTCAGTTCAGAGTTAGTTAATCAATTTTTGTTTAAATTGAATACCTAAACACTTTACTAATCAAGTTAAATATCATTCATGATCAAATTCCTATTCCAGGTGTATCCTAAGTGTGTGACTCTACATGTTCCAAGTTACACTGGCAGTGAATGTCCATAACTAGTTTATGACATCACAATCAAAGAGTGGTATCTAGCAACACATCATTGCTACCTAAGTAAATGGAAAGTTGGAGAATGAATTCAACCTAAAATCTTGATTGGTATTATAGGGTTTGTATAGTTCCTTTGTCACTGATATCCAGATTGAACTCGAGGCATGGAATAGTCATCCTCTTCAACATTCAATCTCTATTCCTTGAACTAGAGCATACAATCTAATATATATGCAAGCTCAATATCACATACTAACTCACATGTGCATGTCCATGCATTTCTCAATCTTGCTTATCAAGAGGCTGGGGGTAGGGATAGTAAAGTAGGCAACAAATGGTCCAGGGATCCATTTGTCAATATATCATCCTTGTGGATATGATACTCTTGTAGAAGTGACAAATCCCATCTACATCACTCATAATCATCAGATATCATACTCTTGTAGAAGTGACAAATCCCATCTACATCACTCACAATCATCCCCATGTGTCACAGTGCATCAGATCATCACCTTTATGGCAACCCTTCTTCTAGGTCACGGTGGATGATGTCGAAGTACATTGAACGACATGTGATGAGTTTAGTGATTTTAGGTGTAAGAACCAAAATCACCACCAACACTATGAGAGATGATTATGACTACCATGTAATAGTTTCCATGTGTCACTCTCATGGTGGGTCTGTCTGACAAATTATTCTCTAACATGTATCTATGTGTTTGGTTTGATATCACATATCATGATCGATGATATTTTGTCATCAACCAACACACACTATAGTCTTATGTGTTATTGTTGTCTATTAGTCTTCCACAATAACATCCAACCAAAGGGACATAACAAGAAAGTACACTCTTGTCATCTGTATGATCTCATTGCTTAGGTCATCAACCTGAAGGCATACTTCATTGAGTAATATCATTCTTTAGACACTTATTATATTAAATCAGTATCTCATAACTGGATAAAATAGAATCAATTGGAAGATTTCCTTTATCATTAATCAAATCATTTACACGTTATGCCAATACAATCATCATATGATTGGCTCTCTGGGCATACATATTAACAGACTCCCAGTTGCACTTAGAGCCAATCACCCATGAACTTTATCCCAAGTGATCTAACATGACCATCATGCTTCTACTGTGAAAGTGCTTTTGTCAAAGGGTCAGCAACATTGCTCTCAGTTGGTACTCTACAAATCTGCACATGTCCTCACTATACGATCTCTCGTATGATATGAAACTGCCTTTGTATATGCTTGGAACCCTGATGTGATCTAGGTTCCTTAGCTTGCACAATAGCTCCATTCTTGTCACAATATAGATCAATTGCATCGATGATGCTTAGAACCACCCCAAGTTAAGAAATGAACTTCTTGAATCAAAATAGCCTCATTTTCTACATTCGATGAAACAATATACTCAAACTATCTCTTGCTTGGAACTCTTCCAGCTCACAACTCCGTTGTTAAGGCAAAACATAAATCCTAATTGTGATCAATAATCATCTTTGCCAGTTTGGAAGATTGCATCAGTGTAATCCTTTACCACCAACTCTTCCTCTCCATCGTAGACAAGGAACTGATCCTTATTTCTTCTCAAGTAATTAAGGATGTTCTTCACGACTGTCTAGTGAGCATCACCTAGATCTGACTGATATCTACTCATCATGCTCAAGGCATATGAGACATCAGGATGAGTACATAACATTGCATACATGATGGATCCAATTACAGATGCAAATGGAGTCCTACTCATGTGTTCCCTTTCTTCACAAGAACTGGATCACTAATCTCTAGAGATGGAAACTCCATGAGACATGGGAGGGTTTCCTCTCTTTGAGTCCTCCATATTGAACCTGTTCAACACTTTATCAATGTATGTGCTCTGACTTAGTCCAAGAATCCTTCTATATCTATCTCTATAGATATTGATTCCTAATATATATGATGCTTCACTTAAGAACTTTATAGAGGATGCATTTCTAAGATAGGTCTTTACCATATGTAAAGTTGGGATGTCATTCCCCATCAATAGTATGTCATCTACATACAATATGAGGAATACAATCATGGTCCCACTAACCTTATTGTACACACAAGATTCATGTTCATTTTGACAAAAGCCAAACTCTTTGACTGTTTCGTCAAATTGAAGATTCCATCTTTGAGATGCTTGCTTCAATCCATAGATTGACCTTTGTAGCTCACATAATTTATTTGCATCCTTTGGATTTATAAAACCATCAAGTTGTGTCATGTACTCATCCTCAAGAAGATTCCCATTAAGGAATGTGGTTTTAACATCCACCTGCCAAATCTCATAATCATGATAAACTACAACTACAAGCATGATCCTAATGGACTTAACCATGGAAACTGGAGAAAAGGTTTCATCATAATCAACACCTTGAACTTGTCTGAAACCCTTTGCAACTAATCTGCCCTTATAGGTTAGTACTTTACCAATCATGTTTGTCTTTTTCTTGAAGACCCATTTACACGCTATGGCTTTTACCCCTTTAGGTGGATCCAACAAGGTCCATACCTAGTTGGTGTACATGGATTCCATCTCAGATCTTATGGCCTCAAGCCATTTCTCAGACTTTGGTCCCTTAGTAGATTATAAATAGGTTGTTGCCTCATCGTCTATGACCAACTCACCGCCTTCCTGAGTCACAAGATAACCAAATCTTTCAGGTTGAAGGTGTGTCCTACTAGATTTATGAGGTTCTTATGTCACTTGAGGAATTTGAGATTCCACAACGACTTCTGATTCTCCTTGTCCTCTTGTACATCTATTGGTGCAATGTTTTCTTGTTGGTCTTGAGCCTCTTCGAGTTCTACTTTCCTCCCACATATTTCTTTGGAATAAATTCCTTTTCTAGGAATGCATCATCTCTGGCAACAAGCACTTTGTTGTCAAATATGGTATAAAAGTAATATCTATTTATTTCCTTATGATATCCAACAAAATAAAATTTATAAGATTGGGGTCCAAGCTTTTCAGGAAACTAATTTCTCACATAAGATTCACAACCCCAAATCTTCATAAAAGAGACATTGTGATACTTCCCATACCATATCTCATATGGTGTCTGTTGAACCAATTTAGATGGTACCTAGTTTAGTGTAAACACAATGGTTTCAAGAGTAAAATCCCAAAAGGTAATCAGAAGTTTTGATCACACCATATCTAGCAATGTGTGATTCCTTCTTTTTGATACACCATTATGCTAAGGTGTTCTAAGTGGAGTCGATTGTGATATAATGCCATAGGCTCACAGAAGGTCCTCAAATTCTTAGCTTAAGTATTCTCCACATCGATCAGAATGAAGTATCTTTATACTTTTTCCAAGTTGGTTATGTACTTCATTTATGAAATCCTTGAACTTTTCAAGGGTTTCCGACTTATGTTTCATTAGGTAAACATAGACATACCTACCAAAGTCATCAGTGAAGGTAATGAAGTACTGATACCACCTCTAATAGTTGTTCTAAAAGGCTTGCATCCATTAGTATGTTTGAGTCCTAATAGATAACTAGCCCTCTCATTGTTACCAGTGAAAGGAGTCTTGGTCATCTTGCCCGACAAATAATATTCACATGTCTCTATTGATTCGAAATAAAAAGTGTCCAGATAGCCATCTTTATGGAGTCTATATATGTGACTATCATTTATGTGCCCTAGATGATAATGCCAAAGATATGTTTTGTTTGAGTTGTTGAGTTTGGTCTTTGGGTATTTATGTTATAAATGCCCATTTTTAGATCTAGCAAATAAATACCAAAAGACATTGGGGCACTACCATAAAAGATCCCATATTTAGAAATAGAACATCAACCATACTTAATATGAAATTCATACTCATCCTTGTCCATACAAGATACATAAATGATATTTCTATTTATGGCAGGTACATAATAACAGTTCATTAGCTCTACTACAAGCCATGTTGGCAGAGATAAATTATAGGTTCCAACCACAGTGGAAAAAACTCTTGATCCATTTACAACTTGTAGTTCAACCTCACCCTTTATTAAAGGCTTACTTCTTTTCAGATCATGCATATTGAGCATATGTGAGATTCACATCCAATATATATTACCCAAGATGAAGAAGTAGATAAGTTTATTGCAATAAAGTATATATCTAAAGTGAAAATCTATATCCCCATCTTCTTCTTCCTAAAAGCCTTCAAGTATAAAGAAAAAATTCCTCTTGTACTTTTCTTTCTCCTTGTCTTGAGTGTTGAAGATTTGGATTTATGCTTAGCCTCAAAACTCTTCATGGCCTTGCTTTCATCCTTGGACTTTTCTCTACTGATCATCATTATAGATTTGTCCTTTTTCATTCTTGCTCTAGCATTGATCAGCATGCTAAGAAAATATGACAATAGTCTGGCCATGTTATTTAAGTCGTAACACTCGATAAAATGGCTATATGATTCAGGAAATTATTGCAGAATCATATACGTGGCAAACTCTTGGTTCAAATAGAATCCCAGTTCTTCTAGATGTTCTAAATGTTCAATGATATTGAGCACATGGGTCTCTATTAGGTCTCACTCTGTCATCTTACACTCAAAGAGTTCCTTTGAGACCTTGTACCTTTCTCACTTTGTGAGATAATGGTTCAGATTCTTAACATGTGTTACCATCTTTAGTATCCCCATATCTTCACACTCTCATGCAACTCATAGTTCATGCATCTTAGCATAAGGTGCTTTATGTCTAAGGCGTTGTTGGCATTCTTCTAGTAAGCATCCAACTCAGCCCTAGGCGCATCAAGAATAGGTATTTTTGGCACTGGTGTTGCTAGGACATAGAGCTTATGCTCTTATGCTCATCATTGAGAACTCCTCTCAAAGTCCAAAACTAGTTTTGGAAATTTGTCCCGACAAGTTTGTCCTTGCTAAGAACATATCACAACAACGATTTGATTGTCATTTTATTTTACAAGAAAAATTGCATTTCATCAAAAACACTTTTGATTTAATTTGATTTGAATAATATTTGACAATATTTAATTATGCCTTTAATTAATTACCTCTTTCACTATTTTATTCAAATTGATAGCCCTCACATATCAATTTGGAAGATTGTAACATACAACTTCTAGTGAGCCAAGATCCAAAACAATTGAATTATTACTTGACCAACACCAGCGTCCACAATCCATTATTAAGGTAGGCAACATTTGCAAATTACATCTTATGCATTTCTTGGAAATGACATGAGAAAATCTTTGCCATACTCATATGCATGGTTCTAGGTGCTTAATCTCATTAAGGACACACACTTAAGCTTGACCCAAAAACCAACACGATAGTAATGCACCCTTCTTGGTATGCCCACATAAATACCATCACACTTCCATGAGATGGACAACTAGCACACCACGCTTGGCATGCCCCCGCATAGTTGATCAAGCCTTTCATGTGTGCTGCTAATGGAAAACATCTTAGACTTAATATATTATTGAAGGAGTTTTTTTATGTATAATTACATATACATATCCAATCACCACATACTTATAGTACACATAGTATACATTCTATATCCCACAAACAAAAACATGCAATAAACACAAGCGGTTGTTATGACTATTCTACTATAATTCCTTAGAGCCACAAGGAATTACCACCACCTAGGGTCTATATTTCATGCAAAAACATGTTTGTTGATGAAGATCTGTGCTTGCCAATCTGGTTGATCGATTCAACCCTTAAACTGATCAGCTCGCCTCCTCATTGATCAGTTGGTCGTCTCCCCGCTCGCTTGGTCTTTGGTCCACCATCTTCTGGATCCTTCCGTCGATTGGTTAGACCCCTATTGTCAGTCCTTCATGGTCCTCCAACCGGTCAGCTCATCTTCTAAAATGGGCACCTCATCTTCTTCATCATAGCAATAATTAAGCTATCCTAATGCAATTACATATTACATGATAAAAGAGAAACCTTAAATTATGTACGTGGAGAGCATAGGTAGGAGACAATAATAATTTTACAATTGGAAGATAAGGTAGAAGCTCGGTATGTAAAATGAGATAAAATAGGAATAAACAAACACAACCACCATGCACATATATTTAGGGTTATTGGCCATAACCACGTGACACATCCACCATCAAAACTAGCTTTTAGGGATACATGTGTAAATTGCATATATATGTGTGTATATATATATATATATATATATATATAGAGAGAGAGAGAGAGAGAGTCAGGCTAGAATACACTCGAGTGTACATATCATGCCGTACACCCCAATGGTGTTTGCCTATCTAGACCATGTTTTTCCAAAATCTAATCCATTGATCTTCATGGTTATAATAATATTAGGACACATACAAAATTTGAGGTCATTTGGATGAGTGTAAGTCACTCATCCATGGGAAACAAAATCAACACACAAAGCTAATTTGAAATGCCTGATTTTTGCATCCTTTAGATGCATGACCTATAAGTGTCCAAATGAGCTAACATTTATTATATAGTATCTTATAATGATAATTAAGAAGATCAACAGTTTATATTTTTCAAAAATTTACTACATCTTCAAAAATGACTGAGGTGTACGGTGCCTCCGGAACACTCGAGTATACACTAGCCTGACTCTCTCTCTCTATCTCTCTCTCTCTCTCTCTCTATATATATATATATATATATATATATATATATATATATATATATATATATAAGTTTGAGGTTGTACATGATATTTAATCATATATGCACATTAATTAGTTTAAGTATTTGCATCGTATGCACTAAATAAAAAAAACAAAATATGATCATATCGATTATCCCAAAACATAGTAAATTGACGTGGCTCTGATACCACTATATGGAAATATGGAAGCAGAGATGGCAACGAAAACAAAATGTAACTGTCATATTCACCTTATAACAATAGATCATGTCAAAAACTATATAATGGGAAGGATAGTTTCGAGGATATACTTGGTCTTTGAGCAAGTCTAGCGACAATCTCCTCATTGTAGTATGTGCCTTTTTTCAAGTTGCACTCGAACAACGTCTGCATATGCTCCTGGTTGATCACCACATATGACAGCTTGATGTTGTCCTCCTAGTGGGAAAATCTCCTCACCTCTAGAGTAGTCCACATGGACCACCTAGAACTCGTGTTGTTCAAGAAGAATAGACAGAAAAGAGTTTTCCCTTCACGTTGGTGTACTAGCACCAACTTTCTCTCCCATAATTGTTCTCCCTTGCTATCCATCCCTTTATCGAGTAGGACTTGCTCAGGTTCTCTCAGTTACCACCACCAGAGAAGACAACAATAGTTAGAGGCAATTGAGTTGTTTCTTAGAATCCCCAATACCCCTCTATTTATAAGAGGGTCAGAGTCAGGTTCCTAGTATGTGAGGGAGTGGAAGGGACTAGGATTTCATGAATTTTCACAACCTGCAAGCAGCAAAATGATTGGTTCATAGATGAACTGATTAGTTGGCATGTGAGCTGATTAGTTTAACCCTTGAACTAGTTTTTTCATCATGTTTTGCAATCACAATTTATTAGTAATTATAATTCAGTTAATGCACAACATGACGTCAGTACTAATCCTTGATGCAATCGAATTGATCCATGAACTAAGAGGTTCATCACATGAACACACTATTTGATGACCTTGATCCAACCATTTCGCTCAGTGAACCAGTCGGTTCATGTCCTAGCTCATCCAAAATTCAGCCAATGCAATTTCCAATCAACCTGACATTCCAACTGATCGGCTCAACACTTGAACCGGGCAGTTTAGAATTTAGTCAGTCAATGTTTGTTTAAATTGAATACCTAAACACTTTAGTAATCAATTTAAACATCATTCATGATCAAACTCCTATTCCAAGTGTCTCCTAAGTGTGTGACCCTATAGGTTCCAAGTTACACTGGAAGTGAATGTCCATAACTAGTTCATGACATCACAAGCAAAGAGCTGTATCTAGAAGCACATCATTGCTACTCAAGTAAATGGAAAGTTGGAGAACAATTTTAACCTACAATATGTGATTGGAGTTATAGTGTTTGTATAGTTCCTTTGTCACTAATATCCAGAGTGCACTTGAGGCATGGAATAGTCATCCTCTTCAACATTCTAACTATGTTCCTTGAACTAGAGCATACTGTGTGAGATATATGTAAGCTCAATATCACATATTGATTCACATGTGCATGACCATGTATTTATCAGTCACACTTATCAAGTGGCTAGGATATCATACTCATGTAGGAGGGACAAATCCCATATACATCACTCACAATCATTCCCATGTTTCACAGTGGATTTGATCATCACTTTTATGGCAACCCTTATTCAAGGTTGCGCTGGATGATGTCAAAGTACACTGAACGACATGCGATGAGTGTAGTGATTAGGTCTAAGAACCACAATCATCACCAACACTATGAGAGATGATTCTGACTACCATGTAATGGTTACCATGTGTCACTCTCATGGTGGGTCTGTTCGACACACTGCTCTGTAACAAGTATCTATGTGTTTAATCTGATATCGCATATCATGACTGATGAGATTTTATCATCAACCAATGCACACTCTAGTCTTATGTGTTATTGTTGTGTATTAGCCTTCTAGAATAACATCTGACTAGGGACATAACAAGAATGTATACTCTTATCTGTATGATCTCATTGTTCAAGTCATCAACCCAAATATATACTTCATTGAGTAATATTGTTATTTCGACATTTATTATGTTACATCGTTATCTCATAACTAAATATAATAGAATAAATTGGAAGGCTGACTTTATCGTTAATCAAATCATTTACAAGTTATGCTAATACAATCATCATGTGATTGGCTCTCTGGGCATACATACCAACAATGGGCTTGCACATGCCAATAGTTTTCCTCCTATCTCTATAATTCTTGTAGCTCTATATACAACATATTCCATTCAGCTATCATATCTTCACAGAGTGGTATCCCATGTACTCTCTGTAGATCTTTCTCATTCTTCTTCATCTTTTTTTGAGACACCAAACTTGATGGATGCCCATGCATCAAATTTATCCACAAAATGTTCAGTATGTGCATGCAGACCGATCTACATGCTTACATTCGATGCTCTTTCAGTGACTTCTCTACATTCATGGGATAAAATCCACAATCTGACAAATCTAAATCTCCATTTCTCAGTCTAGTATTTCTTACCTTTCTCTATCCATAATAAGATTGGTGCATCATCTGATGTGTGGATAGGGAAATTACTAACCTTTTTCACCAGAAACAACTCTTTCAATCTCTCATCAGCTAGAAACCTATCCAGTCATTCATGCATCATACTATGTGTTTCCTCGCCTCAAAGTAAATATGCTTCATGAATACCCCCAAGTCCCTCATATTGCAATTATCCATGGCTTCCCTAAAATAGTGCATATGCCACTCACTTCTCAGTTGTCCCTCATCTTTTTCAAGGTTGAAAATTATTCCATTGATATGTTCTCATGTGATCATAGGTATGCTAGAAGATAAACAAACCAATCAGATAAGATCCTAGGTATCGTGCCTTTCATGAACTTCACCCAAGCCATATAAGCCTAGGAACCCAAACTTGTCACTATGTCCCTATTCCCCAATCTCTGCATGGATGTGGTGGTTAGAAAAAGACATCACTATCACCCCCTCTCCTCTCCACCATAGTCCCAAGCCTCTTGACCTACCTCCACTATTAACACCAATGTAAAAATTGAAACCACAACTTCTTTTGACATTTTCCAGTTCATTTTTGTTTGTCATGGTCTCCATGACAAAGATAATGTTGGGCTTATATCTCCAACATTTGGATGTGAGAGAGGATACCTTCCTAGGGTTTCCCATTCCCTGGACATACCATCATAGGATTTTCATTAATGTTCATGAGTCAGGACACCGTCATGATGCCCTACTTGCTTTCTTTCTTAAGCAGTCATAATACTTTCCCCACAAGCTCTTTTATCCACTTTGTCTTTAGTGAGTTCTACCTCGATGTCCACACATGTACCTTCTTTTAATCTATTTCTTCTCCTCATACTTGGGTCATTTCTATTGCTTTTATCTTCTATTAGTGTGTTCTAATATTGTCTACCACTCTTGTGAATATTTTCTTCTTCTTCATGACTCCGTGATTGACATTGCTGCTAGCTCCCAGATTAAATGGCAAGACGTGAGGTCTCTGCGTATGTTGTAGAATGTAAAAAGCTACAACATCTACATTGCAAGGGGTGTGGTGATGAGAAAGGGGATCTTCAGGTTCACTAGGTGAATGGGATGGATGGGAGGACGTCTGAGTAGTTGTTTTGGTTTAAGTACTAGTGTATTAAGATGGTGGACTAGTGTGGGTGATTGGATGGATTGGTGGTGTATGAGTTGTTACAGGGAGTTTGAGTGGTTGGGTGGCTTGGATTGTTGGATGGGTATGTAGGGAGGACGGGTGTAGGTGTATGGGAGTGGGTGTTTTTATCACCACTGGGGGATTTTTGGTTGCGTTGTTTGTAATAGGATGTCATTAATGTTGGGTAGAAATCTGTGTATAAATGTTCTGACCCCTCACCATCTTACCTTTGTCGTTGTCTAGATTAGGGATGTTGTATTTGTTCTAATTTTTGTCATCTCCCTTCTTCAATCAAACCTTTCGTGTTGTGGCTAGATCTCTGTCGCCATCATTGCCTTCCTCGATGGGTAGTTATAGTATCTTCACAAAAACTTCTTAAAACACCTTCAAGGAACCCAAACTCTCTTGAACTAAATCAACACTTTGCTCATCCTCTATGAGTCTATTGTCTCCTTCACTACCAAACCTATTTCTCCACTTCTCACATGTGGCTTCCTTGTGAAAGATAAGGTTTTGGTTTTTCTCTCCCTACCAAAAGGTTCTTATTTGATGGTCATTGCTATAATTGAATGGGTGAAGCTTTAATCCATGGTCCCCAAGTTTGTGGTCTTTGTTCATTCTTGTCATATTCCTTATAGTCTCAATCTATATGACCTATGATGCCACATAGATAATAGAAAGAGGGGAGCCTTTCATATCATGCCTCTATTGTGACCATATTTCCTTAATATCTTAGATCTTGTTGCCGCTTTATAGGTTGTGTGATGTCCATAGAAACCCTAAATCTACAAAATTCATCCCAGCCACGATCTTGTTGATTAGTCGTGTTTACCTCACCAATATTGTTGGAAATAACATGCATCACCTACATTGATCTATATCCCAGGGGTAATTTATATAGAAGAATTTAGAAGGGGATATGCATAGGGAAATCTCTTAAGGTGTATCCTTGGGTTTGATCTCCTTGGTTATTAATATATGATTATCAAAATTCTAAGCTCCTATTCTACCTCCTTTTTGTCTTATCAATGTAGAAACTAGATTATGAAAAGGTTACTTGCTATCTGTTTGAAACGGTCTTCCTTCTTCAATGCCCATGCAGGTAACATGGTCCTCTTAAATGATGGAAAGTTGTATGACCTATCCGATGCCAGTTTGCCAATCAACCTCGAATCTATGTGGTCATTTTTTGTTGAGTCACTTCCTTCTTGATGTTGAGAATGTCTTCTTCTTCTGTCACATTTTGTACTATGAGCGAGGAATATCTTTGTGTTTTTTCTTCATCCATATGACCTAGAGAGTACCTGCAAAGAAATAGGGGGAAGGGACGATAGATGATGGAGGGGTTCACACATGTCACCAATGCCCTAGGTCACAAAACCCTAAACGAAGAGAAGACATGAGTTTTGATGCTTTGGTGAGTACATACCTGATCCTAGGCAGATTTGTGAAAGGGTGGGAATGAAGAGAGGTTGTGTAGGGTTGTGTAGAAAATCAAATTAGATTTGACCAAACTAGCTAGTTTTGTTTGGATAAGCATTGTATTCAAATTTGGTTTGAAAATTTATAGTCTGGTCAAGTGTGGTAGTATCTTAGGTTAGAAAAAAACTCAACCAACAACATAAAATTGAGTATAATTGATATAAAAATATAAACATAGCAACTAGATAGATATACATTTTTGTTCTACCATTTGTAATATGCACTTTACAAATGTATATCAACATTGGACTAACTACCTCAACATTTTTTTGGTTAAGAACCATAATTCGAAACACTAAGTTGAAAAGCCTACAGTGGAAATGTAGTAACCTAATTTTATTTTGTTTGTGATATATGCCCACTCCCTCCTTAATTTGGTAGGTATCTGATCCTTGAACATGCTTGTGAAATTTAAGAGAATAGGTTTTATGGAATCTTCTACGATCAAGTGAAGAAATAGTTTACTTAATAAATTTGATTTTTAGCAGAATTTAATCGAGCTAGACCACAATATTGTGATCAAGTTGAGTTGTCTCTGGGACCTAGAAAAATTCAATTTGGTATGGGAAGAAAAATTAGTTCAGTATGTATAGTCTAGCCTACAGATTTAGGGTAAAGTTAGACTTACCCTGATCATGCACGTGCCTAACCAATTGCAATGTGTAAGGAAGTTGTGGATTTCTTTGATGCTACACATTAGAATATAAAAACTTAGAATGGAGCCATGCGACAACTAAATAAAAGCACATCATGATTTAAATTGAGGACAATATAATATTTTTATTATGAATCAGTGTTAGATGTGATCACTACTTCTAATATGATATGTAACTAAAATTTTGGGCAAAGTACAAATTAGGTCCTCATATTTGTTCAAAGAACTACATCACTCCTAGACTATTTTATGTTATAGAGAGTCCTGAAAACATAATATACATGATTGATTAATGCTACAATGTGATGCATCCAATATAAAAATTTAGATACTCTAATCCCATATGATTCCTTCATACCCTTCAAATCCATTATGTTAATCAATCATCATGTCATAAATATACTTATTGTAACACTACCACAAACAGGTCAAACTTCATATAGTTTCATGCAACATCTACTTAGTATGAAATGAATTAGGGTGTAATACTATTTTATACACACACCCCCCACATATATATACATGTGTGGGTGCATATATATAGGTGTGTGTGTGTGTTTGTGTCTATGTGAATATATGTGTCCATTATTGGAAACCACACCATTATTTTATGTGTTCCTCTCTTACTCCCTAATTTTTTGCTCTCACTCTTTTTAAACTTCAACCTTCATCCAAAGAAAAATTAAGCTGAGACGCTAGAAAAACCTCCATTCTTATTTATTGGTCGATGATGAAAATTCTTGTCAAGTGGAGTCATTAAATTCTTCATCATATGACTTCATTTGACACTGCCCAAATACCCAAGATGTTGGCCCTCCCTATTATATGTGGTGTGTTATAAAAACTACCTCCTAGTTCATTTTCATTGACTTGAAGTATTCATCCAGTAGGAAAGTAACATTAATAAACACTCCTGCTCAAGAACAACCTCAATCCCAAATCTGTGCACTTCCTCCATCAACTTCTATGAACATCATTTATGTTTAAACTGAGTAGACCATGAGATATGTGACATGTCAAAATGTATATTTGAAGAGAGGACTGATTATCTTTATCAAGTCCAAAATCATATTCATCAATATATATCCCACATCATGAGAAACATGAACTTAAGTTGATCCTATCCACCTTCTTCTTACCCTAATCCTTGCACACCCTTCTCTTCTACCTAAATTTGTGCTTCTTATGCATGTGATCACTAATATTCCCAGGCATCCCATCTAATCGAGACATCTTCTCCATTTCCACTTGATGCGTGCTCTTTTTAATTTCATTCACATGAACCCCTAGACTTACCTTATGGTGGCATGCCTATTGAGCTGAATGAATTGAATTGGCCTAAGTTCCTACCTTTGCACGAGACAATGACTCAGTGATCAATGATATGATGACTTGGGACCAAATTGAAGAGAGCCATCAATCATGAAACTAAGGAAATGATAATGAAGAGATGGAAGAAGGGAAGAATAAGAATAAGGAGAAGGAGAATAAGGGGAAGATGATTAGATTGATGTTATTCCATTAAAGGAAGTGAAGAAAAAATATAAGAAGAAGAATATCTTTATCCTCCTTTGTCAGTGATAAACTAGAGGATGATAAGAACCAACCCTAGCAAAAAATGGAGGAGGTTTTAGTCTTTGTTCCCTTAAAAATATTTTATGGTCAAATTGTAATTTATGGAGCACTTTATTGTAATACCTTATTCACACTTCTTCTTTTTCTATTGCAAGTATGCAAAATAAAGGTTTTGTAACATGTTGTCATGTGTATACAACTCTATGTGGTATCTAGTTTGTTTCTATATATTTTAGATTAGTATGCATATTTTGATTATTCCCTAGACTAGCACACATGATTACTCTTCTTTGAAAAAAATCATATTGTTTATTTGTCAAATACCTTTTACTTTCTCTTCTACACCCCCAACACACACATACACTTACTAATATGAAATAGGGGGGGGTTATATTTATTTCCAAATATATGAATTGTATTGTACTTGGAGTGTATGTGTGGAAACTTGGATTGGATATGCTTTTGCATAATCTAATGTGAACACTAGCAAAATAGGTGGTATAACATGAATTGAGGGAAGTTATAAACTTTTCATCGTATAATCCCCGTTCAATCTAACATATGAAATTCATATTTCATGTTATTCAATACATTTCAAGAATGGTTTCTTATCTTGAAAAGGGATGACAATGTTAACTGAAGTCTACAATATGTCTATTCATATATTTTGATGATGACCTAACTATTCCATATTATTATGTCTAGTGAATCTATTTGTGATATTTCAATATGAATGCACACTCTTCTTGCATTCAAATTGAGAAAACCGAAATGATTAGATCAACAAAAAAAGATCAAGCTAGCTCAACATCATTGAATAACTCTTTAGATCATTTTTTAGTTGTACGCAGTGCCTTGTATAAGATCAAAAATGTAATAAATGAAATGATTCTGATTGTTGAGAACATTCATCTTTCTATATTAAAAAAGGAGTGCAACCCTCTCCTATAAATAGGAGGGGAAACAACAAGGAAGTACATAGAAAACCCTAACAGGTCTATTATACTTAGGCTGATATTACATAAGACTTGAGTGAGATTGGAAACAGAGCCTAAGGAAATTAAACAACTAAAGATAAATATATATTTAAATGCTCCCCTTCAAGTTGGAGTATATATATCAATCATGCCCAACTTACAACATAGTTCTACAAGTCTCTTATCAGAGAGAGGCTTAGTGAAAATATCTACAACTTGCTCATGTGTAGGCATGAAAGGGGTAGTGATCTTCTTATTCAAAACAACATCTTAGAGAAAATGAAAATCCACCTCAATATGCTTGGTGCTTCATAAAGAAAGGACTACTAGCAATAAAGGTAGTAACACGGTTGTCATAGTACATCGGAATAGCATGAGTGATGAGAAATCCAAAGTTAGATAAAATGGATTTGATCCATAATAGCTCACAAGTAGTATGTGCCATTGCACGATACTTAATTCTAGATTGGATATGGCAACAAAAATTTTTGTTTCTTACTTCTCCGAATAACCAAGTTACCCCTTGTAAAGGTACTATAGCCATATGTGGATCTTTTTTCAGATGTACACCCATCATAATCAACATCAGAATATCCGGTCATATCCAGATGTCCATTTCTTTTATAATACAGTCACTATCCAGGTGCATTCTTCAAATATCTCAAGACTCGGCATACAACATCATAGTGACACTACACAATCCATGAATTGGCTATGAACAACAACAACAAATCATATATCTGGTATAGTAGCAGTAAGATATAAAAGTTTGCCAACCAAGTGTTTATATATAAATTTATCTGCTTATGGATGAGTAGATTCTACCCATAAATCATGAGCTTGATCCATAGGGGAGACTACAAGTCTGCAACTAACCATTCTAATTTAATAAGTTTAAGTCTATAGTATACTTGATCTGTGACGAAGATACTCCATCATTGTTATGTGATACCTCAATGCTAATAAAATACCGTAAATGCCCAAGGTCTTTGGTTACAAAAATTTTCATAAGATATGTCATTGTTGCATCAATTCCTACAACATTGCTCCGAACTGGATGATATCATCCAAATAAACAATAAGAACAATACTGCTAGAAGTAGTAGTTTTGATAAACACATAGTGGTGACATTGAGACTGTATGAATCTAAATTTGTGCAGTACAAGGGATAACTTGTTAAACCAAGCTTGAAGCCATAAATGGATAAGGTATACTTTCCTAGAGTACTCCCCCTGAGCAACATAATCTGGAGGTTGCGACATATAGACATTCTTCTATAAATCTCCATATAGAAAGGTGTTCTTAACATCTAGTTGATGTAAGTGCCATCCTTTATAAATAGCAATAGAAATCATAATGCGAATAGAATCAAGATGAGAAACTAGAGAAAAGGTTTCTAAGTAATCAATCCCAACTTCTTGTGTGTATCCCTTAGCAACAAGTCTAGACTTTAGGCATTCAATTGTCTCATCATGCAAATATTTCACATTCTAACCCATCGAAAATGAATATATTTACTACATGTAAGGAGATCAAAAATATCCCATGTCATACGAGAGTGAAGTGCATCCATCTCCTCATCCATGGGTTGTTTGCACCCAGAGTGTAGTAGTGCCTCCTGAACATTGTTTGGAATTGAAATTGTAGATAAAGCATTAAAAAATTGAGCCATGAAAGTATTCACATTATTTATGGACACACATTGAGAGATACAATATTTAGCACTAGACCGTCGCCAGTTTCCCGATGCAATGGGAATGTTAGAATCATAAGTTATAACATAGTCAATAATGTTACCATTGTCCTAAGGTGGATCATCAATCTTAGAAGATGTCAAAGTAGGGGTTATTTTAGGTAGATGTGTAGACCGAGTGGGGTCAGAAATGGGTATAGTTGGAAGTGGCACCCGATCACTTGGTTCTGAAAAGAAATATGTATCTTAAAAAAAGGTAACATCTGCACTGATACACAAATGATGTGAAACATGACTAAAACATTTATACCCCTTTTGTGTATTAGAGTAACCAAGAAAACAACTGTGGAAAACATGGGGTGATAGTTTATTATTCCCAAGTTGGTGATTATGAACAAAACATAGGTAATAAAAAACTTTTGGTGGTAAAGAAAAGATAGATTTGTGGGAATAAAGAAGGTTATAATGAATCTTATTTTGAAGCACAAAAGAAGGCATCTGATTGATGATATAAATGGAAAAAAGATGTATGAATCCAATAAAATTTAGTTACTTTCATTTCAATTAGGAGAGTGTGAGCTACATCAAGAAGATGCATGTTCTTCCTTTTGGAAACTTCATTTTGTTGTGGGATATAGGGACAAAAAGTTTGGTGAATAATCCCCTTGGCAATAAAAATCTTTTGAAAACCATGTTGCAGAGAAGCATTATCAGTGCAGACAAATTCTGAAACAACATAAAATCGAGTATTTATCTCATTAAGAAATTTGAAGTAAACATATAAAACTTCAGAATTAACAAATAGATCAACTAGCACAAGACCAATCATCAATAAAGTTTACAAAATACCATACACTAGTACGATTAGAAATATGGCATGTGTTACAACCCCAATTTTTGGGTTCCTTTGGTGAGGAATGTAATTTCTCACATTAAAGATATTGGAACAAATAATGATATAATTTGTTTTGAATAAATGGATTTTGTTTACAATAGCCTTGATGATTGTGTTGTGGGATTTATTGGCTATTGGGCCCAATAACAAGGAAATTCAATTAGTAAATGAATAATTGATGTTTTGGAGAAAAATAAAAAGGTGGAAACCTCTAGAAGACAAATCCAAGAAGGATTTCGTGCCTCTTGGGTTCCTTGAGTTCCAAGGAGTCCAAAGTTGCATAGAGAGTGCAATAACAAAAGAAAAGATCAATTAAGTATTTCATTATTAAGAAAGAAATTGAAGATAATGATATAATATTGGAAATAGGTGGAAAAAGGTGTAATTGGGTTATCCTTGGTGGAATTTCGTATACCAAGGATTCCTAATGATAAAAGGAATACCAATGAGGAAAATAAAAGAGGAATAAAGAAGAAATCCTCAAAAGAGCTATTTTAATGAGAAATAAACGAGATAATGAGAAATAATAAATAATAATGCATTTAGATGCATCTAGAGGGATAATGAGAATCCAATAAAAAGGATTTGTAAATAATAGAGTGCCTTGGGATCCGAGGAGTCCCAAATGAAGAAAGAGGAAAGAGAAAATACCAACAAAGTCAAAATAAGAGAATAATGTGATGTTAATGAATGAATTTCATGGTATTCTTAAGAGGGTGATATTTTCTACTAAAGAAAACTATAATTTCGTGCTTATGGGTAAAAGTCAAGCATAAGAGAGACTAAGAGAAAGGATTTTCAAAATCCTAGTTTTTAAAGAAAAAGGATTATCTAAAGAATAAGGAAGAGAGAGAAGGATTACTTCTCCTTGAAGGAAAATGAATCCTTTTGGAAAGGGACTCTTTGGAGTCATGTATAAGCAACCTATGGCTTCATTTCCCACCCCTATATAAGGGGTAGAGACTTGGTTCGAAGGGAAGAGAGAACCCACGTCTTCTACTTTCTTCTTCTTGTTTTCATTCTTAAACCTTAGCCTTGAGAGTGGGTCTTTTCTGAGAGCCCTGAGGAGCTGAGATAGGTCTCAATGGAGACGCGAGACTCCTGTGACAGCCCCGGGAAGAATCTGTTTCGTTCGCATGCTCTGTCTTCATGCAACTGTTGTAGGAAGTATGCAAACGTGCAGCAGGTCACGGGCCTGGCACACCTTGGAACGACCATCTCGGCCGCGACCTGAGGGCTCCCCGCATGCACAGAGGCACGACGGAGCCAGGGACAAAGTTTGTAGCAAGAAACGGGCCGTGGGAAGGTGGGGAGAAGCTGCCCATCACACCTAGGGTAGCGCAGCGCGGCTGCGCAAGGTTGAAGAAGGCTCAGGCGGCATTAGACAGTTCTGCCCCTCGGCGTGCTAAATGACCAATCCTTAAGTCAAGGGCAAAGTCGACTTTCCGTTATGTTTCCAAATCGCAAGAGTTCTGCATGGTAAAGGATGCGACGTGGCGCTCTCCGATTGGTCCAGAGTAAGTGAATTTCATTAAATTCATAACTTTTTAACGGTAGCTCGGTTGGGGACATATAATACATGGAAGTTGCTCAGAAAATCGAGGGAAGTCCATTAAAAATATAATTGAAGCCTATTTCCTTTTACAATTCGAAAAGTAATGGAAGTTATTAGCTTTAGATGTAATAATGTTTAAAGAACCCTATTTTGATATGATTAAAGTGATTAGTAGGGTTTAATATATGATTAAAGTTGATATTAGCCTGTTAATGATAAAAAGGAACATTAGGAAGAAAAAGGATGAACTATGCATAAAATTAGTTAATTTCGAATTTCATATGCATGAATATACTTTAATGGGCCTTGAAACCCTAATGTTGGTAATTAGGACAACTAATGGATTTAATTATTCGATTCATGTATAGAATTGAGTTTTCATGGTTATAAGCTATTTCGAACATTAAAGTTCCTAATTTGTGGATAAATACTCTAAATGTAATAATTAGGGTTTTCTCATGAACAAAAGGTGGAATTAATAGCAAATCAAGTTCATATGTGTTTTGGACCATAATGAACTATGAATTGATGATAAATGCGTATAATGATCTTGTCATGGATTAAAGGGATAAAAATAGTAGCTTTAATGTAAAAGAGGCTTATGAACTTAATTAATGGTTAATTATGCCTTTAATAAAAAACCGAGGATTAGATGTGGAAATAATTAGGGTTTAAAATAGTAAAAGATGAAGGAAAGCCCTAATTGCAATAGAAACCCTAAAAGCGAATTAGAAACCCTAGGAAGCGAGCTAGGTTTAATGGATCTTGATGCCATGAATAATAAAAAGGGAATTACATGATTATTTTAGGATCTTGTTGAAAATGCTTGCTTGCTTGGATTCTTATTTGCATGGATATTTCTGTTCAAATCGTCAGATCAGGTATGTGGTTAATTATGAATAACCTCCTTAGTTTCCTGAGGATTTTTTGATGGTTAATCGCATTGAATGCAGATTATCAATTTGGATGTTCATACTTGCAAACTATAAAGTAACTATGATTATCACATTAATAATATAAGTATGCATTCTTGCACCTACATGCCACCCTGATGGATGATGCCAAAGGTCAGGCCCAGATGGGTAGACCAAAGGACACCTTGAGTGGTGACCCCATGCACCAAGCTTGGGAATGAGAAGGTGGCCTATGATATTGCATGACTAGTGGGCACCATGAGTGGTGACCCCCAGGCACCATGAGTGGTGACCTCGGGATTGATAAGGTGGCCTTAAGTCATTGGCAAAGGAAACCCTAAGGTGGGTATGCCAGGGTTAGGGCAAAAGTGGTGGAGAATGTCATACTAAAAAGTGTAAATTGGCTTGTTAATTAACTTGATTGTGATAATTAGATTGTTATTCTTATGTGCAAATTTTTGGTTGTTCCCACATACCAGTATATTTTGATATACTGACCGATGTTTTGTTTGTCGGCGTTTTAGGAGCAACAATTGAAAGAACAAACAGTAAAGTGACACATTGTGGAAATAAGAAATAAAGTGCAAGGAGGATTAGATAGAATAATTCAAGCTATGGATAGATAGATTTCCAATGTTTTCAAAGGTAAGAAAAGTTTTAATTTTATACCAAATTCCAGTTAGTTAGTAGAATTTCATAGTTATTATTGATTATTTGTTGAACCTTTGATCCTGTTAATTGAATAACGGCTCTGATCTTGGGGTCTCCCTTAATTGGGGGTTACCGGGAGACGGGGTCGTTACAGCATGGTTCCAAAACAAGCTTGGACTTCTATTGTTATGATGAAAAGGAAACACTATCTCATAATGTTTTTCCAAGATGACAAGACTAACATGAAAAGTTATCAGTAGAAAATTTTGAAAATAAAGATTTCAATTTGTAAGCAAACCTGTGAAGAGAAATAGTAGAAGGGTTTGATGAGGTCTGCAGGTAGTACAAATTGTTGACACATTGAGTTTTATTTGCTTTTCACATGCTATTTTCCCACGTATTTCATGCATAAATGCTCATTTGACATTATGAAGGCATTAATCATCATTATTAACCAAGGAAACACTATTGCATTAAATTATTACTATTTGTAAAAAATTGAGTTAAAATAATCATAGTTTTGTTATTTCAATATTTACAACACAACTTGATTCTACCAATAGAAAAGTCAGTGGTACTCACTTTAAGTGAAATCCAAATGGAAAATCTCAAAATCTTGGTGCTGCCAAGAAGGCGTATTGCTACTGAAACATGCAGTCGATAGTACTGACTTATTGGTTAGGAACATCAGTATAATATTTTATCAGTTCAATTCCACTGATGACATAGTTGGTGATACCAACTTTTGCAGCAAGAACAAGTCGGAACACACAAAAATCAACCTAGTTCTACCGACGTACAAGTCGGTAGTACCAACACCTATCAGGTTTTTGAGTTAGTCGATAACTCGATGCCACCAACTTTCCTATCTATGGTACGAACTTTTCATGATTAGAGCATATTAAAGACTAAGATAGATCTGGCAACTGGAATTCATGACGGCCAAAGCCTCACTTATGACCTAAAGGGAGTTCGAACGGATCAAGATATAACATTCTATCACTTTGCAATAGAGAATGAAGCTGAGAGAAGGGGAGATAAAGGAGATGCCCACATACTATACGATTTGAGCACCTCTGGGCAGTGGATTTGTAGCCAAAAAGCTACAGATCGAGACGCTCACCAGAGGGGATCATACAAACCAATTTTTCTAGGGTTTTTCGTTAGTTTTCCATATGTTTAGCTCTTTGTCTCTCTCTTTCTCTATATCTTTGTTGATATAAATCATGCGGTGCTAATATCCTTGTTCCTTAGGATGCGGGAGTAGCCTAGTTTTGCATTATAATTGACTTCATGATTTACTATATATATTTTCCTTAATTCTAGATGTAAATCTTTGATTGCTTAGTGAATTGCATGTGTTTGATCACCACATTTAATTGCTTAGACTGTTGATTGCTTTGAGAGAGGGATTAAGGGTTGTACATGTCATAAACTTACACAGTTAATATCATGCCTCGGGAGAGGGCTTATGAATGTGAAGTAATAACCTAGAGATATCTTAATGCACCTATTTAATTGTTAAATTTCTACAAAAGTGGGGTCTGTCTTAGTATAGGTAGCATATTACACTTTGGAAGTGAATAATACTTACTGCATGTCTATTAGTCAGGGTTAGGGGTAAATGATTATTATTGAAATGGAGTTAAATGCAATATATACCGTGGTCAAAATGTAATCAAAAGGAATCCATCAATCGATGATTACATTCCATTTAATTTAGATTTAAATTTCTATCCTTAGTCATAAATAAACAACCAATCACTCTTTTCTTAGGCCTAGCTAATTAGGTTATAGTTAGTAGTAGTCTCTAGAGCACGTTTCCCTAAGTTCAACATTTAAGCCTAATAGGCCTATACTACTAAACACATACACTTGTGCTTTGCACGCATAGTTTAGGCGTGCCAAGTTGTTGGTATTGTTGCCAGGAAACAACAACTCTAGCACTATGAGTGTTGTGACCGGCCACTCTAGTCCATTAGTTTTTTTTATATTTTATTTCATTTTCAATCTATTGATTGAACAAGAGCATAATTTGAATATTTTATTTTATCAATTCACTAGTATTATTTGTTCTCACATTGACATTATGTTTTAGGTACTCATGCATGGTTCACACTCAAACCATAGATTATATAGGGTCTACTCCATCTATTGTAGATCAAGAGGAGGAGTTTGGGGAGAGGAGTTTGGGGCTTCAACTGAGAAGCTCATCCAAACCCCACAACCTTAGGAAGAGTAGGCACATGCAGTAGACATGGACCCATATGTTGGAGAACATGTTGAAGAAGGGACAGACTATCTGGGATAAGACTACAGTATTGGGTTTTAGGGGAGACAGAGAAGGCAGCGGAAACAAAAATTTCTCCCCCAACCCATACCGAGGAAACGCGTCAACGTCTATATAATAGGAAAGGATGGTTTGCGGAATCATACCTTGTCCCGAGGCTTTCTCGGCGACAATACCTCGCGCAATGCGCGGTCTTCAACTCCAGACTTCGACGGTGTCTGTGCAGCTCCTGGTCGCACCGGGACTGACAACTCCTACTCGAACCAGACTGTTGGATGACAGTTGTCCTCCTAAGCGGCAGTGTCCTCCCGCCTCTGTAGTAGTCCACACGGACCACCTGGAACTCCACTCTCCTTGTCCCACAAGGAAGTGGAAGGAGTCGCACCCTCCTGTTGACGTACTAGTCGCCAACACGCTCTCCTGCCTCCTGTTGCAACTGCAGTTGTCCTTCCCTTGCTGCACCTCCCTTTTGCGGGAAGCACTTGCTCGGGCTCTCTCACGGTTACCAAAACCAGAGAGAACGACAACTTGCAGAGCAACTGGTTGCACTGAGCTGTACTTTGAGAAGCCCCCAATACCCCTATATATATAGGAGAGTCATGGGACAGGGTTCTCCATCCCGGGCAATGCGGGACTAAAGCAGGAGTAGAAGGGTTCGAGAATTTTCTATAAAAAGCAACCGGTTCGCAACTTGAAATGATCGGTTCACAACTGAACCGATCGGTTCGGCCATTGAGCCGATCGGTTGGACCTGAGCCGATCGTTTGGGGCACTCCAACTGATCGGTTGGTGCCCTGAACCGATCGGTTCATGGTCCTAATCTGGCTCAAAAAGACTTTCCTCGTTTCTTTCCCAATTGGTATCGAATACCAATGTTATTCCCAATCGAATTGGGCAATTTGAAACAAAAGGAAAATTCTTTCCGACATGACTTTTCCAACTGGTCGGTTGCACCAGTTGAGCCGATCGGTTCAACCCTTGAACCGGTCGTTTCAACCTGGGCATGAGCCGATCGGCCTAGACACTCCAGCCGACCGGTTCAACAACCTCAGCCGACCGGTTCATCACATGAACCGATCGGTTGGGAGCACAGGTTGGGCAAAATCAGTCAATTGCGATTTCAATCAATCCGATACTCCAATCAATGCATCCAACACCTTGAACCATACGATATTGAGTCATCGACTGATTGAGTGTTTAATTGAACTACTAAACTCCTTTAGTAATCAATCTAAACATTGCTTTGTGGACAAAACTCCTCTTCCAGGTTAAATCCTATGTGTGTGACCCTGCAGGTCCATTTCACATTGGCAGTGAAAGTCCATAACACTTATGACTTCACAAGCAAAGAGCGGTGCCTAGTCACACATCAGTGCTACCCAAGTGAAAGTAGAAAGTTGGAGAACAACTTTCATCCTACAATCCGTGAATGGTGTTACAGTGAATGTATAATTCCTTTGTCACTGATATCCCGAATGAACTCGAGGCATGGAACAGTCATCCTGTCAACGTTCATTCACTTCCTTGATCTCAGAGTAGACTGGAAGAGATATGTATGACATCAGTATCATATACTGATTCACACATGCGTGCACGTCTTTCTCAATCCTACTCATCAAGTGGCCATGGATATCAAACTCCCTCAGGAGGGACAAATCCCATATCTATCACTCACCCCTAAAAAGCCCCATGTGTCAAAGCCACCCAATCATCACCTTTATAACAACCCATGTTTCAGGACTGCGTTTGATGATGTCAAAGTGTGCCCAACGACATGTGTTGAGTGCAGTGATTTCAGGTCTAAGAATCACACTCACCACCATCACTGTGAGTACTGACTGTGACTACCATCTCATGGTTCCATGTGTCAAACTCACGGTGGGTCTGTCCGGTACCTTGTTCTCTAACAAGTACCTATGTGTTTGGTTTGATATCTCTATATCATGACTAATGAGATTCTGTCATCAACCAACACCACAATCTAGTCTTGTGTGTCATTGCTATCTATCTACCTTCCACAATGACATCCGACTAGGGACATAACAAGAATGTACAAACTCTTAGCATCCGTATGATCTCATCGTTCAGGTCATGAACCTGAAGGCATACGTCATTGAGTACTGTCATTCTCTAGACATTCAATCTGTTCTATCACTATCTCATATGACTGAACCAGAAAGAATTGGAAGCTTGCCTTTTATGTTTATCAAATCAATCTTAATGTATCCCACCAATTATCACATGATTGGCTCTCAGGGCATACATACCAACAGACTCCCACTTGCACTGCGAGCCAATCACCCATGAATCATATTCATAGTGATATTCAAACATGTCCCACATGTTACTGTACTGTAGTGCCTACATAGTGAGTAATGACAACACCTTGCCAAAGTCTGTACAAATTGCATGTCTCGCATCTCTTTGCTGTACGTCATACGTATGAGATGGAGTTGCCGTAATATGCGATCTAGTATTCCTTTGCTAACCTTTAGCCACATTGCATGATCAAGGATTCTAGACTTATCATCAATGAGTGGAATATAAGTTCATCCTATGAACTTTCAGATCCATATAGTATCCAATACTGTTTACTAACACATAGATACTCGGCATTTCCCCTTTTTCAAATGGCTTTATTGGAACATTTCCAATTATCAACAAACTTTCACTTTTATACATCTTATGTATATATATTGCGATTAATTTTCTGTCCTTTCGGAAGTTCGCATCAATGTAACTCTTTACATCAAACTCTTCCTTATCTCCATAGAACTAGTACTTCACAAGCACTCATCAAGTTGTCATGGTATTCCAGTAACCCTTACTGGAAGCAGACAGACATCCACTCGTCATGTCCCACATACGAGTTATCAGGATGAGCACATCATATTGCCATGTCCTACATACAAGATGATGAATGCATTTTATTCTTGCCATGTCATACATGCAAGATAATGGGATGATTACATACATGATAGATCCATATCTATTCTTAGTGTTCCCATTCTTCATAAGAATTGGACACTTGGCCTTGGGATACTAATATCCATGTAACATGGACAAGTTTTCTCCCACTGAATCTGTGCATACTGAACACTTCAGTACAGATTGCCAATGTATGCTCTCTCTTTCCAGGTCAAGAGATTTTTGAGAACTATCTCTATAGATCTCTATTCCTATCACATAGGAAACATCTCTATCTTCCTTAAAGATAATTTCTACATTCGGATTTCCAATCTAGAACATTTCCATTTCACATCAATATGTGGAATATGAACACGCTCCCACTAAATCACAGATCCCTTCTTTATCTTTGACATATCAGTCAAACCCTTTGACTATATCATCAAAGTAAAGATCCAATTTTGAGTTGCTTGTACTCAATCAATCACATTGATTAGTCCATTGTAACTTATAGACTTCATTTGCATTATTGGATTCATAAACCTTATAGGATGTGTCACGTACACATCCTGGTTTTATCCCTCATAGGAATGCAGTTTTAGTATCCATATGCCAAATATCTTAGCCATTAAGTTGCAATTAACAAGCATCATCCTTATCAAAATGTTATCCATGTAGCTTAACACTTAAGACTCATCTGCACTTATGGATATGATCCAATGAGTGCTACCATCAAGGTCATACCTTATGGTTCACATGGAAGTCATTTAGGATGTAATGGTTTCATAAACCATAACTCAAGATTCAGTTCCTCATATTCATCTTGATAGTTGACTCATCACATGAACAACTTATCACATAGATAATTGAGGTGTATCTGTTAAAGATATAAGAACTCACAACCCTTGTGATTCTTAATTTCTTTTATTAGTGTGGGGTATTCTTTTATTAAGAAGAATTCAGTTATTTGATAATCATTCTCTAACTCCTTAGAGTATGATTCCTTCTTGATTCAGACATCACCATGCCTTAATCATGAGTTCACTATGATACACTATCATAATCACTCATAAGGATCTCAAACATTTGGTCCAAGTATTTCATTCCTTGATCTCATCAAGAATTAATACTTTACCAAATTTGTACTTCATTTATGATAATCTTGAACACTTCAAGATATTCATATTGGTATTTCTCTAAACACCGTTTGAAGTATTAGCATTTATTCCAATAGGTATGTAAATACATCACATGTATTATACCTAATAGGATAATCACTCTCCCACTACATTAGTGAAGATGGATTAATCATGTCCAAGATATTCATGTTGATTAATGCTAATTAAATTGTTTGAGTTGTCTATAACTTTTAGGTATCATTTTATCTTATGCATATCAAATATCACAAGATAAATAAGGCATTGCCACAAAGATTACATCTTTATAAATTGAAACATCTCTTTATTAATTGCCTTCATTGTCACACAATATGCAAAAATAAAGTGTTTCTATCTATTGGCAAGTATGAAATAACAGTTCATAACTGTATTACATGCCTTATTGGCTGAAAATAAACTAAAGTATTCCTATCTATAAAGGCAACACTTGCCCCAAGTAAGAATGCTTTACACTTTACATCTTGATATCATATATCTCAAAAAGTGTTACAAGTTTATTTACATGACACCTTCAAGTAGAGGCTTCAGTCGCCTCCTTCTTCTTTTGTTCTTCCAGGTAGATAGGACAATTCCCTTTCCAATGTCCTGGCTTTTGACAATGGTGGCAATTTCCTTTCTTGGTCACGCCTCCCTTGGCCTTGAGAGCTGAAGATGGCTTGGACTCCTGGCTAGCTTCAGAACCTTTCTTAGCTTTGCCCTTGCCCTTGCGCTTGGACTTGCCTTTCTTGCTTGTGATCACCATCACGGACTTAGGCTTGTCCTTCTTCATCTGTAACTCGGCTGTCCTCAACATGCCCAACAACTCTGACAGTGGCCTATCAAAGTTGTTCATGTTGTAGTTCATCACAAACTGACTGTAAGATTCTGGCAACGATTGCAGTATCACGTCAGTAGCCAACTCTTGGCTCAGTGGAAATCCCAGTCTCTGCAGGTTCTCCACATACCCAATCATCTTGAGTGTGTGAGGACCAACTGGATCTCCTTCTGTCATGACGCACTTGAACAGCGCCCTAGAAACATTGTACCTCTCTTGTCGTGCCTGATCTTCATACATGTTCCTGAGATGCAGAATCATCTCTATGACACCCATGTTCTCATGTTGCCTATGCAACTCATGGTTCATTGAACATAGCATCAAGAACTTAGCATCAATGGCATCATCAGAATGCTTCTTGTAAGCATCCCTTTCTGTCCTTGGTGCATTGGGAGCGAGTTCCTCTAGAATTGGAGTATCCAGGACATAGAGCTTACGCTCTTGAGTGAGAACAATTCTCAATGTCCGATACCAGTCGTGGAAGTTTGTCCCATTTAGCTTGTCCTTGTCAAGGACCGATCGCAAAGAAAACTTGTTGTTGTTTGTTGCCATTTGAACTACAAAAGGAAAATATGCAATTTTAGTCCAAAACTCATTTTTGACTTATTTGATTGATTTGAAAGTTTGACGATATAATTAGGCCTTTAATTAATTATCGCTCCCACTATTTTACTTCAAATTGATAGCCCTCACCATCAATTCGGAAGATTGCAGCGTACAACCTTCTAGTGGGCAAGATCCTGAAATCCTCTAAGCCATGGACCAGCTAGGGCTGTCACCCACAACATAGATCTCTCAGGTAGGCAACTTTTGCCAATTGCATCATATGCAACTCTTGATAAGATGTCATATACAACTCTTTGCAATGATCATCTCCATGCCTCAAGGTACTAGATCCCATCTAGATCACCTTGTTAAGTCCGACCCAAAGCAAACACGATGAACATGCACCCTGCTAGGGCAGACCCACACATTCATCCTTCACGCTTCCACGAGGTAGACGGTGCACCACGCTAGGGCGTGCCCACACTTGGTCGAACAAGCTTTTTACGTGTGTCACATTTGGAAGGCATCTAAAACTTAATATTTTAATAAGGGATTTGGTTTTATATTCATATACATATCCAATCACCACAATACATAGTACGTATCATATACATGCTATATCCCACAGAAAACATGCACAAAACGATAAAAGCGATGATTATGGCCATCCTAATGTGATTCCTCGAGCCAAGAGGAATCACGGTCATCTAGGTCTACATCACATGCAACCTGTACAAGATGAACTATGTGCCTTGCCTTCCGAGTTGATCAACTCATCACATGAATGACCTGTACTCTCCAGCCGGTCGTCTGGGTGCCACCAGCCGATCGGTTGGCTCCTCCAACCGATCGGTTCGCCTGGTCATCGTGCATCTCATCATGTCCGCCACCCGCTCGTCTCACTCCTCGAACCGGTCATCAACCGATCGGTTCACTCCTTGAACCGACCGTCTGGAAGGTCAACCGATCGGTTCACTCCTTGAACCGACCGTCTGAGCAGTCGTCTTGATGTCCGTCGGTCTTTGACATAACAGGAAATAAAATCTATCCTATTTTATTACATTGCTTTAAAAAGGAGAAACCCTGAGTTACATTCGGGGGGAGCAAAGGTAGGAAAGAATCTCGAATTATTTCGAGTTACATCAGGAATAAAAGAGGGAAGATCGGTGCGCAGACCGAGATGCAAGCAACCACACACAGATAGGGGTTTATAGGCCATAATCACGCTACACACATCCACCACAAAACTCATTTAAGGGCGACGCGTATCGAGTGCATTAATAATACATATCATATATGTAATTAGGGATTTGTGGATTTAGGATTGGTCATGCATAAAGCCGATATTATTCGCATCGTATGCAATAAATAAAGGCGACAAACCAAAATCGATCATATCGATATTCCTAAAATATAGAACATCTGACGTGGCTCTGATACCACTGTTGGGTTTTAGGGGAGACAGAGAAGGCAGCGGAAACAAAAATTTCTCCCCCAACCCATACCGAGGAAACGCGTCAACGTCTATATAATAGGAAAGGATGGTTTGCGGAATCATACCTTGTCCCGAGGCTTGCTCGGCGACAATACCTCGCGCAATGCGCGGTCTTCAACTCCGGACTTCGACGGTGTCTGTGCAGCTCCTGGTCGCACCGGGACTGACAACTCCTACTCGAATCAGACTGTTGGATGACAGTTGTCCTCCTAAGCGACAGTGTCCTCCCGCCTCTGTAGTAGTCCACACGGACCACCTGGAACTCCACTTTCCTTTTCCCACAAGGAAGTGGAAGGAGTCGCACCCTCCTGTTGACGTACTAGTCTCCAACACGCTCTCCTGCCTCCTGTTGCAACTGCAGTTGTCCTTCCCTTGCTGCACCTCCCTTTTGCGGGAAGCACTTGCTCGGGCTCTCTCACGGTTACCAAAACCAGAGAGAACGACAACTTGCAGAGCAACTGGTTGCACTGAGCTGTACTTTGAGAAGCCCCCAATACCCCTATATATATAGGAGAGTCATGGGACAGGGTTCTCCATCCCGGGCAATGCGGGACTAAAGCAGGAGTAGAAGGGTTCGAGAATTTTCTACAAAAAGCAACCGGTTCGCAACTTGAAATGATCGGTTCACAACTGAACCGATCGGTTCGGCCATTGAGCCGATCGGTTGGACCTGAGCCGATCGTTTGGGGCACTCCAACCGATCGGTTGGTGCCCTGAACCGATCGGTTCATGGTCCTAATCCGGCTCAAAAAGACTTTCCTCATTTCTTTCCCAATTGGTATCGAATACCAATGTTATTCCCAATCGAATTGGGCAATTTGAAACGAAAGGAAAATTCTTGCCGACATGACTTTTCCAACCGGTCGGTTGCACCAGTTGAGCCGATCGGTTCAACCCTTGAACCGGTCGTTTCAACCTGGGCATGAGCCGATCGGCCTGGACACTCTAGCCGACCGGTTCAGCAACCTCAGCCGACCGGTTCATCACATGAACCGATCGGTTGGGAGCACAGGTTGGGCAAAATCAGTCAATTGCGATTTCAATCAATCCGATACTCCAATCAATGCGTCCAACACCTTGAACCATATGATATTGAGTCATCGACTGATTGAGTGTTTAATTGAACTACTAAACTCCTTTAGTAATCAATCTAAACATTGCTTTGTGGACAAAACTCCTCTTCCAGGTTAAATCCTATGTGTGTGACCCTGCAGGTCCATTTCACGTTGGCAGTGAAAGTCCATAACACTTATGACTTCACAAGCAAAGAGCGGTGCCTAGTCACACATCAGTACTACCCAAGTGAAAGTAGAAAGTTGGAGAACAACTTTCATCCTACAATCCGTGAATGGTGTTACAGTGAATGTATAATTCCTTTATCACTGATATCCCGAATGAACTCGAGGCATGGAACAGTCATCCTGTCAACGTTCATTCACTTCCTTGATCTCAGAGTAGACTGGAAGAGATATGCATGACATCAGTATCATATACTGATTCACACATGCGTGCACACCTTTCTCAATCCTACTCATCAAGTGGCCATGGATATCAAACTCCCTCAGGAGGGACAAATCCCATATCTATCACTCACCCCTCAAAAGCCCCATGTGTCAAAGCCACCCAATCATCACCTTTATAACAACCCATGTTTCAGGACTGCGTTTGATGATGTCAAAGTGTGCCCAACGACATGTGTTGAGTGCAGTGATTTCAGGTCTAAGAATCACACTCACCACCATCACTGTTAGTACTGACTGTGACTACCATCTCATGGTTCCATGTGTCAAACTCACGGTGGGTCTGTCCGGTACCTTGTTCTCTAACAAGTACCTATGTGTTTGGTTTGATATCTCTATATCATGACTAATGAGATTCTGTCATCAACCAACACCACAATCTAGTCTTGTGTGTCATTGCTGTCTATCTACCTTCCACAATGACATCCGACTAGGGACATAACAAGAATGTACAAACTCTTAGCATCCGTATGATCTCATCGTTCAGGTCATGAACCTGAAGGCATACGTCATTGAGTATTGTCATTCTCTAGACATTCAATCTGTTCTATCACTATCTCATATGACTGAACTAGAAAGAATTGGAAGCTTGCCTTTTATGTTTATCAAATCAATCTTAATGTATCCCGCCAATTATCACATGATTGGCTCTCAGGGCATACATACCAACATAAAGCATCTTCATCCACAATGCAACTAGGTCCGATCAAATAGAAAACAATCAACATGGGCAATTACAAGATAGATCCTGGATTGGTGGAACTAATCAAATATCACTCATTTCACGGCCTCAACATGGAGGATCCTATGATTCATATCAATAGTTTCATGGAGAGTTGTGACATGCTTAAATCGAAAGGGTTCTAGGTATACAACTTGAAATTGTTTTCTTATTCACTGTCAGATAAAGCCAAGGCATGGTTCCTAAGCCTCCTGTCAGAATCCATAGAGACATGAGATGAAATTATAGATGCATTCTTTGAGCAGTACTTTCCACCTAAGAAGACCAATGAGCTACTGGGGAACATACAAAAATTCAAGCATCATGCAGAGGAGTAGTACTTAGAGGCATGGGAGAGATTTCACAATATGATCAAGAAGGTCCCTCATCATGGGATTGACCAGTATGGTCAGTCAAAGACATTCTATTATGGCTTACACAAAGGGGAGAGGACTAGTCTCGATAGTGCAGGTGCAAGTTTCTTTCTTAACAATAAGGCTACTAGGTGTTATGAGATCTTGAACAACATGGCTAAAAACCAATCCTGGGGTAAGGGGAGAGATGCACCAACAACAATCAAGAGTGATATGGATTCTAGGGAGATCACTAAACTGAAGGGTCAGATGGAGAGCCTCACAAGGAAGTTGGAGCAGAAATCTAACATCTCATATGGGGGTGAAGAGGAGGAGTGCATGTACTCATGTCAACAATATCAACATGATATAGGTCCAAGTAAGATAGATAAAATAGAAGACATGTTGGGCAGGTTAGTGAGTCAGAATGAGGCTATTTTGGACCAGACAAAAAGGGAGCAACAAAATCAAAAGGCTTAGATCCACAATATTGAAAATTAGATATCTCAATTGGTAGTGGAGGTGGCATCCATAATGAACCCCATTCAATAGGGATTTGTTGGGAACACAAAGATAGTGAAACAATATCATCAAGTAAATTTCATCTACGTTCTTTAGGAAATAAAGTTGTTTACTGAGGAGTCACCAGATCAACACACTCTAGAGTCAGATTGGGTGTATGTGCTAGAAGTTCCATTTTTCCATAGCCTGTACAAAAGACCAGGGGGAAACTGAACCCTGGTACATTACGATCATACATGAACCTCTGGAGATACAAGGTTAGTACAAAGAGGTAAGAGTAACCCATCTTCACTATATGTACAAGACAAGGAACTTCAAAGTTCCACCATGCTATGTCAATGCCTCTAGTTCTATAAAAGGTGCCTTTGCAAGAAGTCAAGGTTCTACTATGTAGTGGAGAAGTCATGATCAACAAGGAAGCAACCAAAATTGAGAAAGAATAGCCACATGTCATCCCATCTGTAGGATACATGCCATATTTTGCTATAAGCAGTGATGTTGATGCAAGCTTTAGAGAGGAGATCCCTAATGTGTCATGTTTTCCCTCACATTGGTGTGTAGAGAAACCACATGTTCCATTTCTGGATAGTATAAAGTCAAGAAAAGAGGAAAAATAGTTTAAGATATTCCTAGACATATTTCAAAAGTTTCACATCAACATTCCGCTCATGGAGGCAATAGAATAGATTCCTACATACGGAATATTCTTAAAGGATATCATCAAAAAGAATAGAGAGATCAAAGATATAGATGTCTTATGTGTTGATCAAGTGGTGAGTGTGATGATCCAGGAAAGATTGTCAATGAAGAGAAATGACCCATGATGATTATGCATTCCTTGTTCCATAGGTAGTCAACATTTCTAACAAGCGCAATGTGACTCTAGGGCAAGCATAAATATCATGCATCTCTCCACCTTTAAAAAGTTAGGATTGAAGAAACTAAAAGAAGACGCCCACAAAAATATAGTTAGTGGATGGATCGATTGCGAGGCCACATGGGATATGCAAGGATGTCCTAGAAAAAGTCCACAAATTCATCTATCTTATCGATTTTGTGGTCACAGATATGCACAAGATGTGGGGATCTAAGATGCTATTAGGAAGTCCATTCCAAGCTACGACTGATGTGATCATTGCCATGGGTTGAGGTTACTTAACACTCAGGATAGATGATGATAGGTTGGACTTTATAGTGCTAGGTGACTCTTCACAACCATCTCATAACAAACCATGCTGAAGAAAATCACTTTGTCGAGCCTGTGACATTAAACAAGGGCACTTATGGGAGGCAACCCAATTTTGATTCTATCATCTAAATTTTTTAGGATATTTCATTGTTTAAGTTTTGTATTTGTCTTATTAGATGTTTAATTGATGTAAAAAGGTACTTCATGCTTTTGTTTGGTGTGCAGGCAAAATCAGAGTTGGTCTCACAGACTCATCTTTACTAAATTATCATGGCAAATAAAAACACCTATTGTGTAGCAGTGAAATTTTAAACTTTGACTATATTCAAAATGTATAAAGAGTACTTCACAAAATTTCCCAAAAAGGGGTACAACATTATACGAAACAAGGATCTAGGTAGAGGGATACTAAAACCAAATCAATATGTCTCCAAAAAAAACAACATGGTATATAGTTAAGTCCATGCTAGAAGGTTGAACTCCTTTCTCTTAACCTTAGGTTGGTTCACCATGCTTCTAATGCACACTCTGATCCTATACCTGGGTGGTTGGGATCACCCAGAAAGAGGGGAGAAGAGTATGTGTCAAGAAAGAGAAATAAGGATAAATATAAACTACAACATTGCACAATAAAAGATTCACTATGCTAAGAGAGTCAAAAGTATGAGGCAAGTAACACAATAAATAATTTCTGCCAAGTTAAATAGTAATGGGTTGCATGCATGATTAAATGTCACTATATTAAACTAATATAGGGCTGAGACACCTACCTAACCTCAACCTCTAGGTGAGGGAGAATTTACACATTCCTAAGCACCCAAAAATATTTAATAAGTAGGAAGAATTGCCACATTCCCTTGGGGAGAATTATCATGTTCCCCTAGGGAGAAATTACACAAGCCCTCTATGGGTTCTTGTACAGATGTACACTATATTAGTTAATTAGTCATTTTCATCATCATGCTATATAATTCATTTGGCCAAGTGAAAATATAAACAATATTGCATCATAGCAAATGGGGTTCCATAACCCAAGAAATAATCACATAAATGAGCCAACATTGGCAATAGCAAGATTGAAGCAGTTCAAATAAATGAGCCAACATAGGGAATAGAAGGTTCAATTAATAAAGAGCCAAATAAAGTCAAAGAGAGATTCTAAGGCTAGAAATTGCCTCATTAGGAAATATGGATTGGATAAAGGCCCAACTGAAGGATAGGTTAATTGCACTTTCACATTCATCATTCATTCATAAATAGACTTCACATACATAGGGGTCACATACATAAATAGGGTCCACATACCTTATTGCATATTCATAACATCACTTTGACCAATTAGATTGTATCCAATTCCACTTTATCCTAGTACAATTATTTCACATGGATTAAAGTTTATAAATCATAAAGCATAAGGCAAACCTAATTTTGAACCTTTATGAAAAACCTTTGATTTAGGACTCAAAACTTAGGCCAAAAGATTAGTTAGACTTCACTGATTAAGAAAACATAATTTAATATCTCAATTTGGAGTTAAAATGCATTAGTTACATATTTTAGAACATTTTGCATAATCAAAATGGTATTCAAGATAAGCTTCGAAAAAGGAATGGGATTCAGGACTCAAAAAGCACAAATTTGGATTCTAAGTGAAAAATCCTTTCCAACAAGTATTTATTCACATTTTTCTGACAAGACATCGATTTATACTGAAATAAACAAAATTGACCAATTAGAGTTTGGGAAAATGCCACATAGGCTATTAAAAGATTTGCAAATTGTGAAAAGACCGATATACCCTTGTGATATAAATCAGTTAATTAGATTTGCAAGGGTGCTAGAGTTAATTAGACTCTAACAAAGACATGCGGCTGATAAAACAAAACCAAGTGTGAAATGTCACTACTACCCATGCGGGTAAATCAAACTATTTGAGGGGGCAAGGGTGCCCTGGTCATTACCTGACCAAGCTTCTCCAGCTAGCCATGGTGAGCAGTCAGTACCACCAACCTGCTCAAAATTTTCAATAGGGATTTTGCAAAAATATGATATCACTGATACACAAGTCGGTGGTATCAAATCCATGATAGGTTGAATTCTACAAAAAGTCAGTACCACCAACAACCAAGTCGCTACCACAAAAGTTTCTCAGAAAAATCATATAGCTATTGGAAAATATTTTTGATGCCACCGATACACAAGTTGGTGGCACCAACTCATACATATCAAAGAAGGATAAAGGAAATCATATCTCGGTACCATTTACACCCAAGTCAGTGGCATAGACACCGAGAGATAGATACCAACAAAATTTGATCCATAGAGGCAAACAGGGACGTTTTAGCCACCACCACCACAACCAACTCATGTTGTGCCCCCGTTTCACCTCTTTGTTTGAATTTTGACTATGAGAACATAATCAAGTGCAATCTTAGGGGGTGTTCGAATGACTTTATCTATTTTAGTTTTTTGTATTTACAAGTATAGGTTACACATCTATCTAGTGTATTTGTGGAGCTAAATTATCATGATTTCATCTATTATCAAAGTGACATGTGCTTCTTGCCTATTCAATGATTTTTTTAAAAATAAATGATCACAACTTTTTAAGCTTAATTTGAAACATCTAAGGCAACACTAGCTAGAGGAAGTGCATGGATTAGTCAACTTGAGGAGACTTAATATGTATGAAAATCTTAATTTATCCAAGACTTGTGTATGACTATGGGGTTTGAGCTCAATCTGACCAAACAAGTAACGAGACCTTAAATGGGAATTTTGGAAAGAAACTCTAAGGTTACCCTATACGCATGTTGATAGGAGAGGGACATGTCACATCTACATTCCTCCCAAAATTAAAAAAAACAATGATATGTTGAAGAAAAGACTGAGCATAAGTATAAATCATGCTAAAATAAAAAGGGAAGAAAGTAAAGAGAAATCAAAGAAATAGGGAGAAAAATATGCCTTGAACTCAAATATGAAAATCATTCAAGGATTACTAAAAATAGTTACATGTATGCATTCTATTATCCCACCAAAATAGATGGGACCTTCAGTGCATTCATCATCCCACCACAATAGTAGCCATTAATATTCATTCTTTTCTCATTTCTTTCATTATATAGGTTCATCATATTTTATTTTTGCATTAATGGTTTACATGTTATTTTTCTGATAAGGAGGCTTATGGAGAAGTATATAGAAAGAAAAAGAGATCTTCATATGGTGTTTATTGATTTGGAAAAGGCTTATGATTGAGTACCCAGAGAAGTGTTGTGGATGGTTTGAAGAAAAAGGGTGTGCCAATCCAATACATTGACTTGATCAAAGACATGTATGATAGCTCTACTGCAAGTGTGAAGACTCCTGGAGGAGAGACACCAACTTTTCCTATCACAGTTGGGGTACACCAAGGATCCACACTCAACCCATATATGTTCATTCTTGTTATGGATGAGCTGACAAAGAATGTTCAAGATGATATTCCTTGGTGTATCTTATTTGCTGATGATATCATTTTGATTGACGAAATTAAAGATGGATTAAATGATAAAGTTAAGCGGTGAAGAGAGGCATTGGAATCAAATGTATTTATGATTAGTAGGAGCAAAACTGAGTATATGCATTGCAATTTCAGCCAATCCCGTAGTGTGAATGATGGAGACAAGTTGGACAGAGTAGATATATCAAAATGTGATAAATTTTGTTACTTGGGTTCTGTTATTCAAATAGATGGGGATGTCCAAAATGATGTTTGTCACATGATCACTATAGGATGGTTGAAATGGATAAGTGAAACTAGAGTATTATGTGATCTGAAGATACATCTCAGGTTAAAAAGTAAGTTTTATAGAACAACTATACAACCAACCTTGCAATACGGGAGTGAATGTTAGGCGGTGAAGAAACAAGGTCTCAATAAGATGAACATGGCTGAAATGTGTGTGCTGAGATGGATGTGTGGGAAGACAAGAAAAGATCACCTGAGAAATGATAACATCAGGAATAAAGTGGGGGTGGAGAGCATTGAGGACAAGTTGGGTGAGGGTCAACTCAGATGGTACAGACATGTGCAACGTAGATCGACTAATGTGCCTATATGAAGTAATGCTATTGAGTCAAGCGCAATAAATAGAATAAGAGGAAGACCTAAATTAACATGGGATGAGCTTAAAAAGAGAGATTTTGAATCTCTACATCTCAACCATATATGGCCCATGATAGAGATGAATGGAAACAAAGGATTTTGACCCAACATAGTTGGGACTGAGGCTTAGATGACGATGATGATGACGATGATGATAAATGGTTTACATGTTACTTGTGATAACATTGATAGCCACCTATATTCATTCTACCCATTTCTCTTTATGATAGGCCACATATATGATTGATCCCCTCATTCATTTCTACACGGGGAACTACTTCCAATATAGTTTGGTAGGTAGATAAGAGAAATGTAGATAGGGAATCACATGACGCATGAAACCTATGCCTTATTGACTACAATATTAATTGCTCTATTCATAGTGTTCATTGATCTAAGGGAGGACATCTTTAGTGAGCATTTCTGGTCACTGTAGAGTAGTTATTTGTTCAGTGGTTGGTAAGGGCAGTTTGTGACCATTAGGTGGGGGTACTTGAGAAATATAATCCATAATATTTTTCACCTTGCTAACTTATCTCAAATAGATCCAAAGATAGTGTTTCTCGAGGGGTGAGCAACATTTAATCTTAGGAGATTTTGACGCAATAATCTTTATTCACTTTTCACATGCTATTTTCCCATGTATTTCATGCATAAGTGCTCATTTTGACATTATTTAGGCATTAGTTATCATTATTAGCATGTGAAACACTATTGCATCAAATTATGAGTATTTGTATTGAATTGAGTTAAACAATCATATTTTTTGGATATATGTTGATTTTCTTTTATTTCAGCATTTACAACAGAATTGGTGCTACCGATAGAAAAGTCAGTGGTGCCGACTTTAGGTGAAATCCAATAGGGAATTCTCATAATCTTGATGTTGCTGGGCTATCATTCTGTACTACCAAGAAGACGTATGATGCTACTGAAATGTGTAGTCAATACTAGCGACTTATTGGCTAGGAATGCCACTAATATATTTTATGGGTTTAGTTCCACCAAAAGCCAAGTCAGTGGTACTAACTTTTGTAGCCAAAACAAGTAGGAACCCATATGAATCAACTTAGCACTACCAACACAAAAGTAGGTAGTACTAACACCTATTAAGGTTTGGAGTCATCCGACAACTCAGTGCCCCCGACTTTTTTGTCGGTGATACCAACTTGTCGCATTCAGAGTAGATTAAAGATTAAGACATATTCGATGGTTGGGGCTTAATAATGGTAAAAACCTCACTTCGATCTAAGGGGAGTTCAAACAAATTAATATATGACGTCCTATCACTTTGTAATAGACCACAGAGCCAAGAGAAGAGGATACGAAGGAGATAGCTACGTACTGGATGATTCAGACACCTCTTGGTAGTTGATTTTCAGTAAAAAAGCTACAGATTGAGACACTCACCAAAGGGAATCATCCAAACCAGTTTTCAAGGGTTTTTCATTAGTTTTCCTTATGTTTAGATAATTGTCTTTCTCTTTCTCTATGTCTTTATTGATAGAAATCATGCAGGGCTATTTTCCTTGTTCCTTAAGATCCAAGAGGCTCTGGTTTTGTATTATAACTGACTTCCTGATATATATATATATATATATATATATATATATATATATATATATATATATATATATATATATATATATATATATATATATATATATATATATATATATATAAGCACATGCAACTCATTAGGCAATCACAGATTTACATCCAAAATTAAGGAATATATATATATATATATATATATATATATATATTCCTTAATTTTGGATGTAAATCTTTGATTGCCTAATGAGTTGCATGTGCTTGATCTTGATTACCACATTCAATTTCTTAGATCGTTAATTGCTTTGGGAGAGGGATTAAGGGTTGCACATGTCATAGATTTATACACCCAATTTTGTGCCCTGAGAGAGGGCTTACGACTGTGAAGGGAAAATCTAGAGTTATCTTAATGGACCTATATAATTTTAAATTACTATGGAAGTCAAGTTTCTCATATTATAGGTAGTGTATTATGCTGCTGAAGCAGGTAATACTTGCTACGGGTTCCTTAGTCTAGGGTTAGGGGTAAAACATTATTAATGAAATGGAGTTAATGTATACCACGGTGAAACTATAATCCTAAGAAATCCATCAATCTATGATCACATTATACTTTATTTAGATTTCAATTTCTATCCTTAGTCATAAATAAATGACCAATCACTCTTTTCTTGGGCCTATCTGATTAGGTTATAGTAAGTAATAGTCTCTAGAATATGTTTCCCTGAGTTCGACATTTGGGACTCATAGGCCTATACTACTCAATGTTTGTGTTTTGCATGCATAGTTTAGGCATGTCAACCATCTGCGCCTTCATATACCCCACTAATCTTCTTCATCATCCTAAAATCCTTCATAAAGATAGTGCAAGGAAAGAAGGTTACACTATAATTTAAGGTTTTGGTATTTTTTACTGATAGATATCAAGTTTAATGGGTATTTAGGAACAAATAGGACTCATTTAAGGATATTGTTGTTTACATCTCCTTTCCCAATAGTTGGAGAAGTAGTCCCATCTACTAGATACATAGGAGTATGACAAGTATTCAAATATGTAAATAGTTTCTTATTACCAACCATATGAGCTATAGCATCCAAATCAATAACCCAACCATCTTTTGAAGAGGAAGAAGCTTGAAGACCTGAAGGGCCACTTGCGTGTTGGACAATGTTTTCTTGAGGAGTAATAGTAGCAATACAAGTGACCTTGATTAGTTTGTCAAGGTCAGAAGAACTTAGTGTCACCATCTAAGGATTAGCAATAAGAGGAATAGAGGTAGAATCTCCATCAACATCTATAGTTGAAAATTTATTTTCCCATTCAGGTTTCCATACTTTTTATAGCATTTGACTTTAGTGTGATTAATGCGCTTATAGAAATTACAAAAGTTGGGTTAGGACAAGGAAGAAGAGCATCCTCTCCCACTAGTTTTGAGACTTTCTCTCCGACCACAACCATGATTACCTCATCCAACAACAATAAGGGATGTAGTATCCTCGATAGTAGGAGTAGAGGATACAGAGCAAGATAGTCACAGATAGACATCATCTAACATCATCAAGGGTTTAGAGGCAACCATTTCCTAATGAACAACTTCAAAAACTAGGAGGTAGAGATTCCAAGAATTGACAAAGTTATATTTCCTTTTGCTGCTTTTGTATCTTGACAAGATCAAATGATAAGGGGTGATGAAGCTTGAGTTCACCCCAAATCCCTTTGAAAATGTTGAAGTGTGAGATTAAGGTCGAGTTATCTTCAAGTTTAAGGGAATGCAAACATTTATATAGATCAAATACTCAGATGCATTTCCTTTGCTAGAATACACTTGGGTGAGGTGATTTCATGCCTCCTTAGCGGTGTCGCTGAAGAAAAGATTAGCAGAGATATGTGATTCACAACTATTCAAGATCCAAGAGAGAACTAGAGAGTCATGATCATCCCACTTTTTAAAATCCACCTTCAATTTCTCATATGCTTCTTCAGTATCATTCTTCTTGTTAGACATGTCTTCCTTTAGTAGAGGTAGATCTACTAGATGTTCCAATTTTCTTGAGGAGTGTGCACAGATCTAAAACGAGTGTGCCCATAGGACAAAGTTGGTGTTATAACCTGGTTTTTCCCATGTCTTTATATATTAGATTGCAAATAATTAAGGACTTATTAGAAAGATGGTTGTTTCTATGTCTTGTTTGAAAATTGTGGTTGGAAAGTGCAAATAACTTATAATGGATGGATTTTGTGATTTACTATTTTAATAATCCTTTGATAAATTTTGGACAAAGAAAGAGAGGACAATTATAATTAAAGGTAATTCACAATTGATATTTTAAATATAGAATTATGTAAAGTTTTCTAGAAAAGAGGTGCTGGAGGCAACTAATAACTTAGATTTGTCTCAATATTGTATATAGTGAGAATATATATATATATATCCAAATAAGAGATCTTGCCAAGTTTGAAAGAGAAAGCGGTTATTTGATTCTTTAAATAAATCAAATAAAAGGAAGACTTAGGTACAAAGAAAGATATCTTTAACTTATGTATTTTGGTCTCAAATCTCTCCCACATCTAGATAAAAGTATTAAAGACTTTCCTTCAAAATTTAGTATTAAAAGGATAAAAGGAGAGATAAATATGATTTTATGGATATTTCCTACAGTGAAATCAATTTCTTGGGAATGTATTAAATTTCTCATAATATTTTTGGATTTAGGAACAAGGACCCGACCCCTCCATATTTTGTGTGGCTTTCTGGTGGTTTGATCCGAGAACCATGGTGCGAGCATCATCTCCTAACTCACATATAAAAAAGAATTTTGAGTCTACAGTGCCTACGATCTCCTAGTATCTTGATCATTCTCTAGACTCAATCTTTTGCCCTAATTCCTTCTCCTTTGGCTTTAGGAGAGGAAACTGGATTTAATGATTCCCCTGGTTCCATCTTTATCATGGAGTAACTAGATTTGCTCAATATACCAATTGGAAATTGAACTAGGAGATCGATAACTCCCCAACAATCTCCCTATATATAAAGACATCCTTGTCTCGATCCCAAGACAGACAATCTCACCCAGGAAGCCATGTTGTGAGCAAGGTCACCTCACCTTCAAGCCCACCCTCCCAAAAGACTGTTGTCGACCTGTAACCCTCTGACAAACCCTGTTTGTGAAAAGGAAGGAAGTGTTGGTATGTATGCACAGAGAGCCAATCATATGATGATTGGAATGTGGCATTAAATACCTGATTTGATAATAATACAGGTAATTCCATCTATTATTTTGTCTCAGTCATGAGATGATTACACAAACATAAGTATATGTCTTAAGAATGATGTTACTCGATAACATATGCCTTCAAGTACGTGACTTGAATAATGAGATCATACAGATGCTAAGAGTACATACATTCTTATTATGTCCCTAGTCAGATATTAGTGTGGAAGCAAATTAGACGACAATAATACATAAGACTAGTGTGTATGTTTACTTATGATATAATCTCATTAGTCATGATATATGATATCAAGTCAAGCACATAGGTACATGTTAGAGAATAGTGTATTAGACAGACCCATCATGCGAGTGATACATGGAGACCATGGAATGGTAGTCAGAATCATCTCTCATAGTGATTGTGGTTCTTATACCTGAATTCACTACATTCATCACATGTTATTCATGTATTTTGACATCATCCACTGTGATCCTGAATAAGGGTTGCCATAAAGGTGGTGCTCAGGTACACTATGACACATGGGGATTGAGTGTGAGTGATGTAGATGGCATTTGTCCCTCCTAACGAGATCGATATCTATGGCTTCTTGATAAGTGAGACTAAGAAATGTACGATCGTAATCATGTGATTCAATATGTAATATGTGAACTCACATGCATCTTAGATAGTTTGCTCTAGTTCAAGGAACATGGATTGAACATTGAGAGGATGATGATTCCATGCCTCGTGTTCAATCTGGATATTAGAGACAAAGGAACTGTATGATCATGACAACACTGATCATGGATTGTATGTTGAAGTTGTTCTCCAACTTTCCAAACTATTTGGGTAGCAATGATGTGTGACTAGGCACCGCTATTTGCTTGTGATGTCATAATTGGTTATGGACATTCACTACCAATGTAAATATGCACCTATAGGGTCACACACATAGGATACACTTGGATTAAAGGAGTATATTCATGAATGATGTTGAATTTGATTACTAAAGGTGTTTAGGTATTCAATTAAACAACTGAGGTTCAAAATTGACTGACTGGACTCTGAACTGACTAGTTCAAGTGTTGAACCGGTCGGTTGGAATGTCAGGTCAATTGGAATCAACATTGGTTGATCAATGACTGAACCAGGGAGTGAGCTGACCGATTCACATAGTAAACCAACTGGTTCAAAGGTCCCAACTGATTGGCTCATGTGATGAATCATCCGATTCAATGATCAATTTGATTGTATCAAGGATTGGTGATGATGTCATATTGTGCATTAATCGTACATTGAATAACAATATGATTCACAATAAGAAACTGTGTGAATCACCTAACTCACTTAGTGAATCGACCGGATCATGCACCAACTGATCGGTTGGGTGTGTGAACTAATTGGCTCGCAGTGTGAAGTTTTAAAAAAATTCATGGTTCTAGACCCTTCTACTCCCACATCGATTGGGAACCCTGACCCTAGCCTCTACTATAAATAGAGGGGTATTGGGGGCTTCTCAAAGCACACAATTGAGAATCAGATGCTCTAAAAATTATTGTCCTCTCTGGTTGTAGTAACCAATAGAGAGTACGAGTAAGTCCTACCCGTTAAAGGAAGGGACAACGAGGGAGAGAACAACTGAGAAAAATTGTGAGAGAGCATGTCGGTGACTAGTACGCCGATAGAAGGGGACAATTCCTTCCTGATGGTTCTGGTAGCACATCTTGGAATTCTTGGTGGTCAGTGTGTACTAATCTAGAGGTAGGATATTTCTACCACTAGAATAACTCTGTCAACTGCCGTCTGAGCCAAACAGGAGGCCGATGGAGATGACTGTTCGAGTGTTGTTGCTGAAGAAGGAACAAGATGTTTCCTGAAGAAGAAGCACACTACTACTACAAGGGTAATGTTGCTGGACTTGCTCTAGGACTAGGTATAACCTTGTAAACCTTCCTTCATAGATACATTATTGTTGACATGATCTTGCTATCCAGTAGAATCGGTCTTTACTTTCTTTATTTTTGTTTCCTTATTTGTCGCCTTGATTTCCCTACAAGAAGGACGGGAGCTATCTGTTCTTAGATACAAAGGGAGTCACAAGGAGACTCACAAAAATAGGATTGATCTCATCATGATCTTCAAGATGCTAATTAAGCATGGTATTCACTCTGTGTCCCCCCCCCCCTTTATGTGTATTGTCGGTTCATACCCATGAACATGACTTGGTCCCTCCTAATCCAACCACCCTAGGCTGAGGAAACCCATTGATCGAGTTTGGTGGGGGAGGGTGGAGGTACCTGGACCCTTATATTATCCCCAGGAGAACTAAATGGAGGAGTCAATGCCTGGGTTGATCCATCCTTGGTGGAACTTGACTTCTTTGCAAGGTGAAGAAGGCAGAGTAACAGATTACAAAACTACCCCCGGGTACGTGAGAATCCAATTCACAACATCGTGGCAGTCTAGTACTTTCAGTCTCCAAAAGAGCTGGCGCTCGTGGATCCTTGGCCTGATTTGGCACTAGGCCATTGGACATACGTGGCCCATGTAGCCAATAGTATACAATACAAATAATAAAAATGTGTTGCTGACATGGCGGTCAGGCATTGGTCCAGAAGAGTTTATTTTATAAGAAATCTAATTAATTATTGATAACTCAAATGAAGACAAATTATAAATGAAATTTGATTAGAAAAAGAATAGGAATATAAATAAAGTATAATTGATACCAAATTCTGACCCCAATTCCAAAAGTGTTGTTAAATACTTTTTTAGTAAGTGATTAGTGTATAGAAACCCTAGATTGGTGAATTAACTTGTTGAAAACATTAATGCTCTCAAATCATGTTATAATATGACAGTGTTGAATACAGTGATAATTCAAGATGGTCATGATCATGTTAATGATACTTAGGGTTTGTAATGTGAATAACCCAGAAGAATTAGGGTTTTGAAGTTAAAGATGATAACTTTAGTGAACCTGGACTAATCCAAGTAATCATAATGAAAGGATATGTCGAATATAGTAATTACAGTTTCACCTAATGGTCAACATGTAACAAAAATAGGGTTTAAACCCTTATTCCTTACCCAAACCTTACACCTTATATTAGGGACCAAGTAGAGTTCAATGTGAATAACATGATGGCGACACTTTAGGATTTACATACAAGCATATTAATTGATTGGTTTCGTATTTTCTTGCTTATGATTAAAGTATGATTCAATAATCTGCATGGTTCTACAAAAGGTACATGTTTATGCATATGACTACCCACATTAGTTTTCCGGTGTTTGTCGAGTGTTTCTTGAGGATTGAACAACTAAACAATTAATGTTTATTTACATTCTATTCAATTATAATTCCACTATGAGTATCATATAAAGATAAGAATATGTGAAGAAAATGCTAGTTCTTATTTGCAAGTATTTGATGGAATATATGTTGCTAGTTTACTTGCACACTTTTGCATGCACCTCACATACAAGTATGTTTCAATATGTTGATTCATGCTTTTGTTTCGCAATGTTTTAGGTACATGCTAGATAAGATGATATCAAGATATTATGGATAGATGAAATTACTTAAAGACATTAAAGTAAACTTGTAAGGAGGATTAGAGAGATACTTCTTCTCATATAGTTCCCATATGTATAGTTCTTATGAAAGAAATTCATGTAACACTTGAGAGGAGCATTTTGTAAATGATATTTGAATAAATGGAAATTATTTTCTATTATTTGTTATTTGATTAAATATGGATCCTTGGAATTATAGGTAATGACTCTCAATTTTTTGGTTCTTTCCTTAATTGGGGGATGCTGAAAAGTGAGGTTTTACATATTGTATCAAAACCTCATATTTTTCAAATAATATTTAATAATTTTTTATTTCAAGTAATCTGTAGAAACATGAGGGAACTATTAGGGAATTTTCTAGAAATGATGGTGTCTAGAAGGGACCACAACCCGGGGGCTGGTAGAACTTCTTCCGCACTACTACCCAAACCTTACACCTTAGATTAGGGACCAAGTAGAGTTTAATGTGAATAACATGATGGCGACACTTTAGGATTTACATACAAGCATATTAAATGATTGGTTTCCTCTTTTCTTGCTTATGATTAAAGTATGATTCAATAATCTGCATGGTTCTACAAAAGGTACATGTTTATGTGTATGACTACCCACATTAGTTTTCCAGTGTTTTTCGAGTGTTTCTTGAGGATTGAACAACTAAATAATTAATGCTTATTTACATTCTATTCAATTATAATTCCACTATGAGTATCACATAAAGATAAGAATATGTGAAGAAAATGCTAGTTCTTATTTGCAAGTATTTGATGGAATATATGTTGCTAGTTTACTTGCACACTTTTGCATACACCCCACATACAAGTATGTTTCAATATGTTGATTCGTGCTTTTGTTTCGCAACGTTTTAGGTACATGCTAGATAAGATGATATCAATATATGATGGATAGATGAAATTACTTAAAGACATTAAAGTAAACTTGTAAGGAGGATTAGAGAGATACATATTCTCATATAGTTCCCATATGTACAGTTCTTATGAAAGAAATTCAGGTAACACTTGACAAGAGCATTTTGTAAATGATATTTGAATAAATGGAAATTATTTTCTATTATTTGTTATTTGATTAAATCTGGATCCTTGGAATTATAGGTAATGGCTCTCAATTTTTTGTTTCTTTCTTTAATTGGGGGATGCTGAAAAGTGAGCTTTTACATATTGTATCAAAACCCCATATTTTTCAAATAATATTTAATAATTTTTTACTTCAAGTAATCTGTAGAAACATGAGGGAATTATTAGGGAATTTTCTAGAAATGATGGTGTCTAGAAGGGACCACAACTCGGGGGCTGGTAGAACTTCCTCCGCACTACTACCCAAACCTTACACCTTAGATTAGGGACCAAGTAGAGTTTAATGTGAATAACATGATGGCGACACTTTAGGATTTACATACAAGCATATTAAATGATTGGTTTCCTCTTTTCTTGCTTATGATTAAAGTATGATTCAATAATTTGCATGGTTCTACAAAAGGTACATGTTTATGAGTATGACTACCTGCATTAGTTTTCCAGTGTTTTTCGAGTGTTTCTTGAGGATTGAACAACTAAACAATTAATGCTTATTTACATTCTATTCAATTATAATTCCACTATGAGTATCACATATTGATAAGAATATGTGAAGAAAATGCTAGTTCTTATTTGCAAGTATTTGATGGAATATATGTTGCTAGTTTACTTGCACACTTTTGCATGCACCCCACATACAAGTATGTTTCAATATGTTGATTCGTGTGTTTGTTTTGCAACATTTTAGGTACATGCTAGATAAGATGATATCAAGATATAATGGATAGATGAAATTACTTAAAGACATTAAAGTAAACTTGTAAGGAGGATTAGAGAGATACTTCTTCTCATATAGTTCCCATATGTACAGTTCTTATGAAAGAAATTCATGTAACACTTGAGAGGAGAATTTTGTAAATGATATTTGAATAAATGGAAATTATTTTCTATTATTTATTATTTGATTAAATCTGGATCCTTGGAATAATAGGTAATGGCTCTCAATTTTTTGGTTCTTTCCTTAATTGGGGGATGCTGAAAAGTGAGGTTTTACATATTGTAACAAAACCCCATATTTTTCAAATAATATTTAATACTTTTTCATTTCAAGTAATCTGTAGAAACATGAGGGAACTATTAGGGAATTTTCTAGAAATGATGGTGTCTAGAAGGGACCACAACCCGGGGGCTGGTAGAACTTCATCCACACTACTAGTTGGTTTACGAGGACTCCTGGGCCCGTGCATCCTGCCTGACCAAAGTCAGAAGAATTTTCCCAAAGTACAATACCTTTAGGTTTTCTTCTCATCTTGATTCACCCATTTCTCATCCTCTTACTTAATAAACCCAAAAAGGAACTTCTCTCCTCATCTCGAGTTTAGGTTTTCCAGAAGTAGGAATAAGGCATCCTCTGTCAATTAATATGCATCTAATATAGAAAATATAATTTACATGAAACGTGGAAATAATAATGTACATGTAATGTGGAAATAATGATAACAAAAAGAAAAAAATTTAATGGGTTTCTTGTGAGGGTAACCCTAGATGGAACTAGGGTTGGTTTAGAAAAACCTAGTCAGTCAAGGGACATAGAAACCCTAAGATGCAGGGTGTAGTCTCCAACCCTAACCTAAATGTGAGTAGTGTGGAGAATAGAGTAACCCTGCCCATATGAACCCCAACTAGGGTGAAAAGAAATAAGAAAAATATAAATGAGTTAGGTGACCCATCCTCCTATGCATGCATGTGGAGTAATGCATTAATGAGAATTTTTTAAAGAAACATAAGCAACTTATGAATAACTCATTTTATGGATATAACTTGCTTGAACACTAAGTGAAATACCTTTGGTGAGTTAAAGAGCATGGGGTGAAAGAAAGTCATTATGGAAATGATGGTGATCAATTATGGAAAATCATCTCAGGCCAAGCACGAGTGAGGGAAGGCTATTAACAAAAACCAAGCCCAGGTGTGGAAAGGTTTTGATGGTCCACTGTAGGGATGAAAACCCTTAGAGAGGGTTCCCCATAAAAGAGGCTTCCCTAAAGAGAGGGCTCACTGTGAGAGAAAAAGGATATGGGTTGAGAAGTTGTAACAAAAAATGTACTTTGGAAAATATGAGACCCTCAATTCAACTGTTAAGGTTGGTGATATGACTTAGGATGGGTCAACCGAAGAGTGGGAAAAGGACCTATGGGAGAGGCAAAACCTGAAGACCTTGAGGTCAAGTTGTGGCTAGAAGGCCTAACCTCCTCCTGTGAGTCAAGAAGGCACCCTAAGTTAGGACCTTCCCTAGAAGGGTGAGATGATATATCGATTTAAATATTGAGCTAACCTTAAATGTCACCTAAAGTATGAAAATACATATGTTCAGTATAAGTCCTTGGAACCTAAGTATGCCATATCTAAGGAACATGAGTAGAAGTTACTATGGAAGTGGCTGATAGTATGGGACCAAGTTTGGAAGGGAAGGTCGCCATGACCCCAATGAGGGGACATAAAGTGAATAATTAGAACCATAAAAGATGGAGCAAATATGGTTTAAAGAATTACATATGAAAATAATGTGCCCTTAATAAATGCTTGGGAAGGATAGATCCATAAGTCAATCCTAAGGTCAAGAAGGAACTATTAAAGGTACATAAGACCAATGATATTAGGAGGTGATTGTGCCCAAAATGCATAAGACCTTAGGGTCGGGAGTTAACAACTATGTTTTCCCGAGGCCCATGTCTCAAGAGTTTGGCTGCCTTCATGAGTTCATGAGGCCCAAGGGATGGATGTGAAAGGAACCCCCTAGATGCATAAGGATGAGACCACTCCAAAAGTATTTGTACTCCTAGAGACCTTGAGGAAGTGGCTAAGGCTCATAATACATGAGGTGTACATATAAAAGATATAAGGACTTGTATGATAATGAAATCTAGAAGGGATTTGTTCACAAACTCAAGATTGGAAAAGGCATTTGACCTCATAAAATATAAGAAATTATGGAATTAAAAAGTATTTATGGCTTATATTCATGTTGAGAATGATTCAACCAAAAAAAATGAAATTTTAGGATAATGTGTTGATACACCATCTTGGAATGGGATGAACTTTGTTTTTGGGATGCAGTCAAATGCTTATTTTATCTCATTATGAGTGAGAGAGATTGGGTAAACACATGTTATGCTTAAAGTTAACATATGAGAATGAATACCTTAAGTTAAGTTTCAATGACATGATCTAGGGTTTGAGATATTATCTCACCCTTATGTGAAAACAAATAAATGATAAGTTGGAAACCTATGTGAAAAGGATAATCACCAAGTGAAATTGAAATCATAAATGAAACTATAATCAATAGGAGATGATGCCATGTAAATACTAAGGGTGTGGAAATACCCTAAACTAAATTCAGGTACCAATCTTAGTAATAATGTGTGGAATTCACATATTAATAAAATATGCAAAGATATCTAATAGGGTTGCTAACCCTAAGGTTTGAGACTAAGATAAGTTACCATTCACCTTAAGCTTATAAGTTTGAATTTGGGGGACAAATTTCCTTTTAAGGAGGGGTGAATGTAATATCCTTTTTTTGTTAAAATTGAATTATACAAATATAAGGTATGAATTGGTAAGTAATTCCTTAATTTTATTTTGATGAAATAACATGGGGTTTGAACCATGGCCCAAGTAATGACCATGAGACTATTTGCTTTGAAAATAGGTTCTTGTGACACAAATTGAAGAAATAAATATAACAACATAACGAGATGTTGGTTAAATAATATATAAGGAAATGTCTCATTCCCATCTTTTTGGGTGACTAATCAAATTTTGAGGACAAAATTCCTATAAGAGGGAAAGGATGTTATAACCTGGTTTTTCCCATGTGTTTATAAATTGGATTACAAATAGTTAAGGACATACTAGAAAGATGATTCTTTATATGTCTAGTTTTTCCCATGTGTTTAAATATTGGATTGCAAATAGTTAAGGACACACTAGAAAGATGATTTTTTATGTCTTGTCTGAAAATTGTGGTTTGAAAGTGAAAACACTCCACATGGGATGGATTTCATGTGTTTACAATTTTTGATAATCCATTAATAGATTTCGGACAATGAAAGAGAGGAAAATCTAATAATTAAGGGTAATTCACGATGGATGTTTTAGATATAGAATTATGTATAGTTTTATAGAAAAGAAGTGTTGGTGGCAAATAATAACTTGGATTCGGCTCAATATTGTATTTAATGGGAATATATATCCAAATAAGAGATCATGCCAAGTTTGGAAGAGAAGGGTTTATTTGATTCTTTAATTAAATCAAATAAAAGGAAAACTTAGGGGAAAAAAGGTATCTTTAACTTCTGTATTTTGGTCTCAAATCTCGCCCACACCTAGATAAAAGTATTAAAGACTTTCCTTCAAAATTTGGGATTAAAAGGATAAAAGGAGAGAAAGTAAAAATTTATGGAGTTTTCTTAATGCTAAATGGATTTTTGGGCAATGTATTAAATGTCACATACTATTTTCGGATTTAGGAACAAGGACCCGACCCCTCCATATTTTGGGTGGCTTTCTGGCCGTTTGAATCGAGATCCATGGTGTGAGGATCATCTCCTAGACCGCAACTAAAAAGAAATTCTGGGTCTACAATACGTACAATCTCCTAGTATCACAATCTCTCTCTAGACTCAATCTTTCACCATGATTCCTTCTCCTTTGGCTTTAGGAAATGAAACCAGATTTAATTATCCCCTGGTTCCATATTTATCACAGAGTAACTAGCTTTCCCCAATATACCAGTTGTCAATGGAACTAGGAGTTTGGTAACACCCCGAAAATCTCCCTATATATAAGGACCCTAGTCCCAATCCCAGGACACACAACCTCACCCAGGAGCCCCTGTTGCAAGCAAGGTCACCTCACCTTCAAGACCACCCTTTTGACAGACTTTCATCGACCATGTAACCTTCCAACAAACCCTATTTGCGAGAAGGAGGGAGCACAAGAGCTATGCATCCCCATATTTGAAGGGAGGCACAAGGAGACTCATAGAAACATGATCAATCTCATCATTATATTCACAATGCTCATCAAGAAAGTTATCTGCTTTGTGTCCCCTTTATGTGTATTTTCAGTTCATACCCATGACTCTGACCTGGTCCCTCCTAATCTAACCACTCTAGGTTGAGAAAATTGGTTGATCGAGTTCAATAGGGAGGGAGGAAGTCCTTGGACCCTTAGATTATCCCTAGGAGAACTAAACTGAGGAGTCAATGCATCGATTGACCCATCCTTGGCATAAATTGACTTCTTTGCAAGGTTAAAGAAGGTGGAGTACTGGATTATAAAATTGACCCTAGAGTGCATGAAAATCCAATTCAATGCACTTGGGTAGTCTAATCCTTTTAGTCTACAAAAGAGCTGGCGAGCATTGAGCCCTGGCTTGATCTGGCACCGGACCATTGGTTAAATCATTTTATAATTTGATAATATTTAATATAATGATAATCTAAGATGATCATGTTAATGATAATGTGAATGACCATGAAGAATTATGGTTTTGAAGTTAAACATGATTTCTTTAATGAACTCAGACTAATCAAAGTAATCATAATGAAAGAATATGACAGATATAGTAATTAGGGTTTCACCTAAAGGTTAACATGTGATGGAAATAGGGTTTATACCCTTATTCATTGCCCAAAACTTAAACCCTAGATTAGGTCTTGGGTAGAGTTTAATGTGAATAATATGATGGTGAAACTTTAGGGTTACATACATGTAGATTAAATGATTGGATTCCTCATTGCTTGCTTGATTGGATGATATGCTTAAAGTATGATTTGATAGTCTGCATGGTTCTAGAAAAGGTATGTGGTTACACTTATGACTACCTACATTAGTTTTTCGGATTCTGTCGAGTGTTTGTCGAGGATTGAAAAATTAAACTGTTGGATGTTTATTTACATCTTGTTCAATCATAATGCCAATATGAGTATCAACATAAAGAATAAGAATATGTGAAGAAAATGCTAGTTCATATTTCCAAGTATTTGATGGAATATATGATGTTAGTTTACTTGCACACTTTTGCATGCACCCCACACGCACAATATATTTTGATATGCTAATATGTGCTTTTGTTTCACAGTGTTTTAGGTACATGCTAGATAAGATAATATCAAGATATGATGGACAAATGAAATTACTTGAATACATTAAGTAAACTTATAAGGAGGATTAGATAAATACTTATTCTCATATAGTTCTCATATGTACACTTATTGTGAAATAAATTCGTATAACTCTTCAGAGGAGCATTTTGTAAATAGAAATTATTTTCTATTATTTTTTATTTGATTCAATCAGGATCCTTGGGAATTATAGGTAATGACTCTCAACTTTTTGGTTCTTTCCTTGATTGAGGGATGCTGAAAAGTGAGGTGGTTACAGTTGGAGCCATTAAATTTTATGGAAGTTACACACTTGGGGTATGTTTCATACATACCAATAGCATAAGAAGATGACCCCACAATATACTAATACAAGGTATAATGCAGCAAAAAAGGAAGGATAGAAATAGGGGCAGACAGTCACTAACACGCCGTGTCAAGAAGTGGACATGCATGTCACTTGTAGATAAATAGAACTCAAAATTTCATACACATCATGTTAGAAGTAGACACAACGTGTCACTTGTGATAGATTTCAACAATGATAGATTCACCATAGCAGATGCCAACGACACACTATGTAGGTAAGGCACATGTCGTGTATGATGGCAAAACAACATATTTTTCCTAGAAAAAAGTTCTAGAATAGATGGTGAACCCTATGGATCACCAATGGAAATAGAGATACATTGGAGAGATCCAATCATATCTGATAATACATGGACAAAGACCTATAGAAAGTGGTCATAGATGACCACAAAAGGATGCCATATAGTTTTCCAAACACCCAGTCTTTATGGCACAAGACCAATAGAAAGTCCATAGGCAATCTTCTTAGATTCTCTGTTGGGAAGAGTATGGGGCTAGAAAAGAGACTAGATTTCCCTTTGTGTGATTAGCAGTGGTAGAGAAGAAAGAAGATGATGAGTGGGGATGGGGAAAGAGATGGTGACAATGTCATCTTGGAAAGGAGGGGTCTTGAGGCGTCTATCTGTCATGCTTTGATACATGTTGAGAACAACCATCTTTCCATATCAAAAAAGGAGTATAACCCTCACCTATAAATAGGAGGGGAAACAACAAGGAAGCACATAGCAAACCCTAATGGACCTATTATACTTAGGACCAGTATTACATAAATGAAAAGGAAAAATAGAGTTAAAGGGAATAAAACAACTAACGATAAATAAATATATTAATAGTGATTATGACAAAATTACAAATTTATATTTTAATTTTAATTGGTCTTCCAATTTTATTTTGATAATATAAAATGGAAGATTAAAATGATGATTCATAAATAGTGTAGCATTTTATATGTGTTGGAAATGCACATAGGACAACTACTTGTGAAGCATGGTGGTTTTGTATGTATATCGAGGGGCAAAGTGACTGGGGTGGTGGCATGGAACAGGAGAACGACGGTGACCTATGAAGAAGGAAAGGAGTATCAATCCTGTTGGGATCTACCAGAGTTCATCTGGTCTACACAGATCTGAGAAGAACCACAAAGGAAGTAGTGCATGATGGGAGCAGACCGGAGTAAGGGATGGATGTGGATAGAGGGAGAAGAATCTTTCCTCATCTAAACCATAATGGAGGTATCATGGATAAGGGAGCGATACAAGGAGTATCATATAGAGACCATGGTGCAGCAGGCACATATGAGAGCCATGGATATATCTAGATTGATGTGGAAGATCTGGATTTCCACATCACCCTAGTATCTATGTCAATGGAGGAGGGGTTTTTGGTCTTCAGTCTAAAATGAGAGGTAATGGAAAAACTACTTAAATCTTGATAATTTTCCATGTTGGTGAAGATTCTGTCAAGGGAGATAGGTTCCTAGATTTATAAGATAAAATCATACTACTATGGAAACCAAATGATGGTTTCAATCTAATATATATTGCAACTAGTTACTATTTGGTTTAGTTGTAAAAGGAAGAAGACTATCTAAACACACTAGTGGAAGGGTCATGACCAATATTTGGATTTGATCTTTTAATTCAAAGATGGGAACCATGTTGTGTGGAAAACATGAATGCCAAAAAGTTAGTAACATGGGTGAGGATCTTTACCTTCCAGTTCATTTATATCATTAGGTTATGTTTTAATATATAGAGAATCATCTAGAAAAAACCATCAAAGTTGACATGAATACCATATTGTAAAGGAGGGCCCATTTCACAAAGATAGGCTATACATAAAATCTAAATAGAGTAGATTTTGTATTAGGTTTTTGCTTTCTTGCATATACATCATCACTTTCAAAAACTATAAAGTAACAAATCATTTTATATCCATTCTAAAAAATATATCACAGGCACAAACACAACTACTCCAATAAACTTGACACCCCCTAATTTGACTTTGACTTCCTAAATGGTCATACTAGTGAGTACTAAGATGATTGGTGCCATGCTCATAGGATCGCACTAGCCAGTCGATAGCAATTAGAGGCTAAAAGAAGTCCATGAGTGGGAACTAAATGAAAAAATGAAGGCAATGACGATTGGATATGTCAAAGATTAGGATTTTTTTCTTGGATACTATATATCATTGTCAAGATGACAAAATGATAAAGGTAGCTCTAAAGCATCCATATTGAAACATGCATGTCCATGGAGCTCAAGAGCAATCAAGTAAACTAAGGGGTAGAACATACATCAATGATTGTATTATGATGACCTATCAATTAAAAGTAGCCTCTAAATTAGAAACTACATGCTACTATCTATAGGTGAAACCCCTTATCCGCATACCTAATTACATACTTCTATGGATTATGGGTATGGGTATGGTGCGGGTTGTAAATTTTGTTGGGTGGGTCTAGACCCATATATATACCTGCTAAAATAAATGGGTATGTGAATGGATATGACCAAACCTACACCATACCCTTACTATTTATGCATCTATACAGCATTTTCCTTAGAACAAGTAAGTACATAAGGCCATTAAAATCAACCTTCAATATGTTAAGTTACATAATACTTTTACCTCCTTTAATACCCTTTTTATACAATCAACCAATTCGGTTCAACCAATCTATACCTTAATTTGATAGCTACAACTTATTGTATGGATTCATTTGGGTTACCCAATTCATGTCCATTATATCCAACTTTTGAAGCTTTATTTACCCCAATTAGGGAGTAATTATATTTATGCAACATTAATTGAGGATTTCCCCAAGGGTTACCTAGTGCATTCATTACTTAGTGCAGATAGTCCTCAAGTTGAATTACTCTCCTAATATGAAGGTACAAGACTTCACCCTTTGAAAAATCATCTATGAATCAACTAACCATCAAGGGGTGAGTCAACTGAACATATATTCTAAATTTATTACTCACTAATCTACCTTTAGGTCTAGGGCTTAAGGGTTGTCCTAACCAGTCATGGGTACTTTGTTGAGGGGATTCTTACTATTCATTTGGTGGTGACTTGGTTCACCAAACCATCAACAAAATCTAGAAATGCTTTCTTTTTGTACATATAGCATGATAATGGAAAAAGAAGGATTAAATTTGCAATGTATGTCCAAAAGTGGCGTCAAAGTCAAAATGATAAGGAAGTCAATAGCTTTTCACCATATCTCATTCTACCAAGAGAGTTTATACCTCCTAGCATATAGAATGGTACATTTAATAACTTCTAAATTATATCCTAGTTGTGAGGGATATAATTTTCATGAACATGATGTTATCTTATGCCAAATATGTATTTGTTACTTCACCCATCATTTAACACTTCACATTAAATGTACTTGATCCGATCATGGAATACATAACTGCAATATGGAACGTTGTGGAGTCCTTAGCACACCTGATTATCCTAAGAAAATGTTAGGGTTTACAATACAAGGAAACTATTTGGGCATGCAACACTTAGTCTCTTTAGGTAATTATGTATGCATGTGCCTTAATGTAATTATCTAGGTATCCCACCATCATTGTGAAGGTGAAGCAAATGAAATCCTAAGGATCTGTACTACAAGGTTATATCTTTTCTCAACTAACCCTAGTGTCTGATAGGTCTGGAACTCAAGGGAGATGGTATATAGCCTCTAAGGGAAAAAGGCTAAGACAATACTATACTAGATTAATATACATGTTGAGAGAAAGACTTATCATATTGCAAGGAGCATGTTCAAATTATCACTTAAGAGAAGAAAAAAATGACACAACTATAATTTTTTATCTAAGTTCAATGTTTGTACCCATGCATGCTTAATTCTCAAACTAGACATAGTTGAGGCATGCTTGAAAGTTCACAAGGAAAAAGGTTTTTTTTTGTGGGGGGGGCTATTGTTGATTTTATCTAAGAATATTCATGGTAGACCACTATCTATACTGGATAGACTAACACCCCATAGGAAATATGAACTAATAATTAGAAAAGACAACTTGCACATAGGAAATTTCAATCACCATAGAGAGGGTAGGGGTGATTAGGAAGTTTCATCCGCAGAATTGGTATAGAAAGTGGTAATGACTAAATTATATTGGGATTGAAACCCTAATTGAAAATCTACAACTCAAGAAAGGTACATCATCATCGTATATAGGGTTATCTTATTGCCTAATCGAGGCATGTGTGTAGGAACAATAGAGGGTACCTTGAAATAGTCATATTACACTTCTAATCAAGCTAAAACTATAGTGTAAAGAGTGGGACCTAAGAAGGGATCCATTCCTTAATTATGAATAAATACATCCTCCAAACACACTAATCTATATCATGTAAACTATAAATTTTAATATCTTAGATATGATATATAAATAGATTATTTAAGTAGTAGGGGAAATTTAGCTATTACAACATTATTCTAATTATAACGTTTGCTTTATTCCTCACCATAAGGATGACACTACAACATATAATGGTAAATATAATTATTACTAAGGACCAGCTGTAGAGGGCAACTTGTCCATCCCAATCTATCCTTCATATTCATTGTTCAAGGTCCTCTTAAATCATCAACCTCCACAAATACTACACCTGGGTGGTTTTGGAACAATCTCCAAAAAAATGGGAAAACCAAAGTATGTATCATAAACACTGAGTATGTGCATAATGAAATACTTGGGCATTGTAGGGTAGTTCACTACAAAAGATGGTGCTCCCATGCAAGATGGCTTTATACAAATGTAGGAAATTTCAATGAAAGAAAATAAGAGAACGATGCATTTTTGAGTAAGAGCCACAAATCATCATATAGTGTATTTGCATAAATAAATTCAGAATATCACATATAAAATAATTGCATGCATATACATAATAGACCAATATATCCAAAATATATCCATAACACTATTGGATTGTGTCCTAAAAAGTTTGCATGTAAGTACACGCCTTAGGCATAAAATGCATACCTTAATATATAAAATGTTGTGACTAAGCACCACTACTCTTTATTAATATTCTAATGCCAAGCATGCATAATTGAGTACAAAAATAAATGGTTCGTTCACTTTTCATTTCTAAATAGAAAGAAAGTGGGGTCATACACCCTATGTTCCAAAAATTTAAAGGAACTAAAAGAACAATTGAGATATCAAGAAATTCCAAATGGAATAGTAAGAAGAATCAAATATAAGGATGATGGACTTATAATAGAAAATGTTGGTTGTAATAATATAAATACCCAAAGTAAAGTTGAAGTTGCCCATACCTGATCTTGGCAGTTAATGGTTGAACTCAATATATATATACATAGTCCACATTGACAAATGTTCATCCTAGGAACACATTAGGTACATTAGTTAAACCTAAGTGAATCTTTATATACTTTTCTAAAATATCTATACATATTGTTTTTGCCCTGATTTTGACCACTTTAAGGCATATTAGGGTTTTTAATCTTACTAAATGACCATATTGTTTTGTAGACATCCACTTTACTTTTAAGATCCATCTTTAGTCACGTATGTTCAAATATGTCTAAATCTCAAAAATGTGTTGGTGATTGTATGCATTCATCAAATTAAGGTCTTGAGATGTGGTTCTATCTCTATATATCATATAATTCAGGTATTGTCAACTAGGATAACCATACTTGTGTGACTCAATATGTGATATGTGAGCTCACATGCATCTCAGACAATCTTCTGTAGTTCAAGGAGCATGGATTGAACTTTGAGAGGATAATGATTCCATGCCTCAAGTTCAATCTAGATATCAGAGAAAAAGGAATTATATGATCATGGTAAAACTAATCACAAATTGTAGGTTGAAGTTGTTCTCCAACTTTCTTATTTACTTGGGTAGAAATGATGTGTTGCTAGATACCGCTCATTGCTTGTAATGTCATAAGATAGTTATGGACATTCACTATCAACTTAACTTGGGAGCTATAGGGTCACACATCTAGGATACACTTGGAATAGGAGTTTGTTCATGACTTATGTTTAACTTGATTACTAAAGTGTTTAGGTATTCAACTTAAACAACAATGGTTGAAAATTGGCTGACTAGACTGAGTCTTGAACCATTCGATTCAAGTAGTCAGGTCAATTGGAAACAATATTGACTGAACTGTGACTGAAGTATGACTGAACCAGGGCATGAACTGACTGGTTCAATGTCTTAGATGACTAGTTTAAGAGTTGAACTGCCTGGTCAATGATCAATTCGATTGGATCAAGGATTGATGCTAACATCATGTTTTGCATTAATCTAATATTGAATGCCAATGTGCTTCAAAATAGGAAAGAACAAGAACCAAACTATTCACCCCTGAACCGAATGGTTCAATAGTGAACTGACCGGTTCACCATTTTTAGCTTCTAGAAAATTCATAAAATTCCTTCTCTTTGACCTATAGATTGACTGTAAACCCTAAACCTGACCCTCCTATAAATAGAGGGGTATTGAGGAATTCTTAGAAACAATAATAAGCTCGGGCAATTGTTGTCCTCTCTGGTTGTAGTAACCAAGAGAGCTCGAGCAAGTCCTACCCATAAAAGGGAGGGATAGTAAGGGAGAGACAATTGGGAGAGCAAATCAACTCTAGAAGGTTAACGTTTAAAGGGACAAATCCTTCACATTGGATTTAATAGCACCATGTGGAGTTCCCAATGGTCCATGTAGACTACTCTAGAGGCAAGGAGGCCTTTGCCACCCACTAGGAGATGTAGTCAACTGTTATCTTTGGTGATCAACCAGGAGGCCGCGACTGTCAGCCATCCAAGTGTGACTTGAGAAAGAAGCATGCTACAACAAGAGCTGTCGTTAGACTTGATCCAGTATCAAATATATCTCTTCTTACCCTCTTTCCTAGATACATTGTTGTTGATGTGGTCTTCTAGTTAGGGAATCAAGTATTAAAGTTTTTTTTCTGTTGCCTTATTTGTTGCCTTCATTTCCCAATACATCCACCAAACATAATGTATTTTGAAAGGAGACATGTACTATTTATAGATATATCATATTATATGCATATTAATATTAAGTTTGTAGTGTTTCTTATGGGACATTTCCTATGAGATAATTTTTACAACACAAAAGTAGCATGGACTATGCAAGGGCAAAGCCCCTGGGTAGGGTTCATGTTGCTCAGTCAGTGGGCATGAGATGAGAGGATATCACCCCTCTTAGTGTCTTAGAGGAAGTGTACCTAAAAAGGATACAAAGTTTTACTTCCATGAACTAGAAAAATTAATATTTTGATAGTAGACCTCATCCACCACATATCTAAAATCTAGATTTGTGACGTTAGTGAAATTAAACTAGTGATGCATATTAACCACTAACGTTCAAGTCACAAGCAAGTATCAAACTATATAAATAAATCCAATCATATCAATTTTAAATCTAGAAAAAATCACAATTGGCATGGACATGGTACTAGTGTTGAGAAAATAGGTAGTAAAATGTAGTAGAAGCAACAAAATGGTTACATTTTCTACAAGTAGATCTCATTAGTAATTGTGTATCAAGAACAGAAGGGCATAAGATATACCTTGTAGTCTAATGATGTTCATCGGTCAGTGTCGCTCACCACAATGCACATATGATGGTTGACAACATCCTCCCAACACAATCATGTAGCATATTTGTCTCTATGTAATACAAACAAATGATAGGGATCTCCTTGTCATGTTGTTTGATATAGCAAGGAAGGAGTGATTTTTTCTTTGCAACATGGTGGTGATGCACTATATCATTCTCTAATTCCCTTAGGGTTGTGACAAATAGAGTTTACATGTCAAATCATGTAACAAAAACCATGGACTTCATGCCCCTTCAAATTGAGGAGGGTAGAGAATATGATTTCTAAAAGAAACTAAAAAAGATAGTTCCTACATTTAGAAAGCATGTTTGCAGACAAACATTTCATCAACCTGGAATTGATTAGTCAATTCATTGATAGGGTCAAGTCAATCAACATGACTTCAGTCGACCACCTCGACTAATCATGTTTATTCGATTGACATGAGTTTCATTTGATTGTCTCGACTAATTTTGTTTAGTCAATTGAATAGACTTTCTAGGCTATCACCTGGGTCTATCTTGTCCAGTTGATCAATTAAATTGGACTTCTAGATGGTCTATGATTGTTCTAATTCATTTACCTAAACCTTTTGGTAATGAATTCAACTTGTACCCATAGTGGCACTCCTCTTTCATGTGCATCATATCATGTGACCCTATAGGCTCCACATTATGTGTTAGTGATGTCTATAATAATATTACAACTTCACAAGTCACTAGTAATATCTAGCAACACATTACTTCTAGCAGAGTAATTGGATAAGTTGTAAAAATAGTGACAACCTTATATTGTGATCGATGTTATAGTAACTCGATCATACCTTTTGTCTCTGATATCCACATTGAATCTAAGTCATGAAGATACCATCCTCTTAATGTTCAATATTTGGTCCTTGATCAAGAGTAGACTATTTGGGATACACATGTGCTCAATATCAATTATTGACTAACATGATCATGGCCATGTATTTCATAGTCTCACTTAGCTTAGCAAGTGATCAAGATATCACTCTAGTAGAAGGAGAAAATTCCACCAATGTCACTCACAATAATCCACATGTCTCACAGTCCACACAAGTACTAGTTGTATGGAAACCCTAATTTACATTGACTAGTGTTAAAGTACACATAGTGACATTTGATCATTTTAGTGACTTCAGTAGTGAGAACCACAATTACCATATCCACATTGATATATTATTCTAAATTCCATTTCTGTCTTCCATGTATCATACTCAAAGTAGGTCTATTTACACTTGTTCATTAACAAGTACCTACATATTTGACATGATATCAAATATCACAAACAATGAGATGTAGTCATTAGTCAACACATATACTAGTCCTATGTAATGTTGTCATCCTAATTAACACAATAAAATATGATTAGGGACTAGGACAAGAATTCGTACTCTTAACATACCCATGATCTCATGTTCAGGTCATCAACCCAAAATTTGATGTCATTGGAGAAATGCATTATTAAGACACCATAATGTTTAATTACCATACCATGCTGAAGTAAACACAAAAAATGGAAATGCCTTATTTTGTAATCAAATCAAGTACAATGCATCCTATTACAATCATCATATGACTGTCTCTCGAGACATACAAACACCATAACTAACCCATTATAGACAATTTCCCACTTTTCCAATTGAAGTATAATTTACATCCACTTAACTTCATCATATGTCCCTCCTCATAGTAATCATATTGAGAATAGAATTTTGAAATGCATACATTAACTAGTATTTAATTATTCTTAATAATTTTAAATCATATTAATATTTGTTTATCGCAAATACCTACAATTAGGTGTCAAACTATTATTGAAATGTATTATATATTATTATTACTAATTAATGGTCAACAATAGTAAAATAAATAAAGTGTTTTTATTACGTTTGGAAATCATGTTGAATCATATTGGGTGCTGACTTGTTAAGCAATTTAAAGTTAAGTTCGGGTCCTAAATTGGGATTTTACTATAAGTATATACAATATGAGAAATCATGACATATGTAATATTAAAGTTCTTTTAGGACATTCTAAAAATGTTAAAAATTATTAGTATTTAATATATTATGATAAACTCACTAAAATACACATTTTGGGTCATTTTAGGTTACTTTCAAATTTTAATGGGTTGGATTCAGGTTATTTAGGTCCTTGCAAACTAAAATTTACACACACGGATGAGTTCGAGAATGACGTGGGTGATTTTGTGTCATAGTTTCAGGTGGGGTCATGGCTGAGATGGACCATTCTAATTTTCATCCTAAAAACTAGTCATTACTATGATGGGCCCTATATGATTAATATAACCCCTTCCATGTAGTCCTTGTCTTATCAGCAATGCACCACACCCTTGTAGGACACACACAAAAGACATGTGCATATAAGAGTGTGTATACAAAGACTTCAATACATTCCAATGTAGTTATGATGTTGCATCCCATCACGCTTCTATAAACTTGAACTTGTAGAGTATTGATAAGTGAAAAATGTCAGGGTTGAATATATAATATGAATAATTAATAGAGATTATTTTCCCACGATAACAAGTCCAACAATTCATAAAATATATAATTTATTGATTATCTAGGCTAGAAAAATGTAGGAGAGATAAACTTGAGTCAACCTACTATAGAAAATATCAAACTTAGTGCAATGTAAACAAGAACTACCAAAAAGAAATAATTTTAAACAATCCATTGGTCCTTTGTTGAATTCCCAAATGACTAATGGATTATATATAACTGACATCTATTTCTTTTGATGGGTGAAAATAGTATGTATTATCCACTCTCATATGTCCAATAGGCATATATGAAATAACCACAATCATGTGAATCTTACAATACTAAATCCCCTAATTAGTAATTTCCTACTTCAGTTCTTCTATCCCACACCAACAAGGGTTTATGTGAGTTCTAAAAACTAGTTTCATCAAAAGTACATGTCGAAAGTTGAAAAACAAAATATTTTTTGATAAACTAAAAAAAATAGTCCATGTCATTCAATTACAAGAATTTCATCATGATGACAACCATGGTCTCTATAATCACATATGTTACTACAAACTAAAAAGCATATCATGATCACAAAAACAAAAGAGGAGTGATGAAATAGTGAGAATAGTGATAAAAACAATCTCATGCATGGCTCCTTACATATGCTCTTTATGTTGATATATCCATATTCATATATACATTTATATTATATGTACACACACACACACACACACACACACATATATATATATATATATATATATATATATATATGTATGTATATTGGGGGCCTATGACTAATGGTATAGGAAATTCCCTATATAGGACTCTACTTGTGATTATTAAGGTATTTATCATGATCTGTCCATACGAACGAGCATCCATATTATTATTATTATTATTATTATAATATATATATATAGAGAGAGAGAAGGCCTATGCCTAATGGTATAGAAAATTCCCTATATAGGACTCTACTTGTGATTATTAAGGTATGTATCATGTTCTGTCCATACGAACGAGCATCCATATTATATTATATTATATTATATTGTATTATATATATATATATAGAGAGAGAGAGACATAGAGAGAGGGCCTATGCCTAATGGTATAGGAAATTCCCTGTATAGGACTCTACTTGTGATTATTAAGGTATTTATCATGATTTGTCCATACGAACGAGAGGTATATGGTTAGATTTGATTCAAATAAATTATCATAAGGATCACTTTTTCATTTATAATATTTAAATAATAAAACTTGAATGGTGCATGTTTATTTTTATGTTATCATTTAGATATATGTGTAAAAAACCTTGTGATGATATACTATACAAAAATATGCATGGTAAACTTTATATTTATATGGTTGAATCATGTAAGAGGTGTTTGGAATGGTGCAAAGCAAGGTTTAGGTATTGGAAATTTCTTACCCTTAGGGAGTAGAATCCCTTTTTCACTTACATAGAAACTGCTACATGCACACATTACATATTGTATCATACCCTCAAGTGGTGTTTACATATATAGAGATTTTCTTAAAATGAAACTAAAACCTGAGCTCATATGGATTTTTCTAAGACAATCATTCGAGAAGAAACAAGGAGACATATGCACTTTGTTGGTGCATCATTTTTGTGTCCTTTAAATTACATGATCTACAAGTTTCCAAATGAGTTTATTTACACTATTCATATGATACTTAAGAATAGCAATAGATTGGATTATTCAAATAACTAATAAAACATCTTGATTGTTTGTGTGTCAAGTGCTATCAATAGGTGACCCAAATATAATGAGAATACATAATATATAAATGTAAGACACAAATTGAATTTATAAGACACAAAATTTAAATAAACTGTTAACATTGTTCCTTCAATAGTAATATAAACATATTTGTGACCAACAAAATCCAACTAGACAGTAACCACTATGACGAAGTATAACAATTTCACTCAAACTATAACTAGAACATAATAATTCACGTAAACTATAGTAGTTTTACCCAAACCATAACATTTATCATTGGGTAGCATAGTTATAGTACTCATGCATCTATTCTAAACTTGTTATATATATTGCATGACAGTTGAGTATGTAGACAAAGGCACAACAAACTTTTGTTTGTGAGATTTAAGACCAACATGTTTAAGTAAAGTTGGAGTTTAATTAGTCTCAAAACATGTCCATATTGGGTTATGATGAATATATGTATACCCATCTTTGCATATTGTTTTATTCACATTTAGGGGCTATTGTGTTTCTATTCCCTAATTTTAGCCTTAGATTTACTTATTTGCAATTATTTCCTCTTTTTTAGACTTTTATGCACTTTACATACTTTTCATGTAGAACCAACCAAAAATATACTTCAATGCCCAGAAGGATGATCAATCCCTCATGGTGCCACACCTCAAGGGAAGGAAGGCCTTAGACACTTGCCAACCACACAATCAAGCGATCAGCTCCGCCAGTCGCCTGACTCGAGCTGCTCTCTAACCAAATTCTTCCAGATTCTTCAGTTCTAATGTGTGCTCTTTGCATCCAGCCTACTCCGGTTCAACTCACGTCGAAGAACTAGATACGAGGTCCAGATTGAGTAACCCACATGAGTCACCTGTTGGAACGAGAAGGGGCCATGCTTTTAGCTTCCTTCCACCACAAGTATTTAGCATTACAGTTTCGATAGTGAGGATAGAACCTATAAAACGGAACCCTTATCATCCATTCTAAAGGGTATCTGATCGATGATTAGAATCCACATCTGCAGAGTGCAAATCCTAGAGAGGAGCGAGGAGGCGGGGCCACCATGGAGATATCAGTGTTCCTGCACCAGGATTCATGCCCCCTCCATAATTCCACCTACCTTTTTTCTAGTGTCTCTCAGCATGAGCAAGTAGATGTTTGTGTCAGGGCATGGGGACTAGCCCCAATATCCCATATTTTATTCTAGTTTGTATCTAAACTCAATAGTACTATTTCTAAATAAAGTATCATTATGCTTATTTCCTTGCCTAGCAAAGCAACAACTTGCTTTGAATATATATTATAATCGTCGATTTACAGGTTGATGTATTCCTGATTAGAAGTTCAGAATGATCTTGTTATCCCCCTGAAGTGTTAGCAAGGGATAGTGAGGTGATTGGGTTACAATACGCTAACGTGCTGAGAATGGTCGGCTTAATGAAGCAGTCCAGTCAAAATGAACTAGGAACTTGGGTGCTGAGTCTGCTCAGTTCCATGGGAGTTCAATCCATGCAACAATTTGTATCTCATGAGGGTACAATAGCTAAGTCTCTATTTAATAAACTACTATTAAGGAGTTAGATCTTTCTAGAATAATTACGCAGGATTTGGCAAGCTAAAACCCATGTCGTGATCCTCTTTATTATCATTTATTTACCTCTTTAATCGTTGTTACTTTTGGAAACAATTTAGTGTAATGAACTAATCAACTTCTTGGTGATAGATATTATTCTTAATACTCCTGAATATATATGACTACTTAAAAAGGTTGTCCTTTGAGTTCAATCCTTAAGTATACTACAATAAGGCTTCCATTTGTGTGGAGTGGGGAATTAGTGCATGATGTTTGGTTAAACCTAAGCATTATTCCCTTAGCATTTCTATTGGTGCGGAGCCCCATAAAAAATTAGTGTCATTGTGGGGGACAACGCTAGTTATATATTTTTAGAAGTTTAAGTGTAATTAGGGTTTTCCTTGTTATGCTTGATATTATTAAAGATCCTCTAGAACTCTACTCATTAACTCACGATCATTCTTCCTCTTTTCACGAACTCCTAGCATATGTGAAGATCCAAAAGTCTTGACTCAGAATTGCTATTCGATCATAAAATCGAGAGAACTCTCAAAAGACTTTACAAGGAGAAAACCATGGCAGATGCAGTAGATATGGAAGTAGCTATTCAAGTTTGAATTAAACTAGCTATTGTGACCCAACAAGAATTACTTACCATAGAAGGCAAGACGTAGGCGGAAGCAGAATTTAAGATCAATCTAGAAGACGCACAAGTAGTTGAACGAACCAAAGAATTAAAGGATTTTTCTATCCTAAAGGCACCGACTTGACTCATCCAGTCTAACCTCCAGGTGACCCGATCGAGATCAGGACCTAGTGATTTAGTCTATTACAAAATTCTACCTTTACAGTATGAATTAGAGATGATTGTTGAGAGCATCTCCTCAAATTCATAGACTTTTTCTCAATGATGAAGATGTTCAACACCACTGACGGCGCCATGTGATTGCAACTCTTTAAATACTCCCTGACTAAAAAATCCAGAGTTTGGTACAAATCCCTTCGAGGGGACCCAATCACAACATGGGAAGCCCTAGAAAAAATAAGTTTTTATAGAAATTGTATCGATCCTCGGTGACATACTCGACCAAAGGACATATCACAAGATTGAATCAAGTGCCCAAAGAATCTCTATATGAAGCATTGGGACGATTCAATGAACTCCTACGCAAGTACCCATATCATGGAATTTTTTAGAATCAGATCATCAAAATTTTCTATTGGGGTGTTGACGATGAAATAAAGAAGTTCCCTAACTCCTCCTCTAATGAAAACTTCATGTGATACAATTTTGATAGTGCGTTGAAGATTGTCAACCTTGCTGCCGAGAATCAGACTCATTGGACTAGACCCTCAGGAAAAGGCATTCTTATAGTAGCTATAGTGGAGGATCATTCAACACTAAAATCTATATCTAAATCACTAAAGGTTCTCTTTCTCAAATAGGATGACCTCAAAAAATCCTTCAGTGCATATGAGAGAAAGAACCATACGCCTCAGGTGCAAATCAATGCACCTTCCTACGAGTTCTGTTATGTTGTAGATCACAACACGATTCACTATCAACAATTGTATGCCGCATTCCATGAGCATGAAGCGGAGAAAAAATACATAGTTTCCCAAGCTGAAGATGTAGATTCTATTCATAATATCCTAGGCTAGGAGTATTGCAATCCAAATCAGACTTGTAACCACCCATGTTTCCAATATGGGAATCCAACTGAAGTCGAGAATCCCAATCAACAGACCCCACCATAGTTTGGTCAAGTTAGAGTGTCATTGAACTACATTGGCTCGTGCAACTAGGGAAATTATGGATTCAACTTCCCAAGCAAGAACTACCAATATGCAGCAATATCAGAAGCTAAATCAAGCTCCACTCGTACAGATAGATCCAACACCATCACAAGATCCAGTGAAGACACTTCAACGAGTAATGGTGACATACCAAACTTAATTGGCCAACACCACGGCCAATCAAAAGGTGTTGGAGTCACAAATCACATGCCTAGTAACTAGTCAACAACCCCCAATAGGTACAATCATAGGTCAACTAGAAAACAACCCCATGCATTAAGAGCAGCTAAATGTCGTAATGATAAGGTCACGGAACGTGCACTCCACAACCCAACCTCCACCTGTACATCTAATCCTCCTAGTGAGAAAGGAACTCCAATAAAGGTCTTGAGTTGCTCAAGTGACCATTTAACAGCCAATCTAGTAGAAGTTCAGACATTGGATCCTCATGTGACATCAGTTCAGCCAGGTACCAGTGAGAGCTCAACTGTTATAGCATCAATGGTCAACTCTAGACCATCAACAACACCCGAGGCACACATGTACAAACCTCATGTACCTAATTTGGGTCACCTCAAGTAAACCAAGCTAGATGATAGATTCATGAAATTCAAGGACACTATGAAGAAACTCCACATTGACATATTGTTCCTCGATGCACTAGCTGCAATGCTGACCTATTGCAAATACCTGAAGACCCTTCTATCCCAAACGTATGACTGAGAAATGCAAGATTATGAAGCTAGGACAAATGGCCTTCAATATCGTTCAAAATATGCCTCAAAAGTAAAAAGATCACGATTCATTTGGGATATATTGTTTGTTTAGAGATGACACTTGCCGCAAGGGACTTGCTGACTTAGGCGCAAGCATATCCATTATGCCATACACTTTATTCCAACATCTTGGATTTAGCGATCTCCTATCCATAACTATGACCATTCAACTGGATGATGAGTCAATTACAAAGCTCTTGGGAACAATTGAAGATGTCCTGGTTAAGCTAGGACATGATACTTATGTCCCACGTGATTTTGTGGCAATGCAAATAAAAAATGATATCAGTTTTCATTAATTTTGGGGAGACCATTCGTAGCCATTGCGAGAGACTTACTATACGTTGAAGCTGATAAACTCATTTTGAGACCATGAAAGAATACTATTGAGTATCAAGTTCTTAAATATTTAAAGAAGGTGCATAACTTGATTGAAGTCTTCAAGGTAGAAGGTAAATTGGAGCCAAAACAGTCAGGCCTCCAAAACACTCCCAAATGTACCAAGGACCTATCCCAGAGAAAGGTGTGTACATCATTTGGTCATGATCCAGGACCTATGGATTCAAAAGACAACAGTTTGAAGACCCTTCTTATGAACTCTATGTTTGTAATGCAACATCATCCATTGGGTCTGCGATGTTAAATTGAGATGCGTGTTGGGAGGTAACCTGACTTTTTAATTTCTTTCTTTTTAATTTTTGCAATTTCCGATTAATTTTTTTTTCTTTTCTCTTCACAAAAATCTTTTAAATAAAGGCCATGTTTTTTGAAAATCTTATTCTATTGATAGATAGTTGGCGCAGTGCAACAAATTCATGATGGAATTTGTGATCTATCCATCGAATCATCCGTCTAGATGTACGATTGATAGTGTGAGGATCTCACAATCTTGCAAATTGATAAGCATGCAGGGAGTGGGCTACATGACCTGATGAAGACGTGTTATTCTTACCAGATGAATTCCATTTATTTTCCATAATAAACTCTATTTCCTTTTTTTATAATTTCAACTTTATCTTTTGCGAGAAGCCTTGTTCTTCAAAAATGGCAGCCTCTATTATCCCAACTTCTCATCATTAATATTCGCTGCCAGAATATCTTGATATGACCAAGACTTTCCAAGATATGACATGTGATCTTTATGGACTAGGCGACATATCTAATACATGCATGGATCATAATTGCCAACTCTTCAGGTAGCCCTAAATCCTCTATTTTGCAGCTATAAAAGATACAATGTGTGAGGACCAGAATGCACAACCATCTTCCCCATGATAGTCTTAAGGCCTACATTCTCACCCACTCTCCTGCAACAACACAAATGGCATCAACAACTGACAACATCAACGGTGCACTTCAGCATTCACAGTATGCCTCTCTGACAACAGAGGAAACATCATGGCCATCTGACTAGGAACTACAACTCTACTACATCTAGGACACTTATGTCCCCTAGGTAGACTGCTTCACGCACCCGCCACACTGACGTGGCCTACTACTACCCAACCCAAAGACACATATCAACTAGTTGTTCGATCAACATGCCACCACCCTTGAGATAAGATGTTGGTTGGACGTAGGCTGTGGAGAATGGGGTGTGCATCCACAAACACCCTCACCCCCACCCAATGAGGATCATGACAACTGGTGGCCATGACATCGCCCAAAGGAGGACCTATCCAATGGGAGAGGGACCCATTCTTAGTGTTTCTATTGCATTCTCTTGGATGAAGAGAACCAACTGTTCCCTCCATCCCCACCATCATCCATATCAAATCCCCTCCATCTCTAACTTTTGCCTGCCTGGAGATGTAAAATTTTGAATTTGGGGGTGGAGGGTGGGTGGTACATCATCTCCACCACCTCAACTCTAACCATTCCTTTTCTCATGCTCAAACCAATTTTCTCCATCTTTTATTTGCATTTGTCTTGTTTTCCGCTTTAAATTTGTTCTATTTTGTGTGAGTTGTGTCTCTTACCTAGTCAGCCATGATGTATGTGAAAATTGAAAATATATAAATGAACTACTCTCTTGAATGGATCTGAGCACCAATGAAAATAGTTCAACATCCTTTCCCCTTGGAAATGATAATAAGCAGGAAGAGTCAGAAAGGCCAAGCCACATGCCCCTATATGAGTTGCAAAAATTTTTGTAAACACGTCTTTACCCTATATTAACTAAATTAACTGATATAATATGATGATCTAATTTCAATGCAGTAATAAAATAACGAAGCACATGTCAGTCTCTTCTTACCACCTTTATTCCATCATTTCATATCTCTTCGCCAACCACACATAAAAAAAAGAAAAAAAAATCCACGTATGTTGAACCCAAAGTTCGAGGTGGCATCCCTTTCAAAAATATATCTCCTCTTCAATTTTCTTTTACAGGCATGACATGAATAAAAGTGGTCAATGAGCCCAAACAAAACATGCAATCAATGTAACTGCAACCAAATCAAAGTTTCGAGTCAGATAGAGGAAAGACAAATAAAATAATTGAATCCCAAATAAGATATCGAGTCTAATAGAGGAGAGACCAGGGAAACACATTTGTTTCATGTCTTCTTCTCCCCCTTCTATCCAATTTTCATACCAAGGGGACTTATCAAAATTCTCCCTAAAATAGCCAATAGGCCTGACTTATCCAAGTATGGTTGTGTGGTCTCAAAGGACTAGGGTTTCTTGATCTTGTTTGGTGGAAGGGGACCACAAAGTATGCTCAGTTTGGAAAGGAAGTCTGGATCCTAGTATCAATTGTTTGTTCTCATTTTTATTTTGCTTTACTCGGGATGAGCAAAGGTTTAAGTTTGGGGTAGTTTGATGAACATATTTATATCAATATTTACATTTTTTTTATTCACATTTTGGGGAATGTTGTGTTTCTATTCCCTAGTTTTAGCCTTAGATTTACTTATTTGCAATTATTTCTTATTTTTTGGACTTGAATGCACTTTACATACTTTTCATGCAGAACCAGACAACAATATACTTCAATGTCCAAAAGAGCGATCAAGCCCTCATGGTGCCACACCTCAAGGGAAGGAAGGCCCCAGAAGTTTTCAAATGTCCACCTTCCAACCACCCAGTCAAGCGAACGGCTCCTATAGTCGCCTATTTCAAGCCACTCTCTACCCAGAGTCTTCTAGATTCTTCAGTTCTGATGCACACTCTTCACATCTAGCCTACTTTGGTTCAACTCATGTTGATCTGCCAGAGAATTGGATACGAGGTCCAGATTGAGTAACCCACATGAGTCACCTATTGGACTGAGTATGGGCCGTGCAAATAGCTTCCTTCAACTACAAGTATTCAACAATAGAGTTTTGATAATGAGGATAGCATCTATAAAAGGGAACCCTTATCGTCCATTATAAAGGGTCTTTGGTTGATAATTAGAAGCCACATCTACACAACACCAACCCCAACGAGGAGAGAGTAGGTGGGTCCACAATGGAAAAATTGGTGTTCCTACACCAAGTATCATGCCCACCCTCCATAATTCCACCTACCTTTTTTGTTGTCTCTCATCATGAGCTAGTAGACGCTTGTGTTGGGGCATGGATACTAGCCCCAAAAGTACATATTTTATTTTATCTTGTATCTAAACTCAATAATACTATTGCTAAATAAAGTATCGTTCTGCTTATTTTCTTTCCTAGCAAATTGACAACTTGCTTTGGATATATGTTATAATCATGGATTTGCATGTTGATGAAATTATGATTAGAAGTCCAGAATGATCTTGTTACCCTGATGAAGTGATATCAAGGGATAGTGAGGTGATTGGGTTACAAAGAGAATGGTCGACCGTAATGAGGGAGTACAATCAGAACGAACTAGGAACTTGGGTGTTGATTCTGGTTGGTTCTAAGGGAGTTTAATCCATGCAACAGTCTGTGTCCCATAACAAAGCATAGCTAAGCCTCTATTTAGTAAACAACTATTAAGGAGTTATATCTTTTTAGGATAATTATGTAGGCTTTGACAAGCAAAACCCCATACCCTGGTCCTCTTTATTATCATTTATTTGCCTCTTTAATCATTGTTTCTACTGTCAAAAATTTAGTCTAATCAAACAATCAACTTCTCAGTGATAAAAAATCACTCTTAATACTCATATATATATGTAACTTCTTAAAAATATTGTCCTTTGGGTTCTATCCTTAAGAATACTACAAGAAGGCTTCCATTCGTGTGGGGTGGGGAATTAGTGCACAATTTTCGATTAAATCTAAGGGTTATTCCCTTATGGTTTTTATTGGTGTGACATTTGGAGCCCCATCAAGTTGCAATACGTTCTTGTAGTGTCTTACATCCTCAATAGAGATGTAGAACATGGTCATGATCACAAAAATGTGTGTGTGCACGAGTTGCATTCTCTTTGAAAATGTGTGTCATCGTAATCTATATGTTTTCTGCTTCTTTAAAAATGTGTGTGTGCACGATTTGCATTCTCTTTGACTATGACTTCTTTTTCTATATTTTTTATACATGGGAGCAATGTGTGAGTTACTATTTTTTTATCGCTATATGTAATCAAACTTGAGCTCATTTCAGGACACATACGGATGGACCTAGCTAGATGCCACTTTCTAGATGGAAACAAACGGGATGGCTGCCAACTAATTGGGCAGTCCATCAGGAAGAGAGAAGAGAGAGGAAAGAGAGGGGAGAGAACAAGGTAGAGGAGGAGATAAAGGCCTGAAGTGGCAGATGGATATACAGGAAAGGAGAAAGTGGGTTCATTCTCACAATTTTTGGGAAAGAGAAAAATACTCGAGGATGGAAGTGATGGATGTTATGAGGAAAGTGAAAAATAAGATGATGGACCAAAGATAGCAAGACAATATCGATAACAAATGGATTATAGAAGAAAAAATATTACTATACACTAATTCCATGTTCTCTTTGATTTTTTTTCTCTCTCTTCAACTAATCCCCTCCACTATCTGTGTTCAAGTGTGCTATAATGTCATTTTTATCTCATATTAATGTGTTATTTCCCACTGCTTCCCTCCTCCCACACATTTATTTCTTTATATCTCTTCCCATCACTTCTCGCCTCCATTTGAGTTCATGTGTGTTATAATATTTTTTGTCACATATTAATGTGTCATTTCTTACTATTTCCATCATCCCTCTAGTTTTTCTCTTTCTCCACAACTACCCTCCTTTATTTGTATTTATATGTGTTTCCATTTATAATCTGTCACATATTACTTTGTTACTTCACTCCTCTGTTTATGTTCATGTGTGTTATAATTTGTTTCCATTCAAATATTAATGTGTTATTTCCCACTCAGGCTTTAATTTAGGCGAGTGAAAATACAAGAAAGAGGGAAGTGAGGATTGAAATGAATATGAGAGAGAGGAAAACAAACATTAAACCAAAGATAAAAAGACATTGCACAAGAGATGACAAATTGATTATTGATAAAGATAAATTACTACCACAACTTTCTTCCACCCTCATATTTTTTCTCTATCTTCCCACAACTTCCATCCTCCATTTGTGTTCATATGTATCATAATCTATTTTGTGTCACATATTAATGTCTTATTTCCCACTACTTCCCCCTCCCTTCTATTTTATCTTTTTCTCTCTTCTCATCACTTCCCTCTCTTTTTTATGATCACGTGTGTTATAATTCATTATGTATCACATACTAATATGTTACTTCCCTCCTCCATTTTTTTCATGTGTGTTATAATGTATTTCAAGTCACGTGTTACTATGTTTTTTTCACTCAAATACTATCTTGGAAAGTATAAAATACAAGAGGAGGGAAGTGACAAGTGAAATGAGGAGGAGAGAGAGGACCAAAAAAAAGAAATAAGGAGGAGAGAGAGGAAAATATAACACTAGACCATAGATAGCAATACATTGGATCAGAGATAACACCTCTGGTATAGATAAATAATTTATTGCCCAATATTTCCCTACTCCCTCCTATTTTCCTCTTTCTGTTTCTTCCCACTATGTTCCTCCTCCATTTGTGTTCACATTTAGTATAATATATTTTTTATCACATATAGATTGGGTTAAATCATTCCCATCTTCTTTCTCTCTCATTTTATCTTTCTTCTTACTATTTCTCTCCTTCCTCTTTTTTCTCTCTCTTCCTGATACTTCCCTCCTCTCTCATTGCCAATATTGTACTCATGTATGTAAAAGTTTATCCTATGTCATATATGCATGTGTTATTTCCCACTACTTCCCTCCTCCTCCCTCTTATTTCTCTCTTCCCAATATTTCCCTCCTCCTTCCAATTTTTATCTCTCCTGCTACTTTTCTCCCCTTCTCTCCTATATTTCTAATTCTCTCTCCTTCCACTACTTCTCTCATCTCTCCTACCTACTACAGTTGACATTGATCTAACACTCAAGTCAGAACAACAACAATCACATCAAAGTGTCAAAAGCCATTGTATTTTTATCTTATGCAGCTTGTCTAATGTAATAGAGGTGAACGGGGTTCAATTTTGGATTTGACACTCATTATATAAAGTTTTTTCAACATTTATTTTAGAACTTAATAATATACATAAGCAGTCATGTTTTGCATTCAATGACGCATGACAAGGAAGGAACATGACCAATCATTTTTCATTAACCAATGCAACATGTCGAATATGTCACCCATTGTATCTTCCATTGTGCATTCCTTGGATGTTTTTACCACATGTACAATCATGATTTTCTCAAAACTCCACTCAATCATGTTTTCTAGGCATGATTATATCTTCAAGCTTTACTTTGTTGACCATTTTTCACTAACTAACAAGATTGTGTTGTCAATGCTCATTTACATTTTCAACATTTTTGCTTGTTATTAGGTTTCATTTTGAACAAAATGCTTATGTTTTCATGTATTTTACTTCAAAATGTCTTCATTTGAACTCCACTTGACCTCTGTATGTCTTGGCCAATTTGTCTTAATTATTGGCTCCACTAAAGTTTAGAGTGCAAGGAACATGTTAGAGGAGAGATATCTAACAATCACTAAAGATTGGGATAGTATGGACTAATTAGTTCAAAAGATGCATGTAGCGAAAAATATATACGCAACATAGATACATGTATATGTGACACATGGCACCAAAAGATTGTATTTAGGCCAATTTAAGCTTACTTGGAGTCTAAAACTATTGACTTAATGTCTAATTTGATTTAATTATTTTTAATTATGAATAAATCATTTGACTTATTTGTGATAATTTTTTCTACTTGAGTGATTTTAGATAGACACACTCTAAATGCCTAAACTTATAAGTCCTAATTTGGCAACTCATACATGCAAAATGATCAAATTGAAGATTACATGGTTTATCTTCTTCGATCATTTTTGTAATCACTTGAAATGAATGACTTATAAATCTCAAAGGTGTAATATATTCAATAATGAGTGAATATTGCACTTAGTATGAATTTGGTTTCTCCAAATAGGATATCGTTCAAATTTTTCCTTGAACAAACCCAATCGATGATGTAGTTTACTGGTCCAATTAATGTCATTGGCCAAATTCCAATTCAGATTGAAATCCAGATGATGTGCAAAATTTTTATGTATGGATTTAGCCATTAGAGTGGGGATGAAAGAGAAAATAGATATGTTGGAACCCTCACTAAATGGATGGAATTCATTCTTAGTGACTTCTAACGGCTAGGTGGCATCCTCAACTATAATAGGACCCATTGGGCTTCATCCCATGGCTAGACAAGCATTACAAATTTCCCTATACTACAATTAAGAGAGAATGTACCCAAAGAGTCCTATCCACTCTCATGATCTTGATAACTTACTACATCCACTAGATTGAGTAGGAAATTTGTAACAGATCTAGTCCTACATGTATATCATGTGATTCTCTCACTTCACTACCTCCAATATCTCTCTCATAAAGATGAAGATTCTTTCTCTTAGCTAAGAGAGGAGAAGGAGAAGAAGAAGAAGAAGAAGAAGAAGAATAAGAAGAAGAAGAAGAAGGACATCAATCCCTTGGTGAAAAGTGTCTCCTTGGTGAAGGTGAAGTCAAAGGTAGAACATTCTTGTCTAAAGAGTAGGTAAGACCCAAGAAAAGGTGTATGATCCATTGATAAGGGCAATTAATTCCTTGGATAAGGCTGAATATTCTTGGTCAATGATGGATAAACCCTTTGGAAGGTGGAAGACTCCAAAGAAAGAGTGGGTAAGTTCTTTGTAAGGTTGTTGGCTCCCTTTCCTGGAAAAGGGAAGCCCATTTATCCATTGATCTTGAAAAAGGTGGCAATTTGGTGTATCTCTTACGATGGAATATAAGATGCTTCTCATGGTTGAAGAACATGGAGGTTGACCTCTCTAGGTAGTGGAGATATGTCCTTAAGATATGGAACCACTCTACATAATTGTGCATATTCGTGGATTGTTGAAACTCTCTCCCTTTCTTTTAGTACTTGTAATGTTATAGTGTTATCTTGTGAAATAATATGATGGCTTAATGATTATTTAAGTGGTTATCTCAATTCACCCCCACCTCTTGAGCGTATTTAGATCCTACAAGTTGTATCAGAACAAGATCTTCTCCAAGTAATACTTTCACAAGCATGAGAAGATGGGTAACAATCAAGAAGGGATACACTTCTTAAATATTATGGTCTTTGATGGCAGAAAATTTCAATATTGGAAGATAACAATGCAATTCCATATTCGAGAATCAAGCCTTAAGTTGTGGAATATGGTGGATCTTCCATACCAACAATTGGTTAAAAAAGAGTTAGAACAATGAGATGTCGTTACTTTGAAGAAAACAATCTTAAGAGCCAAAGCCATAATCATACTCTATATCTCTCTCTACATCAAGTTCAATCTTATACCTTATTGTGACATGACCTATAAGATATGAAGAAATATATGTGTCGTTATGAGGGAATAGAGGAAGTGAATGAAAGAAAGGTCTACATGCTCACACAACAACTAGAAAATGTCTACTTCATCAAGACAAATTCTACTACTTATATGTATTTTAGACTTAGTCTCATTATCAATGGCCTTCCAAACTTGGTCAACCTATGGACAATGACAAGGTATACTCAAAGATTCTTTTCTTACTTCTTGGCTTGTGGGAAAAGAAGGTGACATGCATAGAAGAGACTAAAAAGCTCTCCACTCTTAATACTGAAGAACTTATAGGCAATATTCAAGCCTATGGGGTAAGTCTTAACTCAGAAGAAGAAGACGGTCTTGAAGAAAAAAATCAAAAGAAGAAAGGGAATGTGCTTGCTTTCCATGCTTCATCAAGTCAAAAATTCCAAGGATAAAAATACGCCATGTACTCCAAAGGTAGACTCTACAAAGGCAAGTATACCTTTCCTCCAAATGCTTCACATGTGGAAAGAAGCTCACTGTATGGATGATTTCCCACATGGAAAAATTACCCATCGTCACAAGGCATACAAGAAAAGAGATGTGAAGCATAAGAAGAATAATAAAGGCCACAAAATCTGTAGTGAATCCATAAAATCTAGCTCAAGTGAAAATTCTAGTGAAATTGAAGTCGGGGAATGTCATTTTTCTCATATGGCAAGCTCAATTGAAGATTCAAAATGAGGTATATATAAACTCTTTATATAAAGAATCTTTAATTGAAATTATTTATGTTTGTTGTGCCTCTCTTAAGTCCACTAAGAATAAAAAGAAAAAACATGACAAGATTGTTGATAGCTTGCATGAAGACAGATATGATCTTGAATGAAACATAATTTTTTACGATATCTAAAAGCTTGATCTAGATTTTTTTATTGAAGTCAATGGTGTTGGGATAAAGAATAATTCTTGTCTTAGTCAAGAAAGTTCATTAAAAACTAAAATTTCTAGTTTTCTTGATAATTAAGTTTTTGAATCTCAAGGTTTTGTGCTTATTTCAAATCAATATCATGCCAAAATTGCTGATTTTTTCTCATGTTTGAAATTGATGTTCATAGAATTCAAAATGAGGACAAAGATTTTGTACTATAAGGAATAGAATCTGAAAATGATGTTTGTCTTTCTAATATTTTTATATTTGAAAATAGAATGCTTCCTTGCTTGCAAAAAATCCATGCTCTTAAATCTTGCTCTAGTTCTACTAGTAGAAAGAATGATATTGCTACTCTTCATATTGTAAAAGATTCTTATTGACTGCATCACCTTGCTTGGAGATTGATCTTTTGCATGCTACATATGGTATTAATCAATTTTCTTATACTACTACTTCTCTTATGCATGATGGTCATATTTTGGGATCCTCCTTGATAATGATTCTTAGATGGTACAGAGGGTTATTAATAAAATCATATACCATACTACGAAACAAATTAGTAGATATGGTATTGGACTTGATGGAAACCACAGGAACAACAAGGCAAATGACCTCCAATTTCCTATTGAGAATCCTCTAGTTTTGAGGATGAGGACACTTGCAACGATTGCAAGGAAATTGGTCATTATTTTACATATTTCCCTTTTAAGAGAGCACCCAAAATAGACAAGACTTAGGAGGCTAAGCTAACCCCCTCAGACCCAAAAATATGGTTGGGAAACATTTGATATGTATTCTTATTGGACTTCAGCAAATGGTTTTACATGGTTTATTGATTTGCAAATTTGTTTCTCAAATCACATAAAAGAATAAAGGTGATATGTGTATGGTTTGGAAACTATAGGAAAATAAGTGGTAAGAATGGAGGTATAGAATTCTTTCTCTTATCCATCATTGCTTGATATTTCCAAGTTTGTACATGCATTCCATGTGGTTTTTGAGTCAACTTTTACACATTTTTTATTCTCATCATATTCTTGCTCAAAGATATCCCTTTATGGTTATAAAGTACATTACTAACTTTCTTGTACATGTTCAGATATTGCTTCTACTTTTATCATGCTTGTAGACTTTTTGTTTAATATTTAGGTGTATTTGGAAAACAACCTTCATCGACTGAGTTTGTCATAAGCAAACTTAACCAATGAGGTGCCTTGGGTCTTCCAAGCTACTTTTATTGGTTGAGAATTCACCCCCAAAAATTTGTTGATGGAACTATGTACAAAATATACAAATGGACTTTTTGAATGAGAATTTCCCTCTCAAATAGGTATTCTATTCAATACCCTATTCTATTGTCACTCCCCTTGGTCACTCTATGTGATATGTATTTCCATGTGTGAAAATATTTTTGATTGTATCACTTCTTGCACACAACTATTTCTTCATGTTATTCAACAAGTGGCGCATCATTATATCTTGAAATTACTTTTCTTGAGTTGTATTGCATGTTTCAATGATAATCTCTTCAGAACTATTGGTTGTGATTTAAAGTCTTCCATTGTGCTCTAACTTTCTACATCTATCTAGATGTAAATCCCATTTGTGACAACCTTGAGATTTAAGTGGTAGTCATATTGTAGATATGATGCATATTTCTTAGTGAGAGATATCCATCCATGCCTTTTAGATTGTAGATTCTTTTGTATGGACAATTCTCTACATCTACTAGTATCATGTAGTATTAATGTGTTCTATTTGCTATGACTGGTATAACATCAAACTTTAAGAAAAGCACTCAATTTGGAATAAGGTTAAAGTATATAATCACATGCAAATATATAAAACTCTAGGGTCCATTATGCATTTTTTCCATTCAACCTAATGTAGGTGTATATATAAGATATTAATTGGTCTTATTACTATGTGACATGTCATTGTCTTGATCCCCAAGGCATTTGAATATAGTTTACTCTTATTTCAAAGAGGAATACTTTGTAATAATGGGAATATCAAATTAAATCAAGTTTTATTATATATCAAGTTATGGAGTTTTGATTGATTTAAAATTTGAAAGGATTACACACAGTAATGATTTAGATTGAGTTAGCGAATTTGATAAATATATGAATCTTCTATAATTTAATAAGAATAATTGGAACTTAAATGATATTAATCTGTTTAGGACTTTTGAGTGTTCATAATAGGAATCCAATTACAAGATAATTTTCTAGAAACAATGATAAGTCTATGGTTTAATTTTAGTCAAGTCTAAATAATCCTACATGTTTTATTTGATTTTAGGAAGGAAGGGAATTTAGTTACCAAAGTTTGACTTAGATATGCAAACAGTGCAGCTGATTTATCTAATTTCTGTTAGGATGGACCTAAGTCTGACTGTTACGTGTTACTTTGGTGGGTTTCATTGTACTCAGGTCTTTCTTGACCACCAGATTGACATCTGAAAGTGGATCCCTCATCTCCTACCTCATGTACTAGACTGGATTGTGAATGAGTTTACAGACTCTCAACATCCTCGAATTTCCTTGTGATAACATGAGATGTGTTGGGAACGAATAGTTGCATCATGTTTAGGACTTCTCCTCCGAGTCTTTTAATCCCAAGATGAAACTCTCCTAGATTACAAAATTCCAAAAAGCAACTCTCTTTTCCTCACTGGAGACTACTAAAGGTTGGTGGTTTGGTCGTCTCAGTCACAAGCAATGATATGTAAGGCTTCATATGACAACAAACAAACATCTAAATCCCCAATTTGAATTGGTCACCACTATCGAAGCCTCCTAAACTCTTTCCTCCATGATGACGGTGGGCTTTGGCATGGAAGCTTAGGTTGTATCAATAAAATTACTTGTGCGGTAAGCTTTGTGCAACAACATATATTCCTCTCCTTGATGTTTTCTGAGCACTAGTTTGACCCTTCTAGTGGGTTGACAAACTCCAGCCACATAGTCAGAGAGGGTGATGGTTTTTGGACCACTTCGTTTGTATCTTTGCCTAGATTTTGATTTATTTGTCTTTCGAAGATGATTTTGACTCCAATGTCTCCTTCATTGTAGGGTTTCTTTGTAGATGATTCATTTTCATGGCTCAACAGTGTTAGCGCAACTGGTAAGGCACGGTGTCCCCCTCCGGGGGGAGCCGGGTTCGAACCACGTTGTGGAGCGCTGGATTTATCACCCACCAGTTATCCGGGCTATGGCTGGAAAAAGGATGCGGGCTCTGCCTAAGGCAGTGAAAAAATCCTATTCTGGCCTGCTTCTCATGGCTCGGTGAGCATGAGGGGTGTTTTTCACCCTTCTCCAAGGTTATCCATCTAGTCAAACATACCATGGCCCTTGAGAGGTTATTTTCAGTTCCAGAGCACACCCATGTGTTGAGCAGGGAACTATTTCCCTTTGCTCTTCCTGCTAGTCCACAATATAGGAAAGAATATACATGGTGATGAAGGGGATCTAGGAAACTTGTAGAGATGCTTGAGTCTGTAGCATTCCATAGGGTCCCTTGGTCACCTCGGTTTCATGAATTGGAGTCCTGGTCTCGTGAGTTGATCGGAGATTTGGAGTCGCATAATGGCTAGTTGTGCCATGGATAGAGACAGGAAGGAACCATGTTGTGATTTTACCATCCTACCCTCTCGATTCAATCATGACGTCAAGTGTGCTTAGGGTATTTATTGGATTTTTGTGTTCTTATTTAAACCAATGGCCACATTGATTGAAGATGAGATCTTGGCAAAATCGCCCCCTACCACGCCTATGATAAAAATCTACAACAGATGGCATATCGATCATTTCATTTTAGGCTTTATCCAATAAAATAGTATGATAATGGACTTATCTAAATTGTGATTTTCCGATACTTGGAAATTCATATATTTTTGTTGGTATGTCCTATGTGGTTGAACCATGTATGGTTCTTGATCAATTTTTGAGATCTAGATGATGAGCTAAGTTCCAAAGCATGTTTTCACTCTAAGTTTCCTTGTTCTATCCAAGAACCATGAAACCCTAGAAACTAAGGTGAATATAATTATTAATGGATTATTATTGAATGATTAGGGTGATTAGGGTTTTTCAACCAAAGGAAAGTAATTAGGGTTTGCTCCAAGTGAGGTGAGTGGTTTATGCCCATGAGTAGTCATTCTTATTAAGCTCAATATATTTACATGTTTCTCATATAATGCATTATGATTTATGTGTTTTAATATTCTAATATTTTAAGTAAGATATCCAATTAAAGTTTAAATACCTTCATGACAGTGTTCACATATATACTCAATATCTCCAGTAGAGATATGTTATTTAGATTTCTTAAAATGATTGGGATTCATGAACCAGATTCATGAGAAAATTAAAGGATCATATTCCTATAAGAGTTCTTAGTAATGATTCATACTAATAAATAAGACTATAAGATAAAATATGCAAGAAAGTTAGTCATACTTGATTGATGATATTGGGATAACTTTGTATTTAAGAGTTCAAGTAAAATATGATATTAAGATTTCTTATATAGATTGATATCTGAGAACCAGGAAGTTATTCAGGTTTCTTAGTATATGATTTCTATGTAAGAGATAAGTACACTATAAAAATAGAAGTTTCAAATATATTATGACATGATCAAGTTTTCAAGATAGAGACTCTATTAAGATCATAACATATTGGGAATTGATTTCATGGTAATGTTATGAGATTAGGGTTTACTAAGATTTTATTTAATAATCATGATTTGATTCATGATAAGAATATGAGAACATAATGCTTTAACAATTAAGCTCACATGAATGCATTAAAATTCATGTTAAGATCTGATTAAATGAGACTTTATAGAGATTAAGTTATCTTTTCTAAAATCATATTTGAGATATTTGATACTTAAGTTACTTTCATATACTTAGTATTTCTATGTTTAGTTCAGATGATTTTCTCAAGCTTTTAGACTCGGGTATCATACATCTGATATTAAAATTTAATTAAGTCATTCGATCAAATTAGATTTTAGATTAAGATTTATCTAGACAATAAGAATATTAGATTTAAGATACAGATTTAGATTCAGTTTAGAGTTAAAGAATAGAAATACAAATTTAGGGTTTATAGATCAAGATTCATATACAAGAAATTAAGTATAGATTTAGATATAATAGATTAAGATTCAGAGAAAAGAAACTAAGAACACAAATAGAAATGATGTATGAACATTAACTACATATATTATAGGATAAGTCTTCACTAGAGGGTCTCGAGATGATTCAGAGGACACTTTCTATTTCATAGAGGGCATGTGTTGCTAACAGAGGGTGTGTTGCACCATAGAGGACACTTCAGAGTCAGCAGAGGGCACGTTGTGCCAACCAAGGGTGTGTTGCACTATAGAGGACACTTTAGTTTCATAAAGGAGGACTTATCACATAATGTTGGTCACGATCAGATACAATCTATAAATAAAAGATATCTAAATTCAGAGCATGCACATAATCTCATTTATAAGTATAATGAAAGAAATTAAGATAAGAGAAGACATGACCTAGGCGCTATGTGTAGGTCATGAGGCCTAGTCCCTTAGTACAGGCCTATTCATATACATAACCCAAGCTCTATGTGCAGGTTATATGACCCAAACACCTTAGTGCAAGTCATGAGACCCAGGTACAAGATTATAAGTCTCCAAAGAAATATATGTAAAGAGAAAGAATTAAGAGTAAAGAAAGATTAGTTGTTCATATATAATATTTTCTATAGCTTTTTTGTTAGTTCCATGTATATGATGTTTAAGAATATTACCCCATTAATGCATATGTTAGAATAATCATGCCACTTACTCTAATGACCATTTTTTCTAATGCATGATTGGGGATGAGATGTCTACAAGTGAGCAGCAGGAGAAAAAGTAGCTTCCAAAGGCTTAGAGCACAAGGATAGAGCATGATAATATATATAGGGGTGATAACTATAAGATGATCCTCAAATTTATATATTCAGGTATATGTATCCATGTTTATAACTTTTAAGTAGAGGCTTTGTCTCAAGATGGTAAATGTATTTTCCATGTGATAGATTTTATGTTTCCTTTTATAAGAAGAATTATGAAAATGTTTACTATTTAATGTTCATATGATTGATTATATTGTTGTTATAGATGCCAGTTTTATGTAATGCCCCCTTTAGTACACGATTTATGGATAACTCTATGATGCTTCCTCTACATGCATGTGTGTGCTTAGGGAGGGTATTACACTTGGATCCTACTAGTTGTCTCTTAACTTGTGATATCATTCACTACTAGTCTATCAAACAATGGTAGCTTTCCTACACGTGGTACTAGTAGTTTGTTTCTAGAAAGTGGTGTTCTCTTAGCGCTATGTTAATATCTTATGTACTCAAACTTGTTCCTTTATAGCATATATATTAGTTTTTATTACTTTCATACATAGTTTTAATGAAACTTGCTAGAATTGTCTCTAGGTTTGTTTAATTGTATGTCTTAATTTTCCTTATCTACATTACTTGGACAAGTCCTTTTAGTGTGCCCTTCTACCCATCCCCTTTTATCAAAGTTCGTTTTAGCTCTTCACCCCCACCTATTGATATGAAAAAGGGGAGAACACATGTCTTATGTAAGGGGAGTAGTGTAAGTATATGAGGAGAAGGTGTAGTTTTTATAAATTTTATGAAAGCTAACCTTGCATGAGAAATAGTATAAATTAAGAGGGAGTATATGAACTCAATAACTCAATTAGTATAAATTGAGGGGAACAATATCAACTCAATTCATTAAGACTCCTAGGGGTTGTATGGATGCAAACTTTAAGAATTCTAGTAGTTGCATGTACAATTTTTGTCCATCGATGTTCTACATTAGAGGAGCCAGCGGCAAGCAACCTGCTTCATGCGGAATAACATGTAAAAAGGATGAAAGGGGCAGAGACACCCAGCAAAAACAGAAATTGCAAAACCCACTATTTTAGGTGTTATTTGCAACTGCCAATTTTGTGCTAAATTAATATAACGGTAAAAAATAAATACATAACGTGATATATCATCGTTAATTTGATGTATATATTATGCATCAACTAGAGGGAGTTAAAATTACAACGACCAAACTAGGCCCTAGGTTTCTCCAAAGGTATGAGTATATATGGAATGCCCTATCATCTTCAAAAAGGGGAAGAATGTTGACTCAAGGTTTACATTGAATTAATCTCTTATTTTGATGATGATAAATATTGCACTTATTTGTGTTCAATGTTTCTACTTGAGCGATTTTATACAGACATACTCTAAATGTTTAAACTTGGAAACACTAGTTTGGTGAAATCAAGTGATACATGTAAAAAGATCAAGATTGAAGATAACATAGTTTATCTCCCCTGATCATTTTATAATCACTAGAAACGAGTGTATGACTTGTAATTAAGATCACAATTATAATAGAAATAATTAGAATGAAATAATATGCACTTAGAATTAATTTTATTTCTCTAAACGGGATTGTCTACCAAATTTGTCCAAGAATAAACTTGTCCAATGGTACCATTTGTTGATCCAATTAATGCCATTGGCCAGATTTTGGTTCAAATTTAAATTCAATCTATCTGCAAAATTATTATGTATAGATTTTCTCATCCGCCAAATTACCTTATTCGTTGGCTGAATTTATATGGTCGTATATTTGTTGTTAGTTGAGTTTTTGGACAGTTTCATAAAGTGCAAAAACTAATTGTTAGAGATGGGCTAAAAAAGTAAATAGATCTATTGGAACCCCCTCTAGACGGTTGGAATTTATTCTAAGTGGTTCTAACAGCTAGAGGCATCTTAAACTATAAATAAAACTCCTTGGACTTCATCTCATGATTAGTCAAGCATTGCAAATGTCACTATACTATAGTTGAGAGATATAGTGTCCAAAGAGAAGCTATCCATTCTTGTTAGCTTAATCACTTGCTAATCCATTAGGGTGGGTAGGAAATTTGTGAGACAGCTAGTCCTACATGTATATCTTTTGAGTCTCTACCTCCAATCACTCTCATGAAAATGAAGATTCTCTCTCTTAGCTAAGAGAGGAGTAACAGGAAGAAGAACAAGAAGCCCTTAGGGAAAAACTTCTCCTTTGTAAATCTAAAGTCAAAGGTTGAAGACTCTTATCTAAAGAGTAAGCAAAGGTAGAAGATCATCAAGAGTGGATAAGTCCTTAGAGAAGGCTAAAACCTCTTTCTCAATGATGGGTCATCCCTTTAAAAGGTAGAAGACTCCAAAGTGAGAGTAGGTAAGGCTTGCATGTTGGCTCCGCTCTCTTGTCCAGATAAGGGTAGTCTGTTTAGCCTTGTATTAAAAAGGTGATATATCTCTTATGATGGAATGTAAAGTGGTGCTCATGGTCAACAATTCTAGAGTTTGGTCTCTCTAAGCAGTGGAGCTATGTCCTTGAAAGGAGCCTCTTTACATATTTGTGCATATTTGTGGATTGGTCAACCCCTTTCTCCCTTGCATTGTTATCTTAGAAAACATTTTGAAGTAATTTTAACTCAATTCACGCCCCTCCCCTCTTGGGCACATTTAGATCCAACATAAGCCAATGTGCCAATATGTTGAGGATGACATGTTTGCAATCCTCAAATGATGAACGAGATTAATCGAAGCAGGCTCAAATTCTAGTAAGACATTAACATTACTGATTCTTTGTAAGGACACTGATAATATCTGATAACTTTGTTCAATGAATATGTATATTAGTTGGGTCTGTAACATAAATACGCTCAAGCATACTGGTATTGTAACATTATATGCTTGTACATATATGGATAACGAACTAGTGTTTCCGACACCCAAAGGTCACATATGGCTGATGATCAGAATATCACCTTTAGCATCAGAGCTGAAAAGGAATACAGAGAAATATCGGCAAAATAGAGCAGCACTAGCCAACGAATCGAACGTTATAATAAGAAAACACATAAAGCAAAAGCACTACTCAACTAACAACTCGCTTTCAAAACCAAGTCCACTCTCCAAAGCTTCGGAATATACCTTATTCTTTATCCTCGTGCCGCAAACTTTATTCAAAAAATCTTTAATAGATAATCATTACTTCTTCATTGCGGTATATTAGTATTAGAGGCGTAAGTTCCCGAAAAGGAAAACGAAGATATACATATAACCAACAATTACAATCCTATAACACTTTTTCTCGTTTTGAACGGTTCGTACTAGCTCTTATATATATTACTAAAATATTCGAGATGAAATTCCCCAGTGAATTATGGTAACATCGTGACAGTGTTTTTATTTAGTTTAAAAGACAAAAGTACCCGCCGTTCAAACCAACAATGTCCAAGATCAGAAGTCACCAAATAATATACCTGCCTAGCGTCACCATCTAGCTTTGAAAAGGATGCTTTATATTCAGTTCGCATATAAAGGAACAAGAGCTAACTGCCAAAAAACCGCGTGGAAAAGTGTAGCCGGAAAAGATTCTTGAAAACACGTCCCCTGATAGTTGTGCTCGAAACAGCCAGTGTCGCGATTAATCTTGTGGTGTCACCACAAGAAGGACGTCACTGATACCCTGAAAGCATATTCTAATCAGCAGATAGTAGATGAAGATTACGACAGTCCATAAGCGTATCATTGATGAATGCAAGTAACCATCACCAGCCGAAATTTCGCTGCTACTTCTTGGACGATTACAATAGTACAATTTCAGTCAAAATGTATTGTATTGTTTAAGGAAATAGCTCCCGAGTTCCGTAACAAATTCCAGCACTCAAGAGGTGCACACAAGAGTACAGTCCTGACGGATCACGTAATTCTACTATGTCACATAAAGCTCAAATGTATTTGAATTCCAAAAATACATGAAGTTCCTCTTCCAGCAAACACAACCCCAACTTCGACACCCCTGCCCCCTCCACCCCCACCCCCCCCCCCACCCCAAAAAAAAAAAAAACTAACAACAACAACAATACATCCATGCCATTCTTTACAACAATTACAATCACGCCTGTGTAATGCCCCTGCAAAATTGAGATTGTTGACACGAAAGAATACAATGAATCAAAGCACTGGTTAGATTTCCTAATCTGCACAACCGTCCTATGCTGTGTCAATATGCCTGAAACAGGGCGCCATCCCCTTCTCCTCACGTGTAGATTTTGTTGACGTCAAATGAGTTTCAGACCCAAAAAATAATTGGATGCGTGTGGAAAACCCCGCTGAAGTACACCAACTTCGAAAACAGGGTGCACTTTCCTGAATACAATACAATGAAAGAATGATGCACCAATACAAAACCCAGGAGCCCAAGCTGGTGTCCTGGTGCAGGATCAGAAATTGATTACTCCTTCTATCAGAGGGATCAAGGAGCTGATGATGACTTTAATACTTCTGTTTTGTTTAAGCGACACATGCAATCGGGGCAAGGATATGTGTACAAGTTATCAGTTGGACGTCTGATTTCAATGCCTTTGCTATCGCTTTGAGCTCTCATGCTTAATAGTTGTCGTTTGAGGTTCTTCCACCTAGAAACAACAAACATCAATCAAATATATATTTTATTCTCTATGTGAAGATCCTGATGCGTAGTGGGAAATGGAAATCCTCTAGAGCCTAATGATCCAGAGAAGATTTCATATTTTAGTACAGCTGCAATTTCGAAGACTATACAACTATCATCCTCGTTAGAACGACAGAATCATTTAAAAGTAATGCAAGCTGTTAGTGGGTATGTGACAAATTATAAACAACGATATTATACAATTTATAAAAGAATGATAATCCTAGGACTACTCATAATTTATTTTCAGAAAGAAATCTGCATGGAAATTGTATGCCATAGAGATGGATTAAACTCCCAAGTACTCATTGACGCTACCCCCTTTTTTGAGGGGACCTTTCCGAGGTATATGCCCCTTTTATAAAGTTCTGCATTTTCCAACTATAAAGTATGCCAAATTCTAAGGTATACGACCAGCCATGCTCTATGGGAGTGAATGTTAGGCGGTGAAGAAATAAGGTCTCAACAAGTTGAACGTGGCTGAAATGCGTATGCTGAGATGGATGTGTGGGAAGACAAGAAAAGATCGTTTGAGAAATGACTATATCAGGAATAAAATGGGGGTGGCGAGAGCGCCGACTCAGATGGTACGGACATGTGCAACGCAGACCTACTAGTGTGCCTATAGGAAGCAATGTTATTGAGCCAAACACTATAAATAGAAGAAGAGGAAGGCCTAAATTAACATGGGATGAGCTTATAAAGAGAGATTTTGAATCTCTATATCTCAATCAGAATATGACCCATGATAAAGCTGAATGGAAACGAAGGATCCATGTAGCCGACCCCAACATAGTTGGGATTGAGGCTTAGATGATGATGATGATGAAAGTATGACAAATTCTAAGTATCAGTGGAATAGTTTAATAGGGTCCTCTTTATTAATACATTTATCCCAATTTTTCAAGGGATGGGGCAGACAATTCTTTAGTGATCTCTAATTGTGCGGCTATTCATTTTATCCTCAGGATCAACACCATGTACGGATGGCAAAACACGGACATCCACCATCTATAATCCCACCTCCAATTAGTACAATTTCTCATTCTTCCATTGAATTTCCTTACATTTTATCGATCGGTGGAGTGGATGCTCTCATGTGGAAATGCATCAGTCCTTAATTCACATCGCCATGGACAGCGTACTAGTTCGTCCAAAGACTGTCTTCATCAGCTACTTGCTTCCATCCAACAGCTCGCTGGGAGAATCACAACATCTAGAACTTTGCCCTCCAACAAAATGCTGCCCTGGGTGGTGGCATAGGTAGTTGGCCCAAAGGGACCGAACGATGAGCATGAGCTGCTCCCAAACTCCCTTCCCCCGAGAGGAAAGCCACATAATATATGCCATTGTTTCAAAAAAAGGCCACACGGACCGCATAAGCGGCCCGCATATACTTACCCGCTTATAAGGCCTGATTAGTCGGCGATTTTTGGATGGACATGTGTTATCTTGGCCCAAACTAGATTAAGTTTTCATTGATAACATTCTCTTGATGTACTATTTCTTTATATGTTTTGTACATGAGACACATGATTATTTAATGTTTGTTATTTTGGGCCTCTAGGACATGCTGACATTTTTTGTATGATTTGGTTAGTATTGACTGTTATGTACCTGTATTAAACCATTTTGTGCATGCTTCATTGGAGTTTATGTCTAAATGATTCTAGAATGCATTCTAAATGGTGCTTTACTTTTCATTGAAACTTTATATTTGAATCTATATCAAATTTTAGGGTCTAAATATGTAATGTACAAATTAAATATGCAATTGTGTGATTACTTTGTATATACTAATTAATTATTAAAAAAAGTCAAAACCGTGTATACTTCCGCATATGCTCCCGCATACCGCATATACTCTATAAGGTGACCTCTCCGCACACATAACGCATACCGCTTTTCAAAACTATGATCTATGCCACTAAGAGGTAGCTACCGACAACGCCTCACCCTCCACTCAGATTTACATGGCAGCATGCCAATGCGTTCCCTGATTGAATATCCATGTTGCTGGCAGTGTAGATCAGGGCCTCGGGGCCTCGTCAACCTTGTAGGCCATGACAGGTGCCTGCTTGTGCATGCACGTGCTAGCGATGGGCTGCCAGCTGGTAGGCGCCTTATACAGGAGCATCCTACATCCGTTCTATCCACCTCCACCATCCGATTCTGAGGCATGATCTACTACTTAGGCCTAGTTTGGATAACGAACTTAAACGCAGCATTCTTACATTGCTGCTGATGTAGAATTTAGCACTCAACAGGCATATTTCCCAATTTCAACTCTCAAAATCCCTATTGCCCAAAGAAATTGTAGGGTAGATACTTTTACTTCTACCGTCTCACATCGACACCAAGATACTCATACGGGCCAATGACTTGGCATGGACAACAGAGATCATGGTCGCTTCGCATAGGATAAACAACAGGACACCTAAACCAGGAATAGCCGCTACAGACAGTACCATCATCGATCAAATAAGTGCATTGAAACAATATTTATAGAAGGTTGGATCACAAGGCCTCAGGTGGAGTTTTGTTTATATGTTTATCATACTCGTTACGCTGTGCCACTACTGTTGCAGAGAGCAGCTCCTAGTCTGATGAATTTCAGCCGTAGGTGCTGCAGTTGTTCCCCGGGCAACTGGTAGCAATACTCCAACCCAGCCATCGCCATCCAGTCAGAGGATGAGGACTACATATTAATCTCGCCTTCTCTTCTACTGGCTGCATTATCATTCTTATTCGTCTGTTCACCTCGCTATCATTGATGCTGAACAAGGTATTCCCAAATCCTTCACCTCAGCATTGCTCTCACCAGGAAAGAAATCACAAAGCCATCTAGGTTTCAGCTCAGGCACACATCTATATCGCATCTACTTCCCATGTGCTGCTGTTGGTACATATAACTAAAGCAGATGGTTTGGGTGTCCACTGCATCGATCCATTAATTTGGATGCCCGCAGCTGGGTTGGAGGGAGGGGGCATTCACTGGTTGGATGATAAAAAAATCGCCCAATTTGGTATGGATGGGATCGAGGGGCAGATTGGGTGGTGCAAAATGGTTGTTTTTTCCATCCTTATCACTATGTTTATAGATGGGTTCTAATATGCCTATATAAAAAGCATAATAATCCATGAATAAGCATAAACATGTATTGTTGGAAAAGGCAGCCATTTAAACTCCTGGGGAGTCTAATGAGGTGCTAACCAGCATCTAAACTGTTGGATAACGATGCAAAGGGCTAAGTGGTAGTCTAAGTGGTTTTCCTTAAAACATATGTCGTTCATCAGACTAGCACTTTATAACATGCATGCTACACCATGCTTACGTAAATAAGACCTCAAGTACTTAAAACATCACAAACCTCTTGACCTCCTTTATCGTTCATCTTTGACTTGTTACTTTTGGATATTCTTATATGGGCCTATGATATGTTATATTTACTTCATTTCTTTAGTTAAACAACACAGCAGTTTAAGCATGTCTGAAGTCCAATACATAAAAGTCTTGCAGACATGATAACAGAGTAGGAAACTTAGAGAAACCCCTTCCCTAGTCCCACGTCCTCCCTTCTCCCCTCCTGTTCCAGTTTTCTGTCATCGTCTTCTTTCCCAAGCCACCATCCATGACGCCCTTCTTCCTGTTGCCTCATCCAACAAATTCCCCTGTTCTCCATGGTCTACGGCCTTCACATATAGCCTCCAGTTCTCGGGCTATTCTTTGGAAAATCGTGTGTCCCCATCCGCTTGATCTCTTATGGCCGACCAGTCATGCTTAGGACACCTTGTTTTGGTCGTTTGATGGCTAGTGAGGTCATTGTGGATCCTCTCTGATGTTTTGGGACCCTCCTCCCTCACCTATTGTTTTTTTACCATTACCCTACCAACAACACCGTTTGTAGGCTGATCGAAGAGCATGGATTGACGTGACTGTTAAGTGATTACACAGTGTGTGGTGGACATTGTCTAATGAGAATCAGTAGTTACTCTGGTTGGATGATAAAAAACCACCCAATATGGCATGGATGGGATCACGAGGGGGGGGGGGGGGATCGGGTGCATAGCCTCCCAATCCTAGGGCCATTATTTGGAAAACCCTATGTCCCTATCCTCTTGATCTCTTAAGGCCAGTCATGCTTAAGATACCTTGTTTTCGTCGTTTGGTGGCTAGTGAGGTAATTGTGGATCCTTTCTAACGTTTTGGGACCACTCCTTCACTTATTGTTTTTTACCATTAACCTACTGACAACAGTGTGCAGGCTGATCACAGAAGGTGTGATCGACGTGACTGTTCTGTAATTACACAGAGTGTGGTCGACATTTTCTGATGCGGAATAGTAGTTACTCATTGGTTGGATGATACAAAATCGCCCAATATGTATGGATGGGATCAGGTGGTGCGAAATGGTTGTTTTTCCCATCCCTATCACCATGTTTATAGAATGGTTCTGATATGCCTACATAAAACACATAATAATCCACGAATAAGCATAACCATGTGTTGTTGCCAAAGTCAGCCATATAAGCTCTTAGGCAGTCTGAAGAAGTGCCAACCAGCATCCCATTGCCAGATAAAAATTGAAAGGGCTAAGTGGTAGTACAATCATAAAATAGGCAAAGTGGTTTTCCTTAAAACATATGGTACATCATACTGGCACTTTATGTAGCACATCAAGCTAACGTAAATAAGACCTCAAATACTTAAAACATCACCAGCTTATTGACCCCCTCTACTGTTCATCGTTGAATAGCTGGTTCCTGTTATTCTTATATGGGCCTGCTTATAGGGCCTACGATATATTATGTTCACTTCATTTCTTTAGTCAAACAACACATGAGTTTAAGCTTGTCTAAAGTCCAATACATAAAAATTCTTGCTACATATGTAGATTATCCAGTTGAGAAGACGATATTGTTTTACATGAGTACATGATATCAGACTAGGAAACTTGGAGAAACCCCCTCGCTAATTTCCGGTCCTCCCTTCTCCCCTCAATTAGTCTCCTGTTGTTGTCTTCTTTCCCAATGCCATCATCCATGACACCCTTATTCTTCTTATTGCCTCATCGAATAGACTTCGCTACTCTCCATGGCCTAAAGCCTTCCCATATAGCCTCCAGTCCTAGGGCTATTCTTTGGAAAACCATATGTCCTTATCCTCCTGATCTCGTATGGCCAGTTATGCTTAGGGCACCTTGTTTTGGTCGTTTCATGGCTAGGTCATTGTGGATCCCCTCCGACGTTTTGGACCCCCTCCCTCACTTATTTTTCTTTATCATCACCCTACTGACAACACGGCGTGCAGGCTGATCACAGAATGTGTGATCGACGTAACAGTTCTGTAATTAGATAGAGTGTGATCGCCATTGTCTGATGTGGATCAGTAGTTACACAGTGTAGCGCTGATCCCATGACGTGTGGTCATCATTCTGTTGCACCTGCGCCTGGTAATGATTGTTGGATTGACTCTTTTTTTTTTTTGGAAATTGTTGGATTGACTCTAATGCTTCTCATATTTGCAATAAAGCCTCTTGATGAAACCTTCAAGTATTCTGCCCTTGATGCTTGATGATGACTCGCACTTCACTATTGTTTGAGTGCTTTGATTATTGTATTGCAGATTTAGATGCAGATCAATTTTTTTTGTATGGGATATTATTATCTTTTATCTAGGCAGGTTTTCTTTTCAGATGTCTTGGCAAGATGGGCATGTATTTCACTCAAGTTCCAGCTTGAGGGAAAGTGTTATTAATTATTTAATTTATTTTGTATATGGGCCTAAGTATGTTTGGCCCATGAGGATTTGCATCCATGTTTGTATGTGTCCCCTTTCCAATATATAAGATCTGGATTCTGCCTACAAAATAGAATCATCTTATTACCTCTTATCTTAATTTCTACTGAAGGCTTTGAGATTGTCTTTTTTTTTTTGGTGTAATGGCTTTGAGATTGTCTCTGTTGCTCCTTTTCTTCTACTCTATTAGTACCAAAATTTCCTCTTAACTTGTTATCTAACAACAATTTTGTTCAACAACAGAATGCTTCCTCACATTCTTACCTAACAATTGTACTAAGAAGAATGTAAAAGCAAGGATTATAATTGGTGGGGATGATGAAGGTCTTGATGGTTTCTATTTATACTACCTCAATCTATACACGAAGATGTCTGCAGCTACAAGTCCTCCACTCAGCTTCGAAGTGGCACTTTTTTCTTGAAAATTTGTCTCTTGCCGAACTATAATTTTTTTTTCCTACACTTTCATATTCTTGTCTTGAATGTGAATCTTGCCAACTGGGAAAGCAAGATCGTGTCTTTTCCTAAATATTCTTCTTTATCTACTACAGTGTATTTATTTAGTACATTTTGTATGTGACCTTGCACAGTTTCGGATGTTTCTAGCTACAAACACTTTCTATCATTTAATGATGATTTTCAGGAGGTACATGGATCTTTTTACTCAAAGATCGCTCGCAAGTCGCAAGTTTTTCCCACTATTAAAACCTTCTTTGTCGAGATCAAAACTAAAGTTTCCTCACCCATCAAAGTTTTTCATACTGATAATGCCATGGAATTTGTCCAAACAGATTTTATCAACTTCCAAGTTCCAACTTCGATGTGACCAAGGAACCAATCATCAGACCTCTTGTTCCCATACCCCTCAAAAAATGGGGTTGTGGAACGCATGAACCACCATCTTCTACATGTTGCTAGATCTATCATGTTCCACTTCCACATTTCCTAACTTTCTTGGCTTGAAGCTCTACACGCATCTTGCTACCTCATTAATTGCATGCCCTCATTGATCATCATCAATAACAAAATTCCCTTCTCTAGTTATACAGAAAATATAGCCCCTTTCCTTTACAACGAAAAACTTTTTGTTGTACCTGGTTCATCATAATTCTCATTGTTAATAATATTTCATATTTATTCTATTTTGTAATTTCTATATCCTGTTGGACCTCTATGTATATTATCCAGTTTCTCTTATTAATAAAAAGGGAGAAGGCCTATGTCCTCTCTCAACGCTGCATTGCACGTTGCATTGCGACACTACATTTCACATTGTATCAGAGCAAGGTTCCTAACCTAACCCTACCCAGCCGTCACAACCCAACGCCGCCGTCGGTCGGCTGGCCGCCAGTCTTCCCAAGCCGCTAGCGTGAATAGTAACTCCAGCGTTGAACAGTACGGCAGAGTGAACAGTATTTCCTGCGTGAACAGAGTACGTCGCCAGCCTTCCCCGGCCGCCGCGTCGCCGGCACAAAGCGGGCGGAGCAGCCGTCTCCCAAGTCAGGCGTCGTAGTCATCATCCCCCCTTCTCTTCTATCTCTGGATCGTCGGGTTCTTCGGTTGATCCAACGGATTTTTAAATCTCAAATCGGAGGGTCCGTCGGTACGTAAGAAATTCCTAATCACATCTCCTCCATGTGTGATTAGGGAATTTCAGTTGGGGGTTGTGGATGCGTCAGATACGCATCTGATCTTGTGGCGTGACGTGTATCTCCCTGTCACCCATATCTTCTTGTGACGTGTATCAATCCGTCACTCTTCTTCTCGTCAAAATATGTAGGACACCAAAGCATCTACCATCTACAGTGAGATGTCTCATATCTCCTCCATCAAGCTGAACGGGAAGAATTATCTCTTATGGATGAATGTTTTCCATACTGTATTGGAGTCACGCGACAAGGCGAGACACGTTGATTTTGATCCTCCTGCACTTACTGACAAAGGCTATGCTGAATGGAAGTGTCATAACAGTCTAGTGAAGACCTGGTTGTGGGGGAGCATGGAACCTGGGATTGCCTCGATGTTCATGTTCTACACTACCGCCAAAGAGATCTGGGATGCAGTGAAGAAACATTATTCTCAAGAGAAGAATGCGCTTCGTCAGTTCATGATCTATAATCGTCTGTTTGCAGAACGACAGGGAGACAGACCTTTAGAAGAATACTTTGGAGTGATTCAAGGTTTTGCACAAGAGCTGAGTTTCTACCATCCAGTAACTGTCCAGAAGCAAGTCAAAGACAGAGATGACTTGATTGCAGCAAAATTCTTGTCTTCTCTGAGTTCTTCGTGCAGTTCAGCCCGCAGTGTTATCTTAGGTTCTGATAAACTTCCCAGCTTGGAAGAGGTCTATTCAAGGATTTTACAGGCAAATTTTGAACCTGTTGATCCTACTGTAGTCTCATCTCAGGGAGATTCTCATGCTTATGTAGTTGCTGCAGTGAGAGGAGGACGGACAGGTATGGGCTGAGGACGTGGAACTCGCCCTAAGTGCACTTTCTGTGACAAACCTGGACACAGTTGAGAAATGTTGGAATAAGCACGGTCGACCTGCTGCACCACCTGTGGGAGCAGCAAACTATGCTACCACTACTGAGTCTACTGAGCCTCCTGCTTCGAGTTCTGGTCCTTCTGGCATTACACTCACCAAGGAGGAATATGATAGATTTATTCTGGCTACTCAACATCTGAGCTTGGGATCATCATCTTCAGCCAACTTGGTGTCCACCACTGGTAATCAGGCTACCTCTTTATTGGCTTCTGGTTCTACTTCATCATGGGTCGTTGACTCTGGAGCGTCACAGCATATGACTGGTATGAGGAGATTTCTTCATTCCATTGACTCACATATTCCTCACAAATCTGTAACAATAGCAGATGGTTCAGTGAGGAGAGTGTTGGCCAGTGGATCTATTTCTCTGACTCCTGGAATTGATCTTAAATCCGTACATTATGTGCTTGTTTTTCCTTTTAATCTTCTGTTTGTTGCTATGTTGATTGATATTGTGAAATGTACGGTAACTTTTGGACCTTCTTGTTTTGTATTACAGGATCTCAAGAGTATGAGGATGATTGTTGGGGGCCTAGGAAAGGTGATCTCTACCTCTTCCACGGTGACAGTCTGCCTCGCCAAGTGTCTGCTCCTGCTCCAGCTTTCCTGTTGAGGGGCTCTCCGTTACTGTGGCACTACAGATATGGACATCCTTCATTAGAGAGCCTGAGAAAGTTAGAACCAGAATTGTCTCAAGTATCGTCTTTAGAGTGTCAGTCCTATCAACTGGGGAAACATCATAGAATATCTTATCCTGGTCGTGTCAATAAATGGGCGTCATGTCCTTTTGAGTTGGTCTATAGTGATGTTTGGGGTCCTGTAAAGACAATACTTATAATGGTTTTCGTTATTTTATCTCTTTTGTGGATGACTTCTCGCGTATGACTTGGATTTATTTGTTGAAAAGTCAAGAGTCTGTGCTATCTATTGTCAAACATTGTCATCAAGAAATAAAAGTTCAATTTGATTGCAATATTAAAGTTCTTCAATCTGATAATGCCTTGGAGTATGTTCAAAATGCAATGGCTAATTTTTGTAGTTCAGTTGGGATGATACATCGTACATCCTGTCCTCACACCCCTCGGAAGAATGGGGTAGCAGAGAGGAAAAATCGTCATCTCCTTGATATTAGCAGGACAATCATGTTTCAATCTAATGTTCCTAAGCGTTTTTGGTCTGACGCCCTTCTTACTGCTTGTTTTCTTATCAACAGGCAACCTTCTTCTGTGCTTCAAGGGCGTACTCCTTTCCCTGTCCTACGTCCCAAGGATCAACCTTTCCTTGTTCCTCTTAGAGTGTTTGGTTGTACTTCTTTTGTCCATAATGTTGATCCTAAGGCTGATAAGTTACCTCCTAGGTCAATTAGGACTCTCTTTCTTGAGTACTCCAACACTAGCAAAAGGTACAAGTGTTATTGTTCAAGTCTTCGTCGCATGTTTGTGTCTAGAGATGTGACTTTTCATGAATCCACTCCATATTTCTCTAGTGTTTTCAGTAAGGGGGAGCAATTATGTGAGAGAGTGCCACCATCAGATGCTAGTGAGAGAGTGCCACCACCACATCAGAGTGAGAGAGTGCCACCTATCATTCCTGACTATACTATAATTCAGGAAGAGCAACCAGCAGATGGTCCACCAATTCAGCAATATTCACGTTTATAGCAGACGAGGCAGACAAGATCCAGAGGAGGTAGCGACTCCAGTCTCTGAGCCCTCCCCATCTTCCTCTACTCAAGGGATCTTGAATAACATTTGACCTTGATGTTCCCATTGTTGTTCGCAAAGGTACCCGTTCCTATACTATTCGGCATCCTATTACAAATGTGTGTTGTTTGTCCAAGTTATCTCAACATGCTCGCTCATTTGCTCTTGGGATTGATTATGTGGTCATTCCAAAAAATCATCTTGATGCTATGAAGAATATTGGCTAGAAACATGCTATGCGTGTTGAAATGTCTGCTCTTTTACAGAATAACACCTGGGAACTTGTTGACTTACCTCCAGATAAAAATGTTGTGGGATGCAGATGGGTACTTACAGTAAAACATAATCCAGATGGTTCTGTGGAGAGATTGAAAGCTAAACTGGTGGCAAAGGGGTACACTCAGACATATGGGGTTGATTTCTTTGAGACCTTTTCACTAGTGGCTCATCTGAATTATGTGTGTATTCTTATTTCTCTGGCTACTACATTTGACTGGCCTCTATTTCAGCTCAATGTCAAGAATGCCTTTCTTCATGGTGATCTACAAGAGGAGGTGTACATGGAGCAACCACCTAGTTTTGTTGCTTAGGGGAGTGTTAGAAGGTGTGTAGACTTAAGAAAGCCATCTATGGATTGAAACAATCTCCTAGAGCTTGGTTTGACAAGTTCAGTGATGTTGTGCTAAAGATGGGTTTTTCTCGTTTTGTTACTGATCACTCTTTATTTTATTCTACTTCTTCTGGTGGATCTATTATTATTGTTGTGTATGTGATGATATTTTTATCACTGGTAATGATTCCACAGGCATATCTCGTGTGAAAGCGGGCTTGCATGGGCACTTTCACACAAAGGATCTAGGAAAACTGAGATATTTTCTGGGCATTGAAGTACTTAGATCTCATGAAAGTACCAATTTGTCTCAGAGAAAATATGTGTTGGATTTACTACAGGAAACTGGTATGAGTGAGTCCAAGCCTGTGTCTACTCCTATTAATTATCATGTGAAAGAGATGACTGATGATACTGATTATCCAGATCCAGGATATTACAGGAAAATTGTGGGAAAATTGATATATTTGACAGTCACACGTCCTGACATTTCTTTTGTTGTGGGAGTGGTGAGTCAACATATGAGCTCTCCAAAACAGTCTCATTGGACATCTGTCTTTTGTACTCTAAGATATCTAAAAGGTGCACCTGGTAAGGGAATCACCTATTATAGGCTGAAGACTCCTGTATCCACACTGTCTCTTACTGGTTATGCAGATGCCGATTGGGCTGGTAATCTGAATGACAAAGAGGTCTACGTCTGGATATTGCACATTTCTGGGGAATCATCTTATTACCTGAAAAAGCAAAAAGCAAAATGTTGTGGCAAGATCTAGCACGGAAGCTGAGTATAGAGCAATGGCACATGCATGTTGTGAGTTGTAGTGGGTTCAATCTGTACTTTCTGAATTAAAGATTCTTGTTTTGTCTCCTATAGAACTCAAATGTGACAATCAAGCGGCCATCAACATTGCTAAGAATCCAGTCTTCCATGAACGTACTAAGCACATTGAAGTTGACTGCCACTTTATCAGAGACCAGATGAAGAATGGAACTGTTGTGACTCCACATGTCAAGTATGAAGATCAACTTGCAGATATTCTTACGAAGCCATTGAGTCCAGCAGCTTTCCAGAGTTTTTGCAACAAGTTGGGTCTACACGATGTGTACACTCCAGCTTGAGGGGGAGTGTTAATATATTTCATATTTATTCAATTTTGTAATTTCTATTACCTGTTGGACCTCTATGTAAATTATCCAGTTTCTCTTATTAATAAAAAGGGAGAAGGCCTATGGCCTCTCTCAACGCTACATTGCAGATCTAGTCAACAAATGTCCAGTAGATTGTTCTCCTGCTTTTCATCTTTATGACTTAGATAAATGTATTATTTAACAGATAAGCAAACACTTTAATGCTAATTATGGGATTAAGAGAGAAAGATTTCTCCCCCCCCCCTCTCCCACGCCCGTGGCGGAGGCCGAACGTCCGGGAGGGTGGTAAATCAAGGCGGCAACTGGGATTCGAACCCAGGTCCCTTTGTTAGGGGACACCGTGCTTGACCACTTGAGCCACTCCTTGTCGGCAATTATGATATTACCGGATATGGTTCACATGACCATCTCAATCCCTCTTTCTCCCGCTTTACGCTTTTTAAAACATATTCATGCTTTGATTATTCTTTTCCTATTAACCATGTCTAAATCGTGTAAATTTGTTTTCATTTCCTATTAGTGGATGTTTATATATTTGACTTTCATATGGGTAATGCTTTTTGGGGGATTCATAAATTTTAGACAATTTAGATTATAAAGTGTCCAAAATATTCCTAGATTTTTCATGTAAAATAGACCATATCTGCTGAAGCTTTACACAATTCCGTCCAAGTCAACTGCATAAATTCCCAAGAGATTTCTCAATCCAAATGGAATATGTATTGGTGAGGTTGTGACCTTGGTACAACACTATGTGCACATATTCTGACAGTTTGATAACAAGAAAACATCACATTCAAGATAAAGCATTCTAACTTTAGCCAAAACAGTTCAAAGCATAGTGTCAAATTCGGGATTCACAATCTTTTCGGCTTGAATTGAGGAAATTGGATAATCAAGAAAGAGTGGACATATGGTTATACACACGGTGTATATTACATGAACTATTTTTCATTCAAAGGTCACATCATTGCATATTACATGAACTATTTTTCATTGACTCACATCAGTACATATTACATGAACTGTTTTTCATTCAAATGTCACATTCAAAGATTGGGTGTATTATTATACACATACTGCATATTACATGAACTATTTTTCATTCAAATGTCACATTAAAGATGGAACAGGTTGATATCTTGAAGGAGGGAGTGAAACCCTAGGCCTAGTTTGGCTGCGGACTTCTTAAATTCTGGTATTCAGGCAGATGACTTTAGCACCTTTGAAGTGGCGCGAGGAGCTGAACAGTATACTGCCTACAGACTTCATTGTCTATCCGTGGAAAAAAAACATGAAATGGGGGCAGAAAATTATAAGGGAGGCGGCATTTCCAGTACCTCCGTTAACGGTGTGACTTCAAAAGCTCGTCGTTTCTATTACAACAATTAACGGACAACGTTTATGAGTCTCACTTACAACAGAACGCGATGTCAGTTATCATACTGATTACCAAGATTCGAGAAGTTTGCGGCCAAACGAGGCCCTAGAGTCACAGTGCTGGATTGAGAGGGTGGGGCATGAGGTTTGATTGGGTTAGCATGCAACATGAGAGAATTACAAATTCTATTAAAAATATAATTGCAATAATCATTATGAAAAATGTCAAAAAATCATAGAAATTTGTGAGAAGTTGCCAACCAACATTTTATATAGACAGGTCAACTTCTTGACCAAAATTTGTGACTCTATGCAATAGCTTCTTGATTTTGTTACTACAGTTTTAATGTGTGTGTGTGTGTTACTTTGAACTAAGAACTTGAAACATGTATCAGTCTAGTTTAACACCTAAAATGCTTCTTTGAAGCATACAACTAAAATGTGTCTGTGTGTATTACTTTGAATTGGGAACTAGAAGCATGTAGCAATCTAGTTAACACCTAGACGACGCACCTAGGTGATAGGTCTTAGATTGCTTGATACTTGGTCAAAAACCTTGGTTGGTCAATTGTGGATCATTTTTCACAGTAAGAATATTGCATTTTCCAAAACTTTTAAGTACAACATAGTACCCTCAAAATAAGGTGGAAGTATATTCCCTCTTTCCTTTGTATGCATACAAGCAAACATATCAGCTAACAATATCCCAAAAATTATAATTGATAGTGGCACTTACGAGCATAAAAAACCAATATCACAAAAATAAACCCCAACCTTCCCAAATTGAAACTTCAACCGCCTACATCAGTCTCTAAACACAATAGAACAAACCACAAGTCTTATCAATGCCATAAGAGTCATTTACACTAGTGTTCAGGAAATTTGGTTTAAGCGGTCATGTGTGCATGTGTCCCAATATCCAGCCACTGGCCACATATATCGGTATAGGTGGTGCATATGCGAATAATATGCTGTCACTTTCAGAAATTGAAGTATATATGTATGTATTATGTCAATGTTCGTTATTTAAATTGTAAACTTAGTGGAGATGGACCAGTTGATCAGCCCAAGGGGGGCCAATGAAGCAATGTAGGTTCCATCCAAAGAACTATCAACAATTTACCTCATCATTGTTCATCCCTGGGTTTGGATGGTTTAAGGGGGACAATAGGGGTGTCACTCCCCTTCAATTGCTCTTTTTTTAATCACGAGGAAACCGCTCCAGGCAGAGCCACTTTGTGACTCACCCCAGCACGGTAAACTCCAGGGCCTAAGAGGGTGCAGTCTGTCAACCCTCCCCCCTCCCACGCGCAATTAGTGTGGAATGCCGTTCGCAGAGCGCCTCTAGCATGATCCGAACTCGACTTCTTCAATTGCTCCTTTTTTATGTTATTAAATTGAATTCAGACTACCTAGACAAATATGACAAGCCAATATATATATATATATATATATATATATATAGAGAGAGAGAGAGAGAGAGAGAGAGACACACACACACACACATATATATATGTGGGGTGGGGGGGTGTGAGTGTGTATACAACTCAATATATATGCATACAGACATGTTCATGCTAATGCATCTACACATACATATGTATATCTATATGCATGCATTTTGACAGATATACATATGAATGCAATATACATATATCTATACACACATTTCCACATATATATCCATATATGCATGTCACAAATACACTTGGTTTAAAGATGCAAGCATTTCATGCATATATATACATATGTATACACCAAGGTTGTCAGGACCGAACCAGTCAGCGAACCGGTGAGACCTCTGGTTCTCAGTTCATTGGTTCAACCAATGGTCTGACCGGTTCAACCGGTGACGTCAGCATGATGTCACTAATAGTTTAAAATATATAAATGTCTTTGATACTCATGGAAAATATCCCTACAAAAGTTATGAAACATGAATAATAGCACAACCGCTCAATAACTGGATATAACAAATATTATTCTATTCATGGACATACATATACCAACATTTATATAGTATTCAAAATTAATTAACGAAAAATAGCAACAATAATACATTTATTTGCTAAGTGAGATAGTCGGCCGGTTGGGCAAAAACCAGACCGTTTTTTGCCGGTTCACCGGTTCAACCGGTCGGTTCACTGGTTTGATGTCGGTCAAACTTCATTCACGGCTTTGGGAGGGGACCGAACCGGTAGAGTGACCGGTTCCCGGTTCAATCGGCCAGTTCGGTTCAATTCTAATAACCATGGTATACACACATGTAACCGTTTACAAATATATATTCACAAACACATGTATTTGTATATAAGATTTACTTTTTTTTAAATCCAAAATTGTGTATACCATTGCATGACGCATGTACTTGAAGTAGTACCCTTCTTGCTCACCACATACTGCTTTTCAGTACCACCGTACACAAAACAACCAACTAAAACAAGCTTCAACATCTGTGCAGCAATTCAAACAAATTATGTTGGCTATCAGAGTGCTTCAATTAGATCCTACAAGGCACATCTAGCCACACTCAGGCGTCCCTTCTTCTTTTCCTTCTTCCCCTTCCTTTTTAACCATTATCTTGCCTCCATATCCCTCTCTTCAACCCACCAATTTTCCGACTTTGGTTCAAATACCTACATAGTCACTAAGTCTCTTGGTGAGGAAACTAAGCAATAGTGTCATGTGTTACTTTGCTCCAAGCATGGGAGGCACGCTTCTTTAGGTAATGTAAATCCAAGTAGCCTGGAGATGTGTTGGCCTTTGGTGTCTCCTCCCATTCTAATGGTAGGAAAAAGGAGCAAGGGGAGTATTCGGACCCCATCGGGTCTTGGTATTTCACTAGGGGGTCATAACTCATAATAGTAGTAAACCCATCAACCATATCCATAAGAAAGGGGGATTTTCATTTATTTGTTGGAATACAACAATAACCAATCAGTTACGAGCTTTAGCTCAAGTGGTTCCTACCTCAAGAGTGACTATGACCCTAACCCAGTCCTGAACAAGCTAAGCATTGCGGCAGCTCAAGGAGTTGATGGAAGGGAGAACCACCACCCATTATAACATGTGGAGCATTGTAACGCTCAAAGGCATATAGTCAAGCACGTAACCAATGCTTCATGTACATGGATTGCAAGTCATGAAGCATCGGTGGAATGCAAATTACCATCAGACAAGAGACATGAGGCGATAACCATAAGCTTTATCGATTGTACTATTGCATGGCACATTAAGAATGCTAAACTTGAGCTTAATCCTTTAATCATCAACATCTAAGAATGCTTGCTTTTTCAAGTGGGCAGAACCAGGCAGATCAAAATAGAACCTAGCCTCTTGAGTACATTAGATAGTGGGGTAGTTGGTGCAGTTGATGGGAAGGGAGCACAACCCATTGTAATCTGTAAGTTACAACAAAATGCTCAAAGGCATATCATCAGGAAACACTTTATGTATCAGAATTGCAAGTCATGAAGTGGTGGTAGAATGCAAATGTCCATTTGACAAGCAATAGCCAAAGGTTTTACAGTTTGAACATGCAACGGAGGGGCTTGGTATGGAAATGAACCTTGAGTTGAAGCCTTTACCCATCAACATCTAGACACGCTCAAGACGATTTAGCCTTCTGCATACATCCAGATAGTGAGGCTTACATCCACATAGTTGATGGGTCCACCAAGGGTGTTAGCAATCCTTGCAAGCCTATCATTAGTCAATGGCAAGTAGGAGTTGTCGATAGTCGCCCAAATAGGACCTAAAGGGAAGTACAAGTTGTTAATGTTACCCATGGTTCCCACGGTTGTGGGATGACCAAGAGGCCATCCATGGACCATGAGCTTTCATCTAGGATTCGGTCCCTTTACCTAGCTGACAAAAGACCAATTATGAAGCGCACCTACTCCTCCATTGTGGCAACTACTAGTACTTACCACTAGTACGTAATCATAAGGTTGTCAATTCCTAATCAGACACCAACCCAAATTCTCAAAGCTAAGGAAACAAAGTTGATCCCAATTGAAAAGCTATAACCTAACTTGCCACCCTGTTTTATAGCATTTTTGGATCAAATTTGAATCTAAAGGGGGTCCATTTTAATAATTTTTTGGACATTACTTCCATCCAAACCATATAACTGTGTAACAATTCATATGGAAATAAGGTCATTTGACTAGATTCAAGTTTAGCTATGTCCTTATATATTTAAGTTTTAACCATCTACTAAAATACTTTACCTTTAAAATGATCTCCATATATTCTGAACAATATAACTTTGATTTTGATTCTTGACCCAAATTGCGACCTAGCGTCCAACCTGAACTAGATCTGACCCGCAATTTTAGCAACCCTATTTAAATCTAGACAGCTTTATAAGTTTATTGGGCTTCTACCTCAAACTCTTTTGACACCAATTTGTCCAACTAAGTTGCTTCCTGCTTGCAATCTAAAAGTTTAGTGATATGGGTGCCTTCCACATAAGAGGATAGACAAATGGGAGTGTTGCAATGTCGTTTAAGGGCAATCCCTAGTTGGCTAGCGTTCAACTAAGACGTCTCCACCATGGTTCTAAAAATCGTGCCTCGAGGTTTAAGAGGCGTAAACCTCAAGGCTAGGCAGTCTCTGGCACGCCTCGAGGCTTAAGCCTCAGTCTTCCAGTGAGAGGTGTGCCCCTCAGTTTGTGTGAGGTGTATCGAGGCGCTAGAAGCGTTGAGGTGTTTGTGAGGTGTAAACCTCAGACTTTGTGTCTGAAAAAAGGCTAGACTATCCTATTTTAGGCTTAATAGGGGCCAAATTAGGCCAAAACCAAAATTGTATATTTATAGATGTATGTGCATAGCTATGTATGTGTGTGTTTGTTTGTTGACAATTATGGATATGTTACTACTTATATATATGTTGCATGTACGTAAACATACTCTTGTGTATATATGTGTGTAAACTAATAACTATGTTTGTAAGTATAGATATGTATATATATATATATATATATATATATATATATATATATGTATGTATTTGTAATAGTATATCTGTAAATATTTCTATTTTATATATATGTATATATAATATGACTACATGTGTGTGTATATATAGTATATACAAATTTGTATATGTAAATCTGTATATATAACTATATATGGGATTAAGAGAGGCATTCTCTCCCCCTCTCCCACGCCTGTGGCGGAGGCCGAACGCCCGGGAGGGTGATAAATCAAGGCGGCAACTGGGATTCGAACATGGGTCCCTTTGTTAGGGGACATCGTGCTTGACCACTTGAGCCACTCCTTGTCAGCGTATATATAACTATATATATGTACATTTATGTATTCATATATAAATATATGAGATTATATATATGTGTATATATGTTTATACGCATATGTACATTATATATATATATATATATATATATATATATATGTGTGTGTGTGTTTAATATATACATATATAATGTATATATATTTATATTTATATATATCTATATGTACACCTCAGTACAATCTGAGGCTTACGCCTCGCTTTGTTGAGACGAAAGTGCCTCGTTGCGCCTCATGCACTTTAAACATTGGTCTCCACCTCATCATCCTGAGATCATACTAGTGGTGCTAATGAACAATCTGACTCAACATGTTGGGATGGCGTCGACTTTAGTATAAACGATAGTTATACATGAAAGAAAAAAAAAAGCCTTCTAGGCTCTAGGTCAGTCGCCTTAAGCTGGACGCCTAGGCTTTCAGATAACTAAAGCAGATGCCTAAGGGCTTTTAGATCCAGATTAAGATACTTAAAGACCAAATTAGCATGGATTAGATCTGAATTTGGTCAAATTAGATAGTTTAGTTATTTTATGGAAGAAATAGATCTGATTTATGCCAAACTGATCTAATTTGGGCAGATTAGGTCTAATTTGTGGCGGATAGGTCTGATATGGGGAAAACATGTCTTACTTAGGGAATTAGGTCTGATTATGCCAAATAGGGCTCATTTAGGCCAATGTAGGACAAACTAGCGGAAGTTATGTCTGATTAGATCATGTTATGGCAAACTAGGTCTAACTTGGGCCAAATTAGGGCATACTAGTTAAATTAGGTCCAAATCAGATCATGATAAGTCAAATTAAGGTCAAATGGGTCTAGCTTAGGTCATGACATATGTAGTGTTGGTGAAGTTATGATTGATTAAGCTTAGGGATAACCAATACAAATGTATATAGTGATGTATATATTTGAGTATAGCTAAATGTATATGCAAAATCATTTATATATATATATAATATAAACAAATAGAAGAACGCCTAGAAATGCCTAGGCCCCCTAGGCTTCCCTTGAGTTGGAAGAACTACCTAGCCGCCTAGACAAGTACGGTATAAACCCTATCAGGAGTTTCAGGCTTCAAGGAAGGAGCAGGGGGGTCCTCACCATTGCGAACTTTGTTACCATCCAGTGTTGGGGATTCACCCTTGCCCTCCTGACTGACTATAGTGGATCTAGGTGGACATGAAGGGGTGCCACGCCTCTATCCCGCCCTCTTCCTCTCCCTCTCTGTCGCCCTCTAAAAGTGACTCACCCCATTTGAATGTGATCAATTTTGGTATAATGAAAACATCAGCAGATATATAAGTATCGCATTTGGGCAGCGATAATGATCAGCATGCTAGTAGTAGAGCTAGCATGTATGCTAGATTCCTTTATTTTCAAGTTGTATGCAGAAGTGTACATCTTATTGTTTGTGTGTGTGTATATATATATATATAGAGAGAGAGAGAGAGTCAGGATAGAATACACTCGAGTGTATCTGGAGCAGAATACACTCAAGTAATTTTTCATGATACAATATATTTTAAAAAATCTGATCAGTTGATCTTCTTAAACATCTTGTGAATAGCTCATATACAAAATTTGAGCCCATTTGGACATTTACATGTTATGAAGACCGCAAAAATAATGCATTTGAAATTAGTTTCGAGCTATATATATATATATATATATATATATATATATATATATATATATATAGAGAGAGAGAGAGAGAGAGAGAGAGAGTCAGGCTAGAATACACTCAAGTGCACAGATCACACTGTACACTCAAGTTGTGTTTACATATCTAGATCACTCTTTTGACAAATCTAAACTGTTGATATTCATTGTTATAACAAATACATGCTACATGCAAAATTTGAGCTCGTTTGGATTTTTCTAAGTCACTCTTTCAAGACCTACAAAATTGACGCATAAAACTAATTTGAATTGCATCAATTTTGTCTCCTTTAGATGCGTGACCTACAAGTGTCCAAATGGCCTCAAATTTTATATGTAGTATGTTCATAACATATCTAAGAAGGTCGATGCTTTAGATTTTCAAAACAGATGTTGCATGATGGAAACGACTTGAGTGTATTCGGTCTCCGCTACACTCGAGTGTATTCAAGCCTGACTCTCTCTCTCTCTCTCTCTCTCTCTCTCTCTCTCTCTATATATATATATATATATATATATATAAAGAGAGAGAGAGAGAGAGAGAGAGAGAGAGAGTTAGGAAATGTTTGGTAGGGTGTAGTCGAACGACAAAGTGTGTGTTTGATGTACATTTTACATTGCGAACTCACTAAACTACACATCACTGCACCAACCAAACTAGCCCTTAGGCTAGAATACACTCATGTATTGGAGATGCATTACACTAAAGTCGTTTTCCATCATGTCATAATTTTTTTTCAAAAATCCAAACCAATGATCTTAAATACCTTATGAATAGACTACATATAAAATTTGAGATCATTTAGACACTTATGCGTCGTGCATCTAAAGATAATAAAAATCATGCACTTCGAATTAGTAATGTGTTGATTTCGTTGGTCTCGGTTGAGTGGTTACGAACATTCAGATGAGATTGTGTGTTTGTATATATATACTTATACATATATATCAATAGTATACATTTTGACATACATATAATACACACAAACATATTCAAACATATAACAGTCTGTTTAATGCATGAGGATTTTGTGTTGACATGCTCTTCAAAGGATCTCTCACAGAACAGAGCATTCTAGCATAATAATGAGGGATAGATTTAAGACTGATTTTATAAGATGATAGGCCCAAAGTGCACTGGAAGGTTTCCCAAAAAAAACATGAAGGATTTCTTCAATTTAATATACAAAAAGAGGGACTAAATTCATTTTCCTTCAATAGGATTCTCACATCATCAATAGTCAAGATGGGTTTCTTAATCCCACCTAAGAGATCGAGATGGCTGTTTCTGGGGAATGTAAGTAGAAAATTGGTAAGTGTGTGTAGCATTGATTAAGGTATAAACTAATATTCCAAAAGGAATTATTTTAATTGAACAGATTTCATTCAAATTGACATATAAGATTGGTCAAATATCCATACCCGATGTTAGGATTGTCAAACAATAAAGCCAACTTCCTTTTATCTGGCTTGATGGTCTTGGAATGCCCACCATACAACCATCTTCTGTGACCAATCAAGAAATGAGGAAAATTTCCACCTTGTGTAGTTACAAAAACTTCACTGTGAAGGCAGACAGTGTAGTCTATAGCAGCCATCCGAGATGAATGGTTCTGAAACATACAAAGCATTTGATATTTTGAGTAAGAACAAAGTTTTCGAAATATTAGCCCAGTTTAAAATTCACAGACCTTAAATGCAGCAAGTTCCTCATCTGATGCTAATGTATCTTTAGTTTGCAGAAGAGGAAACATTTCCCGAAGAGGATCCATTGTCTTCTCAGAGTTGTAGATCTTTCCAGAAGCCAAATAAATGGAAGTTTTGTTACTGAATCCCATACCTCTAAGCATCAATCCAACCTGAAGTCAGAAACTTGGGTAAGTACCAGGCTGTCAGCCACATGCAGCCTTCCTAAAATGAATTTTATGTAGAACACACTGAACAAAAGTAGAACGTAGTTCCTTGAGCAGCAAACATAAGCTAGTGGGAAAATCTAATAGGTGAAAGTAGATGATCTAAAAGGTCAGCTAACTCTATAAAGAACATGGTAATCAGACATATTTTCTCCTAATGAGAAGAAGTTGAAGGTGCAATCAGAAAAGACAATTGGGCCTCAACTGAGTAATTAGATTAGTTGCAGTAAAAAATTTAGCACAAAACTTTCAACATAATGCAATTTCCACATTTCCACCGATGTAGATCTCTTTTCTGACGCAATATCCCATCTAACATGCAACTTGTAAGTTTGATTTCTCAGTAGAAAAGGTAACGTAAAATGTATTTCTGTTCTTGTAGATGTCTTTATTGCATTCTCCCACCTTCAGGTTTTTGTTCTAGCTGTGTACAACTTAATGAGCACAGAATCTACCGAGCTAGACCTTTTCCAAACAAACAATCCGATCTAGCCGCCTATATGCCCCCACGCTCCTCTCTGTGCTTCGCAACTTGCTCAAGCTGTTATGGTGTTGTGGCATCAGACAGTTAAAATAAACAGAGAGTGTCCTACAACTGCAGTGAGAAGAACAGTGTTGTCTCTTCAGCAAGGTTTCATAGCGTGTGAGGTGTAATCATAGTAACAAGTTCGGGATTCGGCAACTTTTCGGCTGGCTGGAAAAAATTGGAATTCGGAAAAAATCGAGAAAAGTCGTGAAAAGATCGATAAATTTCGGTCAAAGTTCGGTCAACTATTCGGAAATAATCGAGAATAAGTAGGCAATATAAGTATATACATATATATATGCATGTATGCATGTGTATATATATAGATAAATGTATGTATGTACATACCTATATGATGCATGTAACTGTTACGGCCACAAGACATACAATCTTAGTGAGTAAAAATGTAGGAAAAGAAGTAAAAAATAGTTGAGAAATAACATGAACTGTTTAGAGGAGTGGGGCTTTGAGGTTTAATGTGTATTAGGAATTTTGTGTACATGGTTTGGTAAAAAAAGAGCAAGCGACTTAAAAGAGAAAAATCGTGAAAAATCGTGAAAAGTCATGAAGAATCGTAAAAAATCGTATAAATCGCGAAAAAGCGGGATTAATCGTGAAAAGTCGTGAAAAATCGGCGATTGGCGTATTAATCGTGATGAATATTCGGGAGCCTATAACATCGTTAAAAATCGCCGATTTTTCGTAAAATTCGGAGACTTTTGTTACTATGGGTGTAATGATGTGTTCTTGTTTCATGAGAAGAGAATTACGCCTTCAAAATGTATGAGATGTCCATGTATGTGTAGAAGTGCATATATGTATTGCATATATGTATACATTATATGTATATATGAGTATATATACATGCATGTGATTATATTTATTATAAAGATGTATGTATTGTGCATGTGTAAGAAAAATTACAACAAAAGGGAACTTATTTGACCTTAACAAGGACAACCAAATATTAGAGCGAAATAAATAACAGAGACCACCAACATAATTGACAGAATTTCTAGAAAACAATGCAAAATTAAAAAATGCTGCAAAAATTGTAATTGGATACAGATTATTAAGGAAAACACAATTTGGATTTCGTGGGAATGAGGAAGCATAGTAGATAAAAGACATTTCAATATCACTGACATATTCAATAAAAAGTAGCACAACATAAAATCAGCAGTAAGATTGTAAAATCAAAATCATTTCAACTCGGAGTTTTGAGTATTTTGAATTGTGAAAAATTATGTAATATTATTTACTGAGAGAATGATAATCAACGACAATAAACCTGGATAGAGAACTATTTAGTAGAGATGACTCCAATCCAATTGGTTATGGAGGAATGGATCTCAAAGACGGGTGTCCACCTGGGAGCGGTTACCATCCATTCAATACATGATGCAGAGACGGGTTCACCGTTCCAGCACATGCCCGTGGCATTTTTGTTTTATAACTACTGTTTATATTCGATAAGATCATAGTTTAAAATTGTCGATTTCAATGCTGTTTTTTATGGTCCAGAAACAGAAATTTGGACCAAAATTTTGATATTTCCGCTAAAATTTCAACTCAAGATTTCAACGCAAATTTTGACTTTCAATGACCAAATAAAGGAATTAAGTCATAAATATTTACCATGATGATCTGCATACATAAATACACCTAATTATGCAATAATTGTTGACTCTAGGTCAATGTTGACTCCAGGTCTAAATTTACCAAACCTTTGTTTTGATGATGACTAGACCATTTCAATTAATTGTGTGTAATGTCTCTACTTGAGTGATTTCAGATTAGGTATAGACACACTCCAAATGCCCTAACTTGCGCATTTCAACTTGGAGAAAAGACAAGTCAAAATCAATGCAAGTGTACTTTTGTAGAATATGATGTAAATCCATTAGAATCATGTTGTAAATCACTTGTAATGATTGTATGACTAGTAATTAAGCTTTAAAAAATCAGGAACACTTAAATCGAATATTTAAGCACTCAAAAAAAAATTTCAAAATTCATTACAGGTTGTTTGTCGGTCGAGAACTCGACCGATCTTTAAATGGATTTTGAGAATACCTTGGTTCGGTCGAGTTTGCCACTCACAAAACTCGATCGATCCCTGCAAGGATAAACTCGACCGATGGTTCAAATTGGCTTTGTCATATAGTGCAATCGGTCGAGTTACCTTTATTGAAACTCGATCGATCGCGACCGATTGCATTGTAAAGAAAAATACAGAAAAGTGTTTCTAGCCATTGAAGTGTTGCAAAACTCGAAAAAATATCTGTTGCAACATCCCACACGGCTAGTATTCGTCCTTAAGTGTTCCCAAAGGCTTCTAGGCATCCCCAACTATAAATAGGACCCATTGAGCTTCATCCCATTGTTAGGCAAGCATTATGAAGGTCCCTATTCTATAGTTGAGTGCATCCTACAGCCTCCTCTCTCTCTCTCTAAGCTTAATCACTTGCTACATCCATTAGAGTGAGTAGGAGATTTGTAAGAGAGCTAGTCTTATATGTATATCTTGTGAGGATCTCACTTCCACCGCCTCCCAATCTCTCATTTCCTCCATGCAGATGAAGATGAAGGTTTTCTCTCTTGGCTAAGAGAGGTGAAGAAGTTCAAGGCTGAAAACTTGGTGCAAGAAGTGGGTAAGTCCTTGGTGAAGGTAGAAGACTCCTTGCTCAAGTGGATAAGTCATTGGTGGAAGCTTCTCCTTGAAAAAGGTGAAGTCAAAGGCTGAAGATCCAAGAAGAGTGAGTAATTCCTCAAAGGTTGAAGATTTGTGCAAGAATAGGTAAGTCTTTGGTGAAGGCGGAAGACTCGTTGCAAAGTGGGTAAGTCCTTGGTGAGGTAGAAGACTCTTGGTTGGATAGATAAGTCCTTTGGTAGGTTGTTGGCTCCAAGGGAAAGCTAGGCATCCTTGTCCTGGAAAAGCAAAGCCATATGTTGTAACTCTTATAAGTGAATATAAGGAGTAGACATAGTTAAGAAATCCTAGAGGTTGATCTCTGTTAAGAAATCCTAGAGGTTGACCTCTCTAGATAGTGGACTGACAATCTCCTAGTTTGGAGATTGAAACCACTCTATATAGCTTGTGTTCTTGTGCTTGTTTCAATCTCTCTCATCCTTGCTATATATGTTTAGTTGCACTCAAATTCCTATTTTGCAACTTTATCTTGTGATATATCTTGAAGGTCTAATGAATTTTGTTTTAAGTGCTTTTTAGCTCTATTCACCCCCCTCTAGATCAAATCACCCATCCTAGATCCAACAAGTGGTATCAGATCGGGTCTTCTCCAAGCATACTTCCACAAGTAGGAGAAGATGGGTGATTACCAAGGTGGGAGATACCTCATCAACATTCCAGTCTTTAATGGAAACAATTTCCTCTATTAGAAAAGAAGACTACAATTCTACATCCAAGGATCTAACTCTTGAGCTATTGCAAATGGTGGATCGTCCATACAAAGCTACCGGAGACAAAGATAGAAGAATGAGATAAAGCTACCTTAAAGAAAGCTACCTTGAATGCAAGAGCCATCAACATTCTCTATGCATGTATGTCCCCCACTGAGTTCAACCGGATTTCTTCTTGTAAGACGGCCTATGAGGTATAGAGAAAGTTATGCATCACTTATGAGGGTACTCAACAAGTGAAGGAAAGCAAAGTCTACATGCGCAAGGGTCTTCTTGAAAACTTCAAGATGGGGAAGGAGAGGATAGCCGAGATGTACTCAAGGCTCAACACCATTGTGAATGGCTTTTCCGTTCTAGGTCATCCTATGGCGAGATCAACTCAAAGATCCTTAGAACTCTTTTCAAGAGGTGAGAACCCAAAGTGACTTCCATTGAAGAAGTAAACTCTCTTAGTGATATGTCCATTGAAGAGCTCCTAGAAAATCTACAAGCCCATGAAATCAAACTTGACAAGCAAGATGAAGAAGAAGAGAAATAGCTCAAGAGAATGAAGGCTGAAATCAAAGCGCATATTGAAGTTATTGTTAGTCAAGCATCTCCATCCTCTCAAGTTGAAGAAGAAGCCATGTACTCCAACGGTAGACTCTACAAAGGCAAGTCTTCCTCCTCTATTCGGAGCTTCAAGTGTGGAAAGAAGGGTCACTTCAAGGAAGATTGTTCCCAAGGCAAAAAGACTCATCATCACAAGAGAAGAGAAGTACAAGAAGGAGAAATGGCACAAAAGCTCAAGTGACTCGTCCAACTCAAGCTCAAGTGATTCCTCCAACTCAAGCTCAAGTGAAGAATCAAGTGGAGGATCTAGCTCAATCTCTAGTGATGAAGGAGAATGTCATTTTACTCTCCTGGCTTCAACAAATGAAGACACAAATGAGGTAAATCTAAACTCTTTAGATAAAGAATCTTTCATTGCAAATTATTCATGTTACTCGTGCATCTCTTAAGTCTTCTAAAAAGAAAAAGAAAAAGCTTCTTGATAGAATTGTTCAGAGTTTGCATTTAGAAATAGATGATCTTGAACATGCTAATACTTGCTTGCTTGATGATAAAAATGCTTGTCTTAGCCAAGTAGATGCTCTTCGACTTGAAAATGCTAGTTTGCTTGACAAGATTAGATTTCTAGAAGCTCAACCTCTCATGCATAGTGCTAATGTAGAGCATAATAACATTGTGGATTCTCTCATGCTTGATATTAATGTTCTTAAATCTGAAAACAAGAACAAAGATTTGGCTTTGTAAGGTTTAGAATCTGAAAATAGGATCTATCGTTCTAAGATTGCTATGTTTGAAAATGAAAATGTTTCCTTGCTTGCCAAAATCAATGTGCTTGAATCTTGTTCTAGTTCTACTAGTAGAGAGAATAGTGTTGTTACTTTTCACATTGATAGAGATTCTTTTTTTACCAAAGCTCTTTGCTTAGAAAATGATCTTTTGCATGCTAGAGAGAATATCAATCATTTGCTTTTATTATTTCTTCTCTTATGCATGATGATCATAGTTTGAGATCCTCTCTGTAAACATTCTTAGTTGCTAAAAAGAATCTTAATGATATCCTACACCATACTACTAAACAAATTGGTAGACATAGTTTGGGGTATGATGGTAGTCAAAGGAACGACAAAGGTAAAGGACCTCCAATCTTTCATGGAGAATCATCTATTTCTAAGGCTACGGGCACATGCAACTATTGTAATGTTTTTGGCCATTATTCTACTTGTTGTCCTTTTAGGAAAGCACCCAAGAGCAATAGGATTTGGATTGCTAAGCTAACACGTCCGGACCCAAAACATGATTGGGGACCATTTCATCTTTCTTCTTGTAGGTATCTTACTAAAGGATTGACATGAGCTATTGAATTACGAATTGACTTCTCGGTCTACATAAAGGAAGAAAGGTGAGACATGTAGGGGGTGGCAACAGGTGGAAAAGCAATGGTAAGCACAGAGGTAATGTTATTTTTGTTCATATCCAATCATAGTGTGTCTTTGCCAAGTTAGTGTGCACCATGCATGTGGTTTTTGAGTCAAAATTGGTATATTGTGATTCTCATCACTTTCTTACTCAAAAACTGCTTCTAATGCTTTCATAGTGCATTACTAACTTGCCTACACATGCTTGGATATGGTTTATATTTGTATCATGCTTATAAATATGTTTTCATAAATATATACTTTTTGACAACAGATTCGGTCGAGTTTGTCCTGACAACAGGTTCGATCGAGTTTGTCCTGATAGAAACTCGACCGATAGGCACCAATAAGTGTGCCAACAGTTGTTGTCGGTCGAATTGCCAAAACACAGAACTCGACCGACAACACTGTGCACAGAATATAAAGTTGGCTTTTTAGATGAGAATTTTTCTCTCAGGTAGACTTTCTCAACCATTAGCCTTATTCGATGGCAATCCTCTTGGTATCTTCATATATGCATATTGCCATGCTCTAAATTGTCCATCTTGCATACAACTATATCTTTCTAATTGCTATATTTTGGTATCCCACAAGTGGTATCCCTATATCTTTCAAGTGCTATGCAGGTTTTGATGATGATCTCTTTGAATCTCTTGGTTGTCTTAAAATTGCTTCTGTTGTGCTCTAACTTGCTACATCTATCTAGTTGTATATCTTATTTTGATACAACCTTGAGGTTCTTAGTGGTAATCATCTTTTAGTAATGATGCATATATGCTAGTGAGTTGTATCCTTTCATGCTTCTAAAACTACATATCTTCTTGTTTGGATATATCTCTACATCTACTCATAGCTTGCTCTTTAACTTGTGCATCTTTTGCTATGATCTAGATCCTACTAGTAGTCCTAACTTGTGATAATATCTACTAGTAGCTTATATACACGTAGTTCTTGCCTTGTTTATCTTTTCATCAAGTGCTATTTAACTATATGCTATGCTTGTATCTTGTTTCTTTCTTACTCAAGCTTGTTCCTCAACTTGCATATCTACTATCTTGACTTGCTTGCATAGCATTGTGATGCAGGATATATAGAGTTAAATTGTATGTAGAAATTGGAGCATCCGTGGATTTTATGTAGATTTTGCTCCGATGTCAGATTTTGATGCAAGACTAGTGTTTTTTATGCAGAAACGGCCTTCTGAGCAAGACACATTGCTTCGCCATGATCCCTGACGCTCTTTGGGCAAATTTCGTCATCTTGAGGGTCAAAATTGCGATTCGTTATTTTTTCTGCCACACTTCATCTTGCCTTCACCTTTGCTAGAATCACATTAAGAGTTGTTCAAATGCATGCCTTGATCTGCTTTATATACTGTGCTTGGATAAGTCCCAAATTTTTCTCTTCTACTGTCCCTTATAACATTTGTTATCTCCTTCCTTTTAACAAGTGGTGTTTCTTATCTCTTCATACCCCCACTTTTTGAATTGACAAAGGGGGAGAAAGCATGTCTCCAAAGCATGTCTTCTTATAAAAGGCAGGGAGAAGGCATACCTTACATGAAGAGGAGAAGCATGTCTCTTATGTAAAGGGGAGAAGACATATATGTCTAGAACATATATGAGTAGAAGACATAGTATTCTATAAATGTTATATAAGCTAACCATGCAGGAGAAATAGCATCAATTGAGGGGGAGTATGAGAACTCCACTAGCATCAATTGACGGGGAGCATATGAACTCAATTCTATTGAAACCCCTATGTTTCTCCAAAGGTATGACTTTACTTAAATGCTCTCAATACATTTATGGAATGGTTTCTCATCTTCAAAAAGGGGGAGAATGTGGACTCTAGGTCTAAATTGACCAAACCCTTGTTTTGATGATGATTAAACCATTCCAATTAATTGTTTTTAATGTCTCTACTTGAGTGATTTCAGATTTAAGTATAGACACACTCCAAATGCCCTAACTTGCGCATCTCAATTTTGAGAAAAGGCAAGTCAACATCAATGCAAGTGCACTTTTGTGAAATATGATGTAAATCAATTAGAATCATGTTGTAAATCACTTGTTATGATTATATGACTTGTAATTAAGCTTAGAAAAAATTAGGAGCACTTAAATCGAATATTTAAACACTCAAAAGGAATTTTTCAAAATCAATCCCTTGATGGATTTTGAGAATACATTGGTTCGGTCGAGTTTGCCACTCACAGAACTCGACCGATTCCTGCACTGAGCAAAACCGATTTAATCGATCGGTCGAGTTTCATCCAGGATAAACTCGACTGATGGTTCAAATTGGCTTTGTCATATAGTGCAATCGCTCGAGTTACCTTTATTGAAACTCGATCGATCGCACTGTATGAAAAAGTGCATAAAAGTGTTTCAAAACTCGAAAAAATATATGTTGCAACATCCCAAACGGCTAGTATTCATCCTTAAGTGTTCTCAAAGGCTTCTAGGCATCCCCAACTATAAATAGGACCCCTTGGGCTTCATCCCATGGTTAGCCAAGCACTATGAAGGTCCCTATTCTATAGTTGAGTGCATCCTACATCCTCCTCTCTCTCTAAGCTTAATCACTTGCTACATCTATTAGAGTACGTAGGAGATTTGTAAGAGAGCTAGTCCTACATATATATCTTGTAAGGCTCTCACTTCCACCACCTCCAAATCTCTCATTTCCTCCATGAAGATGAAGACGAAGGTTCTCTCTCTTGGCTAAGAGAGGTGAAGAAGTTCAAGGTTGAAGACTTGGTGAAAGAAGTGGGTAAGTCCTTAGTGAAGGCAGAAGACTCCTTGCTCAAGTGGGAAAGTCTTTGGTGGAAGCTTCTCCTTGGCAAAGGTGAAGTCAAAATTTGAAGATCCAAGAAGAGTGGATAGTTCTTCAAAGGTTGAAGACTTATGCAAGAGTAGGTAAGTCATTGGTGAAGGCAGAAGACTCGTTGCAAAGTGGGGAAGTCCTTAGTGAGGTAGAAGACTCTTAGTTGGATAGGTAAGTCCTTTGGTAGGTTATTGGTTCCCTTCCCCTCAAAGGGAAAGTTGGGTATCCTTGTCCCGGAAAAGAAAAGTCATATGTTGTAACTCTTATAAGTGAATATAAAGAGTAGACATGGTTAAGAAATCCCAGAGGTTGACCTCTCTAGGTAGTAGACGGACAATCTCCTAGATTGGAGATTGGAACCATTCTACATAGTATGTGTTCTTGTGCCTGTTTCAATCTCTCTCATCCTTGCTATGTATGTTTAATTGCACTCGAATTCCCATTTAGCAACCTTATCTTGTGATATATCTTGAAGGTCTAATGAATTTTGTTTAAATGTTGTTTAGCTCTATTCACCCCTTCCTTTAGAGCAAATCGCCCATCCTAGATCCAACAATAATATCATATGTTGGTATAGGGTGGGGGCTCCTACATTTTTGAGTGAAAATACACAATTATTTCGATCAGGATTTCGATGATGCAATGTATACATACATATTCTCTTATGCAATAGCATGTTAGATCTTATATTTTGGATTCAATTAACTCAGAGGGGTCCCCCATATTTATTTAAGATTTTTTTATTTTTTAATGCAATTAAAATTTCGGAAATTTCGGCTATTTGGGTTGTCCATTTCAATGTCTGGTACCGGTCGAAACTGAAATTTCGATCGAAATTTTAAAGCATGGATAACATAAAGAGTGGCAGTATGTGAAATTCAACCACACAACGTGTGTGAATTCTACGCACTGTTAGCAGAAAAGTAAGAAGTCAACACCGAGCAAAAATTGCCGGTTAACCAACTGAAGGTTGTATGTGAATGAGTGGCGAAAATAAGCAGTGACAACGGATGGTTCTGGTTTGGATTCCCACTCCATTCTCTCCAAAAAACTATTTTTTTTATCATCAACCGAACCATTAACCGAGAGGCAACTGGATAAACCGCTAGGTATTGGAAAGCGTGAAACGGGAAGCGAGCACATTAACCCCCTTAAAGTAGGAAGCGGAAAGCGAGTATTAAAGCGAACTAAAGCGGGCGCTTTTTGAAAAAGTAGTATGCATTATTTTAAAAAATGTAAAAAAATTAGTGACTGCCATACTGCTAACATAAAAATATCGTACTCAAAAATCAAGCATTCTAAATGATATTTCATTGCATCAAAATGACTTTCACAAATTAAAAGGGTCTTAATTACAGAAGTAAAGTGTTACAAGCTAAATACACTCAAACATCAGACAAACCCATAGTCCTTACTTAACAATCAAGTATCATACTAGTACTATGTACTTCATATTGTTTCAACGGTTGGGCTAAGAAATTATCATTTAGTAAAAAAAATTAGTAGGTAGTAATAGTTAGATACTAGTACTTTGTGCTAATATTGTTGACTAAGGTAGTCTTCAACATAATATAAATAGATGCACATTTAAACAGTATCAAAGAGAAATACATGACAATATAGTAGAATCAAGATAATTAGATATTACTTAGTAAATCCTAAAGAGCAATAAACTGCTAGACTTAGTACATAATAGACAATATAACAAATTTTACGACCTTATTTTGTTACAGTCTACAGATGGTTGTTCAAAGTTTTTGTACAAGTATACAGGATGACTGACTATTAACTTGCCAGTGGTAATTAAATATACTTGTCAATATCATACATAGTAAATCGTAAAGAGCAATAAACTACTACACTTAGTACATGATTGAAAATATAACCATATTTTACGACATCATTTTGTTACAATCTGCAAGCGGTTGGGCAAAGGTTTTGTACAAGTGTACAGAATGTCAAACTATCAGCAGGTAATAAACAACATTAGACATACATGGTAATATCATATACAAACTTGACAGTACAAAGTACTAGTCTAGTTGTACAGAGTGTACAAACAGAAGTAACGAAGTAAAGAATAAATGTTAATTACTAAACTGTCTTACACCTTTTGAAATACAACAGTTGGAGCATCACATCTCCCAAAAGTAATGCTTTTATTTTTCTATAGATTTTGCGTGTGATTGGGCCACTCCAGCAATACTTGTTTTGAAGCGGCCTGAAGCGGTAAAAAGCGGGCAAAAGCGGTCGCTTCACTCCAAAATGCTTCAAAGCCCGCTTCAGTTGAAGTTACAACAGGACATGTCACATGTGCTTGGGCACTTAAGCGGCCACTTCACCCACTTTTTAATTCATTGATAAACCAACTTAATGTATTGGATGCTGGTTGTTCAGATTGGGTGATGGATGTTCGGCTTTTTTTGCCAAGCCTACTTTTTAGGAAAGTGTATGTAGTTTCTCAAACGCTCAAAATTTGGGGCTTGTGCCTCAACTACGCCTTAGAGCCTTGAGGTGAGCCCAACACATTTTGAGGTGCAAGCCTTATTGAGGACACCTAGACGTAAACCTCAAGGAAAAAATAGGATAGCCTCCCCCGAAGGTCATAAGCCTCGAGAGCCTTGAAGAGGGCTTTCTAATACATGCTCCTCCTGGACGTCCAATAAAATCAACTATGTCTTTTGTCCCTCTTTACATAATCACATCCAAAAACTTCATAGCAAAACCTAATTCATAGATCTACAGGAACAGCTACAAATATCTCGTGTGTTGCCTTTTCAATCCAAGGTTTTGGGAAATTTACCAACCAGAAGGGTAGTTAATCAAACCCATAAGCTCCTTTTGAAATTAGTAGTCTAGTGGTTGCCAAAAACACTTCCCTAATCCACAGAAGTTTATTCGTGTCTCTGAAAACTCCCAAGGGAATGGAAACAATTGCCAACACATATTGCACAAACCAGGAGTTATCTCAATTTAAAGTCCATATGCTCATGTCATAAGCACATTTTTAGGGTGGGGGAAAGGTTTTGATCCTCTTAATAGCAGATTCGTGATAGAAAGGTTGCATTTCTTGTGGAAAAGATTGTAGTAATCCATTTAGATCATACGAGCTGGTCTTTAAGTAGAAAAAATACAAATTACTAAACATTGTTTGCATTATAGGCACGTTTGGTTAGCAGGATTTAATGATATCCTGTATTCTGTTCACCATGTATTACGGAAATACTGCATTCCCAAAATCCCGCAAAGTAAAATTTTATGTTTGGTTTGCTGGATTTTGTAAGTGTGAGATTTATTTTTTTTCGTGTCTACCATCTTGCCCATGATGGATTTTGGCGTCCGGGAGAATTTTGATGGAGACCAAAATGCGGGATTCCTATTATGTCTGAAAATCCCGGGATTAGGCTCATTTCTCCAATCCTGCAAACCAAACATAAAATTTGCTGAACTGGAGTCCAAAATACAATCCAATACGGCAAAATCCAGATAACCAAACATGCCCTATGTCTACCCCCAAAGTATATTCGGCAGTATGATTTGCAGAGCATTGTGAATATGCTGTCACGTGTCAGTGCCTTGCATATTAAGATAGCAAGCAAGTTTTTGATACTCAATTCAGTATAGCTCATTGCTTTTCCTTTAGATCAGATAATATAATGCAAAGATAAAGAGTGAAAACATCCACATCAACTATAAGAGTACAATCAAAGAACACAATTTGTGCCTAAGTCCCGTGCTTCAGGATCTGCTGGATTCTTCATAATGAGATGGTCAAAAATCTAAAAAATCAATCAAAAGTCCCATGCTTCAGGATCTGCTGGATTCTTCATAATGAGATGGTCAAAAATCTAAAAAATCAATCAATTTATGGGCAAACGATGATGGTAAAACTAATATATTCTAAAAAGGGAAGAAACATGGATAGTATCTGACTAATTCATATAGGTTAATATGCTTTGTAATAATGAATAATGGCAATTTCTTGAAGATACTTAGCTGTAGTGTAATAAGGAATACCTCTAAGGGAGTTAATGGACATTTTCCATCCATCCTTAGGGCACCAGGTTGAATAACACGGCCAGGCCTGGTAAACTTTCCTCTCCAGCCTCTTTCTCTGGCTGCATTCATCTCAAGGCGTTCTTGCTCCCCACCATCAAATACACAGCATGAGAAAGCAACCATATCCTATAGAAAACAGAAACATTGTTTTAGTAAGTTCAATACGTCTTTTTATAAAGCACCATTATAGTAGAACCAACCACTTCAAAGCGAAGATGAACTGCAATATATCTCCCATTGTTGCTCAGCTTCTTCATTCGAGCAACTAGCTTTTCAGCTAAAGTTGCTATAGGACTGGCAAATTTTAATGCCTCAAAATTTGCTAGGCATCTGAGACGCTGAACTGGAGAAGGGGCTTCTGGTGATAGTCGATTTGCAAATGGAGAAATCCTAATAAGCCTGAATCGTGCAATGGTAATAAAAAATTCAAGCAGCAGTTACAGTCAGCTTAATAAAGCTAATTGAAATCTACATGGAAATCACATCATAATTAAGTAGTAGAAGGATTGAGTGGTTTCTCGTAGATGATCAGATGACAAACAATCCTATGGAAAAAACTTGGTAGGAAGGGGCGCACACGAGGAAAACCAAATTAAACTTAAAAAGGATACACATATTACATCAATAATTTTAGTGTTAAATGTGCAGCTATGTACTAGTGTGCGCACTTACAGGATTCATATGACTTGTTGGATTTTTTTTGCAAAATAACTACTATTACAATTGTAATTATGCGAGTCCCTCAAAAATAATTAACTGTCAAATTAGTAATAACAAGAATTCTAAGGTTTCACGCAAACATGAGCACAACTAAAAACATATCAACTGACAAATAGAATATCAGATGTAGGCCTTCTAACTCTCCCATGGATGGATCAGTCATATGATCTTTGGGCTGTCACTTCTGTAGAATCTAAAAGCAAGTTGAAGTATAAACATCATGTTGGCAAACTCCTCTATGTCACTATTACCAAATCTGATACTTCTTTGGTAATTGGTAACTACTACTAAACAAAGCCATGTAAGTGATGCTGGCCACGTTCTGGGATAACTGCAGCGCTCTCCAGGGAAAGGACTAGAAGAATAGCCATGTGGGATATTATTTACGAAATAACTATTTTGACGTTCACAATAATGCAAGCCCTCGTAGAATAACATGTGAATTTGACATATAATCATATGGCTCCATGCAAACATGAGCACCAACTAAAAATGTATCAGTCGTTATTTAGAAGTCAAATGGTAAATAAATTGGCATGCTAGATTCAAGTCTGCTACCTCTCCTCTGGATTAGTCACGTAATTTTAAGGATGTCACTTATGTAGAATTGAAAGACATGCTGAAGTATAATCATCATCTTGGCCAACTCCTCTATCTCAATATCATTGGACGGTTTGGACCAAATATTTCTTTTGTTGTAGGTTTGCTGAGCCAATCGTTTCTACCACTAAAGAAAGCAATTGGGGCGCTTCTTGCCATGTTCTTCGGTATTAAAGCACTGAGAAAGGACAATTTTATGTTTATACGGATAACCATGTTATCAGATGGGATCCGTTAGAAAGCAAATAGACGGCTTACAGTGTTCTACATGTGTGAAACCCTACTCCTAAATATAAGAGAGGGGACACAATTACAGACTTGGACCCAAACCCGAATGGGCCAACAAACTTAAGACTGATTCATAAAATAAGTACAATAAGCCAACTAGCTACTAAATTCTCTATAGGACAGAAAGGGATTTGTATATTGGATGATCTAACAAAATACAGAGAACTTTCTTTTATAAGGCAAGAGAGTGAGCCTATTGTCAGAGATGGGCAATATGGGATAAAAGCAAAAGAGCTAGAGACAAGTCAAGTCTAAAGCCCATACAAGGAAAACAACAATAAACAAAAAGCAATAAAGCACATATATTAATACTCCCCCTCAAGTTGGAGCGTAGATATCAATCATACCCATCTTGTCAACTAAGTGAAGAAATTTGGCCTTAGGAAGAAATTTGGTAAAACTATCAGCCACTTGATCAGATGTATGAGTGTACCGAATGGAGATAGCACCAGATAAAACAGCCTCTCTGACAAAATGGCAATCCACCTCAATGTGTTTGGTCCTCTCATGAAAGGTTGGATTGCTAGCAATAAAGATGGCAACCTTATTATCACAATGCATAGAAATAGGAGCAGAGCCAGATATACCAAATTCTTTAAGACCACGGACCCACAGAACTTCACATGTAGTATGAGCCGTAGCTCGATACTCAGCTTCAGCATTGAACCGGGCAACAACAGTTTGTTTTTTACTACGCCAGGTAACAAGGTTACCACCTACAAAGGTGCAGTAACCAGAAGTTGATTTACGGTCTAAGCGGTTGCCAGAATAGTCAGAGTCAGAATATACTGTGACTTTACATTAGCCTTTGCCTGGAGAGTTTTTCAGATATCTCAGAATGTGGCATACAGCATCCTAGTGACACTGGCGAGGTTTATGTAGATATCGACTAACTAAGCCAACCGCAAAAGTAATATCAGCTCATGTCATTGTTAGATATATAAGTTTAATCGCCTGACGGCGGTATTGATGATGATCAGAATACAAAGGAAAGGTATCATCGTCCCAGTTTGTATTAGGATCTAAAGGGTTAGCAGCGGGTTTTGCACCAAGAAGTCATGTATCTGATAATAAATCAAGAACATATTTTCTTTGAGACAAGCACACTCCTGAGGAAGATCGGGAAACTTCAATACCCAAAAAATATCTTCATTTACCCAGATCTTTAGTGAGAAAGTGTTTTACCAGATAGTCTTTAGTGGCATGTATGCCTGCTTGATCAATCCCGGATAGAATAATATCATCAACGTACACCATTAAGACAACTAGGCCAGAGACAGTTTGCTTGATATATATGGAGTGATCAGAATGAGAACGACGAAAGTTGAACTGATGCATGATAGTGCTAAGGTTATCAAACCAGGCATGTGGACTCTGTTTCAGTCCATGGATGGCTTTCCGTAATCGGCATACTTTTAAATTCTCCCCCTGATTGACAAAACCGGGTGGTTGTTCCATATAGACCTCATGTAAATCACCATACAAAAAAGCATTTTTAACATCTAGCTGAAACATAGGCCAGTCACAATTAACTGCAACAGATATAAGAACACAAAAAGAATTTAGACGCGCTACATGAGAAAACGTCTCAAAATAGTCAACGCCATAAGTCTGTGTATATCCTTTGGCGACAAGTCAAGCCTTCAGTAGCTCAACAGTGCCATCTGGTTGGTATTTGATAGTAAAGACCCAGCGGCAGTCAACAGGAGAACAAGAGGCGGGCGCATAAACTAAGTCCCATGTAAGACGATTAGTAAGTGCCTACATTTCCATTTCCATAGCTTGACGCCATGCAGGATGCGCTAAAGCCTGAGCAGCATTCTTGGGAATAGAAATAGCAGATAAAGCAGAGGTAAAATTTGCAAAATTCATCCCCAGGTTAGAAGTAGTACAAACATTTCCAATAGGATGTTGAATACAAGATCGAGTCCCCTTTCGCAGGCTAACAGTGAAATCTAAATCAGAAATTACCTTAGATGAAGACTGACCTGCCGATGAGGACTGAGGAACTGGAGTTGGAGGGGCCATAGAGGAAGTTGTATTTCTTGAGTGTCTTTGATGCACTTTCATAGGTGCAGAGGAAGCTATATCTGGAGCAGATACATCAGTGTCAACCATCATAGGTAAAGGTGTATCAAGCAAATCATATGTCAACATTGAACCCGCTGAAGAAAAGTATGGAGATTCCCCAAAGAAGACTATGTCAGCACTAACAAACCATTTCTTTGCAGTAGGATCCATAGCACTTGTAACCTTTCTGAGTCCGAAAATAATCCAAGAACACGTATTTGATAGAGCAAGGATCAAGTTTAGTTAAACTTGGCCGAAGGTTTTTGACAAAGCAGGTATCCCCAAAGATCTGAGGTACATGAAAAAAGAGGAGCATTAGGATACAAAATTTGAAAGGGTATTTGATTGTCAAGAACAGACGAGTGCATGTGATTAATCAAGTAGCATGCAGTTGACACAGCTTCATGCCAAAAAGTTTGGGGAACATGATAAATGATAATGAAAGAAAAGAGTACATGTAACTTCTAAGAAATGTCGATTTTTGCGTTCGGCAATCCCATTTTGTTGAGTATATGAACAAGATGAATAGTACCCATTTATTTACAAAACTGACTGATAGATGTTTGCATAAACTCTAAATCATTGTCAGTGCAAAGAATTTTAACAGGCTCATCAAATCGGGTACGAATTTCAATAAAAACGGCCATCATAGTATCAAGCATGTGAGAGCAAACTTTTAATAAAATCAACCATGTGGTTCTTGAGAAATCATCAATAAAGCTTAGAAAGTAACAGGGTTGCTCCCGCTTCTCTCTAGAACCCTCCGGCGACCATCGCTGGGGGGAGGGAGCGGCGCCTCGTTGCTTCCTCCCCCTGGCTCCATCGGTTGGTCCTAGTCTAGTTCGTGGGGTCCTAGAGATGGAGTTCAAGCAGCGCTCCCAGTCAAAGTTGGTGGGTTGCCTCACGGATGGGTTACGGAGGAGAAAGGCGCACCGCGTAGGAGGTCGATCCAGGGTTAGCGGCGTTTCGACCTAGTCGACTCCACCCTGTTCAAGAGTGACGGGTGGAGCGGAGTCGCGCCCTTGGCTTGCTTCCCTATGCTGCTGCTCCGTCCAGACGAAGATGAGGGGTCTCTCGACCTCCTCGTCTGATTTCTGTGTTTCTCCTCCTCCGACCCCTGGTGCTAATCCAGCGTGATGGTGATCAACCTTCGATCCAGAAGCGCCCAGGCGGCGGTGATGACGGCAGTGCACCCTTGGCGTCCTGGCGGCGTGTCTCTCCAGTGCTCCGTGATGCCGGCCTGCTCCTTTGAAATGGGCGAAGGTGATGGACGGCTATGGATGGACAAGCGCCCTCAAGATGCTCGGTGGCCTGCCCCTCGCCTGGCGGCTGGCTTGAGACCTTGGTGGTGTCGTGCCCTGGTCTAGCCACCCTGTAGTGGCTCCACCGTGTTCCGAGTGCTCGTGGCTCCTCGGCGCTGCTGTTTGGCCTTCGTTCTTGTGGTGGCCGCTCCGCAGGGGCCTGCTCTTCTCCGTGCGGACCTGGCGCGTGGTCCTCCGTTGTGTGCGTGCGGCCCTGGTACTCTCCTAGGAGGTCTGGTGGGTTATTTTCTTCAGCAGCATAGAAGTCAGTGTGGGAGGTCATGCTCCTCCGCGCGAGCCGGATCTCCTTCCTTCACCGCCCGCTGCCCTGCTGCGTGAACCGTCTCCGATGGATTCTTCATGGTTGCAGGTTTTGCCTGTTCTGGTGCGGCAGTGCAGGGTCGAGTTGCGCCTTTGCCGCGGCGGCTGGCGTTCCTTGGTGGGATTGCAGTTGTCCCCCTGGTGGTGACGCTGCTTGAACCCTGCGAGTTCCAGCTCTGTGGTTGGTGGTCCTCGTCGAGTCAGGTGGCTCTTTGTAGCCAAGAGATCGTTCGCCCTCAAGGTGTTCGATAAGGGGTCTCTGTGCATACAGGGGCTTAGGTGGGGTTGGGTTCAGAGGGAGGCTCTTGCTCTTCTTCTCATCCTAATCCTTTCTTCTGTTGCATGAGGTCGTGCTTTGCAGGTTTCTGATTTCCAGTTGATTGCCGACCGATGAAGAGGGGCTGGGGTTCTACTTGGATCCCACACATTCAGGGATTGTTTCTAACGACAGTGGGGGAATGGTGGTTGTCTAGCTCAAGGACATTATTCGGTAGTAAGCTAAGCTGCTAAAGGATGAACCCTGTATTGCTCTTGTCTCCTCTGCTACAGCTGGTTTAGTTCACCTTCAAGGTTATACCTTCAGGTGATTGATGTTATGGTAGAGGTCCTTTTGGAGTTTTTCCAGTGAGAGACCTGGTCTGGTGTAGCTAAGAAGATCGGTGACTTCATGGCTAGTTACAGGCAGGATTGCTTGTTTTTGTTCTATGTCACTCTGCTGTTACTTTTTGTGGGTAAGCTGAATGCATGTAATAGTGGCTTGGTATAGACTTCTTCTAGTAGAATTGTCTGGTCCTAGCTTGCTTAGTTGAGTTGTCTTCTTAGTCTCATTTTGGATTAGTTTCTGGAGTGTCCCCCTACGTGGGGAGTTTGATCCTTGTTGAGCTTCTTAGCTCCTGCCTATGTAATGGGGTACCCAGTGCCCAAAGTTTTTGGTATTAATAGTAACACGCATTTTGACCGACCAAAAAAAAAGCTTAGAAAGTAACGAAAACCAGAAGTACTAGTAACAGAACACGGTTCCCAAACGTCAGGATGTATAATATCAAACGGTGCTTTGGAGCCAATACAATTTTTTTTAGAGAAAGGTAGCATGAGTTTGTTTGCCCAAAGTACAAGTTTCACAATGAAAAACAGAATCAGATATGGCAAGATTTAAATGCATCAACTTTGCAGCAGATGGATGGTCGAGTCAGCAATGCCATTGAAGTTCGTTAACAAAAGCAGTCAGTAGAGCGGTCGGCTTTGACAAATCCAAGTAATATAGTCCATCATGGCCGAAATCAATCCTTGTCCTCATGCGCAGATCTTGAAAAAACAACACCATCTGAGTCAAAGGTGATAGAGCGGCGAAGGCTCTTGACAGTTCTACTAACAGATAGTAAATTTAACGGGAACTTAGGAACATAAGGTGATGAATGCAATAGCAAATTTCTAGGAGTGTATATATTTCTAATTCCAGCAACAGGGGATTGAGAACCATCATCCAAGGTAACAAGTAAAATAAAATAAGTTTTAAGAAGATTAGAAAACAAAGTAGAGTTGCCCGAGATATGAGATGTGGCACCAAAATCAATCACCCATATTTTTTACCAGAAGGTGTTGAAGACGCAAGAAGAGCAGAACCTCCATCAGGAGCGACATCCATGGTAGTAGTAGTAGAATGGGTATGGAGGAGCTTTTTGATCTCAGAATAGAGCCAATCCACAAAAGGCTGAAAAGAAGATGGTGTAGAATTAGGTTGTTCAGCAGTGACCTGATTTGCCCAAGCAAGCTTGCCATGTTTTATCCAGCAGCGATCCTCCGTATGATTGGTTCTTTTACAAAAGTGACAATAACGTGACTCAAAAGAGTCAGGTCCTAGAGAAGATGAACCACGACTCAGTCCAGCAGTAGAAGGTCCGCGGCCATGGCCACGGCCGCGGCCACAAAAAGAATCTCCCGACAGAGCAACAAGAGCAGCATCAAAGTCATCAGTGGCAATTGGGAGACAGACGGTAAGCGTTGAACCCGTTTGAGGACGTCACACAGAGTAATAAGGGGTCGCTAGATAATATTTGATACACTACCCCAGAAAAAGAGTGGGGTAAGTCAGCAAGGAAATGCAAAAGTTGCAATTCATTACGTTGTCGTTGTATCTCAGTAATATCAGTAGTAAGAGGATGGTAGATTTCAAATTCGTCCTAGAGAGTTGTACATTGATTATAATAATCTTCCACACAGTCGGTTGTAGATTATTCCTTCTTGGCCAGTGGTTTGAAAATCTCACATACTGTCTTAGGATTCTGCTGATGAGAGTAAACATGTGAGAGTTGATCCCACATGTCTTTGGCAGTCTTCAGGCGCAGAAGAGATTGACTAATCTTTGGTTTAGAACTATTAACCAGCCAGGTCATTACACCAGAGTCATCTTTGAACCAAAGATCGTAGGCTTGTTTGGTTTTGGCGTCAGCTCCCTCGGCAGGTACAGTCGGTCCTTCAAAGATGAGATGTTAATAATGCCCTTGAGCTCTGACATAAAGCTCAAAGGAGGCACACCAGGTATGGTAGTTGGAGCCATCCAACTTAACAGTAGTAACGCACAGGATCCGTAGTGGATCGGTGGACGTCATCTGAGCAGAAGTAGAGAGGAACAGGATGCAGAAGCAGGAAGGAGCGTGACGCATGAGCAGTACCAGCAGTAATCAACAGACAATAGATAAGGCAGGAACCAACACATGAGCAGTAGAACACCTAGATCAGCAGATCAGGTAAAACCCACAGCAGGGCAATATGCAGAAGTAGCAGATTTAACGCATCAGATCTCAAAAACCCACACATGGGCAAAAGAAGAGATAGAAAACCTACGCCGACATGGAGGAAGACTCCACCATTAGGCGTAGGCAGGCAACAAGCGAAATATGATTAACCCGTCAACGTGCAATTGTTAGAAAGTTACTGGAGACATCCAGAGGCTAGTGGTGAAGAGATGGAGTGATTGGGGTGGCTAGATGAAGGGACAGAGGGACTAGTGAATGTAGCAGGGAAAAGGGAAGAAGGGAAGAGGGGGGAAGGATTGTGGTGGTGAAGAGGAGGAGGTAGCGATGGCAGGCACATTGGGGGGTGGGGTGACGGCGACAAGTAGAGGGAGGGTAGGTGGTAGTGGGGGTGAGAGAGGGAGGGGAGGGGATGGTGGCGGGTGGGAGAGGGCTAGGTGAGGGCTGTGTGGTGGGGAAGGAGAAGGGAATGGCGGCAGCAAAGAGGGGGCGGCGGCAGCAGGAGGAAAAAGGGAGGGGAAGGGGTGGCGGCTAGGTTGGGGAAGGCATTAGGGTTAGGGTTAGGGAGGAAGGGTTAAGGGGGATCGGGTTGCTCTGATACCATATAGGATAGAAAGGGAATTGTATATTGGATGATCTAACAAAATACAGAGGACTCTCTTTCATAAGACAAGAGAGTGAGCCTATTGTCAGAGATAGGCAATATGGGATTAAATAAAAAGAGCTAGAGACAAGTCAAGTCTAAAGCCCATACAAGGAAACAACAATAAACATAAAGCAATAAAGCATATATATTAATACTCCCCACAAGCTAAAGCATGGTAAAATACCATTTACTTTTTGGAGACACTACTGCAAACATGACATACAAACTCAAAACAGAAAAAGAAAGATATGCTGACATACAAAATATTATTCCCCCTGAATCTTCATATTCAACACTAAAGCAATCCACCACTCCTCGAGCAGATAATAGCAACATCATGTATCAACAAGTAGTTGATAATAAAAGTGCTTCAGTCTGATAAAAATCGTATCTGGAGCAACAGTAAGTAAATATTGTTGGCATGCGACAAATCAGGTTCTGTCCATGGTGGACCATGCGACAAATCAGGTTCATGTCTGCGCCAATAACAAATGTGTCATGTATGGCAGTGGACGACTATCGTATAGTATGGGAGAGGTGGGTTATCGAGTTGGACGGAGGGGGTTTTGTGGCAAGTTTTACAGTGGTTGACGGGTTAAGAGGTGCCGACAAGATCCTTTCCAACAGGGATGCCTTCGGAACGGTAGGTTGCCTTGGCCTGAAATAGTGACAAAGCAGTGGCTTGTGTAACAGGGAAGTGATGGCGGCAGCGGGATTGTAGTGGGGTTATAGTGGAAACGGCAGAAAATTATTTGGGGTAGCGAGGGGCAGCAGTGGGATTGCGAGGTAATAAAATGGAAAGTTGCCTGGTGGGCGGCCAAGCCAGAAGCGATGGCAGCCGCCCGCAAGCTGAGGAAAATCTTTTTGTGTCCTCTTAAGGTTAGGGTTTTTGGATCACTGCTTTGATACCATGTCAGAGAGTAAGAACAGGCTAATCGAGATATTGATAAGAGACAACCCTGCTCCTATATTTAGGAAAACAGGGAAGCATACAGACTCAAACTAAACCCAAATGGGCCAAGACGTACTTGGGCCCATAATACAAAGAGACTAAATAACATAAGTAAACATACTCTCTAACAAGTTGAATATACAAAAAGTTGCAATGGTTAACGACGTTGTTGGGCTTCATTTGTGATTAGGAGAAAATGTTAAGGTAATGCAGTTTTGATGTTTAGACTTTTCAGAAGCTTGTTTTGTGTTGTATAAAGAATAAGACGGTCTAGGTAAACAAGTTTCAACAAAAGCATTGTTTTTCCAAGCCAAGCAGAAAGTGACACGGGAAGTTTGCTTGAAGGACAAGTGGCTATAGATTTAAAAAAAATTGAAAAGTTGGTTATCTTGGATTGAGAGTAGGCACAATCAAGAGGCGCCAAAAAGACAGAGAAACGAGATAGGTTTTCCCACGGCATGCCTTGTGACCAACGTAGCAAGGGGAAGGGTGGCAGCCCACAGCAAAGGATTATCTCCAGTTTTTTTCCCTGCCGTTTAGATCCCTCTAATTGTTGCTTTATTGCCATCTAGAAAGAAAATAGATCATTAATCGATATGTTCACTAGGAAAAACCCTAACCCTATATATAAGAGAGGGGACATCAAATGGTCAGTGATATCCTGATGAAATTGGGCCATATAACGAATCACATAATACCTAACCAAATAAGTCTCTTACAAAGCCTGATACATGCTCTTCCAAATTTATTCTTATTTTCATTGTCCCATGTTTTCACTTGGATTATATGTATAATATCATCAATTTGCTTTATTGTCAAACCCATTTTTCCGTTCCGCCACTAGTGCCCATATCAACGCAAAATCCGCTACTAGATGTAAAGAAAGCTTGCAGGTTTCAAGATCAACCAGTTGTTTTGGTACTTGCTTGGTAGCAAAACAAAGTAATGACAGAATAAGAGGCACAGGTACGAAGTAAGAAAGTAGAAATCAAATAAGAGAGTAGTTAAACACGCACTTCTCTTCAATTAATTTTGGTAGGACTACATCTTTGTAATGCTGAATGGAGGACAAAGCCTTTATCTTGAAGTTATAAACGTTACTCATGTTGTGACCAAAACGCTCCATTATGTATCCAGAGAAACGAGATAGGTTTTCCCACGGCATGCCTTGTGACCAACGTAGCAAGGGGAAGGGTGGCAGCCCACAGCAAAGGATTATCTCCAGTTTTTTTCCCTGCCGTTTAGATCCCTCTAATTGTTGCTTTATTGCCATCTAGAAAGAAAATAGATCATTAATCGATATGTTCACTAGGAAAAACCCTAACCCTATATATAGGAGAGGGGACATCAAATGGTGAGTGATATCCTGATGAAATTGGGCCATATAACGAATCACATAATACCTAACCAAATAAGTCTCTTACAAAGCCTGATACATGCTCTTCCAAATTTATTCTTATTTTCATTGTCCCGTGTTTTCACTTGGATTATATGTATAATATCATCAATTTGCTTTATTGTCAAACCCATTTTTCCGTTCCGCCACTAGTGCCCATATCAACGCAAAATCCGCTACTAGATGTAAAGAAAGCTTGCAGGTTTCAAGATCAACCAGTTGTATCGGTACTTGCTTGGTAGCAAAACAAAGTAATGACAGAATAAGAGGCACAGGTTCGAAGTAAGAAAGTAGAAATCAAATAAGAGAGTAGTTAAACAGAAAAGTAGAAATCAAATAAGAGAGTAGTTAAACACGCACTTCTCTTCAATTAATTTTGGTAGGACTACATCTTTGTAATGCTGAATGGAGGACAAAGCCTTTATCTTGAAGTTATAAACGTTACTCATGTTGTGACCAAAACGCTCCATTATGTATCCAGGCACCTTAGTTACAATGCGAACATCATTTTTCAGGGTGTTGATGAAGTGGTCTTCATCATAAATATCTTTAAATTTGCTGCATAAAACAAAAGATGAATTTAAAACTTAGTTTCTCAGTTTGCAACTAAGCTACATAGTGAAGTTGGTGTGTATTGCTATAAACAAATCGCAACATTGACCTACAGAACTTAATGCAACAAGGGAAACAAGTAATGGCAGTTGACACCCTATAGGATTTCAAGAAATAAAAAAATACAACTGAAAAAGTCAACATGAAAAGAAACATGCTAGAGGCTTTTTGGGCTGCTCGTCAAAAATAAATTCTAGAAGAAGAAAATAAAAACGTTTCAGAGTAAATAAAGGAACATATTACAAACCTGGGATCTTTCCACACACTATGAAAGTGAAAATTTGGTACAATAAGTGTAGCATTCAGATATCCTGCCACAGCAACCGCATTGCATATCTGATGGGGTATTAACAATGAAAATGAGTATTAGACATCCATCATCAACAAAGAGGGAAAGGATGAATATGAGAAGGAAATGAGTGGCATTTAATATATTAAATTAGAAGACATTCAACCAAACAGCATTGCACTAACCGAAGTTCTTTGCTGATTCAAGCCACCATTTGCCTCAACATAGAGATAACCATTTGACTCTGGAAGACCTGCAAGTAGTCAGCAGAGTAAAATATATATTGCAACTACTAAAGAAATACAGAAAAACTAAATGTATTTGGGAGCATATTAATGAGCATTAGTATTGAGATACTAAGAGGAAATAGAGATAAAGCTCTAAATTCAAATACCGTCAATAAAGGTGAAGGGCATGTACAAGACAAGACTTGTTGAACTTACATGACTAACACCTAAGGCCAGGCTGTACACAGGCAGAGCTGCCCAGCTATACATAGATTTTTGCATATATACGATGACTTGTGTGTAGCATGTGCATTTGAGGACTCATACTGGTATACAAATGGACATGAATATATATATATATATATGTATGTGTGTGTGTGTGTGTGTGTGTGTGTGTGTGTGTGTGTATCTCTGTGTATATATATCTGTGTGTGTGTGTGTGTGTGTGTGTGTGTGTGTGTGTGTGTGTGTGTGTGTGTGTGTGTGTGTGTGTGTATAGATATATATCATAAGGCACACATTTGAGTATGCAAATAGAAGTATATTCAAACACTCATCCCTAAGTTGGACCATGGTAGACAAACATGTTTAGCTCAGACATAGACAAATTGTCACCTACAAGAAATGACCAGCCAGAATCATCACAATTCCTATACCTCTTTGGAGGAGATCATAGTTGTCATTGCCTTTGCCACCTTACATACATGCATGGCACAAAAGTAAAGGAAATTGATATTATGCACAAACATTTCAGTGGCATTTCTGAAGTTATGTCATATAGCACCAATGAACAAAGTTGTCAGTGCAGAACACCATAGACAAAAACACAGTAGATATTGAGGCTCCTACCTAGGCACCAACTAGGCACGCCTACACGAGCTAGGCTTTGCAAGCCGTGTCGGGGGTCTAGGTGCCTAGGTCTCAAGTCTAATGGGTAAGTGCCTAGAGTTGTTTCGGGTTATTTTGGTCATTTTGGCACCAAATTAGGTTAATTCAATTCTTAATTAGGTCAAATTAGGCCATTTACCATCACTTTCGGGACTAGGTTAATCTGTGTTTGATTTGGGTCAAATTTGGTAAATTCTATCCATTCTAGTGAAATTGGGTCAAGCGGGGTTTAGTTTATATACAAATATAAATATAGGATTGGTTTGATTTAGAGCAAACTAATATGGATTACTTAGTAAAATACCATATGAACATATCTAATATATGTTTAAAACATCTAAATTTGTATATAATTTAGAAAAACAATAGAGTGATTGGGCTACCTACGCAGTGACGTCTAGCCACCTAGGCAGCTAGGCTCCCTAGTACTAGAGGTTGTTGCCTGGCCTCCTAGACCACTATGATGCACACAGAGTAGCGGGATTTTGTGAAATGCCTTATCCATAAGAAGTGACATGGAAGTATAATCAAAAGCTAGAGAAATGCAGGGGACACAATAGGAAGAAACTGCAACAAAACATTGAGCAAGCACTAGCACAAAATCCTTCAAGTAAATTTTGATGATCAGTCGTGCATAAAAAGAATATCTTAATGCACCCTTCATTCTTCCCTTCCTCTCTCTTTAGCTCTACTATCTTTCATGCAAGACAGGGAGGTGGCTCAGCTATCGATTGGAAATGTCTTGCACCCATTTATGACATGTTTGGTTGGAAGCATTTTTCTTGTGTTTCAAAACAGTTGAAATTAAAATGAGCCAGAAATGAGGTATAGTCTTTTCTCTACTCTTAATCTTTATTTTGTGTTCAAGTTACAAAGTACAAACTAACATATGAGTTTTCAAATGCGAACCAATCAATGAGTTTAAGAATAGTGCAAAGAGATTGTTGAAACGCCTCCTGTCAAGCTAGTTCTATGTTAGTTGACAGTGATTTCTGGATTTTCGAATATGCTAACCAACCAACAGAATTTTAAAACACGGAGTATAAGAAATATTCATTCAATACATGCCTAGCCAAGCTAGCCCTAACACCAGCATGATAGATAGCACACAAATACGAGGACTTACATATATGTTGAAAGACATACAGACGAGTATACAATACGACATAAATATAAGCTTATTCTAGCGTTGGAAGCCCATAATAATCGTTCTACGGTGTAAAAAGAAAAATATTTGTGTTTGCTTCAGTCTTGAACATCAACGCAAAATAATAAACACTAAAATACTGAGCACTAAAAAACTCAAGAACAGTTAGAATAATACAACATGGAGATCACACCAGATGTTCCTATATCCGCGCATCTACACAACAAAAGTCAAAATCTTCAGAAGAACCATCTCCAATGCCTTCAGTTCCATGCCACCACTTTTTCTCTTAGAGATGGAAGATTTATTCTACTAACCCTCATAGATCGCCAAAAACCTCATTGTTTTTCTCTAAATTAATTCTTGTCGATCTTGTCTGCATACACACCAATAGCCATTCATCATAATGGCTAACCATCTTCCTAAGGATATGCACACTACTTCCAGCCCCTTATTGAATTTGAAGTAGCCAAGCAAAAGCAATACACTTTCACAGCATTCAAGCATGTTTCTCCCTTAAAACATGTGCTTGCAATTATCAAGTAAAAGTTGCACGAAAAATTCTAGTTGGATGATTATAGCTTCTCCTAAAGCCACTATCTCCTTCGAGATATCAATTTCTTTTCAATAAAGTTTCTCGATATGGATCCTATTAATTGTGTACTTTTAGTTTTAGAACAGTCATTTTTGCCCCGCCCAAACCCTACGTCAGAGACACAGAAAGGAGCACCCCCCTTCGGGAGCCGCCCTTAGCGGTGCTAGGCTGCCCGCAGAGATGTCCAACCCTGCATCTTTTAGGAGCACCTATCTTGAGTCATCTTCAACTCAAAATCATTGATGTCTTATCCGCTACGTCATCTACATCCCTCTATCTACATTTCTGTCAACATACATGTCACTTTCATATGCACCATATTAGATTTGAAAGAAAGTACACACCAGAGCTTTCTATTGGCTTAGCTTGGCCGCAGTCTACTTGGTTACTGGTATTTAGTATAGTAACCCATAACGCATCATGCGGTAAGCAGAACTCATAACTACCGTCCCTTAATTGCTGTAACGGTGACAGCATCCTTTTCCAGTCACGCCAGAGTCGGCGGTATTGGGAATGCCACCATCGTGCCCCCCGTTTCGTCTTTCTTCACAAGGGTAGACAATGTAATCTGCTAATCGCGTGCAGCTAACCTGTGACAAAGTGAGTTTTTATAATATTTTCTTTCTTAAAAGTTTTATTATCAAATTTGTTGACCAAAATACCCTCATACACTTTCCTCACTCAATTGAACAAAGATGTGTCACAAATTGCAACAACAAAAAATGCAAACCCTAGTATGCTATGATTATAAAATACATGTGATAATGTATTTAGTAAATGAACATATCAAATGTTCGGATTTGAATCTCAAATTTTTACCGTAGTAGCATTATGACCTTATGAAGCTACCCCTAAAATTTCATTAGAATTGGGTTTACCAATCAAGAGTTATGGCCAATTTAATAAATCACCTTTTATATAGCCTAGACCTAAGTTTTCTATTTAATCAAGTTTAATAGATGTCACGCTGCCTTTGATATCTCCCCCCCCCCTCCTAGCCGTCGATCGGGCGATCCATGGATCAAGCCCTGATCCAACTGAGGAGACCTCGTCTCCTACCTCCCGCAAAGGGCGGGGAGGTAGCACAAGATGAGGCTCGGCCTACCTCGCCACCTCACGCCCCCTTTCAAATTTTGAACCCAACAAATATCTCCTAAACTCCGCGACGAACTCGTCAAGCCCAAGCTTGACCTCCCCCGTCCTCGGAATCGGGAGAACGAACCCCCGATTCCTCTCCCCTCTCCTGGCGGCGGCGGCGCCATTTAGGGCTTCCTTGCCCTTGCCCTCAAACCTCTATTTAAGACCTCCCTAAGCTCCGCCTCTCCTCCTTTAATCATTCTGCAGCCTCATTTTCACCCGAGATACCCCGAGCATCCACCTCCCTTCCACCTTCTTTAACCTCCAGCCACCACTACCAACCGAGCTCCTCAGCACCTCCCGCTCCCTTCTAATCTCACCCTCACATTCGTCTAGTCCCTACGCATCTCCCCGTCACAACCACGAGATCCCTGATCACCTCCCACTCCAAAACAACCTCGGCCCCGGCGACCTTGCCTACCCACGCGGCGGCCACGAGCTACACAGGGTCTTGCACCCTGTTTTGACCCTCGTTGGCTTCGAACCAATCCCCCGAATCTTTTCCCGCTCGCGGATAGCATCTGAGCACGAGATTGCTCTCGCCGAAGGCCCTTCTCACGCTGCTCAAGCAAGCAGCAGGCCAAAGAGGACGCTACCCGCGTGGAGCCGCCTAGGCAGCTAGTTGGACCAGTCGCGAGGCGCCACATCAGCCGGGAGAGCGAGCCAGCTCGCGCCCAGTCGACCAATCACGAGGCGACACGTCATCAAGTGCGATCCGAACTCAACTTAGGGGATCAATCTGAGCCGTTGATCCAGTCGGATCCGGCCGTTGATCTAGGTAAGTGATTTTCGATTTTCATTTTTTTTAAGAAAATAGCCTAACTTAGAAAAATCATAGTAAATGCTAGGATTATCAGAAAATATCGAACCTATATACCACTTTGATCAGAAAAATATTCTCTATCCAAATAAAATGTTATCCGTACCTAGATTTGTTTCCTATTTCAAAAATAGTTGCCTAGAGCCTAAATAACCTTTTTGATTATAATTAATTAATTATGGTTTTCCTTGATGATATCTGACCTTCTAAAATATATTTAACCCTAGATGAAACTATGTTTCCTATATAACTCAAAACACTAGTCTAAGTAGATAAATGATGAAATAATTAGGAGAAACCCTAAATCTAGTCTTCTCTCTCTACATGTAATTAAATGTGCATCTTTATATCAAATCTAATATTATTAGATGATAATTAGTGATCATGAATGGTCCTGAACTCTGAATCGAACCCTAATTTTATGAAATCATTAATATCCTAAGGGTTGCTTTCCTTTTATCCGACCATCCTAGAAACCCTAGATTATGAGAATCTTCTAATTGATTAATTAAATACCTTCTTCTAATCAAACCATATTATTGTGGATCATATCTGATAATATCTCAAAACCCAATTAAAATATGGATAATCCCTGATCCGAATAAGATAGCATGAAAAGAATCATAAGTAGAACATATCTTAGTCTTGGTCACATGGACCAATAGTAATGTTGTACCCTTGCTTTCCTTGCAGGGTGACTTAATTCTTGTTGATTCTAAATTCTTGGATATCTGATCTAAACAAGCAGGTACGTGGTCTTATAAGTATAAGACTAGATTTCTTGGTTGCCTATGATATGTAGTATCTTGAATGCTCATATTTGGATATGATTGCTTGGTTGAACTAGTATGAGTTATTCTTCGCCAAAATCTAATATAACATAAATGATTATGATGGGTTGTAGCTACTAGAGCACATAGCCTAGTGTGGATGTATGTTTCCTAACATGGACGTATGATTCTTGGGCCCATGTTAGATGTATGATGATATTATATTGCCCACACTAGATGTAAGTCAAGTGCAAAGATGTGTAGTACAACCGCATCAAAATGAATGTAATAAAAAGGATGTTTACCTGATTTTTGCCTTAAGAAATGGTTTCATCTCTCTTTTCTTCTTTTTCAAATATTTTCCTTTATGCAACCTTATGAGTGTAATTTTTACCACGTACCAACTTTGTTGATGTTTTTGTTTCTCGTATTTTCTAGGTGCAAGGAACAATTGACAAACAAAGTGAAATGCATGCTCAAAGTACCTGAAGGCATAAATTAATAAGCATGGAGGATATATTAGATAGATCTTTTCCTCTTATCTCATTCTTGCTAGATGTTAGTTTATTTTTCCTAGTTGATGTTGAGGATGACTGGGATCCTATGTAATAATGTTATCTTTCTCTAGAACAATATTTTCTCTCCTTATGTAATGACTTTATTTTATCCATATGAATGAATGTTTGTGTGGCTTTATGAGATGATGTGGACTTTGATCTTGGCTCAATCTCTGATTTTAGTTGATTACCTTAATCTCTTATATTTTCCCTTTTGACATCTATAGATATAAGTGCACGCATATCTGTGAATGTCACTATGGAAAGTATATAGAAATTGGGGTCGTCACAGTTTGCATCAGAGTCAATGTTCACACATCAAGTCACATGAACTTCATTCACCCTATTTGAGTATAGGGTAGTCCTTGAGTTAGGGATGTGAAGGGTGGAGGTGTCTAGGATAGCATTTGCCATGGGTCTGACTAAAGTCTCTGAGCCACTTAGCTTTGCAATCACGAGGCTACCTTTATGGCAGTATAAGTCTACCTGGCTGATACCCTAAGTGTCCCCTATTCTTGAGCGTACCTTAATTTAGGAACCTTCTCATCTATAGATTTTCCCTCTCATCTATGATTTAAAATAAATTTTCTCTCTTACCTCTGTTACAAGGTTAGGAAGGAGCCTCTCTATTTAGAAAGTCCTAAGGATCGACTGATAATGATTTAGGGTATCCTCCACTCATCATGACATTAAGGTCATTAATAATTAATAAAGGAGAATAATGAAATTCAAAAAAAAAGGAAAGAGAGAAAGGAAATGATGAATGACAATAATAATGATAAATATATGATAAATGAGAAAAAAAATCTAATATGATCCATTAATTTCAGGATGCCTCCAAAAACTGGCAACTCAAAGGCCTCGGAGGAATCGTCATCTAAGAAGAGAAAAGAGCCTGAAACCTCCGAAGTACCTGATCCCGATGCCGCGACCAAGGAAAGGTGGGAGGAACAGAAGAAAATCTTTCTAGACTTTATGGAAACCCTCGCCACTAAAGGAACCCCTGAACCTAGCTCCTCTAGGAAAAAGGAAGTGACGATGATAGACTTCATTAAGCTCAACCCCGACAACTTTTGGGGGCCAACCCGAAGTCATGGACAAGGCTGAGGCCTGGGTCCTTTCCATAGACAATGCCTTTCGTACCCTAGAAGTAACCGAGGAAAAAAGGTCAAATTCGCCACCCATCTGCTTAAGGGAGGGGCGAAGATCTGGTGGGAGAACTATGGTGGGAACCGGGGAGAGGAAGTAGACGACTTGGGGTGGGAAGCCTTCAAGACTCTTCACCGACCGTTTCATGCCCATAACTGAGAGGAAGAGGAAAGAGAAGATGTACATGGAGCTTAGGCAAGGCAGTCTCTCAGTGGCCGATTATACCCGTAAGTTTAGGCTTCTGGAACGCTATGCCCCTATCCGGACTGAGGACCGCCTCACTGAGCATTATGTAGATTGTTTCTTCGCACACCTGAAAACCCTAGTTATAGCCTCCCGTCCCCGAAACATTGACGAAGCCCTAGACATGGCCCTTAAGTAGGAAAGGGAGCAGGGATTTCAGAAGCCTTCTAGTATGGGATATTTAGGGTTGACCACCACTGAGGAAGAGAAGTTCAAGAAGTTCCACCCCGGCCATAATAAAGGATCAGGAAAAGGAGGAGGTTCAGGGAAGAAAGGACAGAAGAACAGCAAGTTGATGGATTACCGCAACAAATGCAAGACTTGTAGACGAGGACATGATGGACCTTGTCGCTACACCAAGTCGGTCTGCTACAACTGCAAGGAGGGACATTTCCTTGCCAAGTGCCCCAATGCGTCTATCCTTGGCAAACCTCCAGCGGGTGCTCCACCCCCTCAGGGACACCGCAATGCTAGGGTGTTCGCAGTAACAGCAGAAGAGGCTAGGGTAAATATGAACCTGCTTGTCGAAGGTAACCTTAAATCTTTTTCATATATCTAATATCTCGTTCAATGCCTTCAATTATTTAAAATATAATTATCTTGTGTAGGCATTGTTTTCTTGAATGGACATCCTGTTAAAGCATTGTTTGACTCTGGATCCACAAATACATTTACCTCTCAAAATTTGTCCTCAATGTTGCACTTACATATAAAGGACTTGGGTTATATTCTGGATGTATCAACTCCTAGTGGAAAAATATTCACTACATTGCAGAAAACTGATGTCCTCCCTCTAAAATTCGAAAATCATGACATGCCCTTTGAATTCATCCTCTTATCTATAGAAGACTTTGATATTATACTTGGTATGGATTGGCTATACAAGCATCATGCTCAGATTGACTTTAGAAACAAGATGGTAGTTCTCTCTCAACCTCATTCTTGTCCTGTGGTGATTCCTAGGGGAAGCGGATTCTGTAATAATGTAATAATTTCCTCTCTTAAAGCTAAAAAGCTCATATCTAAAGGATGTAAAGTCTTCCTCGCATTCATCTCAGAGACCAGTCCTAACAACGGGCATGTAGAAAGACTGGAGGTGGTACGTGATTTCCTAGACGTATTTTTGGAAGAGCTTCCTGGGCTGCCTCCAAACAGAGACATTGAGTTCTCCATAGACCTTCTTCCTGGAACCACTCCGGTTTCTAGGGCACCGTATAAGATGGCACCTACTGAACTTATGGAGTTGAAGAAACAATGTCAAGAACTTCTTGATAAGGGTTTTATCCGCCCTAGCGTTTCCCCTTGGGGTGCACCTGTTCTTTTTGAAAGATGGTTCAATGCGAATGTGTATTGACTATCGCATGTTGAACCAAGCTACCATTAAAAACAAGCATCCTCTCCCTCGTATTAATGACCTCTTTGATCAACTTCGTACTGCTAAAGTCTTCTCAAAAATTGATCTTCATTCTGGCTACCATCAACTTAAGGTCAAGGTTACAGATATATCTAAGATTGCTTTTCGAACTCGTTACGGGCATTACGAATTTCTGGTGATGTCGTTCGGGTTGACCAACGCACCTGGCGTATTCATTAACTTGATGAACAAAGTCTTCCAACCTTATCTTGATTTGTGTGTGGTCGTCTTCATTGATGATATTCTGATCTATTTTAATTCCATGGAGAAACATCAGGAACACTTGAGGGCAGTTCTTAAAATTCTAGCTGCGTAGAAAATCTATGGCAAACTTTCTAAATGTGAATTCTGGATTGACAAACTCATGTTTCTTGGACATGTCATCTCTGGGGGTAATATATTTGTCGATCCCGCCAAAGTCTCTGTTGTACTTGATTGGCAACCTCCCCGGAATCCTTCTGAAATTCGGAGTTTCTTGGGTCTGGCCGGATATTATCGTTGTTTCATCCCAAACTTTTCCAAAGTCGCACTTCCTCTGACCAAGCTGACTCGGAAGGACGAGCATTTCATCTGGTCAGCTGCTTGTGAGTCTAGCTTCCAAGAGCTCAAGCAGAAGTTGACGTCAGCACCTGTCCTTGTTCTACCATCTAGCAATGAAGGATTTGTGATATTCACCGATGCTTCCCGACATGGACTAGGGTGTGTCCTACAGTAGAACGGGAAAGTAGTAGCCTTCGCTTCCAGACAGCTGAAACCCAATGAGCTGAATTATCCTACGCATGATTTGGAGTTAGCTGCTATCATCCATGCTCTCAAAATCTGGAGGCACTACTTGTACGGGGCAAGGTTTGATATCTTCACCGACCACAAAAGCCTCAAGTACATTCTGACGCAGAAGGATCTGAATCTGCGGCAACGACAGTGGATCGAGTACCTGAAGGACTACGACTTCACCATTGGCTACCATCCAGGCAAGGCCAATGTAGTTGCAGATGCTCTTAGTAGGAAAAGAACTATGTGTGCATCTCTGTTTGTACCCGAATGGAGGAACATGGAGGACCTAGCAAGCTGGAAACCACAATTCATGGTTGATCGTATGCATGTCAATAACATCTCTATTACATCCAACCTGCATTCTGAACTTCTGGAGGCACAGAAAGCTAATCCCAAACTTGCAGAGCTCTCCTCTCTCCTAGCTAAACCTCATACACATCTGTCTGTGGGTCTTGATGGTGGTCTTCGATATAAGAACCGTATATGGTGTGACAAAGTGGATTTTCTCCTATTTGTGCATAATTACTCTTGTTACTTTTAAGACCTCACTGCTTATGCCTCCTTTGACTTCATAACTCTATAATGTCCACAAAAGTCAAAGATTCCACATTTTGAGTCAATATGTTACACACATATGCATGAAATCCTAGTGTTGTTATACCCTTGAATCCTTTGATTAAAATCTTGATTATACATGATCTTTTTTTATTTGTAATTTTGCACAATTGTTCTAGACCCTATTATGAAGCAATGGTCCAAATTTGAGACCATTTGGACCTTCCTATGATTTGTTATGATTTTCCTAAGATCTACCCTTTTTAGCCCTTTCTTTCCTTCTTTTTTCCCTTGTTGGGCCGATTTTTCCGCCCTAAATGGGTCGTGCGGATACTGACCAGGGGTGAGGCAATGCCTGCGCACCCTTGGATCTTGATCCGATGGTGGCAGGGTCATCCTCTACCTCGGATCTGCCTGCTCCCGTGGCCGCCGAGTAGGGGGAGCCCGAGCCACCGGATCTCACCCGATTCTTGACCTTTTTGCACGATTCGAACGCCTTAGTCCGTTTTTGAAATCCACGGTGTATACATATGATTTTCGCACCGAACCAAGGGGTTTTCATGAACTTTCTATATCCCTTGTGGCGGCTGCCGCCATGGCCAAGCTTGGCCTAAATAAACCCTAAATCTAGCCCAAAACCTTATAAAAACCCTCGCACATAAGTTCCCCTCCTGTATTTTGCTCCCTTTCCCTTCTCCTTTGTTCTTCCTTTTCCTCTTCCTTCTCCAGGTTGGGGCGGCGCCGCCATGACCTTCCCCTTCGGCTTTGGGGGTTCTGTCGCCCACCATCGCGGCGTAGACCTGCGTTGACCCCGGTCTGCCTCGAGGAGCAAGGGCGGCACCTTCGCGGGACATGATGGGTTGCCGCACGCTTGCCCCAGTCTGCTCCGGCGAGGCACACAGCCGCAAGCAGCACAGCGTTGCGGGCCAGCTCATGGATGGGGAAGACGCCCAGATTCGTCGGATCATGGGTGGGCGGTCAGGATCGCGAGCCGCCAACCATCCCAGGTCAAGGCGTTCAAACCCACGCCTAAGGGATCAGGCGACGTGGATCGTAGGATCGATGGATCCGTGGTGCTCTAACATCATACGGATGACATCATTCAAATAATGAGATGGTAACACTTCTCCGATTTCCATATAGTTCTTGGTTTAATCTTTAAAAATTGATATCTCCATGATCCTAAGGCCAAATATAGTAAAATTATATATCAAATTGATCAACTCGAAAAGATCTACAACATGAGAATGGTTTCAGACCCTGAATCTTCTTCTAAATCTCTGATAATGCTAGATATGTGATCTTTGATTTCTTTGACCATGCTTAATGCATAATTGTGATGAATCTTGAATATTTGATGTATACCTACCCTCCTAACCTTGAAGTCAATAACTTTTGTACATATTGAGTTAAATGGGAGTCATCATCATCCCTATTTCTTATACATTACTCTAGTTGTAGATATATACTAGTGTTGAGATTCTAATGATGTACCCTGCCCTAAATTGATAATCTAGCTACTTAATGATGAAATAATGTCTAATCAACCCCAAAGAAGTAATATATGTCTCTTCTTGACCTTAATATCAGCCCCTAGCATCCTCCTTGCTATGGTTGTTTCTTTTGACATCTAATGCATGTATATGCCCCTATTATGTGAATGTTTGATTATACTTTGAACCAATGTTGGGTTGACCTAACCTATGCATGTCTCTATGTCTTTATGTTGCTGATCTTGACCATCCTTGATGCTTGGTCCCCTTGAATTGATAATCTTTGACCTGGATTACTCTATTATGAGTCTTTGATCCTTTAATGTACTAAGGAACTTGAACCTTGAAATGGTCATAAGTAATCCGTGGAACCTTAGAATGATATGAAACTAGAACCACACCATCATGATGACCTCTAGATCAGTACAATATCATATAATGAACCAATAAGCAACTTGGAACCCATCTTGGCCAAAACCCTAAAATGCATCTAATAAGGGTTAATGATGAGAATCTAATGCATATATGTAATCTTGTTGTTAATTAGGTTTGGCTTATGATCTAGATGGTAATGGACGTGTTAAGTTAAGAATCTCTGAATCAGGTATGGGCCTTATCTAGTTATATGACTATCACTTTCTTGCTTGAAAAGACATATATTGTATGCTTGTTCGTTTACTTGCTCAAATATTGCCATGTAGTATTGCTATGTCTTACTCGATGTTTGCCTCGTTAGTTTTATAACTTGAACACACATATATATAGAACTCCATTATAATATTGTTGATAAAGGGTTCACTCTTGGTTACGTCCATGAGCTCCCTCTCTTATAAAAGGGTTAGCTAAGCTTGAGCACCCTTACGGACCCTTCCGACGGGAAGATGGTCAAAGGCCTTAAACATGCTTGATATTGTTGGTATAATGGAGTGAAATGACATAAAATATGGTTTCGCATTTGTTAAACAATTAACATGTTTATTCTTGTTCGTTTAGTTTTGAAATCTTTTCAAAATTATGCAAAGCTTATACATATATGTATCTTTCTGCCCATACTCAACACCTCGTGTGTTGACCCTTTTCTCGTATTTTGTTTTTAGGTTCAGAGATGGCTAGAAGGTTGATGGGCTTGGTGAGCTTTGCTAGGTGTACTTGTTGTAAGATCCAGATATAGTATACATGAGCAGACTTGTACAGAGTGACTCTTGAACATGTAATTCAAATCATGTAATATAATGATGTTTCTTAATATATCTTGTCGATTGTTGAGATTATGTTGGTGCCTTTATCTTGTTATCTGTTCATGTGTGCTAAGCCTTACGCTTCTCCATGTCGCCTTTGGTATTCGTTTGGTTCATGGGACTGGGATTCCGGTTCCGTGACAGACGGTATCAGAGCATGAACAATAACTACACCAAACATTGCTCACATGAAATACAAACTAAACTCACCTTACATCTCAACCCTAAAAACTTAATGAAATATCCTTGTGGATTAGGTTGACTTAGCCTCTAGGTTAGAACCTAAATGTTCTAGAACTAGGTGTAGACTTGTGTAAATTACCTCCCTTGACATGATTCGCGACATGTGCTTAGGATGTCTACACAAGTGTGCACCATGTTCTTGCTAGTTCTCCAGGTGTCATGATACTAGACTGCCTCATGAATGTGGTAACTCGTTTTGGTTTTGGTTTTATTCGAATGGCGTATGGTGGTTCTAATCGCCTGTTTGAACGTTGGAGAAAACATATTTCAAGTATTATTATATGTACATATGAAAAATGTTGCCACACGCAGAAAGACAATGAGTTTCCATGCAACCTAGGAGAAAGAGATGTAACATCAAGTCTAGATGAAAGAGTTTAGATGATAGTGATAGTCTCTAGAGTTGTCTAGAGTCAGGATATAGGTTAGGCCAGTGAGTAACCTAGATAACCTAAGATGGTGATGATGATATTGTTGATGATGTTGATGTTGATAAGACCCAAGTTTGTCCTTGAGAGGGCCAAGTAGTTGATGTTATGGAATGAGTTTGACCATGCAACCCGAGCTAGACCTAGCACCTTGTTGATACATATGACTTGGTTGATGTGCTAAACATAGCTAGTGGGTTGACATGCTTGCTTGTACCTAGTCCTGTACATGTGGGGATATGATATGTGATATATAGTTTGAGACCAACGTGGGCCTCAATCTCTTTACAAAGGAGGACATCTAGCATGGGACATATGAATAGAGTGACCTATTGATATGATTTGACCCGTATCGGGAGAAGGTTAGAGTACCTAAACTCCAAAATATTTGAAATGTTGAAAATATGAATGATGAAATACTTGATGATGAGTCCCTTGCTAGAATACTTCTAAGTATATGAGTTGAGCGACCTAGTGTGTGGCTTCCTTGAAAGTGTTGAACCCTAGACATCCTATGAATAATTTTTTTAACCCTAGAGAAAAAGGCAATTGAAAATTTGATGCTTTCTATATAGGTGAGGGGGATGTCCCAAGACCCTAAGATAACGTATATGATGTGTGATAACCATGATGAGCCTCATACTCGGGTTAGTAATGGTATATAAAGGAGTCTGGTGGTTACCCTTGTTCCTTGAAAGATGGGTAGAAATTTTGTTATGGGTAGAAGCTTGTGGCTAGCAGGTCTTGTTGGACATATGTACGTCTTAGCTTGAGTGGCTTGAGCTTGTGGAGCTCTTTCTCATACAAGTGAGAAAGTTTCAAAACCTTGACGTTGATGATAATGTTGTTCCTTGAATGACGCTCGATACGTGAAAGAATCTCACTTAAGTTAAAATTTTGATAAGTGTGCAATGGTCACTCTCATAAGCTAGACCTAGTATGAAATCATATTATACATAAAAGATGTAGCCTTGAAATCATGAACTTGATACGATGATGTCTAGAGATCTTAGCTTGAATAATCAGGAGTACCATGCCTAATATCATACCCAAAAAAAGGGATTAACTCGATATGACAATACTCTTGGAGTCATAACTAGAATAAACATGCTGAATAAATTGTATAATTTTAGATTTGAAAGGAATAATAACGAACATAATTGTTTAGAGTTGGTAGAAATTTTGAAGAAAAAAAAATGCTTGGAATCTAGGGTGACGATGAGATACACACTCGATGATAGTCTCTTTTGGTCATGATCACGCACATGTTCCCTTGAGAATTGATAAATGTAGATGTTGATGATACACCTTGGTCTCGTACAAAGATATGAACAAAAAAAACCCTAATGTATGAATACAAGGGTTGGGTAAACCCTAATGCCATGATGATTCCACATTATGAGGGAACACTAAGTAACATGTATATAATCGAGATGAGTACACTTTTGATGAGGATAACCTAGTGTGCATCCATCATGAGAAATGCCTTGATAATCATGGTTGGACACCTAGACTCGATGGATATTGGCTTGACTCTTAACTATGATCTTTGTTGAATTTCGGGGATGAAATTTCTTTTAAGGAGGGAAGGATGTGACAAAGTGGATTTCTCCTATTTGTGCATAATTACTCTTGTTACTTTAAGTCCTCACTGCTTATGCCTCCTTTGACTTCATAACTCTATAATGTCCACAAAAGTCAAAGATTCCACATTTTGAGTCAATATGTTACACACATATGCATGAAATCCTAGTGTTGTTATACCCTTGAATCCTTTGATTAAAATCTTGATTATACATGATCTTTTTTTATTTGTAATTTTGCACAATTGTTCTAGACCCTATTATGAAGCTATGGTCCAAATTTGAGATCATTTGGACCTTCCTATGATTTGTTATGATTTTCCTAAGATCTACCCTTTTTAGCCCTTTCTTTCCTTCTTTTTTCCCTTGTTGAGCCGATTTTTCCGCCCTAAATGGGCCGTGCGGATACTGACCCGGGGTTAGGCAATGCATGCGCACCCTTGGATCTTGATCTGATGGTGGCAGGGTCATCCTCTACCTCAGATCTGCCTGCTCCCGTGGCCGCCGAGTAGGGGGAGCCCCCTTTCAAATTTTGAACCCAACAAATATCTCCTAAACTCCGCGACGAACTCGTCAAGCCCAAGCTTGACCTCCCCCGTCCTCGGAATCGGGAGAACGAACCCCCGATTCCTCTCCCCTCTCCTGGCGACGGCGGCGCCATTTAGGGCTTCCTTGCCCTCGCCCTCAAACCTCTATTTAAGACCTCCCTAAGCTCCGCCTCTCCTCCTTTAATCATTCTGCAGCCTCATTTTCACCCGAGATACCCCGAGCATCCACCTCCCTTCCACCTTCTTCAACCTCCAGCCACCACTACCAACCGAGCTACTCAGCACCTCCCGCTCCCTTCTAACCTCACCCTCACATTCATCTAGTCCCTACGCATCTCCCCGTCACAACCACGAGATCCCTGTTCACCTCCCGCTCCAAAACAACCTCGACTCCGGCGACCTTGCCTACCCACGCGGCGGCCACGAGCTACACAGGGTCTTGCACCCTGTTTTGACCCTCGTTGGCTTCGGACCAATCCCCCGAATCTTTTCCAATCTTTTCCCGCTCGCGGACAGCATCTGAGCACGAGATTGCTCTCGCTGAAGGCCCTTCTCACGCTGCTTGAGCAAGCAGCAGGCCAAAGAGGACGCTGCCCGCGTGGAGCCGCCTAGGCAGCTAGTTGGACCAGTCGCGAGGCGCCACATCAGTCGGGCGAGCGAGCCAGCCAGGACCAAAGGAAGCCAGCTTGCGCCCAGTCGACCAATCACGAGGAAACATGTCATCAAGTGCGATTCGAACTCAACTTAGGGGATCAATCTGAGTCGTTGATCCAGTCGGATCCGGTCGTTGATCTAGGTAAGTGATTTTCGATTTTCCTTTTTTTAAAGAAAATAGCCTAACTTAGAAAATTCATAGTAAATGCTAGGATTATCAAAAAATATCGAACCTATATACCATTTTGATCAGAAAAATATTCTCTATCCAAATAAAATGTTATCAGTACCTAGATTTATTTCCTATTTCAAAAATAGTTGCCTAGAGCCTAAATAACCTTTTTGATTATAATTAATTATTAATTATGGTTTTCCTTGATGATATCTGACCTTCTAAAATATATTTAACCCTAGATGAAACCTTGTTTCCTATATAACTCAAAACACTAGTCTAAGTAGATAAATGATGCAATAATTAGGAGAAACCCTAAATCTAGTATTCTCTCTCTACATGTAATTAAATGTGTATCTTTAGATGATGATTAGTGATCATGAATGGTCCTGAACTCTGAATCGAACCCTAATTTTATGAAATCATTAATATCCTAAGGGTTGCTTTCCTTTTATCCGACCATCCTAGAAACCCTAGATTATGAGAATCTTCTAATTGATTAATTAAATACCTTCTTCTAATCAAACCATATTATTGTGGATCATATCTGATAATATCTCAAAACCCAATTAAAATATGGATAATCCTTGATCCGAATAAGATAGCATGAAAATAATCATAACTAAGAACATATCTTAGTCTTAGTCACATGGACCAATAGTAATGTTGTACCCTTGCTTTCCTTGCAGGGTGACTTAATTCTTGTTGATTCTAAATTCTTGGATATCTGATCTAAACAAGCAGGTACGTGGTCTTATAAGTATAAGACTAGATTTCTTGGTTGCCTATGATATGTAGTATCTTGAATGCTCGTATTTGGATATGATTGCTTGGTTGAACTAGTATGAGTTATTCTTCGCCAAAATCTAATATAACATAAATGATTATAATGGGTTGTAGCTACTAGAGCACATAGCCTAGTGTGGATGTATGTTGCCTAACATGGATGTATGATTCTTGGGCCCATGTTAGATGTATGATGATATTATATTGCCCACACTAGATGTAAGTCAAGTGCAAAGATGTGTAGTACAACCGCATCAAAATGAATGTAATAAAAAGGATGTTTACCTGATTTTTGCCTTAAGAAATGGTTTCATCTCTCTTTTCTTCTTTTTCAAATATTTTCCTTTATGCAACCTTATTAGTGTAATTTTTACCACGTACCAACTTTGTTGATGTTTTTGTTTCTCGTATTTTCTAGGTGCAAGGAACAATTGACAAACAAAGTGAAATGCATGCTCAAAGTACCTGAAGGCATAAATTAATAAGCATGGAGGATATATTAGATAGATCTTTTCCTCTTATCTCATTCTTGCTAGATGTTAGTTTATTTTTCCTAGTTGATGTTGAGGATGACTAGGATCCTATGTAATAATGTTATCGTTCTCTAGAACAATATTTTCTCTCCTTATGTAATGACTTTATTTTATCCATATGAATGAATGTTTGTGTGGCTTTATGAGATGATGTGGACTTTGATCTTGGCTCAATCTCTGATTTTAGTTGATTACCTTAATCTCTTATATTTTCCCTTTTGACATCTATAGATATGAGTGCATGCATATCTGTGAATGTCACTATGAAAAGTATATAGAAATTGGGGTCGTCACATAACCCCTCTCACCACCTCCCAAAATAGTAACACCATCTATCAGCATACCAGAATTTAGGGAGTTGGCGGCCAAACTAGGCCTTATTTAATTCACTACCCCTTCTATTCAGTTTTTACCAAGAGCGAGCATAGTTTTGAGTACTTCCAACTATTGTGTGTTCATGACAGGAAGTTCATGTCATTTTTTTGGCAGCACTCTTAAAACGATTTCACCCAGTCCGCTTCACCTTCCATATATATAACATGATAAAAGCCTGCTTTTTGAAATTCCACTTTGTACATATTTAAACTTGCAAGTACCACGTAAAAATTTTGCAGTCATTTTGCTTAGTGTTTTCTTTGCCACAAACGCCTCATGGATGGACATCAAGCTTCCTACTTACATTCATAAGGTCATAATCGAATCCGCCAGTAACATTCAAAGCCAATGTGTCACTAACTCCTTTCATTGTTCTTCCTAACAATAGAGTATAAATACTTGAAGAAGGTCGCCGAAACTGAACGTTATCGTTGGAGAGCCAGCCGTCTCCAGTAGCAATAGTTTAGCCACACCCGATTCCAATTCCTATTTCATAATTGATGAGAAGAGAGAGTCAGTTAAAATTAAACATCCCATTCTTCCCCCCTTTTGATGGATGGGCCCTAGGATGTCATGACCCAATATAAGAAGCACGGACACTTCAAAACAAGTGATGTATCCGTGTCCCATACGTACACCCGTACTTCGTGGACACGCCTAAATATGTATTGGACGCTTCTCCAGTCGTGTTCAACATTTTTTTATAGGTGGACATGGCCTGGACACAGCTACGGATGGCAATTGGACAGGTATGGGCGACCCATACCCATACTCACTTCACCCACTTTACTTTTTGCTTGACCCCATACCCACCTCATTTAGAAGAAAAAATATATATGGGTATCCATACCCACCCAAATGGGTCATGGGTACCCAATAAAACCCATATTGTGCAAATAATACCAGAATGAGCTCAAACCTAAAGATAATATATGTGTTTAAATGTTTTAAGGCAAAAGTACCCATGACGACCCATGTTGACCCAATAATAATGGGTGCAAACAAATATATAGAGTAATGTTTCTAGCGACCTTTTCTTATTCATTGACCTTTTATTACATATGTTCAAGCAAAGGATAAATGGCAATGGCACTTATGTAAACATTAATTTAAGTAAAACAGCAAGTACTAATAACAACTTGTATCATTTTTTTACAAAACAAGTTATACGTTTTCCAGTTTCGGTCTTACCACACCCACATGAATAGACAGCAAATTGAATGTTAAAGATAACAAACCATTAATGATCTATGAAACAATTCAACGGCATCACCTAGGCAAATTAGCAAACACGAAGGCTGCTAAAAAATCAAATTGAAGAAGCTCTATGATGATGGGGACATCTTCTGCAGTGAGAAGGTTCGATGAAGAAGAAGGTTGCACATGGTTTCCGATTTCAAATATTCTTTCCTATGTTACCACCAGCTGTGCAGACCATGAACTAAAGGGAGTGGATACAGAAACTGATATTTGTAGATAGTAGGCACTGTCCTGCCTCTTTCAGACGACGATGATGCCACCAGCCAGCCAGATACGAAGCAGTGATGTGCATCAGTTGACAACCCAATACCCGAACCACAGCTGCAGCAGATAATAGTTGATCCTAAACCAGCATGAATGCAAGTCTCATTAGGCGTTGGAACTTGGACGGCAGATCTGACTACAAAGCTATTCTCACCTCGCAACAGATTGGAAACGCGACACTTGGTGGTGAATCATGACAACTTTGAAGAACTTACCTTCCTCCAGATAGGAACCGGAGAGCCCATTGGATACGGCGAGCGTGACGTTCATGATCTCGGCCTAGAACCCCTGAGGTCCATAGACCTGTTGTTGTGGTCCATGTCCGGAAGAGCTCGTAAAGGCCATAGTTATCCAGGCTCCTGCCTAGGCCCCCTAGACTCTAGTTGGGCCGCCTTAAATTGGGCGCCTAGGCTTTCAGATAACTGAAGTGGATGCCTAAGGCCTTTTAGGCCCAAAGTATTGACACTTAAAGACCAAATTAGCATTGATAGGTCTGGATTTGGTCAAGCTAGATCAAGTTTAGTTACTTTGGGAAGAAATGGATCGGATTTAGGCCAAATCATATCTAACTTGGGCAGATTAGGTCTGATTTTGGGGAAATAGGTCTGATTTCGGAAAAACATGCCATGTTTGGGGGAATTAGGTCTGTTTTTGCCAAATTAGGACTCATTTAGGTAGATGTAGGACAAACAAGGGGAAGTTACATCTGATTAGTCTATGTTATCCAAAATAGACATGATTTTAGGGCAAACTAAGTTAACTTAGGTCCACTTTAGATCATGTTAGGTCAAATTAAGGATGGATAGGTCTAGCTTGGGTAATGACAAGTGTGATGTAGGTGAAGTGATTTATTAAGCTTAGGGATAACCAATACAAATGTACATAGTGATGTATATATTTGAATATAGTCAAGATGTATATGCAAAACCTTTTATATATATGTAAAATATTAACAAATATGAAGAATGCCTAGAAACGCCTAGCCCCCCCAGGCTTTCCTTGGATGGGAAGGACCGCCCAGCCGCCTAGATAATTATGGTAAAGGCTAAGATTTTTTCCTTCCATGCTGAAGTAGTTCTCCAGTAGTCCAATGCTTTGGGGCTCTATAGCAATCTCAAAGTGGGAGAGTAGATCGTTGTGGTTGGTGTCGAGCCTGGCAAAGTGCTCTGCCATGGAGTCGTCGAAGCCGTGTTCATGCTCTGCGAATTCGTAGCTTGTCGTGTTGCCGTCGTCAAACGTACGTCGCCGCCCTTCGGAAGTTGAGGGAGATAGATTGCTAGGGATTAAATTTTGGTGGGTCTTGATGGGTATAGTGTCTAAATAGACCCACCATAAACATAACAAACCCATTACGGATCCATTGATCTATTTGGACCCATTTAACCCTCCGAATGGGTTTGGGCCAGGATGGGTACGGTTCATATGGGTTAAGTGGGTCAAATTGTCATCCCTAGACATAGCATGGACACAGACAAGCCCATTTATAGCCCACGCAAAAAACATGCTTGCCACTCCACCAGATCCTAGTCACCTAACTATGCAGCCAAACAACATGTCTTTTGTAGATCAAATCCATCTCTATCACAAGAGGGTGGCAGTTGCATTCTTGCTATTCTTATCACATATCTAAGTTTAGAGCTACAACAACTGTCTCCATATTCTTGTTGTCATTCAATCTCTCGGCTCATTCAGTTATTCTTGGGCTTGGGGCCTTCCTCTATTTCTCACAAACTGATTAACTGAGGTAAACTGGTAAACTATCAACCTTTATCGATTATCACCATGTTCTATTAATGTTTCCATGTTTATCACTTTCTTGAATATCCAGTTGTGCATTTATATTAATTGTTGTTGTGTATCTAAATAAATACCTTAAGAACAGTCTCGGAATTGATATGACATTGCAATTATTGAGTACCGACTACTGACTTAGAGACTCTATGTATGTCTTATTAGTATATATATTTTCCTGGCTTTATTTATATTTTGTTATTTTGTTATGGGCCTTTGTCTATTAGCCCATTAGTCCTTTTCCTTATTCTAGAATATTCCTTGTTTCTAGATCTTTCTTACTCTCTCCTATATAAGAGAGTCTTATGTACTTGTTTCACCAATCTAATGCAAACCATCTTTGCATTTTAGATGGTATCAGAGCGGGCCGATCCTCCCTAAACCCCAACCCTAACCTATGCCCACATAAACCCTAGCTGCCACCCCTCTTCCCTTCTCTCTTCTCAGCCCCTCACCAGCCGCCGCCGCCCAGCCCTGCCCTCCTTTTTTCCACCACCCGCCGCCCCTTCTTTCTCCACCCATACAACCACCACCACCCCTTCTTCCTCCACCCACACACCCACCGCCACCCATCATCAGCCCCTCCCTACCCGCCGCCCTCCCCACCTCCATTTAACAGCCCCTGCTCATGTCCCACTCCTCCGGCTAGCCACCACCTTCTCCACTCAGCCCTCTTCCACCCCCACTTCTTCCTTCCCTCCTTTCCCCACCATCTCTCCCTCCGGCTAGCCTCCACCACCACTCATTTCTTTTCTTGCCAATCTCCGGACGTCTCCGGTAACATTCCAGTTATCGCACGTTGAAAGCGTAACCGGATCTTGCTTTGTCTCTGCCTACGCCTCATGATGGAATAAGGTTTTCCTTCATGTTGGCGTAGGTTTCCTATATCTATAGCTGCCCCGACGCGGGTTTCTGGGATCTGATGCATCAGATCTCCTACTATCTTATGCCCGTGTACGGGTATCTTTAGACTTGCCCCTGTGATTGGATTTCTACTGCTTTCACCTGCTATGTGCCAACTGCTGCTACGAGCCTGTTGCTCTATCTGCTGACTGTTATGTGCCTGCAGCTGCTACGTGCCTATTGCTGCTACGTGCCTACTGCTCTGTATGCTGACTGCGACGTGATTCCTGCCCCGGCCTGCCACTACTGTCTGATGTGTCGTCCTGTATTCTGTGACCTCCCATGGCGTCCTTCGATCCACTTCGCAATCTCTGTGTGACGACTATGAAGTTGGATGGGTCCAACTATCACACCTGGGCAGCCTCCTTTGAATTGTATGTCAAAGCTCAGGGGTGCTATTCCCATCTGACTACTACCGGGTCGGCGGAACCGACTGCTACTGTTGACGACAAAACTAAATAAGCGTATGACTTGTGGTCCAAGGATGACTCTGGGGTTATGACCTAGATGGTCTACAGTGTTGAACCCAAAATCAGCCAATCCCTTCTGCGCCTGCGCACGGCTAAGGATATGTGGGATCAACTCTCCTACGTCTATTCTCATCAACAGAATCCCAACAAGGTGTTTGATATTTTCAAACACCTGGCCAAGAAGGAGTATTCTACCTCAGATGCCATTGAAGATTACTACAATCAATGGTGTGCCCTTTGGGATGAGTTTGAGGTGCATCATCCCCTATCCTCAAATATTAAGGAAGCGCAAAGACAACGAAATGAACTACAACCCGTTCAATTCCTTATTGGCCTACCATCCTCCTTTGCGGGTGTCGTAGATCAGATTCTCTCCAGTGATCAGTTGCCCACCTTACACGATGTTTTGAAACGCGTGCAGCGTTTGACTTTTGTATCTCAGACGACTCATGAACATTCTGACAATGTTGCTTTAGTTGTTCGATCTGGAGATTCTTTCCGTGGACGTAGCCGCGGCCGTGGTCGTGGTCGAGGCCGCTCTACTCCAGGTGCTGGTCGTGGTTTGTACTCCTCGGGCGCTGACTCCTCCACTGAACCATGTTTCTACAATTTTTGCAAGCGCACCAATCATACTGAAGATCGTTGTTGGATCAAGCACGGCAAACCTGCTTGGGCAAATCAGGTTTCTTCCGACCAGCCTGATACCCCTGCCTCTTCGTCTGCCCCGCCATCTATTGATTGGATCAGATCTGAAGTTGAGAAGTTACTCCAAGCTCACCTGGCCTCTTCTGCTGAGACCTCCACTACTGACACTGCTCTTTTGACACAATCTGCTCCTCTTATACAGTCTGGTAAACATAAATGGGTTATTGACTCGGGTGCCACCTCTCATATTACTGACAATCGACCTTTATTTTCTACCTTGCATAAAATTGTTGTCATTCCGCCTATCACCCTAACTGATGGTTCTCAAACATCTATTTCCGGAATAGGGAATATCTATATTGCTGGTCATTTTATGTTGAGCTCGGCACTCTTTGTTCCTAAATTTTCTATCAACTTGTTATTTGTGAGTAGAACTGTTAAGAGCTTACAATGCTCAATTACCTTTGACCCGGTGGTGTTATTTTTAGGATCTACGCACGAGGATGAAGATTGGTTCGAGCCATGAGGGACCAGATGGGCTCTACTATTTGGATGCACAGAAAATGACGGCTTACTTGACTACATCTGTGACCGGCATTCAATGGCATTATCGCTTGGGGCACCCTTCACCGGCAAAATTGAAGCTTTTATTACCTGATATTTCTGAGTCAGTTTTTCATTGTGAAACATGTCAGTTAGGGAAACAAACCCGGTCTACTTTTACTTAGAAAAACTGTATTGGCTCAAAAGCATCATTTGATATTGTGCATGTTGATATTTGGGGACCATGCTCTATTGCTAGTATATCTTGGATATCGATACTTTATGAGTTTTATTGACGACTTTTCTAGAACCACCCAGTTGTTTTTATTAAAAGACAAATCTAATATTCTTGACACTATTACCACTTTCTTTGCTGAGATACGTACCCAATTTGGTAAACCCATTAAATTCATCTACCTTACTGTCACTGGGACTGATATCACTTCTGTTGTTGGTCTCGTAAATGGATATTTGGATAAGCCCCATCAATGCCATTGGGATGATGTCTGTCATATTTTGAAGTATTTGAAAAGTTCTCATGGCAAGTCTATTGTATAAGAAACATGGCCATTGTAATCTTATTGGATACTCTGATTCTGATTGTGCTAGAAGCAAGATAGATCGGAAATCTACCTCTAGATACTGTACTTTTGTAGGTGGTAACTTGGTAACATGGTGAAGCAAGAAGCAAACTGTAGTTGCTCGCTCAAGTGCTAAAGCAGAATATCGAGCCATGGCTCACACCACCTGTGAACTTTTCTGGGTACGCAGTCTTCTGCGAGATTTTGGTATTTTTGTTGCTCCATCCATACATATGCACTGTGACAACAAGGCTGCTATCTTCATTGCCAGCAACCCCACCTTCCACGAACGCACCAAACACATTGAAGTTGATTGCCATTTTGTTCGGGGTTGTCTTGTCTGGTCAGATTTCTACACCTTATACACCAACTGCGGATCAAGTTGTTGATATTTTCACCAAAATTCTTCCGAAGACTAGATTCACTACGCTGATAGCCAAGCTGGGCATGATTGACATCTACGCTCCAGCTTGAGGGGGAGTATTAGTATATATATTTTCCTGGCTTTATTTTTAATATGTTATTGTGTTATGGGCCTTTGTCTATTAGCCCATTAGTCCTTTTCCTTATTCTAGAATATTCCTATTTCTAGATCTTTCTTACTCTCTCCTATATAAGAGAGTCTTTTGTACTTGTTTCACCAATCTAATGCAATCCATCTTTGTATTTTAGATGTCTAATGGTCAATATTCCGAAATTCAGCAACTTAGTACATCATTGGAAGTGAATCCGTGAAGTCCATTCTTAGACGAGGCTACTGCAACTGCAAAAATTGCTTACTGTTTATAAAAGTCCCCAATCATTTTGCCTTTCGATTCTTTTAGACTTCAAAATCCACACAACTTAAGTTATTGAAGTTTCTTTACATCATTTCATGTGAGTCCCATCATACATCTTAAAATCTTGAAACTAAATTCCACCTTTTCATGTTTCAATCACTCTTATTTAATCTACCGGACGCTCCTCTCCTTTTTAATCTTCATCTCTCATCATGTTTGGGTATTATACATGGAATATGAATGGAAATCAAATTGTCTTTTTCGTAACTTGTATCTGACATAAAAATGAAAAGGCCTCTTTTATGGGTATTCTACTTCAATGTTTCGATGTTGTAGTTATACAATTGCCAATTAGTTTGATTTTCTGAGTTTTATCGAAAATGAGGTTAGAATGTCTAGTTGTCTTATTTTGTGTTTCTTATGAATATATATATATATATAGAGAGAGAGAGAGAGAGAGAGTTTAAATTTAAAAAATACTTAAAAATTATTGTGTCCATTGTTGTGTCCATGTCCTATATTTTCCAAAATTGTCGTCTCGTGTCCATGTCCAAGACCACGTCTGTGTCTGTGTTTGTGCTTCCTAGACCAATAACAATATAAAATAAAGAACAAGACTAGGAACCATTAATAATACAACTTTTTGCCTTTGGGTTGAGTTTCCTACAAAAGAAGATAGATATTTTGCTACTACCATAACAAGAATGTAGTAGCCGAAGCTAGCAATCAAGAAAATGGTCTATGCTTGTGGCAACAAGAGCTCTCTCATATCTTATATATGGTTTATATTAATGCAGTTGGGAAAAGGAACCAATAAACGAGTAGCAGAAAAATGTCTATAAGCTTAGGATTGGGGTTAGAATGGCAGGTCTTGTTTTCTGGAAACTTGTGTTAAGTACACTGATTTCTAAATGGCATTGACTACTTTTATAGAGTATCTTTGCTAGTATAAATTAGGGCAACACAATACAAAGATGCACGCTAGCATTATGCACCTTCATCATATTGAAAAATCAAAAATCAGCCACCATTATCTTCATTTGAACCGGTTATAGCTAAGCCGCCATGCTCAAAAGTGGGTAAGAATACCCTACCACACCCAACCCCTCGACAACCATGTATTTTTGTTTTTGGTGGGTTGGAGGAGAGAGAAAATCAGGTTAGGGCTCTAGAAGCTGCATCATGGATGGCATCTTCAGCTTTGGGGACCTCAGTGTGGCAACATCAACAAGATCTGCATCTCATTGATGACAGCCACCCATGTCTTACAACAGCAGGAGGGCTGTAATGATCTCTACTACAATATTTATGCAATTACACTCCCGCTGCACTACTCCGTATTGATTGAGAAGCTCATCTATCACATTCCAGCTCTAATAATTACTAGTTACTAGGTGCGAATTTGTTATGTGCTATGTTTTTTTTCAAAGTTGGAAATAGGATTCTCTAATCAGGTGTCTGTAGTTTACTTGCACATAAGTGTTACACTAGGATGGGCATTCATAGATTTTGAAAATATTATGGCATATTGATTTAATGTCCTATATTGCTTTGCACTTGTCAATTCCCATGATTCTACTTATAAATGTGGTTAGCCACCAAGCGAACAGAAAATGGTTAATCGCAATTGTTATTCTTTATAAGAAGGTCTTAGAGAATAAAAGACGGCTACAAGTTGTATTAGATAGGAGAAACTCTGCTCTTATAAATAGGAGAACAGGGAAGCGTACAGGACATAAGACAACCCTAATGGGCCAAGACACTTAGGCCCATATTACAAACTAATAATGAAACACTAACTAAATAACTCTCAACACTCCCCCTCAAGCTGAAGTTGGGAGAATCCCAAATCAGCTTGCAAATAGAGAGTTGGACAAAGAAAACAAAGAAACAGAATAAAACGATAAACTAAGCCCATATAAGAATTTTCTCCCCCTCAATATTACATTAAACCACTCAAACATTCAGACACTCCCCCTCAAGTAGATTCTCCAAGCAAGCAGGTCACAGAAGCTTCTCGATCATCTGGAGCAGAAATAAGCAGCAACACGATCATCTGGAGCAAAAGATAAAATAGTTGATAGGCACCAGGTCTTCATCAAAGTCGTCGTCGTAGTAGCCAAAGAGTGATGGGTCACAGTGGCAGAGTAGCAGAGTCCAGAGAGTGCTGGATCACAGTAGTAGTAGTAGTCAACGTACAAATAAAGTACGGACGGGTCAACGTGCGAAACAGAGCACGGACGAGCCAGAGAGTGCTGGTACACAGAAGTAGAGAGTCGATGTACAAACAAGGCACAGACATGCCAGAGAGTGCTAGCGCACAGCAGCAAAAGTCGACGACGTAGGCAGATAGAAGACCAGTGTACAAAGTAGCAAGCAAATAAATAACTCCAGTATGCAATGTAGATGAAGCTCCATGTAAAGTCACAACAAAAGTCTTCATCATCTTCCCTCTTCATAAAATATTCATCACAGTAGTGGGCGTCAAAGTCCAAAGAGTGTTGGTTCACAGATTCCAGAGAGTGTTGGTCCACAGTAGAAAGTCAACGTGCAAAATAGAGCACGGAAAACAGATAGTGCAAAAGCACAAAGCAACGGGTAAAATGTGCTAATCATAGCACAAGTAGTATCAATGACGTCCAAATATGTAACTTCATGGCAGCGTTCGAGGTAGATGATGAATAATCAATAATAGCAGCAGAAAATTTCATATAACAGCAACACAATCAGGAACAAGCCACATAACAATAGACAGATCCACACAGAAGCAAAATGAACACCATATAGTAACAAAAGGATCCATATATCAGTAGTATAAGTGGCATGAAGATCCATGTAGCAGCATAACTGAATTCTTCTTCTTCTTTCTTCATCTATCCTCCGTTTCTCCCCCTCCCACCCCAACCATGGAGAAGATCAACGATTGGGGTGGACAAACACAAGTTCCATTGGATTTAGGAAATCAAACAAAAGAGTTGCAAGTGGTGTAAAACCTCACATAATCAAAATGTGGACCATGATGGTGTGCGGATTATCCGAGGCAGCCATCTTAGCAGCAATAGCATTCGAGCAGTAGCAGCGACAAATAAATGGTATTTGTAGCAGCAGCAAAAAAGAAAAACATAGCAACGCAATTGCAGCAGCAGTAGAGGGCTTAAAGGCCAAACTATTCCAAACCAATAACAGAAAAGAAGAGCACCTCAGCAAGGAAAACATCAAAACTTCAAAAAATGTGCAGCAGTACACGCTGCTACAGTATCAGCGGCAGCATAGAGGTTAGAAGATCAAACTCCAGCTCATTCCATAGAGATTTGATGGTTTGGCAGCTAAGGTAGGAGATGCTCAAGACATAGATGACCTAAATGGAGCAGGTCCTAAGGAGAGGCAACACCTTGGTAGGCCGTAATCGGGCCGGAGATCAAGAGCAGCGACACACATTACAGACGGCCAAAAAAAGATGCAATAACTTCTTCTCCAAGGCATGTGCAAGACTTCTCCCTATCCTAGAAGCCGCTAAGGTGTTGAGGAAGAGAAAGGGGGCACTGGAGGCTGGCAGAAACCATGGAGGAGAGGACTGGAAACTACGCCCGGAGCAGCAGAAAATGAAAGAAATGATATAGAGATGCATGGGGCAACAATCTCCAGTCAAGTAGAAATAATAGGAGGAGCGTCAACAGCAGAAAAAGGAGAGGAAGGAGCAGTAGATGCCATGGATTGATGAGTGGATAAGGCCTGCGGGCGGCCAAGAATGAAGAAGGGGCCGCCCGCCGGCTACTGCTCTCTCTTTTTTTCTTTTTACTTGACGGCTAGGGTTTCGGATCTCTGCTCTGATACCATCTTAGAGAATAAAAGACGGCTACAAGTTGTATTAGATAGGAGAAACCCTGCTTCTATAAATAGGAGAACAGGGAAGCGTACATGACATAAGACAACCCTAATGGGCCAAGACACTTAGGCCCATATTACAAACTAATAATAAGACACATACTAAATAACTCTCAACAGAAGGGATAGACGAAGGGAAGGACGCATTTTTTTGGCAAAATAGTTGAGAAATCAGTGAGGAGGAAAAAAAAGGGCAACCAAGACAACTAACGGTAAGAGGATTTTGTCAATTAATGTCTGATTAAATCTCCTGAAATCTTGTTTCTCGGTGCAGAAAAATTTACACATGACTTTGCAATTGCTAATAAAGTGTCTGTACCCATATTTTTCTAAAGGGCATTAACTCTATGAAGATATCTTGTTCGTCCCTTAAATATCAAGTATGAGTGTGGAAAGAAATGTGCAAATTCCTATCTGAGGAAACAAATGATAAGGCAGTAATCGTAAATCGCAAGCAGCAGTTGCATTGGAATAATATGTGCATCTCTTAGGTAGAAATGGTAAACATGCAGCCATTGCATTTTAGGATGATGGCGTACTTGAAACTGGTTGTATACAAGCAGCATGAACTGTTCTTAAACAGCTAAGGATGGCTATCACCTTTGAATCATTTTAAGGGGATTAAATACTTCTTTAAGTAGAATAGAGAAACTGACAGAGGTCAACATAGTAATCAATGTAAAGTTGCAATTTATGCAGCCCATACCATCAGAAGATGTTCTTACACAACTCCTCCATTCACCGCCTCTATAAGAATGTCTCCAGATAGCTGATAACTAAAAAAACAAATGATGAATTAATGCATAACATAAGGGCCGTCATTTGATTATACAAAATACTTTCCCCTGACTAAGAAGCAAGCAGCAGCATGAAAAGTATATGACAAGTCAGTCACATAATATTTTAGCATCATATTTTGAATCAATAGTCTATAACTACAAAAGCTTTGGTAATAGCTCTGATATAGCATAGATAAGTTTATTGGTTGGAACAGCTATTGTAAATGAAATAAATTTTAACTGGAAAGGGGGGAAAATGAATAGCTAGAGATTGCAGCTCTGTAATGCTTAACGGTAGATATATAAGGTCCATCCATCTTTAGAAACAAAATGGGAAAAAAAAGGAGGTTTCCAGTGTAACCTTTCAATGTCTTCAACCTGGGAAACACGGACTTCCCAAGGCTCATCTAGGAGTCCTGGACACATGTTTGACATGGATATGCTGGGAAGGCAGCCCAGATATGTCCAGTTCTGATTTCGCTTTATATGGGTTACACATTTTGAACACATCAGGACAGGGCCAGCACATACCATTAACCCATTCGGTGAAAATAACATTTGAAAAAGCGCTCCGGCCGCCCGCTTAAGCTACCCAGGCCCGCAACCTCTTTAAATTACCTATAGGTGGAAATTAAGTGGAACTAACTTAGACACCCGCTTTCCCAGCTTAACATGCCGCATAAAGTAAACCAGCAGTCAGGCCCTGGACATTTCTTCTAGATTTCTATCTCATACTTCTATTTATACTTTGTACATGCATACTACTGTTTAATATGTAATATTAACTATTGCTGCGATATGTTATACACTCAAATAATATAAAAAAAAGTATTGTAAGACTACTGTATAATATGTAATATCCACTGTAAAATATACTACTTTTTAATACTCTACAGTTAAGCACATTACTCGTGTACTACTGTACTAGTGTATCTTACTGTATTATCTACTGTTAACTATCTACAATTCGGCATTCATTCCTTATGTAATACTACTGTACATTACTGTATTACCTAATATTATGTAAGTAAATTGATTTTATTACTTAGTACTAATGTACTATCTACATCAGTAGTGTATTGTTCATATGCCTTATTGTATTTTCTACATTGGTATTGTAATATTACTGTCATAATATGTAATTTTACCGCATTGCCTACTGTTATAGTAGTGTATTACCTACTGTTCTATTACTATTACCTACTGGTATAAATAGTACTATTAAATTACTTGTATTGCCTAATGTTGTGTATAACTCTAAGCATATACATAGTATTACCCTCGAGAAATAAAATTTACACTATTTCAATGATTGTGATATGTTACATTTATTGAAGTTTAAAATCTATGTTGGTAATTATGTATAAAAATTATAGAACTATAAGAATCTGCTTAAGAAAAAGTGCATGCTTAAGCATCATCCGCCCGCCTCCCACTTCGTGCTTTCTGTTTATTGGTTAACTTAAAATAATGTAAAAACAGACCCCCTCCCCCGAGCCCCAACTCCATTGGCCTAACAAAACTTAGCAGCTTATGCCTCACGCTATTGCAGTTGGTATCGCCGTTGCCTTCTCCACTTGCCCATGCTGCCACATCTTCCTATAGCAGGAGCCGCTGGTAGTAGCCAAGCAATCATCTTTTTCCTTTCCCAAGTAATTTATCCCCCTCCTCTTAGACGTGCCTCCTCTCGTTTAATATGTCTTCTCCTCTTCCTCCTCACCCGTCTCCTAATTCACAGTAATCTCTTCTAATCCACCACCTCCTCCTCATCAACATCTCCTGTAATGTGCACTCCGTGAATGAATAGTATATTCCTACCATGTAACTGATATTGCATGTACATGTTCATTGTTAAAACCAGTAATCCTCCTCAAATACTATTGTCCACCGTATAACTGAATTCATTTCAAAAACAGAGCATGTCTAATTGAATCCTCTTACAATTCACTTTCCTATTGATTCAATATACCATAAATGGTATCATTCGTGAATATTTATCAAATTGTTCTTGGAAATTAATGTGCATCTTATTATACTTTATCCTTCTTCAGCATCTAAGCCTCGCTCCCCACCATGTTGGGTCGGCTACATGGATCCTTTTTTTCCAAGCAACTACGTTAAGGATCATATTTTGATCATTTTATTGAAAAAATCCGATCAAGATGTAAATATTCAAAATCTCTCCTTATAAGCTCTTCCTAACCCCAAGTATACATCTCTCCTTATAAGCTCTTCCTAATCCTAATATTTAGGCCTACCTCTTCTTTAAATTGTTCTCAACTCAATGGCATTGCTTCAAATAGGCATGTTTATCGGTATGTACTGCAGATGCCCATCTCATCTCAGGCAACCCTCACACAACTTATCCTCAATACTTGTCACTCCCACTTTGTTCTTGATATAGTTTCTCAAGTGATCTTTCCTCGTCATGCCACACATTCATCTCAGCATATACATTTTAGCTACATTCAGCTTGTTGAGGCCTTGTTTCTTCATCGTCTAACATTCACTCCCACACAGCATGATTGGTAGTACAGTTCTATAAAATTTACTTTTTAATCAGGGAGGGATCTTTCAGTCACATACTAATCCAGTTACACTCCTTTTTAACCATCACGTTATGATATTGTGACAAACATCACCTTAAACATCGGCATTTGTTAAATAATAGTGCCCAAGTAACAAAACATACCACAATTTGGTGTTATCTACTCTATCCAACTCGGTCCCACCATTCACAATTCTAGACTAGCTGAAATTGCAATCCATGTACTCTATTTTGCTTCAGCTTATATTAAATCCATTAGATTCCTACGCTTCTCCAAAGTTCAACTTTTTTTCTTTTGTTTTCTCCAAAGTTCAACTTTATCATTCAATCTATCTTTATATTCTTCAATCACCACAAATCAACAAAAAACATGCACCAAGGGATATCATCACAAACATGCTTTGTCAACTCGTTCATAGAAGGGATGTACATATATGGGCTCCATGTCGATCCTTGATGTACCTCAACTTCGATAGGAACACCTTTTGATATTCCCCCTGAGCAACAAACCTAGGAGGTTGCTCCATGTACACTTCTTCCTATAGATCACCATGTAGGAAGGCATTTTTGACATCAAGTTGAAATAACGCCCAATGAAAGGTGGTTGCCAGAGAAACAATAATCCTCACTGAATTAAGACGAGCCACATGTGAGAATGTTTCAAAGAAATCAACCCCGTATGTCTGAGTGTATCCTTTTGCCACCGATCTAGCTTTCAATCTTTCTACTGATCCATCTGGATTATGCTTGACAGTGAAGACCCACCTGCAGCCCACGACATTCTTATCTGAAGGCAAATCTGTAAGTTCCCATGTATCATTTTGTATAAGCGCAAACATTTCAGATTTCATGGCATGTAACTATCCATTGTCCTTCATTGCATCCATATGGTTCTTAGGAATAACCACAGAATCAATCGCAAAAGCGAAGGAACAAGCTTGCTTAGATAAATAGGATAGACATGAAACACTCGCAATCTGACGACGAATAGTACAAGAATGAATACCTTTACGAACAGCAATGGGAACATTGAGATCGGATAGATCATCAGGATTCTCTTGAACAGAGGAAGATAGGGAAGGCTCATGGACTGGAGTCGCTACTTCATCATGGTCTTGTCTTCCTCGTCTATGATACACCTATGAGTATTGCTGAATTAATGGAACATCTCCAGATGGTTCTTTTTTAATTGTTATATCCTCAAAAATAGCATGTAGCACTCTCTCACCTGATCTGTGGTGGTGGCACTCCCACACTTATTTGTGATGGTGGCACTCCCTCACTCTCACACAATTACTCCCCCTTACCGTGAACACTTGAGAAATACGGAGTGGACTCATGGAAGGTGACATCCCTAGACACAAACATATGATGAAGACTAGGGCAGCAACACTTGTAACCCTTACTAGTGCTGGAGTATCCAAGAAAGAGAGTCTTAATAAACCTGGGAGACAATTTGTCAGCTTTAGGATCAAAAAATTACGAACAAAGGAGGTACAACAAAACACCCTAAGGGGAAAAGGAAAGGTTGATCATTAGGGCGCAGAACATAGAAGGGAGTAAGTCCCTGAAGAACAGAATAGGGTTGCCTGTTAATAAGAAAACAAGCAGTAAGTAAAGCATCAGACCAAAATCTCTTAGGAACATTGAATTGGAACATAATCGTCCTGGCAATATCGAGAAGATGACGATTTTTCCTCTCAGCCACCCTGTTTTGTTGTGGAATGTGAGGAGAGGATGTACGATGTACCATTCCAACAGAACTATAAAAATCAGCCATAGCATGTTGAACATATTCTAAGCCCTTGTTTGGTTCGGGATATCATCTGGATTTCAGCTTGTCTTCTTATGCCACATCTGCGCCACATCAGCATGGTCCAGTCCGGGTTGGCAGATGTGTGTTTGGTTGAACATCCTGAAACGGCCCCCGTTTTGGGTTTCGTTGTCCTGATATCCAGATTAAGTCAATCCTGCTAGCAGCACGATTTTGGGAAGTCAGTCTGGATATCGCTCTGTCTTTTGTGTATTTTGTTTTATATGTCAGACTAAAAAACACAAGTTACGAGGCCAGTCCAATTTAATGATGGGATTGGTTTGCCAAACAGAAACAGGATTGACTCCAGTCCGGATAATCTCGATGACTGAACTAACCCGGTCTAATCCAGTCCGGATTTCGTAATCTCCATCTCGAACCAAACAGGGGCTAAGGCATTATCCGATTGAAGAATTTTAATATTGCAATCAAATTGAACATTTATTTCTTGATGAAAATTTTTAACAATGGACAACACAAACTCCCTATTCTTCAATAGACATATCCATGTCATACGAGAAAAATCATCCACAAAGATAATAAAATATCAAAAACCAATAATTGTTTTCCATTGCAAGACCCCAGACATCATTGTGGATTAAATCAAAGGGGGGAAGGGCCCTTTTATAGACACGACTAGGGTAAGACATCCTATGATGTTTCCCCAACTGACAGGGTTGACACTCTAATGAAGACACATGTGATAACATAGGCTATAACTTCCGCAAACTCTCCAAAGAAGGATGGCCATATATGTAGTGCCACGGTAAGCGAGAAACGCTCAAAAGAATATCAGGAGCTGGAGCAGCAAGTACTTGACGAGGCATACTTGCACCATGAAAGAGGTAGAGATCACTTTTCCTAGGCCCCCCACCAATCGTCCTCGTACTCTTGAGATCTTATAATACAAAACAAGGACCAAATCTCACTGTAAATTTCACAGTATCAATCAATCTTGCAACAGAAAGAGAATTAAATGGAAATGCAGGAACATAATGTATAGATCTAAAGTCAATATTAGGAGTCAGAGAAACAGATCCACTGACTAACACTCTCCACACTGATCCATCTGCTAATGTCACAGACTAGTGTGGAATATGTGAGTAAATGGAATGAAGCAGTGTCCTCATACCATTCATATGTTGCGAAGCTCCAGAGTCAACCACCCATGAAGGAGATGAATTGGAAGCCAGTAAGGAAGTAGCATGATTACCAGTAGTAGACGCCAAGTTGGCTAAAGAAGAAGAAAATCATGTACTCAAGTGTTGGGTAGCCAGACTGAATCTATCATATTCCTCCTTGGTAAGAGTGATGCCAGAACTTGAAGCAGGAGGCTCAGAGGATTTAGTTCTGCCATTAAAGTTGTCTTTCCCCACTGGTTGTGTAGAAGGTCTACCATGCTTCTTCCAACATTTCTCCATTGAATGTCCCATACGGCCACAGAAAGTGCACTTAGGTCGTGTGCCACCTCCTCGGTCTATACCTGTACGACCCCCTCTAACTGTAGCAGCTACAGATGCATAAGCTTCTTCAAGAGAAGGAACAACTGTAGAGTCAACTGGCTCGAATTTGGACTGCATAATTCATGAATAAGCTTCCTCCAAGCTGGGAAGTTCGTCATAAGCCAAGATAACATTGCGGGCTTAATTGAATGAAGAACTCAGACCGGATAAAAACCTTGTTGTGACTAAATCATTCCTGTCCTTGACCTATTAATGTACGATCACTGGATGATAAAAACTCAATTCTTGAGGAATAGCTTGGATCATCCCAAAGTACTCCTCCAAAGGCTTGTCTCCTAGTCATCCTGCAAACAAGAGGTCATATCATGAACTGACGAAGAGCGTTCTTTTCTTGAGAATAATGCTTCTTGATTGCATCCCATATTTCTTTAGTAGGGATGTAGAACATGAACCTAACAGCAATTCCAATATCCATGCTCCCCCACAACCATGTCTTTACCAGACTGTTATGAGCACTTACATTCTGCGTAGCCTTTGTCCGTAACTGCAGAAGGATCAGAATCAACATACTTCGCCTTGTCTCGGGATTCCAACACTGTATGAACAGCATTCATCCACAAAAGATAGTTCTTCCCATTCAACTTGATGGAGGACGTAGGTGACATCTCCTTGTAGACAACTAATGTCTAAGTGTCATCCATGATTCAAGTTGTGATATAGGAATGATATAGGCAATTGAGATACACGATGTTGACAATACGGAGGTGATGGAGAGATACACGTCACGAGGAAGACAGGAGTGACGGAGAGATACACCGTCACTTCAAAAACAATTGAGATGTGTTTCTGACACATCCACAGCCCCCAACTGAGAGTTTCCTAATCACACATGGAGAAGATGTGATTAGGAAATCATCTACGTAGACGCGGACCCTTCAACGTAAGAATTTAGATCTCCGTAGTGACTAGCCGGAAAAGCCCGTAACCCCGGCGGCAGCTACTATGCTAGAGTCAGCGGCGGTTGTTGCCCTGCTAGTCGGCTGCTACTACCCTGCTAGCCGACGGCGGCTGCTGCAATGCTAGCCTAGCCGCCTAGGCTGGCGGCGATGACCGTTGCGCTATCTTGAGCAAGCGATAGCGGCAGCCCTGCTGGTCTGGGCCGGCAGCGGTAGCTGCTAGCTGGAGTCAACAGCTGTTGTTGGCCCTTTCCCTAGCCGACGGCGGAAGAGAGAGAAGAGGAAGAAAGAGGAAGCGGAAGACGGGACGGATCCCTAGGAGTAAACGCTCTGATACCATGAGCGTTGATTGTAGGTGCCGCAATGCAGTGTTGGAGAGGAGCAATAGACCCTCTCCTTTTATTAAGAATAGAAACGGGAAAATTACATAGGGATCCAGCAGGATAAAATAAATTACATAATGAAATAAAAAGAATCATAAAACAACTATATTAACAAGATATTTGTCCATCCCATGTCAAGCTCCAGATATCTGATATGTTAGAGATCGGTGTTTACCCCTTCAACGAAAACATAAATTCATAGTTTTTCTAAGCATGCTTTGACTAAGCCAATGCATACAGTGTGAAGTTGAATCCCAATACGGTCATTACTCAAACCCATCCAATATCGCCAACTACTGCAACTGATGTTGTATAAATAGGAACAAATAAATCACTATATTACACAGGCATCACCAGGATTGTCAGCTTAAGCCTCCCAATAGAAACACTGCAGCAGTAATAAACTGAGACACCTATTACCCAATATAGTGGATAAAGACGCCCCAGCTAGCATTCTAATCGATGGCTAGTCTGGGTGCACACGAAATGAAACTGCAAAGTCTAACCACCCATGTTTTCTAAATCAGTTGTTTGGGTGAGTGTGCTTGAAGAAGCAACATGATGTAGTTAGTTTTCCACTATTGTAAAGATTATATAGAGACTGGTTTGGAAAAGGTAGAAGAACTATCACGTTTTCAGACAGTTCATTTACAGGATCTTTTGGAGATGACAGAAGCAAACTCTTCACAATGAAACAGGAGCTTAGCTGAAGTATCAAGTAACAGCAAGTGCAGATACAAAGACCAACATCTGGTATCGAAACCCTTCCAGCTGCAAGATCTGTTGGACAGTTATCATGTCACTGAGCATTCAGACAAACTTCATTTGCAGATGGCCATGACCACGCTAAAGTCCAAACTCTGCTCACCGCCACTCAGGGTACACTGTACTTGACTCTCTCAATGTCATTTATAGCAGCAGCCTTATATATAGCAATGTGAAATCAGTGCTAAGTACCGGTTACTCAATTGAGTAACTGTGGCCCAGGCCAGTATTGCGGCATTGATGTCTGAAGGTTCCATCCGCTAGAACTCTATACATTGGTTGCCTAACTTTGACTGGAGAGTGGAGTAGAGAAGCAGAGTGGTTACTATAACCTAGTCACCCAAATTGAACCAATGAAACGGGGACGCCAAGCTAGCAGATACAGTAAAGAACAGGAAACGGCAAACCAGATCGAGAAGGCAACAGTAGAGCAGCAGCAGCATCACTCACCGTGTGGTCCGACGAGTTGTCGGCGTCCATGTCCTTCCTGAGCCGCTTGTACAGCTGCGGGCTCCTGTACACGGACCCTGGAGGTGGCCTAACGTTGTTGATGATCCGCGGGACAGCGTCGAGAGGGTCAACGGTGCCCATGTATAGCAGCATGCCGGAGATGTACACGAGCGGGGCGAAGAGGAAGATGGCCTGGCGGCGCAGCAGCAATGAAAGGATTGCCCATGCGATCCGCTGAGGAAGGGCCCGGAGCGGCGCGGCACCGATGATGCCTCCAGAGCCACCGCTGAGCTGCCGCCCGACAGTGACGGGCTTGGCGACCGAGGCGGCGGCGGTGGTGGGGGTTGTGACGGCGGAGCTGGCGGGGCGGCGGTGCCTCGGGGAGCGAAGCGGGGACGAGGGCGGCGACGGGGTGGCGCTCCCGGCCGCGCCCCCGCGGTCACCGGAGATCGCGCGGGCGTAGGGCACGTGCATCTGCCGGGATCGCGGCGGCGCCGGGGTGGTGGTGGGGGATTTTTCAGGTGGGAAACCGAGGGCAGGTGGCGGGATGTGTGTGTATAAGATAATAATGTATTATCAGTAGGTCGGTGTTTTTTGGGGGGAGAGAGAAGGGGAAGGATTGTGTGGCGGAGGTGGCAAATTTGGGGTGGCGGCGTCGAGGGGGCGATGCGGCGCGGGACGGCACCGTGGGCGTGGGAGGAATGGGGACCGCGGCGGGGAGCAATAGTTGGGGGTGAAGCGGGGTGCCGCCAGCCAGCGGAGCAGTACCTACGTTGGAACTGGCTTTGGCTGCTGGAGCTGAGGGGGTCCAGCGGTGGCGCTGGGCCCACCGAGTGCCACCCGAGTGGCTCGTGGGGTCATGTGGGCGGGAAGCGTGCTTGCTTCCTTCCGTGCTGGCTTTGCCTTCTTTGCTTTCTCTACACTCGTCGCCAGAGCCTCAGCGTCTGTTTGGAAACGGCCTGGCCCGGGTTTGGGCGGGTTTGGGCGCTATCGCGTAGCGACACGTAGGCCCAAACCAGTCCGGCTCGGGCTGTGTTTCACCCCGTTTTGGGTTTGGTCAGTCCCATTTTCGAGCTTGACGCAGTACAGCTAGAGGCGGATTTGGAATCTCAAACCCGGTTTGAGATTACCCCGACTCGCGTCTCGCGTCTCTCGCTTCGTCCCTCGCGACGTCTTCCCTCCCTCTTCCTGCCGAAGCAGCCGTCTTCCTGGCAAAGCAGCCCGTGAAGTAAATGCGAGGCATCTGCTCCCGACGCAGCTACCTTCGGCGTAGCTGCTTCCTGCCACCTGCCACCGCCGAGCTAGGGCGGTCAAAAGCATGGTCTGCCATGCCTGGTCAAGTCGTCTACAGAGGAGGAAGGAGTAGGCGGCACAGAAGAGGAACCCGAAACCCTAGTCAGTGTTGTGGCTTTAAATTGGCGGTGTGGTGCTGCGAGGTGATGGACTTCTACACAAGCTTGTTCGTCCAAGTGTTGCGAGGTGCTGGACTTCCGCAGAAGATCGTTGCTGCTTGCTCGTGGTCTGCCGGCGCTGCCCAGGTCGACGCTTGTGCCCAGCTTCCGCCGCTTCCGTCGTCACTCCAAGGAGAGATTCTGCTCAGGTTGGTCTCTGTCTAGGGTAGAGGGTTATTTCGGTTTTAGGGCACAATGTTGAATAGGGTTATTTCAGTTTTAGGGCACAATGTGGAATAGGGCAATGTCGAATTAAGTAGTAAAACATTTGTGAAATGATGTTCTTTATGGAAACATGTACGATTTTAGGGCACAGAACATATTTGTTATTGGTTTGATACTTTTTCCTTTCCCGTTGTTTACTCTGCACAGAACATATTTGTTATTGGTTTGATGCTCTGGACGAGCATGGTCTCTGAACTGATGTGGTATGTAGCATGGTCTCTGTCGACCTGCTTTTCAGTAACATTTCAAAGTATCAAGGTGATGATGATAGACTACTTTAGAGTACCTCGTAATTACACTAATTTTTGGGACAAAATGGTATCTTCGACTTCCATTGTCAAAAAGGCTGCAAGGAGCCAGCTTGAATGAATTGAAAAAACGTGAGCCTCAAAGCTACTGTGGTGATGATGATAGAAAATACCTTAGGACCTGTATGAATGAACTCAAAAATTATTCCAGTCCAGAATCTCGATTTCAATCATGCACATATCAGCTATACTTGCTATACTGCTTAATAATTCTTCCCATGTTTAATTTTCTGGGATTATAGAAGTATGCTGCCAAATATGCCCTTAGCTCCTTATAGTGCATTTTTAGCTTCTCTGTATATAACCTTCTATATATCAGGACACATGCTCCTGATTAGCTAATTAGTGATCTGTTTGCACTGTATGAGCAGAAAATTGAATCCCTAGTGTGTTTCTATTTTGTTTCCAATGGTAAGAGAAGAAAATTTACTATATAATGTGTATGATTGTATTTCTAGTATTTGTTAAAATTTAAATAGATTAAATATAATATACTAAAAATAGGAATCTATAAGATGTATGTCATAAACATTATATAGTTATATGCAAACATCACTTTGTTACTTAAATAGCCACATATTAGATTATTATTTCAAAATTATAATAAAGGTAACTCAAACCACCAAATATAGGGCACTTTTGATCATTGGATGATGAGTTCCATGCATGGAGGTTTACTATTCAACTCCCCTGGTCTTGTTAGTGGTGGGTATAAATGTGACCCTTACTCGATTATTGAGCTTCTTCTAGTTTGGATAGGTAGTATGGGCAAGATTGGACTAAAAATTCTTAGATCAACCAGAGATTTTAATCAGTGTCTGAATTGTTAGTAAACATGCTTTTAACATACTGTGTACATCTTAACTATGATTATATTTTGTATACAACTGTATCTTATTCAAAACATGTTTCTTTTTGTTCAAACTCAGGCTAATACCATTATAAAAATTGACTTACTTTTTAATATGCAAGTAGTTTCTTACTTTGGACCGAATTTGGCAACACTTTTTTGTTCACCTACAACTTGTCAGCAACATGTTCGGTTAGGAAAACACTCAACCACTAGAATTAGTGTAGTTTTAAGCTTGGTTTGTACACCCACCTAGTGATTACTATCATCACTCACTAAATTGGGATCTCCTTGAATCATGATAGTGTATAATGTGATATAGTTTGCCTGTGTAGAGATTGATACTATTCCAACTATCAAAAGTAACATTTTTGGTTTTTCTTTTCCTTCTATATATGGTTGTATCATTGTAGGTCCATCTTGTTTCACATATCTAATTACACAAGAGTAAAGACATGCTCACCTCGGCGGCACAGCGACCCATGGGGAGCCGATCTCCGAGAAACTGCCGCCCTGACCTAGAGAGGCCCCTCGATGGTAGCCTTGTGATCAGCTGCACCTGAGGAGACGCCAGCAGCCGTCACGAGCTCGTCGGAGCATCTCCCTCACAGCGGCGCCCTGTAGATCGAAGTCCCGCTTGGGACTGATCGCGTGGACCAGGGAAAGGAAGAGAGCCAACCGGGTCTTGAACCCAAATCCAAGACCGGGTCCAGCCGTGTGAACCGCTAGAGAACTAGGCCCAGACCAAGTGAACCGGCCGCAGCAAGCAAAGGAGTTGTGCCAGACCTAGTGGCCACGTGGCGAGCTCCCATTCGCTGATTAAGGTAAAATCTTCAGTAAATCTGCAAATCTTCAATAAATCATAGAAAATAGCCTACTGATCAGAAAAATGTAAATAAGGTATCAAAATTCTCAGAAAAAATATGTAGAACAATATGAAAGCTTAATATCAGACTTTTTATGCTTTAATATTAGCAATATCATATAAGACATGTAATACTTGTTTAATGGAAAATAAATATCAAAGGATGATATAAAATCATGGAAAAATATCAGTAAGTCCACAATTATGTATGGAATGCATATGATGTCAGATATCGTCATGTTGATGCACAAAATTATGTAATTTGATTAATATGGCTAATTAGGGCTAATAACCCTAATAAAATACAATAAATACATACGTAATCTATAAATGATGAAATTTACAGAGAAAGCTCATATCAGTATTTTGAACCTCGGATTTAATTATGAGATCATCTTGATGAACAGATGCTATGTTATATGAAGATGAATCTTAATGCATGTTATAAAACCCTAATCTAGGTTAATGATGTAACCTAGGGTTAATATGTGCACAAAAAGGATGATTGTGGAACAATTGCTCACCATGAAACATAAAATATAATTTCACCTTTCACTTTAAACCCTAGAAACTTAGTAAGTTGTTATATAGAAATAAGTTCTGACTTAGCCTTTAGGTTAGAACCTAGATGTTCGAGAACTAGGTTTTGACAAGTGTGTGAGACCCTTTCCATATAGAGCTCATATGTATGGGGTAGCTACACTAGTCCACATCTCGTTCTCACCATTTCACTAGGTGACATAGCACTAGACTATCTACTGTGTGTGGGATACTCGATTTTTCTGATTTGGTTTTGTTTTCCAATCGGCTTGAGCCTCGACAATTTTCTCTGACGTCTTCTTTCTCGGAGAACAACTATATAATATTTTATTATATATATGTAAATATAAAAATGTGTCCCTCACACTGTAGAGTAGTTAGTGTTCATGCAACCTAAGTGAAAGGGAGTGACATCAGTCTAGAAGAGAGAGTAGTCTAGATTAGATGTCTAGAGCCTTATCAAGATATGTGATACATAGATTAGATGATAGAATGATAGTTGAAATAAGCATGTGAAATCTTATCTAAGTTTGATCTCTGATGCTATAAGTTTCCTTATAAAGGTTTAAGTTGTATACTTGTTGAATCCAATTTAGTAGAATTTATGCAGAATCTTGATGATGAAAGTACATTCCCTTTTCCTACTTAAGATAAGCTAAGTTAAGATAGAGATGAGTGTGCATGAGCCTCAAGCTCTTATACACGGAGGATGTCTAGTGGTAGGATGAGATATGTGGTGAACTCTAGAGAGAGTAAGACCCACAGGGAGAAGGTCATAGGACCTAGCCTCCAATATATGAGATATGTGTTAAAAAATGTCCTACACTAGATTACTCTCGAGTGTTGAGTTGAGTCCTTATGCATGATTCAAATCTATATGTGAGAAATGGGTAAAATAAAAGGATGGGTAGATGACCCATATGACAAAGTCAATCCTTTGGCTGAGTTAGGTCCTAGCTGGAGTGACATATTTTGTGAATCTCATCATTAGTTGCAAGTGAGGTAATATATGAACTCTAGTTATGAGAGTATGATGCTTTGTGCAAAAGATACTCAAAATACATGTTCTCCCTTCTTCTTCTCTTTCTTAATAGATGATTATAGAAACCTCACTTGAGCTATATAGATGATTTATATATGAGGAGTCACTCGCATAAGCTTGACCTATTCTATTTTTCCCCCCCTATATCATACGTGTAGCACCCAAGATTGAAATCATGATAAGTTTGACTTTAAAATATTCTCTTCCCCTTCATATGAAAGATATGATGTTGAGATCATAAGATAAACTTAGTATCTTCTCTTTTCCCTTCACATAATACATGCAAGACATAAAAAGTTGAACTCATCAACTTGATATAAGGATATTTTTGGATCATAGGATATATGATCAGAAATATAGTTCCTAACTTTGATCCTCCTCAATGTATGCTTCTAAGTTGAGTATGAATATCACACCATAGGGTGAAACCCTAATGGTCAAGCATGATACGTAAGGCCTTCTTATGTAGAAAAATCCTAATATCAAGGATGAAGATAAATCTCCTCTAATGTTGAAATCATTGCAAAATGTTGATCATAAAACATACTAGTGATGTTAGATTTGAAAAATCTGAATATCATGGCACATAAACAAATTCCTCCTAAACATTAAAAGTATGAATAAAACATGTACCCTTAGGGGTGATGTAATCCTAAGATATCATAATGTCATGTTATAGCTAAGACTTTAAATGATTCTTCCACATATATATAAGGTGGGGTGGACACACCCAAGAATCTCTAGACCCTAAGCTGACAACTTAGAGTGCATATAACTATGGTGGTCTTAGAACCTAAGCAATGATGATGTATATGAAGTTGAACTCCTAAATAGCCTCTTAAGGATGTGATTAGTTGAATTTTGAGGACGAAATTCCAAATAAGGTGGGGTGAATGTGATAACCTAGATTTTTGAGTTTTAATAACTAATACAATAATTGAGAGACAAGCATTCTATGTAAGATGTCAAATACCAAATTGAGGAATTGGTTATACAATCATGGATTCCTTCACCCAAATTAGGTGATTGGAAATATGATGGAGGACTATGATGCCTAATTGAATTCAATTGTGAATGAATACCCTTTCTGATTAATTAAGTCCTCATGAGACCAATCATACATTTAGTGATCCAGTGAGTAGTGAACTAAATTCTTTTGAGGAATCATATACATATGAACCAATGCTGAAGTTCTGGAGCCAACTTTGATTCAATGGCCTATCATTTTTCACATAATGTAATACCCTAAGTGTCACATGAAGGTGACTTTAGGTTTTAATGTGATTAGTCAATAACCATGCATAACCTTCGATTTCATCCCCAAACTTATGCCACAGTTACATTATGACATTATAAAGGTACGCCTAAAATTTCATTGCAATTGGATCAACCAATTAGGAATTATGGACAATTGAAAATAATACACCTAATATCAACCTAGATCTAAGTTTCTAATTTGGTGTGACATTTGAATGTCACGTTGCCTTGATAACAAGGTTGGGAGCGGACACTTATGTGGCTCACACCCCAGCCGTCCGATCTGACTGATCGCGGATCAAAGGGAATCAACGGCTGAGACTATGTCTTCTACCTCCCACAAAGAGCGGGGAGAAGAAAGGGAACCTGACCCTCGTCCAGGCGCCACCTCACCCCTTATCTCAACCTTTCGCCTGACGAGCTGACTTCGTCTCACGATTTCGTGGCCAACTACCCCAACAACGACTGAGTTTCATGCGCTGTTGTGCCCTCCTAACCTCCGACCTTCCTGATCTTCTCACTCCGGTGGTGGATTTTTAGGGCTTCACTGCCCATAGCTTCAAGAGCCTACAAAAGGCCTCCAACAACTTTTCCCGACCTCCTTTAGACTTTCAGGAAGCTCAATTCGAGGCACCTGACCTCTGAGAACCACCACTATATCCACCTTCCCTCCGCCGTGGCATAGCACCTGCCCCGGGCCGCCCCGTCCTCCACATTTCCATATCAACCCCTCCTCAAGAGGTGCAAGGCCATGCCGAACCTTACCGACCCTTCCTCGAATTCCCAACATCTCCACTCACTCCCCTCGCTGCTTTCCCCTCCGGGGCCGGTGACCTTCCCCGCTCGCCTCGGCGGCACAGCAACCCATGGGGAGCCGAGCTCCGAGAAACTGCCGCCCTGACCCAGAGAGGCCCCTTGATGGTAGCCTTGTGATCAGTTGCACCTGAGGAGACACCAGCAGCCGTCACGAGCTCGCCGGAGCATCTCCCTCACGGCGGCGCCCTGTAGATCGAAGTCCCGCTTGGGACTGATCGCGTGGACCAGGGAAAGGAAGAGAGCCAATCGGGTCTTGAACCCAAATCCTAGACCGGGTCCAGCCGCGTGAATCGCTAGAGAACCAGGCCCAGACCAAGTGAACCGGCCGCAGCAAGCAAAGGAGTTGCGCCAGACCTAGTGGCCACGTGGCGAGCTCCCATTGGCTGATTAAGGTAAAATCTTCAGTAAATCTGCAAATCTTCAATAAATCATAGAAAATAGCCTACTGATCAGAAAATTGTAAATAAGGTATCAAAATTCTCAGAAAAATATGTAGAACAATATGAAAGCTTAATATTAGACTTTTTATGCTTTAATATTAGAAATATCATATAAGACATGTAATACTTGTTTAATGGAAAATAAATATCAAAGGATGATATAAAATCATGGAAAAATATCAGTAAGTCCACAATTATGTATAGAATGCATATGATGTCAGATATCGTCATGTTGATGCACAAAATTCTGTAATTTGATTAATATGGCTAATTAGGGCTAATAACCCTAATAAAATACAATAAATACATACGTGCTCTATAAATGATGAAATTTACAGAGAAAGCTCATATCAGTATTTTGAACCTCAGATTTAATTATGAGATCATCTTGATGAACAGAATCTATGTTATATGAAGATGAATCTTAATGCATGTTATAAAACCCTAATCTAGGTTAATGATGTAACCTAGGGTTAATATGTGCACAAAAAGGATTTGGAACCTAATGTTTAGAAGATGAACTTTGATAATGAGATGTAATCTGGAAAATGACATCAGTATGACAAATCTAAGATAAGAAGACAAGTAATAATGTATATAACATAATGAGATAAGCAAACCCTAATGAACACAACTAGGGTTAAGATGATGAGAATCTAATGCTAGTATATGATTTTATCATTAATCGGGTGCTGACCAGTTTGTCTAGATGATCGAAGATATTTATGAATCTCCGAACTCAGGTACGTGGGCTTTATTAAGTATAAGACTAGTTTTCTGGTTGCCTATGATATGCAATATCTTGAATGCTCGTATTTGGATATGATTGCTTGGTTAAACTATTATGGGTTATACTTCGCCAAATCTAATATAACATAAATGAGTATGATGGGTTGTAGCTACTAGAGCACATAGCCTAGTGTGGATGTATGTTGCCTAACATGGATGTATGATTCCTTGGCCCATGTTAGATGTATGATGATACTATATTGCCCACACTAGATGTAAGTCAAGTGCAAGTATGTGTAGTACAACCGCATCAAAGTGAAAGCAAGAAAAGGAATGTTTACTTGATTATCACTTTAAATAATGTTTTCTTTTACTCTTTCTTTCTCAAATTATTTCAATTATGCAAACATATTAGTATGTATCTTTCTACCCACGTACACAACACCTTGTGTGTTGATTCGTTGTTTCACGTATGTTTTAGGTTCAGCGTGGGATAAAAGAAAGGAAGTGAGCAGTTGTCCAGGTTGTACCTATTGTGTTAAGATCCTGTTAGCATACATGTTCATAGACTTGTAAATCTTCTTTTAATATGTAAATGTAATTCATGTTGTAATAATATACATGTTATTGTCGAGAAATGTTATGGTTGTATGTTCATGTATGCATATTATGCTTCCGCATCGCTTTCTGATATGATTGGATGATGTTTTCAGATTCTGACATCTCATTCCCAATAGGGTTTGGAGAAGCCAAAATCCTGGGACGTCACAATGCCTTATTTTTGTTACCTTCATTTGTTGTGAAGTGGACCATGTTCCAGACTTTGATGGCCCCACTCTGATGACCCATCACAAACCAATTAGTGTCTTGCCAATCAGAAAATGTTGCACTTGTGACGGATATAATTAAGTCAAATGGGAGTTGTGAGGTACTAACAAAAGCCAGACAATCTCCATTGATGCTCCAAATAGCAAGAAGGATACCAGCAGCAGTTACAATCTCTCCGGTCATATCATTAACATGAACAGCTGACACTAGAGCAGGAAAACATGGCAGTTGCTTCACAAATACCAAGCCACACAAATTTCATAAAATCACAGTACAGTCTTCAGAACCAGTAACAATTTGAGAATACGGTTGGCTTACATAAAGACAGGTAACCTTGTCAGTATGGGCACACAAAGCACGCTCCAATTGAAGCCGACGAGGAGACTAGATTGCATCCTTACAAATTCTCCATACAAACACAACACCATCATCACCACCTGTTACTAGAATATTGCCGTCATGGCTTAAACCTGCAAATTGAATATGGCTGGAACCATGGAGGCTTTCATGAGTAGAAAGGAGTTTATCCTGATCATAGGTTAAAAATCTTAAGCTACGATCAGGGAAACCCCAGGCGATATACTTATTATATGTTGGCGGCTTTAAAAGTTGCATGTTCCAACAATTAAAATCTTATCATAAAAGTTGACTATCTAAGAGATTCACGATGACCTCCGAACTTCACGAGGAGCTAAATGCATACAATGAAGAAAAGGATGACGTGGGGCTTTCCTATCTGTACGATGCTTTACATAAGCTTTGAGGAATAACTAGTTAGGTGTCTATCCAAAGTGATTTATCTGTGCTAGAATCGACGCTTTCATGGTTGGGTCAGATACAAAATCTATGTCCACGCTACCTTCATAAGTATAATGGTAGAAAACATTGACAGCATCTTCAGCGGCCTGTGAAACAACATAAGTCAAAACATTAATTGGTGGACTAGAGTAAGATCCAAGCATTCCATTCTAAAATATAAATGGCAATAGAAATTGTCTGCTTTGCCGCAAGGTATACCCTCAAAATGGGATTCGAGTCCGTTTCAGCCTCTAAAATAGTAGTTTTGTATTTTAACAATTTCCATTTCTTTGGTTTTAATTCTATTAGGAAAGTAATTGCATTAGGGTTAGGATCAGGTTACTTGTATAAATACATCCTCAATTGTAGCCCTCAAGGCATCTCTTATCGTTTAATCAAATTCGAGAGCTTCTCTCTTTTCTGGTGGATTCCAGTTCTCCCTGGTGGATTCTGAGTTTATCAACTAAGTTTGTCGCTTCCAAACTAGGTTATTCTTTTAGGGTTCTAGCACTAGCTAAACACCGTTCTTCTGACTGCGTCAAGTTCACATCCAAACAAATAGTGTAAAAGGTCATGGATCAAAATGCTCACAAAGTAACTACTGCATATATCCACGTGCACTTAGTGAAATTATATTAGTGCCATAATGGATGCCACTAAAAAGGACCCAAATGCAATCGAGTCTAGATCTGTCATTTGCAAAACGTATTACAAAGTTCCCGCAAGTAATGTGTGACTTCTTGCACACATATGCATGATGTCCTAAGAAGAACTCAGACTGCAAAACAACCAGATAGGAGAGACTGTTATTCAGTTATAGGATAAGCCCTTCATTAAATTTCCAATGTATTACAAACCAGGTGTACAACCTAACTCTGAATTTACATTCTATACCGCTAAAACCCAATCAATATAAATATGAAGGAATAAATTTCTTTAAGGAAATAAAACAAGCCCATATGAAGCAAGGGGCACCCACATATCTAATACCAATAAGGCGAAATGTGGGTAGAGTCAGTAATTACAAAATAAGCTCCCTTGAAACCGGTTCATTTATGTGTCCTACTCATTGTATATCTGATCTAACATCCATACTACAACCCAAAAACTGTGCACTCATCAGATAACATAAGCACCACTTTACCAGATATCTAATACAGACACCTCCTACTTGCTATTTACACCATAATTCCAGATATTGGAGTTACCATGATGAACAAGAATCTTCCTGTCCAAAAGAATACATTATCCCAAAATTTAGCACCATTCACAGTCATAGCCAGAAACAGCCAAAATATTTGTAGTCGAATTGTTGCATTAATCTGAAGTATGTGGACCTCAAAAGCCACCATAAAATAGTGATATAGACTGTCACTGCCTGTTTCTCATGACAATCTTGGCGGATCACTACGAATAACAAATCAAAACTAACTATTGAAGTAGCAAAAGGAGTGAATTGCGAGATATGTCGGTCAACTACCCCTGGTTCGTTGAAACTTTTACATTCTCATCAGGAAGCATCCAGGAAAATAGATGTCCTACCGAATCACCACTTAACATCTTCTTAAGGTCAGTTGTAAGATGAAGTGTAGTAATAGTGTGTTTTTGTGAGTTCAGAACCTTTCTAAGTATCAACCGATACTCAGGCTGGTTGTTGCTGCTAACATTTCCTGCAGTCCAAGTGGATGATGCCTAACTTTTGTTACCTTCATCTGTTGTGAAGTGGACCATGTTCCAGACTTTGATGGGCCCACTCTGATGACCCGTCACAAACCAATTAGTGTCTTGCCAATCAGAAAATGTTGCACTTGTGACAGATAGAATTAAGTCGGATGGGAGTTGTGAGGTACTAACAAAAGCCAGACAATCTCCATTGATGCTCCAAATAGCAAGAAGGATTCCAGTAGCATTTACAATCTCTCCAGTCAGATCATTAACATGAACAGGTGACACTGGTGTAGGAAAACGTGGCAGTTGCTTCACAAATACCAAGCCACACAAATTTCATAAAATCACAGTACAATATTCAGAACCAGTAACAATTAGAGAATATGGTTGGCTTACATAAAGAAAGGTAATCTTGTCAGTATGGGCACACAAAGCACGCTCCAATTGAATCCGATGAGGAGACTGCATTGCATCCTTACTAATTCTTCATACAGACACAACACCATCATCACCACATGTTACTAGAATATTGTCATCATGGCTTAAACCTATAGATTGAATCTGGCTGGAACCATGAATGCTTTCATGAGTAGAAAGGAGTTTGCCCTGATCATAGGTTAAAAATCTTAAGCTACGATCAGGGAAACCCCAAGCAATATACTTATTATATGTTGGCGGCGTTAACAAGTTGCATGTTTCAACAATTAAAATCTTATCATAAAAGTTGACTATCTGAGATATTGACGATGACCTTCGAACTTCACGAGGAGCTTAATGCATACAATGAAGAAGAGGATGACGTGGGGCTTTCCTATCTGTACGACGCTTTACATGGGCTTTGAGGAATAACTTCTTAGGTGTCTGTCCAAAGTGATTTATCTGTGCTAGAATCGACACTTTCATGGCTAGGTCAGATACAGAATCTATGTCCACGCTACCTTCATAAGTATAATGGTAGAAAACATTCATAGCATCTTCTGCATCCTGTGAAACAATAGAAGTAAAAACATTAATTTGTGGACTAGAGTAAGATCCAAGCATTCCATTCAAAAATATAAATGGCAATACAAATTGACTACCTCGCTGCGAGGTATACCCTCAAAATGGAATTTGAGTTCGTTTCAGCCTCGAAAATAGTAGTTTTGTATTTTAACAATTTCCTTTTATTTTGTTTTAATTTTATTAGGAAAGTAATTGCATTAGGGTTAGGATCAGGTTACTTGTATAAATACACCCTCAATTGTAGCCGTCAAGGCATCTCTTATCGTTTAATCAAATTCGAGAGTTTCTCTCTTTTCTGGTGGATTCCAATTCTCCCTGGTGGATTTCGGGTTTATCAACTAAGTTTTATCGCTTGCAAACTTGGTTATTCTTTTAGGGTTCTAGCGCTTGCTAAACCCCATTCTTCATACTGCGTCAAGTTCACATCCAAACAAACAGTGTAAAAGGTCATGGATCGAAACGCTCACAAAGTAACTACTGCATAGATCCACGTGCACTTAGTGAAATTATATTAGTGCCATAATGGCTGCCACTAAAAAGGACCCAAATGCAATTGAGTCTAGATCTGTCACTTGCAAAACGTATTACAAAGATCTCGCAAGTAATGTGTGACTTCTTGCACACATATGCATGATGTCCTAAGAAGAATACAAACTGCAAAACCACCAGATAGGAGAGATTGTTGTTCAGGTATAGGATAAGCCCTTCATTTAATTTCCAATGTATTACAAACCAGGTGTGCAACCTAACTCTGAATTTACATTTTGTACCGTTAAAACCCAATCAATATAAATATGAAGGAATAAATTGCTTTACAAGGAAATAAAACAAGCCCATATGAAGCAAGGGGCACCCACATATCTAATACCAACAAGGCAAAATGTGGGTAGAGTCAGTAATTACAAAATAACCTCCCTTGAAATCGGTTCATTTATGTGTCTATCTGATCTAACATCCATACACAGCCCAAAAACTATGCACTCGTTAGATAACATAAGCACCTCTTTACCAGATATCTAATACAGACACCTCCTACTTGCTATTTACACCATAATTCCAGATACTGGAGTTACCATGATGAACAAGAATCTTCCTGTCCAAAACAATACATTATCCCAAAATTTAGCACCATTTGGAGTCATAGCCAGAAACAGCCAAAATATTTGCAGTCGAATTGCTGCATTAATTTGAAGTATGTGGACCTCAAAAGCCACCATAAAACAGTGATATAGATTGTCACTGCCTGTTGCTCATGACCATATCGAGGGATCACTACGGATCACTAGTCAAAACTGACTACTGAAGCAGCAAAAGGAGTGAATTGTGAGATATGTCGGTCAACTACCCCTGGTTCATTGAAAATTTTACATTCTCATCAGGAAGCATCCAAGAAAATAGATGCCCTACCGAATCACCACTTAACATCTACTTAAGGTCAGTTGTAAGATGAAGTGAAGTAATAGGGTGCTTATGTGAGTTCAGAAAATTTCTAAGTATCAATCGGTACTGAGGCTGGTTGTAGCTGCTAACATTTCGTGCAGTCCAAGTGGATGCTGCCTTACTTTTGTTACCTTCATCTGTTGTGAAGTGGACCATGTTCCAGACTTTGATGGCCCCACTCTAATGACCCGTCACAAACCAATTAGTGTCTTGCCAATCAAAAAATGTTGCACTTGTGACGGATAGAATTAAGTCAGATGGGAGTTGTGAGGTACTAAAAAAAGCCAGACAATCTCCATTGATGCTCCAAACAGAAAGAAGCATTCCAGCAGCAGTTACAATCTCTCCGGTCAGATCATTAACATGAACAACTGAAACTGGTGCAGAAAAACGTGGCAGTTGCTTCACAAATACCAAGCCACACAAATTCCATAAAATCACAGTACAGTCTTCAGAACCAGTAACAATTAGAGAATACGGCTGGCTTACATAAAGACAGGTAATCGTGTCAGTATGGGAACACAAAGCATGCTCCAATTGAAGTCGACGAGGAGACTGGATTGCATCCTTACTAATTCTCCATACGGACACAACACCATCATCACCACCTATTACTCGAATATTGTCATCATGGCTTAAACATGCAGATTGAATCTGGCTGGAACCATGAAGGCTTTCATGAGTAGAAAGGAGTTTGTCCTGATCATAGGTTAAAAATCTTAAGCTACGATCAGGGAAACCCTAGGCAATATACTTATTATATGTTGGCAGCTTTAACAAGTTGCTTGTTCCGGCAATTAAAATCTTATCATAAAACTTGACTATCTGAGAGATTGACGATGACCTCCGAACTTCACGAGGAGCTAAATGAATACAATGAAGAAGAGGATGACGTGGGGCTTTCCTATCTGTACGATGCTTGACATGGGCTTTGAGGAATAACTGCTTAGGTGTCTGTCCAAAGTGATTTATCTATGCTAAATCGACGCTTTCATGGCTGGGTCAGATACAGAATCTATGGCCACACTACCTTCATAAGTATAATGGTAGAATACATTCACAGCATCTTTTGCGGCCTGCGAAACAACATAAGTCAAAACATTAATTCATGTACTAGAGTAAGATCCAAGTATTCCATTCTAAAATATAAATGGCAATACAAATTGACTGCTTCTCTGCGAGGTATACCCTCAAATGGGATTCGAGTTCGTTTCAGCCTCGAAAACGGTAGTTTTGTATTTTAACAATTTCCTTTTCTTTTGTTTTAGTTCTATTAAGAAAGTAATTGCATTAGGGTTAGGATCAGGTTACTTGTATAAATACACCCTCAATTGTCGCCGTCAAGGCATCTCTTTTCGTTTAATCAAATTCGAGAGTTTCTCTCTTTTCTGGTGGATTCCAGTTCTCCCTAGTGGATTCTAGGTTTGTCAACCAAGTTTTTCGCTTGCAAACTTGGTTATTCTTTTAGGGTTCTAGTGCTTGCTTAACCTCATTCTTCCGACTGCGTCAAGTTCACATCCAAACAAACAGTGTAAAAGGTTAGGGGTCAAAACGCTCACAAAGTAACTACTACATATATCCACGTGCACTTAGTGAAATTATATTAGTGCCATAATCGCTGCCACTAGAAAGGACCCAAATGCAATCGAGTCTAGATCTATCACTTGCAAAACGTATTACAAAGTTCCCGCAAGTAAAGTCTGACTTCTTGCACAAATATGCATGATGTCCTAAGAAGAACACAGACTGCAAAACCCCCAGATAGGAGATACTGTTGTTCAGGTATAGGACAAGCCCTTCATTAAATTTACAATGTATTATAAACCATGTGTGCAACCTAACTCTGAATTTACATTTTGTACCGTTAAAACCAATCAATATAAATATGAAGGAATAAATTGCTTTACAAGGAAATAAAACAAGCCCATATGAAGCAAGGGGCACCCACATATCTAATACCAACAAGGTGAAATGTGGGTAGAGTCAGTAATTACAAAATAAGCTCCCTTGGAACGGGTTCATTTATGTGTCCTACTCATGGTATATCTGATTTGACATCCATACTGCAGCCCAAAACCTGTGCACTCGTCAGATAACATTAGCACCTCTTTACTAGATATCTAATATAGACACCTCCTACTTGCTATTTACACCATAATTCCAAATATTGGAGTTACCATGATGAAAAAGAATCTTTCTGTCCAAAAGAATACATTATCCCAAAATTTAGCACCATTCGCAGTCATAGCCAGAAACAGCCAAAATATTTGCAGTCGAATTGCTGCATTAATCTGAAGTATGTGGACCTCAAAAGCCACCACAAAACAGTGATATAGACTATCACGGCCTGTTACTCATGACCATCTCGAGGGATCACTACGGATCACTAGTCAAAACTGACTATTGAAGCAACAAAAGGAGTGAATTGCGAGATATGTCAGTCAACTACCCCTGGTTCGTTGAAATTTTTACATTCTCATCAGGAAGCATCCTGGAAAATAGATGCCCTGCCGAATCACCACTTAACATCTGCTCAAGGTCAGTTGTAAGATGAAGTGAAGTAATAGGGTGCTTATGTGACTTTAGAACCTTTCTAAGTATCAACCGATGCTCAGGCTGGTTGTTGCTGCTAAAATTTCCTACAGTCCAAGTGGACGATGCCTTACTTTTGATACCTTCATCTGTTGTGAAGTGGACCATGTTCCAAACTTTGATGGGCCCACTCTGATGACCCATCACAAACCAATTAGTGTCTTTCCAATCAGAAAATATTGCACTTGTGATGGATAGAATTAAGTCGGATGGGAGTTGTGAGGTACTAACAAAAGCCAGACAATCTCCATTGATGCTCCAAACAGCAAGAAGGATTCCAGCAGCAGTTACAATCTCTCCGGTCAGCTCATTAACATGAGCAGCTGACACTGGTGCAGGAAAATGTGGCAGTTGCTTCACAAATACCAAGCCACACAAATTCCATAAAATCACAGTACAGTCTTTAGAACCAGTAACAATTAGAGAATATGAGTGGCTTACATAAAGACTGGTAATCTTGTCAGTATGGGCACACAAAGCATGCTCCAATTGAAGCTGATGAGGAGACTGGATTGCATCCTTACTAATTCTCCATACGGACACAACACCATCAGCACCACCTATTACTAGAATATTGTCATGGCTTAAACCTGCAGATTGAATCTGGATGGAACCATGAAGGCTTTCATGAGTAGAAAGGAGTTTGTCCTGATCATAGGTTAAAAATCTTAAGCTACGACCAGGGAAACCCCAGGAAGTATAATTATTATATGTTGGCGGCTTTAACAAGTTGCATGTTCTGGTAATTAAAATCTTATCATAAAAGTTGACTATCTGAGTGATTGACGATGACCTCCAAATTTCACGAGGAGCTAAATGCATACAATGAAGAAGAGGATGACGTGGGGCTTTCCTATCTGTACGACACTTTACATGGGCTTTGAGGAATAAGTTCTTAGATGTCTATCCAAAGTGATTTATTTGTGCTAGAATCGACGCTTTCATGGCTGGGTCAGATACAGAATCTATGTCCACGCTACCTTTATAAGTATAATGGTAGAAAATATTCACAGCATCTTCTGCGGCTTGTGAAACAATAGAAGTCAAAACATAAATTGGTGGACTAGAGTAAGATCCAAGCAGTCCATTCTAAAATATAAATGGCAATACAAATTGACTGCTTCGCCGCAAGGTATACCCTCAAAATGGGATTCGAGTCCGTTTCAACCTCAAAAATAGTAGTTTTGTATTTTAATAATTTCCTTTTCTTTTGTTTTAATTCTATTAGGAAAGTAATTGCATTATGGTTAGGATCAGGTTACTTGTATAAATACACCATCAATTGTAGCTGTCAAGGCATCTCTTATTGTTTTATCAATTTCGAGAGTTTCTCTCTTTTATGGTGGATTCCAGTTCTCCCTGGTGGATTCTGGATTTATCAACTAAGTTTGTCGCTTGCAAACTTGGTTATTCTTTTAGCATTCTAGCACTTGCTAAACCCCGTTCTTCCGACTGCGTCAAGTTCACATCCAAACAAATAGTGTAAAAGGTCTTGGATCGAAATGCTCACAAAGTAACTACTACATATATCCATGTGCACATAGTGAAAGTATATTAGTTCCATAATGGCTGCCACTAAAAAGGACCCAAATGCAATCGAGTCCAGATCTGTCACTTGCAAAATGTATTACAAAGTTCCCGCAAGTAATGTGTGATTTCTTGCACACATATGCATGATGTCCTAAGAAGAACACAGACTGCAAAACCACCAGATAGGAGAGACTGTAGTTCAGGTATAGGATAAGCCCTTTATTAAATTTCCAATGTATTACAAACCAGGCGTGCAACCTAACTCTGAATTTTCATTTTGTACCGTTAAAACCCAATCAATATAAATATGAAGGAATAAATTGCTTTACAAGGAAATAAAACAAGCCCATATGAAGCAAGGGGCACCCACATATCTAATACCAACAAGGAGAAATGTGGGTAGAGTCATTAATTACAAAATAAGCTCCCTTGAAACTGGTTCATTTATGTGTCCTACTCATGGTATATCTGATCTGACATCCATACTGCAGCCCAAAAACTATGCACTCGTCAGAGCACCTCTTTACCAGATATCCAATACAGACACCTCCTACTTTCTATTTACACCATAATTCCAGATACTGGAGTTACCATGATGAACAAGAATCTTCTGGTCCAAAAGAATACATTATCCCAAAATTTAGCACCATTCGCAGTCATAGCCAGAAACAGCCAAAATATTTGCAGTCGAATTGCTGCATTAATCTGAAGTATGTGGACCTCAAAAGCTACCATAAAATAGTGATATAGACTGTCACTGCCTGTTGCTCATGACCATCTCGGGGGATCACTATGGATCACAAGTCAAAACTGACTACTGAAGTAGCAAAAGGAGTGAATTGTGATATATGTCGGTCAACTATCATTGGATGATGAGTTCCATGCATGGAGGTTTACTATTCAACTCCCCTGGTCTTGTTAGTGGTGGGTATAAATGTGACCCTTACTCAATTATTGAGCTTCTTCTAATTTGGATAGGTAGTATGGGCAAGATTGGACTAAAAATTCTTAGATCAACCAGAGATTTTAATCAGTGTCTGAATTGTTAGTAAACATGCTTTTAGCTTCTCTGTATATTACTTTCTATATATCAGGACACATGCTCCTGATTAGCTAATTAGTGATCTGTTTGCACTGTATGAGCAGAACTACTCAATATTTTACTCAAATCTTATGTTCAAATTGGATTGTTGTGAATGCTTGTAGAAATGTTGAGTTTTAGTACATGATTATAATATAGTTGAAATGTATTGTTCATTCATTTCCAATTTCATATGAAACAATTTCACATTAGTATATATGTGTTAAGTGAGAGACATGGGGAGATACAGTATATTTGTGTGACCAGAGTTGTTCATAAGTTTATTGATCATTATGCAACAACTTGTTACATCATTCTATCTCACATTGTGCAGCTGGTAAAGTTAAAGTGGGGTCAGATAAAATTATAGTTCTACAAATATGAAGAAATTCTATGAGCCAACAGGTGGTCTTGGAGAAACCCGTTTTGTAAACTGGTACCAGATTATATAGAAGTGAGACAATTTTAATTTTAAATGATCATGTGCTACAAATAATGACACATAGTAGGTGACCATATTTTATAGAGGTGGAGTTAGTAATGTAGGATGCCTGATAAGTGACAATGAGTCACACAATAATAATATGACAATGTTATTATACCTCTGATTCCAACTTACATATCTCTTTGATTGTCAAACACATAGTTTACTTCTTCATTATGTAATTGACGCCACCACTTTGTTACATGCCACACTTTTCTTAATTTGGGTCAGTTTGATCTCATACCGGTTCACATACATGTGGTACCAGGTCCATTCTCATTCATTGATATCAGGGACTGACCAGATTCATTTTATAAACAAGCAATAGCTGAATTTGGGTCCATTTTGTTTGTCTCTGCTGACCCAAAACCAGGTCCATTCTCATTCATTGATATCAGGGACTGAACAAATTCATTTTATAAATCAGGGACATTCCCTTCATAAATGGTTTCTGTTGTGACTGAATTGTATTAAACATTTACACTGATTATGTCATCAAATATTGCAGCAACTACACGAGTATGCCTCCCGTCGACCCTAACAACCGTATGGTATGGACAAGAGAGTATGATGCCGCTGTGGTGACAACATTGCGTAGACAATATGACCTAGGCAGGTGTATTGATGGTAATTTTACTAGGGACTCTTGGAGGGAAATAACTTCTGATGTCAATAATAGGGTTGGCGCCGTGTTGAAGTTAGACCAAATAAGATGTCGCTGGAAGAACCTTAAAAAGGACTACGTCCATTTGAAGGGTTTGACCAACAAGAGTGGCGTTGGATGGGATGAAGAAAGGCACAAGCCCATTGTATCGGACACCCCTGAGTGGAAAGAGGCCATTACGGTACGCACACTATACATAACTTTTATCCTAACAAATTGTAACTGTACATGTATCTTAATACACATTTTTTTTAAAACGTAGGCAGACAGGGACCTGACTAGGTTGCTTAGGCGCCCGTTTCCCCACTACTACGACATAGAGCTAATGACGGGGAGGAACAATTTCTAGAGGACACCATGCAATGTCTTCGGCGGACACTCAGATTCCTACAGATGTTGCGTCTGAGGATGATGTAAGTGTTGAAAACTACTAGAGGGGGTGAATAGAGTTTTATAAAGATTTTAATAATTAATTAACTCAAACAATTAACCACAAAAGTATTGGACAAGGGGACAAGGATTTAGAGTGGTTCCAACTTTAGCAAATACTAAAGTTGTCAGTCCACTACCCGGTTGCTTACCCAACCGGGATTTGGAAAGAAATTAATTTTATTACCTCGCAAGGACTTTACATAAAATTACAATTTCTTTCCCTAAACCCTTCAAGCAGCCTTCACCTAGAAGTAATCGTCCAACCTTGAAGCAGCCTTCACCTAGAAGTAATTGCACCACCTTGAAGCAACCTTCCTCCTGAAGTAGCTTCCCGTTGCAATAGCCTTCTTGAAGTAGCTTCCCGTGCGATAGCCTTCTTGAAGTAGCTTGAAGTCCACCTTCTCCTCCGAGAAGAACCTTCTCCAATCCGCAGCCTCCAACCCTAGTAGTAGCAAGGAGAATACAAAGGATAAAAAGGAACAAGAAAGAAAATAGAAATTACAACTTATCCTTTTAAGCACAAGGCTTGATTTGCCTATATCAAGCGTATTGATCTCCTAACCAATGAGTGTAGAAATGTAAGTGCTGTAGTAAGGAGATGCTAGCCTATAGGACACGAATTTGAGCTAAGGGGAAAGTAGGCCAATGATCACAGTGCTCAATTTGCTTGCAACAGATTGCTCAAGTATGCTCAAGTATTTCTCAAGTGTAACAAGTGAGTTTGAGTGTCCTATGGCTTGTCCTATTTATAGGAATGGCCTAAGGATGCTTAAGGACGTTCTAGACAACTTCTAGGGGTTTCTAAGTGCTTAACTAGCCGTTAGGTACAAAGTTGTTGCTTTAACAACGGCTAATTAATTAATTCTGCAGTTGCTGTCAGAGACCATCTCGGTCGACAAATGGTCGACCGAGACACCTACTCGGTCGAACTTTTGTCGACCGACAGGCTCTCTGGAACAAGTGATTTGCAACGTCTTTCTTCAACTGCCAACTAACTTGCCTGTTGTGTCTAACGACTACTTTGGATCTTTCTCGGTCGAGAAGATTGTCGACCGAGAGTGTCTCGGTCGAGGAGTTTGTCGACTGAGATTGATCCAGTTTCAAGGTTTCAATTTAGGCACTAATTATGTGTGTGAGTGTGCATAAGTAATCCTATTTGAATGGGATGACTTGTCTAACTGTGGTGTTTAGCTAGGGAGAATCTAACGCTTGATTTACATGCAATTCTAAGTACTTGTACATTATATTTTTGTACAAGTTTTTACAATAGTGATTACATTGCATGAAAATATAAATATGTAAGCTTGTAGATTTTCCCTTGTTGCTTTGTCATCCTGCACACTCAAGTAGCTCGTTAGATTAATAAGAATGAAATGTTTGTCATAATCAAAACAAAGGGATTTATAGATGTCCATTTAGCCAACAATCTCCCCCTTTTTGAAGATGACAAACATTTCCAAAATATAAATAAAGGAAATATAAAACATATGAGTTTCATACCTTTAGATTACCTTTTGTAGCTTTTTCTCTTGTGTATAAAATGTGTGCTTATTATTCCCCATGAATTATGGAACATGAAATCCAGATCATTTGGGAATATAGCAACTTTCAATGTAAAGCCAAGAGTTTATTTATGAAACTCATTAATTGAGTTTGACATAATTACTAAATGTTAATTTTATATTTATCTCTCCCCCTTTATCATTTCAAAAAGATAACCGTTAAGAATAAAAACTCCCCCTTAATTAGATATCCCATCAAATCTAATGAAAAAGATGTCCATTTAAAAGCCAAAAATGTAAACAAGAGTTTTTGTTTAAGTAGCACAAATATCAAAGAAAACATCCTCCAAAGGAGTGATAAGCAATTGCTTCCTAATGTTGTTAAATTGATCTAGTGGAAGCGGTTTTGTAAAAATATCAGCCAATTGATCTTCCGTATCAACATGATGAAGGGAATCATGATTCTTGGAGATATGATCCCTTAAGAAGTGATGACGGATTTCAATATGTTTAGCCCGGCTGTGTAAAATAGGATTGTGTGCTAAGTTTATGGCGTATATACTGATTTCTTACGCATTTTTCAAAGGATGTTTAAGCCCTAAAAATGAAATGAGAATCCTTTGATCTTAGAGTACATAAAAATGTCTTTAACCAAATGCAAGGGATGTTAGGCCCTGATTTGTTTAAAGAGTTCCTTGAAGTACAAGATCATTCATAGATTTCTTTATATCCAAGAGTAAAAATACTAAGGTATTAACAAGCTTCAAATGATATTTACAACGTTTTTATGAGCTTCCCCTTAATCTTACAATTTAAAGCAATTTAAGGCTTCTAAGGTCACAAATGATTTTGATTTCGATTTTTTTTTTAAAAAATATACTAAGAATAAAATAATGTCTTGCTACAATAATTTTCTTTCAAGATTTTATTCTTGATTTGCATGTTAATTCAATCATCAATAACAGTTTGATAGCAAACTAGGTTGATTTTAGAAGATTTATGTCAGATTTGACAACAGAAGCCTACTCGGTCGACGATCTTTCGACCGATAGTGTTCTCGGTCGAACAGTTTCTCGACCGAGAATGTGTCTGGATTCGTTTCATAACTATTTTATGTCATAGATCCTTGTCAATTTTGCCACAATTTTAAAAGTTGCAATTTTTATTTATTACTCCCCTTATTTTGTATGCTTCTACAATGATGATCTTATAATCCATATTTTGAAGATGTCTTCACATGCTCTTTAAAAACATATCCATTGGAATCAAGTAAAGATGGCCAATTTCATTAAAAGCATGTATTACAGCATAGAAAGATAGACACATCATATAGAGATGACCCATTACAATTATTCAAAAGATATCATTACAATAACTCCAACACTTACTGGAAAGACTTAAGAATTACATCAATGTCAGGGTCTTTCCCAAGAAAAGGCTCAGTTCCATAATACTGGACCAAGGTTTGCCAATCTAGAGCACCTGTCTTAGTTAAAGCATATGCTTCCAAGAATGTAGGAACTCGGTCAAATCGGAAATGAGCGGCAATATCTTGCAGTTGCATGGATGAAAACTGAGTGTGCGTAAGATCCACAGATGGTGGAGGTGGAGTTTGATAATAGTTATACAAAGGATTGTATGGATTGAGCATGTCAGGATTTAAAGAATACAGATATTCATCAGGTTGGTTTGGTGAAAGGGTTTGCATTCTTTGGTTTATGTAAGTCATGGCATGATGGTTATAGTCTAGTTGCTTGCTAAGGTGATATTGGGAGCCAGCAATATAAGTAAGAGTGTTTTGAATGGGATCATGTGATAGGTTAGTAGGAGGAGGAGGTGGTGGTATGTCTTGATGAGATGTTTCTCCTTCTACTCTAGCCTTTTTATGACCAAAATCAATTCCCATTTTTTCTACTGTATTCTTACTTATCTTTTGTGGTCTACGCTCCCATGTATATCCCATATCTTCAAGTTGGGTTTTAAGGAAATGTTGAGTAATATGGCATACAAAATCAGCATATGGAGGATTGCCAGAAAACTCAAGCATGTTTTTAAGAATGATGCGGATAAAATTTGTGGGAATGCGTTGGATAATGGCATATATTAGACACATACGAAAAATAGGAACTTTAGACTTATTGGCTCTAGGATGTATGTTTGTTGAAACAATAAGGTTTACAATCCTAGCAGCTGGTTTGAGATTTATAGCATAGTATGTGCCTCTTTCTTCGTGACAGGTTGTATTGGATTGAAAAATGGTTCTCTTGATTTCACTAAGACTAATGGTATGGTCATCTTGGGTAAATTGATTTAGTGGATTTCCAGAGGTAAGATCAAGGGAGTCTTGATATTCATCTATGTCAATTTCTAGCATGCCAAGAATATCCCCTTCAGTAAATCGGAAGCTATGCCCATTGACCATAGTATAGAAGAAGATGGTTTCATTTTCAGAGTGGGAAATGAGGTTTGCATAGAATTCATTCACTACCTTGATTGAATAGGAAGGAAAAGAAGGGTTGATGAATTCTTTTAACTTTTGTACTTCGAAAAGGTCCTCCAAGTCGACGATGTTGATGAAGTCCATAACTTCAACTGGTCGTCGTGGGAGAGGAGCTTTGGAGGAAATCCGTAGATATCGATCACCAGCATCTCCATCAAGGAAGGCAATGTCGTTGATGATCGTCAGTGGTGGAGTAGCTTCCCGAGCTTCCCTTCCTTTCCTGCCGGCGACCTTCTTCTTCCCACGGGCAGATGATGAGGCCATTGTGTTGCTTGAAGGTGGAGAAGAAGCAAGGAAGGCTTGGGGATGAGGATGCTAAAGAGTTGCACAAAAATGCACTAGAGAGAGCCTATGGAAGCAAGAGTATGCAAGTGTGAGGAAGTGACCCGTCTTTGGTTCCTTTTATAACAATCCAGCGACCTGGTCGGTCGACGATTCGTCGACCGAGCGTCTGCAATGGTCATGTTGCAGACGCGCCACTCGGCTCCCAAACGGTCATATAACGGTCATAACCGGTCATAACGGTCGGTTTACAACGGTCGTATCCAACGACTATTTCTCGGTCGAACAATTTTCGACCGACATTGTCTCGGTCGAACATTTGTCGACCGAAAGTGTGTCCGATACTAAATCTGTCTAGATTCTGTCAGTCGAGAGAGAGGGGCTTGACCGAAAGGTTTTCAGTCGAAGAGTTTGTCGACCGACAGACTTACTGAGTACGAATTTGAAGCTGATTTTTAATGTAATTTGTAGAGCTCATATATAGATCTTCTAAGGGAGTAATATTGTGTTTATTATTGACAATATTGAGACAAGTTGTTATCATAAATTAATTATTCTTTTAATCATAAAAGGATATCCAAATAGTTTATTATGTCAAAACTTATTTTAGGTCGAATTTGACTACGACCATAGCGCCCCTTGGTCAATTTTGATTTTGACCAAGAGGCAAATTTTGCAGATTTTTCAAATTGAGTATAATATATGCAATAAATATCAAGTTGAAGCATAATACTAATAATTCATTTTGCTTGCCTATATATATATTTTCATGAATTCATGCATATAATTATCATTATCTATGTGCACTTAATAATGAAAGCATATCCATGGTGTAACAATGATAATTCCAGCACATGATTTGTATATGAATAGACCAGAAGATACTTTTAGAAACAATCATGTGAAAATAGGAATTTTCTTTTCATTTATCTAAGCATAATTTTAGCTTAAACTTAAATTTTTTTTGAGAATAAACTAATATTAATTTCATTTAAATTTGTAGAAATGATTTCCAATCATCAATCATAAGAAGATAGCAATTTCATCAGAAAAATAAATGCAGCAAATTTTTGTAGTAGACTGAAAACAGTGATATGCTCGGTCGACAATTGTTCGACCGATGAGGTCTCGGTTGACAGTTTCTCGACCGACAAGATTCCTGGAACTGTTTATTTATTTCGAAATTATTATGTGGGTTAACTATTTATTTGTAATCTCATTATGTTAAGTTGAGATAGACATAGAATTATGCAACTAATGTCTTTGGTCATATCTCAACTTAATCTTATTTGTTTAGTTTGGAGGTTTAGGAACCCAAACTAACTCGACATCTCTTTTCTTGTAAGGACATGAAAATGAATAGTGACCAAGGCGCAAACAGTAATGACAACATATTGAGTCAACTTCATATCTTTTTCTATGGTTGTGTCCTACGTTGTCATTGGGTGAGGATGTCCTTTTAGGTACATATATGGATTGATGGGTTTGTGACTTTCTCTGACTAGGTTGTTGATGAAATTTTCTTTTAGGCTTGTAACCTAGTCCCCTTCTCCCAACTTGTTGATAGGGATTATCTAGAATTTGATCAAGAATGCCATTGTTATTCAAACTACGAACTTGTTGTTGTAGCTGGGCAATCTCATCCATTCTTTTCTTAATATCTACTTTTGCTTGGTCTAGATTAGATGACAATAAATTTCTTTCTTTAACAATAGTGTCATAATCTATATGGGTGCACAATAATGGTTGTTTTTGAAGATCGTTTACTTGAGTCTGCAAGTTTGAATTTTCAACAGAAAGGAGCTTGCAATCGGCTTCCATAGATTTTAACTTAAGATCAGAATATTTATTTCCCTCTTTGAGATCCTCATTTTCAGATGCAAGAGCAAGAAGTTTAACATTTAGATCATCATTTTCTTTATTTGATTTCTTTAATTTCTTCTTGCACTCAACATATTTATTATGTGTCTCTTCAATAATAGCAACTAGTTCTTCTTTTGATAAATCAAAGAGACTTACCTCTTCTTCTTCTTCACTAGTTGTAGCAATAAGACATTCTTTGTGCTTATCCTCTTCCTTTGATCTCCATGGGCATCCGGTTGTTCTGTGGCTTGTTCCTAAACACCAATTGCAGCATGTTGTGGTTTTGTCCAAGCAGCACCTTTCACCATTTCCCTCCATTCTTCAAGACCTGGTTAGGGTTCCTTGAAGCCTGCTCTGATACCAATTGAAAACTACTAGAGGGGGGTGAATAGAGTTTTATAAAGATTTTAATAATTAATTAACTCAAACAATTAACCACAAAAGTATTGGACAAGGGGACAAGGATTTAGAGTGGTTCCAACTTTAGCAAATACTAAAGTTGTCAGTCCACTACCCGGTTGCTTACCCAACCGGGATTTGGAAAGAAATTAATTTTATTACCTCGCAAGGACTTTACATAAAATTACAATTTATTTCCCTAAACCCTTCAAGCAGCCTTCACCTAGAAGTAATCGCCCAACCTTGAAGCAGCCTTCACCTAGAAGTAATTGCACCACCTTGAAGCAGCCTTCCTCCTGAAGTAGCTTCCCGTTGCAATAGCCTTCTTGAAGTAGCTTCCCGTGCGATAGCCTTCTTGAAGTAGCTTGAAGTCCACCTTCTCCTCCGAGAAGAACCTTCTCCAATCCGCAGCCTCCAACCCTAGGAGTAGCAAGGAGAATACAAAGGATAAAAAGGAACAAGAAAGAAAATAGAAATTACAACTTATCCTTTTAAGCACAAGGCTTGATTTGCCTATATCAAGCGTATTGATCTCCTAACCAATGAGTGTAGAAATGTAAGTGTTGTAGTAAGGAGATGCTAGCCTATAGAACACGAATTTGAGCTAAGGGGAAAGTAGGCCAATGATCACAGTGCTCAATTTGCTTGCAACAGATTGCTCAAGTATGCTCAAGTATTTCTCAAGTGTAACAAGTGAGTTTGAGTGTCCTATGGCTTGTTCTATTTATAGGAATGGCCTAAGGATGCTTAAGGACGTTCTAGACAACTTTTAGGGGTTTCTAAGTGCTTAACTAGCCGTTAGGTACAAAGTTGTTGCTTTAACAACGGCTAATTAATTAATTCTGTAGTTGCTGTCAGAGACCATCTCGGTCGACAAATGGTCGACCGAGACACCTACTCGGTCAAACTTTTGTCGACCGACAGGCTCTCTGGAACAAGTGATTTGCAACGTCTTTCTTCAACTGCCAACTAACTTGCCTGTTGTGTCTAACGGCTACTTTGGATCTTTCTCAGTCGAGAAGATTGTCGATCGAGAGTGTCTCGGTCGAGGAATTTGTCGACCGAGATTGATCCAGTTTCAAGGTTTCAATTTAGGCACTAATTATGTGTGTGAGTGTGCATAAGTAATCCTATTTGAATGGGATGACTTGTCTAACTGTGGTGTTTAGCTAGGGAGAATCTAACGCTTGATTTACATGCAATTCTAAGTACTTATACATTATATTTTTGTACAAGTTTTTACAATAGTGATTACATTGCATGAAAATATAAATATGTAAGCTTGTAGATTTTCCCTTGTTGCTTTGTCATCCTGCACACTCAAGTAGCTCGTTAGATTAATAAGAATAAAATGTTTGTCATAATCAAAACAAAGGGATTTATAGATGTCCATTTAGCCAACAAGTGTCGACCTAGGCGCGCCTGATACACCCATGTACACACACTCGGCAACAGACGAGCGTAGCGTACCAAACAAGCGTAGCGTACCCGCAACTACCGGGCAAAGTGAGGGTGAAAGCGCGCGGCCTGTGGGAACGGATAACCCGTCAGTTGGGGGCAGGAGTCCTTCTACCCATATGCGCGGGAGACGCCAATCAACGCCGCAAGAGCGTTGTAGTCTTTCCAATGAAGTTCTAGCTGAGTTCACACAGGTTTACACAAAGGTTCACGAGTTAGGCACATCCATGATGACCAAAGCCTATGAAAAAGAAGAGTTGTCAAACATTTTAGAACATTTTAATGCCAATTTCCCCGATGCCCCCACCGCTGTTTTTACTACACTTGTGAACGCCATCAAGGACTCTACCAATCGCAACATCTACCTTAGCCTCAAAAACACCCATGCAAAGATAACCTTGTGGTTAAAAGACCTTTGTGAAAGGTCACAATTCGGTTTTGCCACATCTGTACCTCCCATGCCTTCATATTATTTCCCGTCTCCGCAGCCATTCCCTTCACCCAACTTCAACAGCACATCATCTCAACAATCATTTGTGCCACCATTAATTCCCTTCACCCAACTTCAACAGCACGTCGTCTCACCCACCATTTATGTTGTCTTCCTCTTCACCCAACTTCCCAGGCACATCGTCTCAGCCACCATTTATCCCGCCACCCAACTTCCCAGGCGTGCCACCGATGTGGTTTCCTTCATCCAGTGATGCTGGCCCATCGGGAACATAATTGCAGGGGTTATTTCGTATGCATTTGATGTTAATTATTTTCCGTCCAAACATTTATATTTCATTGATTGTTGTAATTATTTACTTTCCGCACACACATTACATATCCGTACAATTTCAATTGATTGAGTGTTCTAATAATTTATTTTTCGCACATTAATTGGATTGTCTTATGTTGTAGCAATTATTATGTAGTTGTTTTCATTGTACATGTAGGCATCATGTCTGGCAATGACCAACTGCAAACACAAGACATGGTCAACAACCTTTTATTAGATACCTTGTTGTGGCCAGTGATTCACGTTGGTGATTTAATTGCCGACTCTATTGCATACTCAATCATGGATGCAGTAGACGCTGATGCCTCCACACCACCTCGTATCCCTAGGTCAGTTAGCATCAGGAGTGGCCACATAAAGGTCTTAGAAATATTGACCGGTCACGAACAAAGGGCTTATGACCTATACCGGATGCGTCCACAAACTATAATGACCTTTGTCGACAAGCTTGAGAGTCGTGGCTTGTTGCGAGGTACTAGAGGCGTCACCTCAGTTGAGGCCGTATGCTATTTCCTGCAGATGGTTGGCCATGGACACACAAATCGTGCTTTGGCGGAGGACTACATTCACTCCGGTGAGACCATTAGCAGAAAGTTCAACGAAGTCTTGGACGTTGTTTGTGCGTTGACCCATGACTACATTGTCATGCAAACCGCAACTACATGCACAACAACACATACTCGCATTTTACATAACGCAAGGTTCTACCCATACTTCAAGGTAATAGTTAACCCCCTAATAAATTTAATTAATTTTCATACATCTCTTTCTTGTTGACAACATTATTTTGGTTTATAGAATGCCATAGGGGCTATTGACGGAACACACATCCCTGTCTTGGTCAGCAGAGACAAACAAAATCGATACCGTGACAGAAAAGGGAATGTCTCTCTCAATGTCATGGCTGTAGTAGACTTCTCCATGGAGTTTACATATGTCCTCACTGGGTGGGAGGGGTCGGCTGCCGACCAAAGGGTCCTGCAATCGGCAAGGACCCATAGCGGGTTTACAGTTCTGCCGGGGAAGTTTTACCTCGTAGATGCAGGGTATGCCAACACTCGTGAATTTGTTGCACCCTATCGCAACACAGCATACCATATTGCTGAGTACCGAGGAAATAGACATGCCTACACCAGCAAGAAAGAGATGTTCAACCACAGACATGCTCAACTACGTAATATTGTAGAAAGAGCATTTGGGGTGCTGAAGAGACGGTTTGCATACCTTAAGAAGGGGCCGACATATCCTATTCATTCGCAGTGTCGCATCGTACTTGCTTGTTGTATCCTGCACAATTTCATCCGACGGCAAAATGACGGCGACACCATAATGGATGAACTCCCAGATGAGAATTCATCGTCTGCCATTCCCCCAGCCGCCGTTCCCCCGAGTTCAGGTCAAGGTTCAACTCAGGCCGATTCAAGGGAGGGTGAAGTGTTACGTGAATCCATTGCTAATCTCATTTAGGAAACTCGTTAGTAGAGTATCTGTAATAGATTGATTCCCGAATTGTTTATTTTGAACCTGATCAGAATCGTCACATTGTGTCAATATAGGTTGTCTTCAAATGGAGAACGGAATGCCTCGTTGTCAATGCGGCCTTCAATCCACTGTACGCGTATATATGGATGCCAAGGATGCACAAAACGGACGTTTTGAAGACAAGAACCCACACATGCCATATTTTACGTGCGGTAGGGTTCAAAATCAAAATAGATGTCATATGAGGTTGCCCGCGCAACGGGTTGTACCCACAATTGCCACACTAACCGCCGTTAGGGCTGCAATGCTTTCACAACTTGCATATGCACGCAGTGAACATCAACTATGGTCTTCCCAGTGTGCCTTTGTCTGTTCCAGCAGAGCAGACACTGATAGGCTACAAGTAGAAATTACAGATCTACGATCGCGGTCCCAATATCTTCGCCAACGTCTTCACATAACTAGCGACGACAACACTTCCAATGAGGACGGTTACAATACATCATAGATGTATAACATCATTGATGTCTGTCCACCATTCATAACATAAGTTTATCTGTAATAGATTTAACAAACAATGGGGTCTGTCTTGTATGCTAGATTTTCCACATTACTTCATTACCATAAATCGTTTGACTGATTCAAATGCATGGTGTAGATGTCTATTAATACAACTGAAGTTGTGCGGTGTGACTGTGGGTTAGAGGCAGGCTTGTGACTTAACACTGACGATGCAGGGTTGTATGACTTTGGAATTCTCAGTGAAAGACCAGGTGAAATGTATTACATATGTCCTTCTCGCGAGGTGCGCTTGTACACACATATTATGTAGCCACTGTGTACGTTACACATTCATTGTAATTTACGTAAACTTCATAATATTTTTTAGGGAAAAGATCGATGCAGATACTTTCGCTGGGCAATCGATCTCAGTCCTACAATTGATTCTCTGAAAGGTGAGATTGCGTTACTTACGCTCGAGTGCAAGTCATTGTGGGGTCAGACAATGAACTTGAAAGATTTTGTTGAAATTCATCACAACCACCATGATGTTTACACCAACAAAAAGTATGAGCATGAGTATCTAGAACGCTACGTAGAAGAACTGGAGGAACAATGTAGGCTTCTGTTGGACACTCCTTCACCCCCGACGATGTCGTAACGTCGAATGGCGGCCATACCTTTCATTCGCGTCATCGGTTTTCCATTTTATTTTTGTTGTTTGGAAGTTCCTGTGTTAAGTGTTGTTGATTGTTTTTTGAAAACGGATATGCCATGCTCTGTTGTTTGGAACTTACATATTAACTAATATGCTTAGTCATTCGACGCCTCCTCATTTTGTGTGGTAACATGGGATCTCGTTTATTACATGTTCTTGTTCTTCTTGTTTATTACAGGTAACATGGGATCTCGTTTATTACATGTTCTTGTTCTTCTTGTTTATTACAGGTAACATGGGATCTTGTTTCCTTGTAAAGGAGTATGATCTCTCAAACATGGAGTTTATGAGACGCGTCTCCCTTCCCCTAACCTAGATGTGCGAGCCATTTAAGATAACTCCTGGCTATGCTATGGTGGGGGTAGGCAGAATCAACTTTGATGTACAGATCAGGTGGTCTACACCTGAAGAAAGAATATGGAATAAGAAAGGTAAATATTTAATCATGGATGAAGGTTGGGCTGAAATGTTGGACAGACTAAAAGCCAAACCAGAATGGACCGTGACCCTACAACCAAAACCCAAGGACAACACTCGCCCTACAAGCTTTTATTTGTGGATTCGTGGTGATGGGGACAACTCTGAATTGCTTAGGTATATTTACCCGAGACCAGAGGGTTATATATCATCTACTTCAGACTCGGCTAGTGATGAAAAAACTGATGTTGAATCTGTTGCATCAAAAAACAATTATTAGTTTTTTTTGTTTTGTGTATTATCTTTATTTTGTTTATATAGCATTACAGGCTTGTTATGGGTGCCTGCCCACTAAGACAATTTATATTTATCGAATGTAGCTGAATCTGTTTTACTTTAAAAATGATGTTCATGTTTGGCTATTTTTCGAACGTGTTTCTTGGTCTGACGGGGTTACCTCATATCTTGGGGTATTAAACATAGCATGTTAGGCATATTCAACCTCAATGAAACAACCAAAACACCCACATAAACACCCCACAAAAGGGTAACACGCCTGACTCACATCTCAACAACAAAATGAGAGTTCTTAAACCAAAATGATATAGATAACAATTAAGTTATTTTTAAGTTACTTTTTTTTAAAAAACTTCTGTTAAAAATGGCGTCACAAGGCCACATTTGTAACAACAGTTCTGCGAGAATAGGACAGATTCAGCTAATCCTGCCTACAGTTGCCAAACAGAATCAGACTAAACCCAGCCTGCACAGCCAAACAGAATCAGCTTGAAACGAGTCTGAAACGAGTCCAGCCCCCCAGAATGAGACTGGTTTGCCAAACAGAATCAGACTGGTTTGCCAAACAGAATCAGACTCCAGCAAGCCTAAACCCGTCCAAGCCAGGCAGGCTTGCATAAAGCCAGTCCCGAACCAAACAGGGGCTCAGAAGTGGAGAATACTTTTTTTATATTTGTTCGAGCCATGGAGGTCGTCGTTCAAATTTAGCCCACCAAGAACACTCCTCTCTCGCCGAGTTCCAAGCAGACCAAGCCCAACTAACGGCCCAAATGCATGCATACGTTTTCAAAAAGGATCTAAGAGGTAGGAGTGGGAGAAATCATGGCCCTTTTTCTTTAATGAAAAAATTCCTACATATAGATAGTAAGATGTGCAAACAAAAGCCGCCTGCAAATCGATTGTACATGATATTATCCTTAAAGAACACTAGAGGTGTGTCCAAGAGTGAAAATGAGAAAAACAAGAAAAGGAGAATAAGTAATAGGTGTAACAAGGATGGTTTTGTCTTGGGGGAGGCACCCTTTAAACAACAAGCCTCAAGCTAAAAATTATGAAATTTAACTAAAATCAGAGCTATCATGATGAACTGATGAGCTCATCAGAAACCACTGCCATCTACCATGATATCCTCCAAAGTAAATCTCCTTCACCCACTGTTGTTGTTTTCGAAAGTGTTCTTTTGTGCCTCATCTTCACAACTCTCGAGAATGGGAAGACCTCCAATGGAGAAAAAGTGTATATATATGCTCAATATTGGATGTCATATAGTGGATGGTGTTGTTTTGATTGTTGTGTTTCCTATTATTTATCTCCATCCAAACATTTCATATGATTGCAGCCATCACGATTTTATGTTCATGTAGAGGGTACTTATAATGACCTCACTTTTCAAGATCCAGATTTTAACAAATAATAGTAAATAATTTCTATTAACTTAAGTATTATTTAAAAGATGCTCCTTTATGTAGTTACATAAATATGAATCATGGAAGTAATACATATGAGAAGAAGTAATTAACTAATCCCCCTTTACTTAGCTTTATTGTATATAGTTGTTTTCATCTAATTCATCATGTCTTGATATCTTCACATATGGCATTTACCTAAAACGGTGTGAAACAAAGCGCGGAACGGTATATTGTTATACGATGTATGTGGGGTGCAAACAATATATGTGCATGTAGGTGTAACAACATAAATAACTATAGATGCAATTATCATTACATAATCAAACTTTCATTTTCTTTTCTAACTTTTCAACTCCCAATTTTTCAATATATGTGTATACCCACTCACTGGGGGTATTCATAATATCATGCTCACTCACTGGGAGTATTTTAATGATGCTCCCACTTACTGGAGGTAATCTCTAATCATACCCAGTCGATGGGGGTATTTCATAATATCATACTCACTCCCTGAGAGTGTGTTATGATATCATACTCACTCGCTGGGAGTATATCAACGGCATACCCACTCTCTGGGGGTATTCTCTATAATTTCCATGCATGCATCCTATTCAGAGATAATATCTTGGGCTTGAGCAAGATATATTTATATAAAATGATATTCATACGGGCCTTATAGATTGCAGGAAATAAATAAACAACTAAGCAGTTTAATTGCAATCCATTTGGGAAACTTTGGAAAACCACAGAAGCCGATAAGGCAAGTATTCTTAGGTGTAACGACGTACCTTTTCTTTCATGTAAAAACATGTAACACATACTTTAAGCATATATCCTAACATCCAAGCTACAACATAATCAACCAACATTATCTGCATATATGTATATCCTAAAGTGTCATCATCATATTGAAAACATTCTAACGTATGTCCTAATCTAGGGTTTTGGTTGTCTTAGGTTTGGATAAGGAATAAGGGTATCAAACCCTAATTCCATCACACCATACCATATTAAAATTATTAATCCATATTACACATCATGTATGACCCTAATTATCATGTTAGGCCTTTATAGACCTTTTCGAGCAATTATGTTAGATTATACAAGTTAAGATCATAATGATAGAGTAGATTAGGCTCTAAACCTTAATTGACATGTTCATAACTTAGAGCCTTTAATCATGATCACTATTATTCAAAATGCATCAAAAGACTTTTTATTCTTATCAAATTGAACATAATAGTTTATCTAGATCTGATTATGTTCATTAATACCATAGCAAGTTATAATCTTTGGTTATTAAACCCTAATTATTAATTATCATGGTCATCATCATTTTGGTTTCCCATCATATTAAATAATGCCATTATGTTATCATGAGATAAGAGGATGTATTGTTTTAAGCATCATATTCATTAATCCTAGGGTTCCTGTGTATTGATCACCACTTAACCATGTGCTTAGCACTACTTTTGGAACCGTGATCATAATTAGGATTCAATTATATTTTATTCACGTTCCTATTATTTTCTTTATTAGTGACGTCCCACCATAGTAAACGAGATTACTAAAAAAACATGTGATCAACTACTTAATTAGCCAAATATGCAAAAAAAGGTAAATTAAAACTGATTCAAACATTACCATTATATCTGAAAACATTTACATAAAGGTCCACAACCTGTATAAAAGCAGATACCATATCATGTATTTACACATCTATGTTGGTATGTATGCCCATAGAGCAAGTCATATGATGATTGTAATGGGATACTTTGTAAATGATTTGAATAATTATAAAGGCAATTTCCGATCTATATGTTTAAACTGTTTCTGAGATGATGGTGTAACATGATAGATGTCTAAAGAATGATTTTACTCAATGACGTATGCTTTTGGGTTGAGGACCTGAACGATGAGATCATATGGATGTTAAGAGTATACATTCTTGTTTTGTCCCTAGTCGATTGTTATTGCGGAAATAACCATAGACATCAATAACACTAAAGACTAGATTGTGTGTTGGTTGATGATAGAATCTAATTAGTCATGATATAGTGATATCAAACCAAGCACATAGGTATTTGTTAGAGAACAAAAAAAAAAGTATTTATTAGAGAACAAGGTACCAAATAGACCCACCGTGAGAGTGACACATGGAACCATGACTTGGTAGTCACAATCAGCTTTCACAGTGATGGTGGTGAGTGTGATTCTTAGACCTGAAATCACTACACTCAACACATGTCATTGGGTACACTTTGACATCATCAAACGCAGTCCTGAAACATGGGTTGTTATAAAGGTGATGATTGGGTGGCTTTGACACATGGGGCTTTTGAGGGGTGAGTGATAGATATGGGATTTGTCCCTTTTAAGGGAGTTTGATGTCCTTGGCCACTTGATGAATAGGATTGAGAAAGGCATGTGCATGTACGTGTGAATCAATATGTGATATTGATGTCACACACATCTCACTCGGTCTGCTCTGAGATCAAGGAAATGAATGAACATTTGACAGGATGACTGATCCATGCCTCGAGTTCATTCAGGATATCTGTGACAAAGGAATTATACATTCACTGTAACACCATTCACGGATTGTAGGATTGAAAGTTGTTCTCCAACTTTCTATTTCACTTGGGTAGCACTGATGTGTGACTAGGCACCTCTCTTTGCTTGTGAAGTCATAAGTGTTATGGACTTTCACTGCCAACGTGAAATGGACCTGCAGGGTCACACACATAGGATTTAACCTGGAAGAGGAGTTTTGTCTACAAGCAATGTTTAGATTGATTACTAAAGGAGTTTAGTAGTTCAATTAAACACTCAATTAATCGATAGCTCAATATCATAATGTTCAAAGTGTTGGACGCATTGATTGGAGTATCGAATTGATTGAAATCACAATTGACTGATTCTGCACAATCTGCACTCCCAACCGATCGGCTCATGTGATGAACCAATCGACTGAGCTCGGTGAACCGGTCGGCTCAAGTGTTGAGTCGATTGGCTCAAGGATAGGGTGAATGATTACTTCAAGTGTTGAAACGATCGGTTCAACTGTTGCAACCGGGCAAGTTGGGAAAGTAAGATTGGTGAGAATTTTCCTTGCGTTTCACTTGCCCAATTTGATTGGAACAAGGATTGGTATTTGATACCAATTAGAAACAAAAGAAGAAAAGTCAATCGGATACTGGTCAGGACCACGAACCGACCGGCTCATGGGTCCCAACCGATCGGTTGAGTGTCAACCGACCGGCTCAGATCCCCAACCGACCGTTTCAGAAATGAAACGATCGGTTCAGTTTGCGAGTTGGTTGCTTTTGTGGAAAATCTCGAACCCTTCTACTCCTGCTTTTAGTCCCATATTGCCGGGGACAGAGAACCCTGTCCCATGACCCGCCTATATATAGGGGTATTGGGGGCTTCTCAGAATATAACTCAGTGCAAGCCGGTTGCTCTGCAAAGTTGTCTTTCTCTCTGGTTTTGGTAACCGAGAGAGCCCGAGAAAGTGCTACCCGAAAAGGGAGGCGCAGTAAGGGAAAGACAACTGCAGTTGCAACTGGCAGCAGGAGAGTGTGTTGGCAACTAGTACGCCAACAGGAGGGTGCGACTCCTGCCGGTTCCTTGTACGATAAGGAGATCGGAGTTCCAGGCGGTCCGTGTGGACGACTACAAAGGCGGGATACCTCTGCCGCTCGGAGAACAACTGTCAATGCCGACAGTCCCGGTGAGAGTAGGAGTCTTCAGTCCCGGTGCGACCAGGAGCTGCACAGACATCGTCCAAGACCGGAGGTGAAGACCGCGCAAGGCGCGAGGTACTGTCGCCGAGCAAGCCTCGGGACAAGGTATGCATCCACAAACCATCTTTCCTATTGTATAGGCGTTGACGCGATTCCTTTTGTTCTGGGTTTTGGGGAGAAATTTTTTGTTTCCGCTGCTTCTCTGCCTCCTCTAAAACCCAACAGTGGTATCAGAGCCATGTCAAATGCTTTATATTTTAGAATTATCGATATGATCGATTTTGGTTTGTCGCCTTTATTTATTGCATATGATGTGAATAAAATTGGTTTTATACATGTCCAATCCACAAATCCCAAATATACATATATGATATGTAATATTAATGCACTCGATACGCGTCGCCCTTAAACGAGTTTTGTGGTGGATGTGTAGCATGATTATGGCCTATAAACCCCTATATCTGTGTGTGGTTGTATGTGGTTGCTTGCATCTCGGTCTGCGCACCGATTCCCCTTCTCTTATTCCTGATGTAACTCGAAATAATTTGAGAATTCTTTTCCTACCTTTGCTCCCCCTGAATGTAACTCGGGGTTTCACAATTCAATTGTAAATAGGATAGATTTTATTTTCTGTTATGTCAAAGAAAACGGGCAACCTGACGACGCTTGAGACGATCGATTCAAGGCGTGAACCGATCGGTTGGTGATCCAGACGACCGGTTCGAGGAGCGAGACGAGCGGGTGGCGACCTGAGGAGATGCATGACGACCGGTGAACTGATCGGCTGGAGGCGCTAGTCGATCGACTGGTGGCACCCGAACAACCAACCTGATGGCAAGTCGATCGATCATGGAGATGAGCTGATCAAACCCAGAAAGGCAGGCACAGATTTCATCTTGTACATGTTGCATGTGATGTAGACCTAGATGACTGTGATTCCTCTTGGCTCGAGGAATCACAATAGGATGGCCATAATCATTGCTTTTTATCGTTTTGCATATTTTCTGTGGGATATAGCATGTATATGATACGTACTATATATTGTGGTGATTGGATATATATATGTATATATAAACCAAATCCCTCATTAAATATTAAGTTTTAGATGCCTTCCAAATGTGACACACGTGAAAAGCTTGATCGACCAAGTGTGGGCACGCCCAAGCGTGGTGCACCGTCTATCTCGTGGAAGCGTGAAGGATGAATGTGTGGGTCTGCCCAAGCAGGGTGCATGTTCATCGTGTTGGCTTTGGGTCGGACTTAACAAGGTGACCTAGATAGGATCTAGCACCTTGAGGCATGGAGATGATCATGGCAAGGAGTTGCATATGACATCTTTCAAGAGTTGCATATGATGCAATTGGCAAGAGTTGCCTACCTGGAAGATCTGAGTTGTGGGTGATAGCCCAAGCTGGTCCATGGCTCAGAGGATTTCGGGATCTTGACCCACTAGAAGATTGTACGCTGCAATCTTCCGAATTGATGGTGAGGGCTATCAATTTGAGTCAAAATAGTGGGAGTGGTAATTAATTAAAGGCCTAATTAACTGTCGTCAAATTTTATTCAAATCAAATCAAAAAGAGTTTTGACAAAATGTAATTTTCTCTTGTAGAATGGCAAAAGAATCATCTTTTAAAATGGGCAAATTAATTGAGAACAAATTCCATAACTGGTTGAGGACTGTGAGAAGTGTTCTGCACAATCCAGATATACCAGGAGCCTTTGAATCCACTCTATGTACGCTTAATGCGTTAGTGAAGAAGAAAGATGGCAAGGGAGAGAAGGGTTCTCTCGCCAAACCAGTTTCTTCTGCATGGAGAGGATGGAAGGAACGATGGAAGAAGAAGTCAGAGATAGAGATCTCTACTTCTGGTGTATATGTGATAGAGATTAACTTTACTACTTCTTCGTCATGGGTACTTGATACCGGATGCGGATCTCACATTTGTTCAAATGTGAAGGATCTTAAGAGAAGTAGGCCTTTGGGGAAAGGCGAGGTTGAACTACGTGTTGCTAATGGGGCAAGGGTTTCCGCCAGTGCCGTAGGAACCTATGAGTTAACTCTACCTAGTGGGCTAATAATAGAGTTGAAGAATTGCTATTATGTACCTGCCATAAATAGGAATATCATTTCCGTCTCTTGTTTGGACAAGGATGGATTTGAATTTTTTATTAAGAATGGAAATTGTTCCATTTCTAAAGATGGGATCTTTTATGGCAGTGCCCCAATGTCTTGTGGTCTATACTTGATAGATCTAGAGGCAAGTGTATACAACGTAAACACCAAAAGACAAAAACTCAACAACTCAAACGAAACATATCTTTGGCATTGTCGTCTAGGGCACATAAATGAGAAGCACATTTCTAGACTCCATAAAGATGGTTATCTAGACTCTTTTGATTATGAATCAATAGAGACATGTGAATCTTGTTTGTTGGGCAAGATGACCAAGACTCCCTTTTCAGGTAAAGGTGAGAGAGCTTGTGATCTATTAGGACTCATACATACTGATGTATGTGGTCCTTTTAGAACTAATGCCAGAGGTGGGTATCAGTACTTCATTACCTTTACTGATAACTTCAGTAGGTATGGCTATGTGTACCTGATGAAACATAAGTCAGAAACCCTTGAAAAGTTCAAGGATTTTATGAATGAAGTACAGAACCAACTTGGTAAAAGTATTAAGGCACTTCAGTCCGATCGAGGTGGAGAATACTTAAGCCAGGAGTTTGATGACCTTCTGTGAGCCCGTGGTATTGTATCATAATGGACTCCGCCTAGAACACCACAACATAATGGTGTGTTTGAAAGAAGGAATCACACATTGTTGGATATGGTGCGATCAATGATGAGTTTTGCTGATCTTCCAATTTCTTTCTGGGGTTATGCTCTTGAAACCGCCACGTTTAAACTTAACCGTGTACCATCTAAATCGGTTCAAAAGACACCATATGAGATATGGACTGGGAAGCGTCCCGATTTGTCTTTTCTGAAGATTTGGGGTTGTGAGGCTTACGTTAGGAAAATGTTTCCTGATAAGCTTGGACCCAAATCCGATAAATGTTATTTTGTTGGATACCCCAAGGAAACGAGGAGATACTATTTATACCACCCTACTGACAACAAAGTGTTTATTGCTAGGACAGCTGTGTTCCTAGAGAAGGAATTTATTTCCAAAGGAAGCAGTGGGAGGAAAATAGAGCTTAAAGAGGTTCAAGCCCAACAAGAAAACATTGAACCGGTAGATGTACCAGAGGAAAATACAGATTCACAAGGTGTTGTGGAATCTCAGTCTCCTCAGGTAACACAAGGACCTCGTAGATCTAGTAGGACCCCCCTTGAACCTGAGAGGTTTGGATACCTTATAACTCAGGAAGGTGGTGAGTTGATCATAGATGATGATCCAACTACCTATGTAGAGGCTATGGAGGGACCAGATTCTGAGAAATGGCTTGAAGTCATGAAATCCGAGATGGAATCCATGTACTCCAATAAAGTATGGACTTTGGTGGAACCACCCAAAGGGGTAAAACCCATAGGGTGCAAGTGGGTCTTTAAGAAGAAGACCGACATGGATGGCAATGTGCAAACTTATAAAGGCAGATTGGTTGCGAAGGGATTTCGACAAGTTCAAGGTGTTGACTATGACAAAACCTTTTCTCCAGTTGCCATGATTAAGTCCATTAGGATCATGCTTGCTATTGCAGCTTATTATGACTATGAGATTTGGCAGATGGATGTTAAAACAGCATTCCTTAACGGGAATATAAATGAGGATGTGTATATGACACAACCTGAAGGTTTTGTAGATCCAAAGAATGCCAATAAAGTCTGTAAGCTGCAAAGTTCAATCTAAGGATTGAAGCAAGCATCTCGGAGTTGGAATCTTCGATTTGATGAGGAAGTCAAAGTGTTTGGCTTTATTCAAAATGAAGATGAACCTTGTGTGTACAAGAAGGTTAGTGGGAGCTCGACCACATTCCTCATATTGTATGTGGATGACATACTTTTAATGGGGAATGATGTCTTAGCCTTAGAGAAGGTAAAGACTTGGCTTGGGAATACTTTCTCAATGAAGGACTTAGGAGAAGCATCCTACATTCTAGGAATTAAGATCTATAGAGATAGATCTAGAAGGCTTCTCGGACTAAGTCAGAGCACATACATTGACAAAGTGCTGAAGCGGTTCAGCATGGAGAACTCAAAGAGAGGAAACATCCCCATGCTACATGGAGTCACCGTCTCTAGAGCTCAATGTCCCCAATCTTGTGAAGAGAGGGAGCGTATGAGTGGGATCCCATATGCATCAGCCATCAGATCCATCATGTACGCTATGTTGTACACACGCCCAGATGTCTCGTATGCTCTCAACATGACGAGCAGGTACCGGTCAGATCCCGGGGATGCTCACTGGACAGTCGTGAAAAACATCCTCAAGTACTTGCGAAGGACTAAGGATCAATTTCTTGTGTACGGCGGCGAGGAAGAGATGGTTGTAAAGGGTTACACCGATGCAAGCTTCCAAACTGATAAAGATGATTACAGATCGCAGTCAGGATTTGTGTTTTGCCTTAATAATGGAGTTGCGAGCTGGAAGAGTTCCAAGCAAGAAATAGTTACTGATTCTACTACAGAGGCTTAGTATATTGCTGCTTCACATGCAGCAAAGGAGGCTGTGTGGATCAGGAAGTTCATTTCTGAACTTGGTGTAGTTCCCAGTAGCTGTGATGCAATTGAGCTTTATTGTGACAATAATGGAGCTATTGCACAAGCTAAGGAGCCCAAATCACATCAGCGGTCCAATCACATACTGTGGCACTTCCATCTCATACGAGAGATCATACAACGAGGAGATGTGAAGATTTGCAAAGTACCAACTGAAGACAACATAGCTGATCCACTGACTAAGGCCCTTTCTCAGCAGAAGCATGATGGTCATGCTAGGTCACAAGGACTGCGATTCCTTGGTGACTGGCTCTAAGTGCAAGTGGGAGTCTGTTGGTATGTATGCCCATAGAGCAAGTCATATGATGATTGTAATGGGATACTTTGTAAATGATTTGAATAATTATAAAGGCAATTTTCGATCTATATGTTTAAACTGTTTCTGAGATGATGGTGTAACATGATAGATGTCTAAAGAATGATTTCACTCAATGACGTATGCTTTTAGGTTGAGGACCTGAATGATGAGATCATACGGATGTTAAGAGTATACATTCTTGTTTTGTCCCTAGTCGGTTGTTATTGAGGAAATAACCATAGACATCAATAACACTAAAGACTAGATTGTGTGTTGGTTGATGATAGAATCTCATTAGTCATGATATAGTGATATCAAACCAAGCACATAGGTATTTGTTAGAGAACAAGGTACCGGACAGACCCACCGTGAGAGTGACACATGGAACCATGACTTGATAGTCACTGTCATCTTTCACAGTGATGGTGGTGAGTGTGATTCTTAGACCTGAAATCACTACACTCAACACATGTCGTTGGGTACACTTTGACATCATCAAACGCAGTCCTGAAACATGGGTTGTTATAAAGGTGATGATTGGGTGGCTTTGACACATGGGGCTTTTGAGGGGTGAGTGATAGATATGGGATTTGTCCCTCCTAAGGGAGTTTGATGTCCTTGGCTACTTGATGAGTAGGATTGAGAAAGGCACGCGCATGCACATGTGAATCAATATGTGATATTGATGTCACACACATCTCACTCGGTCTGCTCTGAGATCAAGGAAATGAATGAACGTTTGACAGGATGACTGATCCATGCCTCGAGTTCACTCAGGATATCAGTGACAAAGGAATTATGCATTCACTGTAACACCATTCACAGATTGTAGGATTGAAAGTTGTTCTCCAACTTTCTATTTCACTTGGGTAGCACTTATGTGTGACTAGGCACTGCTCTTTGCTTGTGAAGTCATAAGTGTTATGGACTTTCACTGCCAACGTGAAATGGACCTGTAGGGTCACACACATAGGATTTAACCTGGAAGAGGAGTTTTGTCCACAAGCAATGTTTAGATTGATTACTAAAGGAGTTTAGTAGTTCAATTAAACACTCAATTAATCGATAGCTCAATATCATAATGTTCAAAGTGTTGGACGCATTGATTGGAGTATCAGATTGATTGAAATCGCAATTGACTGAATCTGCACAATCTGCACTCCCAACCGATCGGCTCATGTGATGAACCGATCAGCTGAGCTTGGTGAACCGGTCGGCTCAAGTGTTGAGTCGATCGGCTCAAGGACAGGGTGAATGATTACTTCAAGTGTTGAAACGATCAGTTCAACTGTTGCAACCGGGCAAGTTGGGAAAGTAAGATTGGTGGGAATTTTCCTTGCGTTTCACTTGCCTAATTTGATTGGAACAAGGATTGGTATTCGATACCAATTAGAAACAAAAGAAGGAAAGTCAATCGAGAACTGGTCAGGACCACGAACCGACCGGTTCAGAAAGTGAACCGACCGGCTCATGGGTCCCAACCGATCGGTTGAGTGTCAATCGACCGGCTCAGATCCCCAACCGACCGTTTCAGAAATGAAACGATCAGTTCAGGTTGCGAGTTGGTTGCTTTTGTGGAAAATCTCGAACCCTTCTACTCCTGCTTTTAGCCCCATATTGTCGGGGATAGAAAACCTTGTCCCATGACCCGCCTATATATATAGGGGTATTGGGGGCTTCTCAGAATATAACTCAGTGCAAGTCGGTTGCTTTGCAAAGTTGTCGTTCTCTCTGGTTTTGGTAACCGAGAGAGCCCGAGCAAGTGCTACCCGAAAAGGGAGGCGCAACAAGGGAAAGACAACTACAGTTGCAACTGGAAGTAGGAGAGTGTGTTGGCGACTAATACACCAACAGGAGGGTGCGACTCCTTTCAGTTCCTTGTGCGACAAGGAGATCGGAGTTCCAGGTGGTCTGTGTGGACGACTACAGAGGCGGGAGACCTCTGCCGCTCGGAGGACAACTGTCAATCCCGACAGTCCCAGTGAGAGTAGGAGTCTTCAGTCCAAGTGCGACCAAGAGGTGCACAGACACCGTCCAAGACTGGAGGTGAAGACCGCGCAAGGTGCGAGGTACTATCACTGAGCAAGCCTCGGGACAAGGTATGCATCTACAAACCATCTTTCCTATTGTATAGGCGTTGACGCAATTCCTTTTGTTCTGGGTTTTGGGGAGAAATTTTTTGTTTCCGCTGCTTCTCTGCCTCCTCTAAAACCCAACAATCTATCCAATGGCAACAACCACAACCTGTATACAAAAAATATGATTCCACATATGCATTCCATATACAACATCAACACACTATCAAAAACTTGAGTCCATGAACATATCATCTACAAAACATCCCCTACTGGGACCTAAGAGTACATGGACGACTCTAGGACTCTACCAACTACTAGCCAACCTTCAGATCCTACTGCTCTCCAAGCTACTCCTCTTCAACACCTAGAACCTTCTCACAACGCTGACGACCGCCTAAAAAGATGTGGTATCCCACGAGAGTGAGACCCATGCCCTAGTGAGAGATATAACTCTCAGCAACAGTTATTGATTATAATAGGTTATTTAATTAAACAAGTTAAACATGTTAGAGTAGGTTAAGTAAATAGAACATATTAAGCAGGTAGTATAATAGCAAGTTTAATTAACGAGATATCAAAAGGTAACATATAAAGCTATCACCATTTAAGTTTTTGCACAATATACTAGCTAAGAAGTATAAGAAACAAGGCCAGGGTAAATAATCAATGTGAGTCTTGTTTAATCCTAGACAGACATGCTACACGACTAGATTACATCTTTTGTTAAGCCATGGGGAGAGTGAGGTATGCCACTCAAACTTCAACTGGCCACTGCTAGTCAAAATCAGTTCTGTACAAGATCTAGGAGAGTCGGAATCCTAAGATCTCATCCGCCCTCAGTTAGTACGAGCCTTCCATGGCGACATATAAAGGCAAGCTGCAAAATAGCCTAGTCTGCCCTTGGTATATAGGTCACGGTACTAGTGAACAGCCTAGTCCATCATTGTAAAGGTCATGATCCTAGTGAAACCAGGGTATACAAAACCCAAACATTTGAGGTACAACCGCAGCTGTCCTCAATCACATCATTTATATACTAAATCATATCATCTGAGATACGGCCTCGGCCATTCTCATGCCAAGGTATGACTGCAGCCATCCTTATGAACATGCATATACTTAACATTATACGAATATGATATTCCATTAGAGGAATACTCATTTCACCATCCACAACACTGGGCACTACATGATTAGGGTTTCACTTGATTAGTTAATGTCAATTGGGTGAATTAAGGTGGTATCAATTAAGTTACATACAAACCCTAAGAGAATTCGATAAAGCATGGGCAGATTGCAAGTTCAGAAGATATAAAACATAGGAAACTTAAAGCTTATCACATCATCACATGGTATTGTTCCTTGTCACATAATGAAGAGGATCACACCTCCAATAAAGGCTCAACCATGCCCAAAGGTCATTAAGACCATCACATTATTCCCTGTAAGAACATCATTATCTTTCCATGCCTAATCAAAGGCTTCAACCAATCATCACCATGCATGTGACATATAAGTTTGACATAAAATTGCATATAACAACTTATGATGTTCATGTGGCAACAAGTTAGGGTTACAACAACATAGAGAGAGAAAGTATTCCATCATAATAATAATCACTCAAAAAGTTAAGCATGATCATCACTCTCTTAATTAGGGTTGGTTTTAGCAAGATGAGTTAAATCAGGGTTACAAAATAGAACTCAAGGGTAAACCCTAAGTCTAGAATCTTCATCAAGCATGAAATCATAAAGTCAAACCCCACCATTGAACCTAGGTTTAGGAAATCTCATCGACCACCTAGGTCAGGAAATCATAGCGACTACTTAGGTTACAAACACCTTGGCGACTGCTAGGATTAGGTGCCATAGCGACCACTAGGGTAAAAAAACATAGCGACCAACATGAATTAGAAACTTCATCGACCACTTAAAGGATCAAAGATCTCATCGACCACTAAGGGTGAGGAACCCCTTTGGCACCATTGAGGTTATCCACCATCAGTGACCACTAGGGTTGATTACCATCAGCGACTATTAGAGTTGAGTGATGTTGGCGACCGATGAGGTCATGAAACTTGGCGACTGATTGAAATCACAAATCTTGGCGACCATATGCATTCAAAACTTGGTGACTAACCATAGAGATCAAACCTCATTGACCACAAGGAGATCAGACTTAGTGACCATCATGGATTCAACATCTCGGCAACCACTAATGTGTAAGCATTCTCAGTGATCGACTAGAGAAATCAAAACATTAGCTACCACATAGCATCAAGCTCATCGACCACATGACGAAAGTCTTGGTGACCATCATGAAGAGAACAAAATCTCATTGACCACATAGGTTCAAACAGATTGGTTATCACCAAGAATATGAAAGATCAGCAAGTTACATCACTAGGAAAAAGATCAACACAAAACCCTAATTAGCAACTGTCATTTGAGAGAGAGAAACCATCATTTACATAAGCATGCAAGCACCAAAAACTTCCATTATCAAGCAAGGTTCATGCACAAGGATTTTAGGGTTTATCCAAGGAGGTACATTACTCAAGAATCACCATACAAACACAAACCCTTGATAAAAGATACTATCTTTCTACTTGTAACAACATTTTAGGACAAGATTATGCACATGCAAGAGACAAGTAAGCAATAATCATGGAGAAAGTTATATAACTCACCTTAGAGGTGATGTAGAAACTACAAATAGCAAGCTAGCTTGAATAAAAGAGAGTAGGAAACCTAGCTTGAGTACTCCTTTCGACTAAACTATCTCCTTCTCTAAAAGAGAGCAAACCCTAGGTCAAGGAAGCAAGAAAAGAGATCTTCTTCAAGCTCTAACTCAAGCACTACCATGGAACACCACGGGTTCACCCATGAAGAGAAAGGAGAGGGAAGAACAACAAGGAAAACATAGGTAAAAAAGGGGATCTCACTTACCAAGATCAAGAAGAAGAGCAAGGGAACACCAAACGACTTCAAGAAGGGTGGATCCAAACCCTAGCTTCACATGCAGGGGGGTCGACCAAGCTCCTCTAACTTGAGCTCCTTCTTCTCCACCAAGCAAGGGGGGATGATCTCCAAGAAATAAAGGAAGGAATAGAGAGGAGAATAGGTGTGTAAAGAAGTTGTTTGCATGCACATATAGAGGGTTATATAGCTTAGGGTTGGGGAGAGAGAATAGGGGGTTAGGTGTCAAGCTAAACATGCCATGTGTCCAAAGGATCTCGTCCATGAAAGCACCTCAACCATGCAACTAAGTCTAAAAAAAACTAGGCAACCCCACCAAGAAAACCAAATGACCAACTTGTCCAAGAAAAGCAAATGATCTCCAAGAATTCTTGGCGACCAAGAGATCAAAAAAGCAAATGGTCGCTAACCCTAAATGTATTGGTGACCAAGGATGAGCTAGGAAGTTTCATCGACCGCCAACCCTAGGTGTACAAGGAAACCTTGGATACCACCAGACCTGAGGGAACACATACATCTTTGGTGACTACCAACACAAGGTGGTTCATCGATCAATACAATTTGAGGTCAACCATTGAGTTAGGACATCCATGAAGGCAAACCCTAATCTCAACACAAGATGTCACCACTTCAACCAAGGAGTAACAAGGTGCCCCAAAGAACAACTACATCCAACATGATGTGAAAACATGTGAGAAACAATAAGAATGTGACAGATTACAAGAAAAACCCAAGATATGGGTAAATTGCAATTAGGTCCAAAACAAGCACACATATGCATAACTAGCTCGAACAGTGTCCAAATCAAACCAAACTTGAAACTTAAGCTTGTCATATGATATAAAAGTACATCAAAAGTTTTAGTTAAGGTTTTAAACATATAATTATAATAATAAAGCATGTTCAACCATAAAGCAAGGTCATGTGTCTTAAAACCATAAACCCCTAACAAGGATTTTGCCCCCAAAATCCTACGCGAATAAGGATGGATACTTTCTGCACATCTCATCCTCTAACTCACACGTGGATTAATATACACCTTGGTGATGCCATAAAGCCTTCACTAAAACTATATCCTTCTTCTTCAACTTCTTCGCTCTTCTATCAAAGATCAACACAAGACCCTCTACATACAACACATTCTCATCCAACCCAACCTCCACTGGCAGCAACATCTGCTCTATATCTGGATGACACTTCTTTAACATGGAAACATGGAAGATAGGGTGTTCTAGGGAAATATGGCATCAGGTAGGCAACAGAAACAAAACAAATACTGCCATATTCCCCATAAAACTAGCAGATCGTGTCAATAACTATGCAATGAAAAGGATGGTTTTGAGGATATAACTGGATCTAGAGAAAGTCGAACAACAATCTCCTCATCATTGTATTTGTACAACTATCTTCTAGTTGCACTCGAACGACATCTATAGTGGCTCCTGCTCTTCAGCACTGACAGCAGGCAAACATTGTCCTCCTAGTAGGAAAAGTATCCACGCCTCTAGAGAAGTCCACATGGACCGCCCATAACTCTTGTCATCTTGCTAGAATGGACAAGTAGGAGTTCTCCCTCATGTTGGTGTACTAGTCACCAACTTTCTCTTCTACAATTGTTCTCTATTGCTATCCCTCCCTTTATCGGGGAGGACTTGCTCGGGTTGTATTGGTTACCACAGCCAGAGAAGACAAATAATTGTCAAAGGCAATTGATGTGTCTAAGAAGCCCCCAATACCCCTCTATTTATAGGAGGGTAAGGGTCACTGTTCCCAGTCTGTGTGGGAGTGGAAGGGACCAGAATCTCATGAATATTTGCAACCCGCAAATAGCAAAATGGTTGGTTCATTGGGTAAACCGATTGCTTGGCATGCGAGCCGGTCAGTTCACTTAGTGAACCGATCATTTTGTTAAGTTTCCCAATTGCATATGAATTGACAATTATAATCCAATTAGTGCACAACATGACATCGGCACTAATCCTTGATGCAATCGAATTGCACCATGAACCAGGCATCTTGCAACCATGCGACGATTGTCTTGTGGTCACAAGCCGATAGTTTTGCTGCCTGACTTATCTAGAACTCAGTCAATTCCATACTCAATCAATCTCACACTCCAACTGGATGTTTCATCACATGAACCAATCACTTGGGAGTCTATCAGTCAATTGATGTTTAAATTGAATACATAAACACTTAAGTAATCAATTTAATTATCATTCATGATCAAAACTCATCTTCTAGGTGTATCCTATGTGTGTAACCCCATATGTCCCATATTGCATTGGCAGTGAATGCCCATAACTACTTATGCCATTACAAGCAAAGAGCGGTGCCTAGTCACACATCGTTGCTACCCAAGTAAATGAAAAGTTAGAGAACAACTTCAACCTACAATATGTGCTTGGTGTTGTAGCGTTTGTATAGTTCCTTTGTCACTGATATCCAGATTGAACTCGAGGCATGGAGTAGTCATCCTCTTCAACATTCAATCTTTGTTCCTTGCTATAGCAGACTGACTGAGATATATGTAAGCTCAATATCACATATTGACTCACATGTGCATGACCATGCTTTTCTCAATCTCACTAATCAAGTGGCCTGGATATCATACTCCCATAGGAGGGACAAATTCCATGTACATCACTCACAATCATCCCCATGTGTCACAATGCACCCAATCATCACCTTTATGATAACCCTTATTCAGGACTATGACGGTTGATGTTAAAGCACACCAAACGACATGTGATGAGTGTAGGTGACTTCAGGTCTGAGAACCACAATCACCACTAACACTACCAAAACTAACTATGACTACAATTGCTATGGTTTCTATGTGTTACTCTCATGGCGGGTCTACACTACAAAAAAAGTATACTTTAGCTACAATTATTATGGTTACATATATCATATTTGTAATTAAAATTATTTTGTGTTACAAACTATTAATATGTAAATAAATAAATGTAGTTAATTCTAGTAACTACAATCCGCCTACAATTTTTGATAATCATACCACCTACCTACATAATATCACAATTGTCTCCAATTCCCTTGTTCCATTGTTTCACATTAAAAGGCCCAAATATTTCAAGTTTTTGGCGCTTACCTCCTCTTTTTTCTGTTGGTGCTTCTAATACTCCCTCTCCTCCCCCAATCACACCCGACGCTCCTCTCCTCCGGCCCCGTCTGCCCAGATAGCCCCCTTCACCGCATGATCCTACTCTCTTCCTCTCTCCCACTTCACCTCCCCTCATAGCCCCAAACCAGTCACACTCATATTCTTCTCCTCTCTGGTGGTGGAGCCGCATGTGGGTTTCCTAACGCCAAGGCCTCACTCAACTTATAGGGAATAACGTCCAGATTTGGTGAGTAGAAAATTTAAACTACAAAGCATGAATTAAATCTCTTCCGTGCAATGATTATGATACTAATTTTGGGGCGTTCCATATTTGTAGATCAATTTCTCCTCTCTTCCTTCAGTTTCTAGTGATGTTGTCATGGGTGGATACTTCCTAGAGAATTGTCCATCAGTATCTAGCTGCAACAGTGGAAAACAACCATAGTAGAGATCTGGATGTGTCTTCTATTCTCCTATTTCTATTGTCATGAGTTTACAGAATGAGCGAAAAACTATTCTTCATCTAAGGTGCCAAGTTGGGTGACTTCCCATGATTGCTTTCCCAAAGGCAAACAATTGATCATCAATAAGTTTGGATCTACAACTGGGGCAACATATTTAGATGACGTTCCATGCTCTTTTAACTACAAGGATGAGATGTACTCAACTTTAGAGGAGTGGTTATACTCTTTAATTGATACCCATCCTTCATTTTCCATTATCAAAATTAATGTTTATTTTAAGTCAGTAGCCTTAGTTTATCAATTTAAAGTCTTTTTAATCTAAGTGGATTCATTGGTATTCTAGAATTTAGATGTAGGGCCATGATGTGCTATATCGTACCAAATGGGTCATTTCGGAGTCTCATACATAAGTTAATAAATGCCAAGAACATTATCGAGATTTGAGTTTTCACAGCGGAAAAGTAATTCTGTTCTGACTACTATTTGGTCTTAGAAATCTGGTTTCTTAGAGAACTCCATCTTAATCAAGCTGCAATGTTTAAATTTAACAATACATTTACAATGCATCTTTGAGCTATTCCATTTAAAGTCTTTATTTCTTCTAATCCTGCAATCATATCAATATAAGTTATAATTAGGGGATCATAATGAACTACCTGATAGAGTTGATAACTTTGTAAATTCTGGTGATGTGAAATCCTATTGTATTTGGTTGTTATTGATGCAAAGAAGAATTAGTATGCGAACATAGGCCTCACTTGAATAAAAAAGAGCAGTGTCATACAATTTCTGGCCCTTCTTGTCCTTGATAATTTACTGGAAAAAGTAATTTTAGAAAAGTCTTTGCGGAAAATTAAACATAAACTCTACAATATTTGCACCGGTATTTGTTAAAAATTCTTTTTTAATCCCACCTCTATATGATTGACTCCTGCAATAAGTAATTTCATACTACTCCTAGCCTCAAATCAGATCCTCCAATTCATCATTTCTCTATTTACTTTTAAGGTTCCCACCCTAGGATCCATGTTCCAATTTAGTTGATATTATTATTTAGTTGACTATAATTTATCTTTCTTGATGTCCAATTTACTAACAATGATTATGATGGGCCTTTTAGCAACAATGAAATGTGTCAACCTTTGTTCTTGACACTATTTAGGGTTCTAAGACAATACATTCAAAGATTGTTACTATGCATATAACTTTAATTCCTAAGAAGTTATTTTGTTTTAAAGATATAAAATGTAGAGGATACCATATGTTCTAGTAACATGACATTATAGTGTGACAGAAGAAGGAAAGTAGTAATGTAGGGTATTATGACCTTAACCATACTTGTTAGTAGCAACTATTCGGCCTTTACAATTATAAAATCTGCTGGTATTTGTCTCATCATTAAAGAGGAGAAGATGATGCTTAATAAAGTCTATAAAAGGAAAGTTTCCAAAATACCTTGGAGTACGAGGTGTTTCAACCATCTCCCTTGGCTAGTGTTAGAAGCAAAAACACCTAGATACCACTGTAAATCAAGTATCTAGAGATTCTATCTTCATTAGACAGGGCCCAACGTAAAATCTTCCACAAAACAAAATTGGCATGAGGAATCGAGTCCACACACCACAACCACCTAGTATGCCTTGGAAAAGGCTGATAAGGTGGTCTCATGACCTTCTTTTCAGATTTGAGAGAGAATATTCCATTGTAATCCGCCTTCCTGAACATCACATCAGATTAGATGAGGGTGTGTACACTTTACCTAGTCTCATGGTGGTGCTATTTAGTTGTCTAGGATTGAAGCCTCCCACTCTGTTATTTGTTCTTGCTAACCACCATGTATAAATAGAAATACAACTATATTTTGGGTCCGTTTCCCAACAACATCAAATGTCAATCTTAGATTATATTTCCTGTAAGGCCACCTCACATTTCATTTACAACAATTGGTTTTTGTTTTTTACAAGTAGCATTTCAGTATGATTTCATGGAAGTATTTATGAATAAATAAGCCCTCTAGTTTTGACTGATAAGAATATTAAATCATCAGTTTCTCAACCTTATTTGATGAATGAATAGCTAACCAAAAGCCTCAATTGAAGTTGTCAAATGAAACTACCTATATAGCTGAGTATTTTAATGCTAGCTAGCCATACAATTGAGTAATTTACTGCTATCTAGCTCACGTGCAAGTCCCTGTTTCAAGAGTTTGTCAATTAATATATACTTTGTAAAGGATCATGAATGGAAAAAAAACTGGAAGCCATTTTACACAGCTATAGGCTACGAGTTTCAAGTTGGATATTGCCACATTAAACACGGATGAAAAGACTATTTTGTCTTTCAAAAGCTGACAATCTAATGTATTAGACAATGCATATTGGTCAATGAACAACACTCAAGAAGAATGAGGAGTATCATTGCATTGACGCCATCCTCTACTACTAAGGCCATGTTTGGTTTAACGTAATCAGCCGTATTAGATTGTAAATCTAGATCCAACTAGTAAAAGATTGTGTTTGGTTAATAGGATATGTACAAAGTAAAGAATCCAGGAGTTCTGACATTAATACAACTGTTGTATTCTGGTTTCCATTTCAGAACCGATGGACGCCGTCATCCCACACACGGCTCCCCCTGAGCGTGGTCGGAAGTTGACAGCTGTGACCTCTGCAAAAGCTATGCCACTCACACCTACCTTTCTACCTAAGCACGACTGATGCAAAAATCATTCTCTGGTACACTGGTCAGTACCTAACAAACTAAAAAATGCAGTAAATCTATACAGTTAACCAAGCATAAGCTATATTTTCTCCTGGTTCCAAAACCCCGACAATGCGAATTTCCTGGATGGGCAGAATGCAGTATTTATGAGAATCCAGTCATATCCCAGAAAACAAACGTGCCCTAAACAAATGAATTAGTGATGACACAGCCTGAACCTGTGTCCGCAATGTGATCATTCCCACAATTTAGTTCAGGAGTATCATAACTATGCTACTGGTGATTAATTACCATTCCTACAGTATAAACTGGTGTTCGAGATGCGAGCATTCCCACTCTGTTATGGTTCTTGCTAACCACAATGGCTAATGTATCTATGCATGACATTACCTGATGAAAGTTTCATCCAGTACTAGAACTACAACCAGTAGTTTAGTAGAAATTGTGAAGACTAACAACAACCCTTGAGTTTCTTATGTACTGTAAGGTGTTATCCTTCCTCAAGTCTAGTAGTGCAAGGTGTTATCCTTAAATCATGCATTAAAGACCAGATTTTCATTAGGAAGGGGTCGATGAAATCTTCCACCAAGCAACATTGGCATGAGGGACTGAGTCCACACACCACAACTACCTTATATGCCTTGGAAAAGGATGATAATATGGTGTCATGACCTTCTTCATAGATATGTTTATATGGGCTTGTCTTAAAAATGAGGTAAGCAACAAAGTGAAGATAAGGTTAATTTTTAATTTCATAGTGGTTATACATGCCGGTTTACAAGTAGTGAATATGCTGACATTTTTTTTATAGACACGTGTCTATATGCAAAACCAAAGCTTCATAATCAATTTACAAGTCCTAAACATTACTGCAAAGCTTCTTTACAGTTAGGAAAATTGAATATCAGTAGAAGTACCTACAAACTTTTTCACATAACTCTCAGATAGTTTTCTCTAGAAGGTTACTCTTTGTTCCCTTCTTTCAAAGTCTTATCTTATGTAATTTCATTTCTTTAAGTATTTATCTTCTAGTATATTATGTAGATTATTGTTTTCTCTGGTATTGCATGGCCATTTATATGTTTAAATACAGTTGCATTAGTTATAGTTTTTCCTTTATAGGATTTGAAGAAATTGGTTTATACATTGCCTTCTTTCTGCTGCTGTGTGGCTAAGTTTTATTGTTGCCCTGATTGGATTAGAATGAGCTGGTTGTTTCTTTATTGTTCCTGCTTTTGCTATGTAATGCATTCAGAAGAAAGAATCCCCAATATCTTGTTTGTTCTGGATTTGGTCATTCTGTCATTCGGTTAGGCTGTTGGATTTAATTTCAAATAACAGTTGGTAACCACTTTCCACTCTATTTACTTGATGTTGGTGAAATTTTTCTGCTAGTTAAGTGATGATTATGTTTTCCTATCAGACCTAGGATGAAGTTGCTCTTCATTTCCAGATTGTGAAGATGTCTACATTCCTTTCCAATCGCAGGTCAATGTGTGTTATAAATACGTGATTTAATTGAACTATCTTGTAATTGAGCTGATGTTTGTGTTCTTTCTTCATTATATTGGGGCCCTTATGAGTTTCTTTTTACACACACCATGAGAAAAAGATGTTATAGCTACAGATGAAATGTTGCATGTGTGTATCATTTAATTTTTTCTCTTCATTGCAGGTTGCACATTTTATTATTTTAGCACCATGAACTATGCTGGTTTTGTACCATGATTAAACATGAACCAAGAATCAATCTTCTAATATAATGAGCATGCCTCCTCCTTTCACTGCACCTTCCACTTGCAAAATCAGTTTGGATGGGTTGGAATCAAATTAACTCCATGTTGCTGCCAACACTCTGGCAAAAAAAATCCAGAAGTTGTCAAGAAGAAAGCACTCAGGAGCTCTATCTTAAGAAGGTTTTATGCATGATGAAAGAGGTATCCAATAAGGTCTTGAAAAATTGCATCTCAGAAGATTATAAATAATATCTACTCACTTTATGTCCGTAGTGGAAGTCACTACTTCATCAATTTTGAACTGTTACCTGAGACATGCAACTTTATATTTTGTCACAACTTTTTTCTTCTTAACATCAGTAAAAATAAGCAAAGTGTCTTGATATATGTATCAGGAACCTCACGCAGTCTACGACCCAAATTATTTCTATGAAGCTTGATAAGTATAGAAGTAGGAAGCTTATGCACTGTGTTACTGTAGTTGTCTTTCTCAAAATTACCAGCCGATAGAAAATTGATAATCAGGCTGCCAAGAGGAAGAGGTGGTTTCTGAGTTAGAAGCCATGGTGATGCGGGAGAGGTTGAGGTCTGGGAAGTCTTGGTGGTAAAGGGTTAGGGTCAGGGTGGAGGTCATGGAGGTTGTCAGGGCTGATCAGGGCAGAATATAGGAGCAAGAGGCAAGGGAGGACGTGGATGCAGTACTAGAGGAAGAGGCAAGGGAGGATGTACATCCAATAAATAATGCCTCTAGGATTGATTTTGTATGTCACACATTGTAATGGCACAAAGAAACACTACATATGCAATGAAAAAGTAGCTTCAAATTATTACGTCAAATTTGTCTAGGGTATAGGTTGCTACAGAATTTTCTTGTCACACCACTCAGGACAACTAGATAATCTGGTCTTAAATGCCAACTGAAGATTAGTTTACAACAATTATGCTAGTTTTTGAGTTCAGTTTCATCATTGACTCCCATTCTTTTGAAATGAATCAACCTTTTATATATTCTTTTTATTTGTATCAATGCAAAATATGGTTTTAAAATGAATGATGATTAAATTTAGTATTGTGATGATACTTTTTTCCTTATAATTAAGATTCATTTGTCCATGTGTATTGAGATAGAATGTTCTATTAGTACTCTTATTCTTACTGAAAATTAACTAGGGAATATCCACACATCAAAACTTTATTTTGGATGTACATGAGAGTGAGTTTGGAACCAGTAATTTTGGAGATTTTGCACCAGTAATTTTGTAGGAACCTACGACTATAGAAGAACAATCCCAAAAGGCAACAACATCTGCCAAAGATGGAAGTGGACATTTAACCAAACCTACTGCAGTAATGCTTAATGTGATTTGATGGATAAAACAATCCTTGACGCATTAATGTCTAACACAAGAACACCAAAATGGCAATTGATTTCCACAACAGAGCTATTTAGACCCTTTAGAGAGTGGCACCTCAGTTTTATTCCTCCTACTACAATTCCTTTTTACCATAGACAATGTTGCATATTAATCATTAGTGCTCTGATTCCTATTCGAAGGTAGCTTTCCAGCACTCTGTTCTCATTCTTAAAATATGTCCCTTTACGGTAGCCATGTCTTCTTCTAGCTTATTTTTACATATCTCTAAGTTCTCACTTTCACTCCCAAGCCTCATGATAAGTTTTTGAGCATCTTTTATGTTTTCTTGGGATTCTAGTGTTTCCTTGTTCTACTCAATTACTATGTTGTGGAGGGCATCCTTTTCTTCTTCATGATTTTTAATCCTAGAAGCAGCAATGTCAAGTTCCCTTATTAGTGTGGAAGCTCTGTCAATCATGTAATGAAGTGATGATCAAAGTTTCATTCACTCAATTACCATGTTATTCAGGTTGCACTATTATAACATCATCTGCTCAATCACCAAGTTAGTCTGGTTGTACTATTATAACATCACCTTCTGTGATTATTCAATTTTTTTCACTATCCAGGTGCCAACTCCTCAATCACTATGTCTAGTGTGGTTGAAAGGAGTGCTTCCCATTTTTTCATCTGAATCACATGACTTCAGTAATTTGAAAATCTCAGCCCTTAACAACCTAGAATCCGTTGATTTTTTGCTCTACAACACCTAATCTCGACATGACTTCTCTCTGAACTTGAAATTTTTCTTTAGGGATCTCCATACCAAGCATGTTCATCTTCTTAAATTAGTTATAGTAACCTCCTAAAACATAATAACACTAATGGTGGTCATATAGTGTGCAAATGAAAGTATGATAATTGTGAGTTCTACTATAGAAAGAGAGTAGTATTAGGCTCATAGACTTGCTTTGTAAGTTAGTTTTAGGACTGCATGTCATAAAGTAATGATCTTGGCATGGTAGCCTTCACCACATGATCATATGTTTAGGAACTCTTATCAATAATCCAGTTACATGTCTAATATGCAAACTGGATGGATCTCTCTAGTAGGGATCAACTGACTTGCACTCTTCATCTGAATTCTGAACATATCTAAAGAGAATTGGTTGAGAAAGTGGAGCTTAATTACATCCATTGGCTATTTGTATGTCTCTATACGGTGATTGTGAGTGTGGTGTTAAGATTTATTGTTTTGAATTTGGACTTCCATTCTCATTGTAAGTTTAAGTACATGATTACAGTTGTGCATTCATCGTCTACCTGATTATTTCTGAATGATTCAGGAATAACATTGGGTTCAAGTGTTTCTATCATTGAGATGTTCTCCCAAAGGTGGATGAAAATGTTGTAAGTTTCCTTTTACATCTTAGGCGCCCCTGGAACATTACATAGCTATTAGTTTTAGTGTTATGATTAAGCAATATTTTTATGTGCCTTGCCCTGCTCCATGTAATGTATTGGCAATATTATTGATACCTTGTTTAAGTCTATTTGACAAGATCACTTTTAGTGCATTACAGTCATGCCAGGACTTTCTAGTCACATCAATAATCTCAATGATCAGTGTAACATCCTCGTCATTGATATCCCCGTTGGGCTCACTATCTTCCTGCACATTTTAATCATTTACAATTTTTTCCCTGGTGATCATCCCACATGTCAAAGATAGACATGTTGACGAGCTTCTATAGAAGCAACTTCGACAGCGGTATCCACCTCTGAATTAAGGTGGAGTCACTACCATAGTAGGAATCAATTATCTCTGAATTACCACTATCGAGAAGCATCACATAGTTCATTTTACAGATCCACATATCACAAGGTTCATGCTTAAAATTTCTAATACAAGAATGAGATCTAAGGAACTTCATAAATCTCAAAATGTTACATGTCATGTTAGTCAAAAACTTCATGCTTACTATTGGTCCTAGTTTAGTTTTTGGGTCAATGATGCTAGCACATGGAACTAAGCTTATAAGATAATTGGAAATGATCTCTCTTTGATGATGTTGCTGAAAAATCTATATGCTCTCATGTAGGATAGAGTATTTTGTTCTGATATATTATGAAAGATGCATTTCATGGTTCCTTTTATCGCTTATTCTAAAGGTTTGCATACTTCTGAATGATAATCATGGTTTTTGGATACGCTGACGTCTTAAATTAGCTGGATAATCATTGAATGGCCACACTAACTTGAGATTTTCATTTTTGCATATACTTACATCTCAATTGGCTGGATTATTAGTAAATGTTACTGTCTTTGTTTGATATATTCTGGACCCAGAAGTTTGGCAAAGAGTAGTTTGTATATAGCTACATGTATATTCATTATGTGGTGAACAATCTCACTACTATGTGTGGTGATCTAATTGAAAAGGTTATCCTCTGATGTCTAGACTATATGATTGTACCTACTCTATGGAGGTTGGGTTTCATTAGTTTCTATTTTGCAGATATGGTTACCTATTTGGTTAAGGTATTTTGTTGTAATTTTCCTTAAACATGTTTGAGTTTCTATATATAGAGTTCTGAAACTCATTTTGGATGTGAAGTGATTGTTCTTCAATGTGTAGTTGGATTTGGGCATCTGTGTTAACAAAGCTTCAAAATTCAACAATATCCTACCAATAGTAAGGTCATCTATACTCGAAACACATAATCTTCAGAGACTGATCTGTAAAAGCTTGAATATTATTTCGATTCACTTTGAGTTTCTTGTGTAGAATAATATGTTATGAAGATGATTTTTCTTCATTCGATTTTCTTGAGGATGCTCATAACATGGCTTAGACCACACACTGTCGAAGATAGCTAATTGGGTTTCTCAGGCTTGTCTTTATTTTTGTTATGATCCAATAATAGTCAACCTCAGCTTAATTGAAATTTTCTTTTCAATCTACTGGGTCCAGCCATTAAAATTAATTGTAGGAAAATCAAGACAACCATTAAATATCGATTTGTCATTTATATTCTTCTACTGCATGTGGTGTGTATCCCAGTTGTATTGGCAGATTCCTCTCCATCCAGCCATAGGTGAGCAAGCAGCTCTTGGGTCTTGTCTTTTTATCAATTGTTTTCTTTCTTCCTCACACTTTCGTATGCTTTCAATGCATCAGACCTGATGGCAGAACATGATATCATATTTAGCCTTGGCGTTTGCAAGAAGATTGAACCTAGTGAACTTGGGCGAAAGTGAACTTGGAATGTGAGCTTCATTTCTCCTTATTTGCATCTGAACTTGGTTAGTAATGCAAGCTCATGCATGTTCTTTATATTTTCTTTACTTGCCTACCACTATGTTTGTTTAAAGTGATCATACCAAAAAAATGTGGCTTGAATGGAGGAAAGAGTTCAGTGCTCAGACCATTTTAGAGGTATACATGAATATCTTGATTAACTTGTTCTATTGCGTTACTTTAGGTTAAGTTATAGTTGGTTGCCATATCTCTTGTACAAGAACAACTGCCACGGAAAAAGGAAGAGAGGACAAAGGAATTATCCAATATATAGTCTCAGATTCAAAAAATATGTGCTGAGATATATGGAAACCTCAAACTTGGGGACCGGGTGAAACTGCCAATTGTTGATGAGAATGATTTGTCTTTCAAGAATCTCCATGAATACCAATATCAACTACAGGATCTTTCTATGGCCAATCAGAAGCACAACACAGAGAAGTTCTCTATTTTCAATTAAGAAGAGCAATACTTTAGCAGTCTTTCTCTTCTTATGAGTTTATCAATGTTATCATATTCGTTGACGATACAAGTGGCAGAATTAATACAAATAAAAATCAAGATAGAAGAAAATGCTCATGATCATGTGGCATATAGAGTCTACAGTGGATAGATGTAGTTAGAAGAAGATATTGTATACATGTATCTTTTTTCCATGCATATTGTAAAACAAGGGCCATGTTAATGTCCTCCCCATGTATACTCATTGTTCAAATATAAATAAAAGTATCATTGTTGACATTGTAAGCACAACTCGATCTTGATTAACATTCATCTTTTTTCTTTTTGAAAATCCCTCTATATTGGCAAGCGACTGACTGGATACATAATGTCTCTCACTACATATGTATGTGTAGTACTTGGTGTCTTTCACTACACACTAGCTATAATTACATGTGTAGCAAGTGCTAAATTTTGCTATACATGAACTATATATACAAATTGTAACCAATGTCTTCTCTCCCTACATATCATAGCTACAAATTGAATTGTAGTCATATATTTAGCTACAATGGAAACTACATGTTTATTTGTAAGGACATTTTTTACCTACAATTAGGGTTACATATGAATTTGTATCCAGTGGAATAACTAACTACAACTTTGAAAAATGTAGCCTAAACAATTAGCTACACGGGTATTAGCTATATATTATAAATGTAAGGATAAATGTAGCCAAAGATTTTAGCTACAAATTTTGGGGTTTTCACTACAATTTTTTTTTGTAGTTAAAGACCATAATTTTCGTAGTGCTATCTAATACATTGTTCTCTAACAAGTATCTATGTGCTTGGTTTGATATCACATATCATGACTGATGAGATTCTATCATCAACCAACACACACTTTAGTTTTATGTGTTATTGTTGTTTATCAACCTTCCACAATAACATCCGACTAGGGACATAACAAGGATGTATACTCTTCACATCCATATAATCTCATTGTTCATGTCACAGACTTGAAGACACGTGTCATTGAGTAATATCATTCTCTAGACATTTATTATGTTACTTCATCACCTCATATAACTGAATAAAACATAATAAATTGGAAGCATGCATTTATTATTAATGAAATAATTTACAAGTTATGCCATTACAAACATCATATGATTGGCTCTTTGGGCATACATACCAACAAACTCCCACTTGTACTTAGAGAGAATCACTCATGAATCTCAATCCAAGTGATTTAACATGACCATCACACTTATGTTGTGAAAGTATTTTAGTCAAGGGGTTAGCAACATTGTTGTCAATTGATACTCTATAAATCTCCACATCTCCTCTCTGTACAATCTCTCGTATGAGATGGAAACACCTTTGTATGTGCTTGGAATGCTGATGAGATATGGGTTCTTTAGCTTGTTCATTATCTCTAATGTTGTCACAATATAGATCAATTATGTCACTGATGCTTGGAACCACCCCAAGTTCTGAGATGAACTTCTTGATCCAGACAACCTCCTTTGATGCATTCAATATACTCGGCCTCTGTTGTAGAATTGACAACTATCTCTTGCTTAGAACTCTTGTAGCTTACAACTCCATTGTTTAGGCAAAACACAAATCATGATTGCAATTAATAGTCATCTTTACAGTTTGGAAGCTTGCATTAGTGTAACCCTTTACCGCCATCTCTTCCTCTCTGTTGTAGATGAGGAATTAATCCTAAGTCCTTCTCAAGTACTTTAGGATATTCTTCACAACTGTTCAATGAGCATCACATGGATCTGATTGATATATGCTCATCATGCTCAAGGAATATGAGACATCAAGATAGGTACATAACATTGCATACATGATTGATCAAATTGATGATGCATATGGAGTCATACTTATGTGTTCCCTTTATTTACAAGAATTGGGACATTGAGATTTAGTGATGGTAACTCCATGTACCGTGGGCAAGTTTCCTCTCTTTGAGCTCTCCATGTTGAATCTGTTCTATACTTTATCAATGTATGTGCTTTGACTTAGTCTAAGAAGTTTTTTGGATCTATCTCTATAGATCTTAATCCCCAAGATGTAGGATGCTTCTCCCAAGTCTTTCATAGAAAATGTATTTCCCAACCATGCCTTTACCTTTTGTGAAGTAGGGATGCCATTCCCCATCAATAGTATGCCATCCACATACAATATGAGGAATACAATCATGATCCCACTAACCTTATTGCACACACATGGTTCATCTTCATTTTGAGTAAAGCCAAACTCTTTGAATGTTTCGTCAAAATGAAGATTCCAGCTCCGAGATGCTTGCCTAATCCATAGATTGACCTTTGTAGCTTACACACTTCATTTGCATCCTTTGTATTTATAAAACCCTCATGTTGTGTAATGTCCACATCCTCAAGAAGATTCCCATTAAGGAATGCATTTTAACATTCATCTGCCAAATCTAATAGTAATAATAGGCTGCAATAGCAAGCATGATTGTAAGGAACCTGACCTGAGTTTTGGGGTAACCCTATTTGTTTTGTCTTGATCTTGTGCTTAGAACATTTATCTAATATTTTTAGATGTAATTAGGGCTTGTGGAGAGGTTAAGTCTCTAGTTTGAGCTTGTTTGGCTTTCTATGCTAGTTTTGGTACAAGTTACAATTTACCCAATATAGGGGGTTAATGTGTAGTTTGCCACCTCTAGAGTATTCCTTCTCTCTCATGTCTTCTTGAGGGAGAGTGTGGTGCTTTTGGGTTCCTTGTTTGGCTCTTAGTTGAGTAGTATCACCATTAGTGAAGATTAGAGTTTTCTAGGGTTTGTGTGCCTTAACCTTGTGACCTTGTTGTTTTACCTTGACCTAGGTCACGACTTAGAGCCTGTTGTGTTGTGTCATGGTTGCAAAATTTCCCCCTTGGTGTGGTGGTCGTAACCAAGGTTGTCATGGGTCAAGGTGGAGGTCGGTGAGGTGTGTTTCGACCTAGAATTTTTGGGGTGGTCTTGGTGTCGCGACCTTGGGACCCTAGGTGTGTCACGGTCATGACATAGGGTTGATTGCTTGGATGGTTGAGATCCTACCTAGGGAGTATCAATGTCTCTTTCATGTAGACCTTATATGGTTGCATGTGGCTTCCTGTTGGTCTTTTTAGTAGACAAGTGTTCCTTTAGAGCTCTATCTTGTTGATACCTCAGCCTTTGCCTTACCTCCCTCCTTCTTTGCTATATGAACCCTCTTCTCTCCATACAAGTGGTTTTTCGGCCATATTCTTCCTCCATTCTCTTTTTCTCACCCTTGGAGCTTGGTGGAGCAAGTAGGTGTTCTCTTGATGCCTTGGAGGTGGCTCATCCCTTGCATGAGGTGATAGTGGTGATCCTTGGTCATCTCTAACTCTGGTGAGTGTTTTATCTTCTTTCTTTGATGTTCCTTCAGATCTTCTACCTTATTTTTTTCCTTCTTCTTAGCCTTGGGCCATATTTTGCCAAGGTGATGCTCTGGTGTGTGTGTGTGTGAGAGAGAGAGTTTCTTTTCTCTTTTCTCCCTTCTTTCTTTGGTTCAGTTTTGTGGTTCTTCTCTTTCTCTTCTTGAGCTATCCTTTGATCTCAATGTTTCTCCCTTCTCAAGGTGCTCTTGTGGCCAAGAGTGGAGCTTTCAGTGGAGCTTCTTCTACCTTTGGATTGTGTGCTTGGAGATCTTGGTCTTGGAGCTTGGAGCTTTGGTGGCGATCTTCTTAAGGCGGGTTATATAACACAAAACCTTCTCTATTATTGCACCTTTTTGATATGTTGTATTGTTGTGTTCTCTCTTTAAGATGTTCATCTATCATGCTAACACATGAAGCTTAACCCTAGAACTTGGTGGGAAGATTTATCATGCTTGGTTTGGGGGTAACCAGAAACCCTAATATTCTTGTATTAGTTTTGGATAGAGGTGATGATATGGGGTCTCTTTCCCCACACTTGACCCTTTATCTAGCCCCCATGCTTGGTGTTTGTACACCTAGAAGTAAGTGAGAGGCTAGTTCCAGTTTTGGTCATCTTGGCTATGGTTTCTCTTCCTTTAGTCATGATTTTCTTAGACCCTTGCCTTAGGGATTGTGGAGATTGGTTTGTTTGAGTCTCCTTCCATAGTGATCATGGTTCTTGCTTACTTTTGGACCTATTTTAGTGATCTAGGTGTTTACCCCTTGGTGTGATCGCAACCTGGGAGGTTTGGTAGTTGAGGCATGGGTATGGGCATTGTGTTCACGAAATAGCCCATTGGGATGGCCACAACCTTGTTGGCCTTGGTCGAGGTGTCCCTTCTTGTGGTGGTGTTTGACCTAGAGACGTTGGGTTGAAACCTTTGGAGCCTAGCAGCCTTGAAACCCTTAGCTTCTTGCCTTATCTTGGTGGAGACAACCCTTGTAGTGGTGTTCGTTATAAGGTGGTGTTGAGGCATCGCGGTCGTGGCATAAAGGTGCTAGAGGAACTTGGCCACGACACATGGTTGAAGGGTGAAGAGAAACCCTAACCCTAATGTCATGGGTGTGACATGTAGAAGAGGGTCGCGACATGATGTGAGAGTGAAGGTTGAGATACCATGGTGTATGTCATAGTTGCGACATACTATGAAGGATGTCCGTGACCCATGTGCCTAATTGGTTAACATGTGGTGATGGTAGGTGGTTGTGAAACATATATGAACATCTAACATTGATCATGTATACATATGTGTTGTGTTGTTTTGTATGATCTCCAATCTTCTCTAATGATGATGCTTAATCCTGACACACTCCATGATGGTGGAGGGTGATGGTTCTAGGGTGATTGGTTGACCCTAACCTTGTGGACCCTAACCGGAAAAAGTGGAAACCCTAAACCCTAAAAGTGAATAAGTCTTGCTTATACCTTTATCATGGACGGCTATGATGTTATGTGATTATATATCTATCTTGATTGTGATCTTTTAACCATGCAGGTGTTGTGGAATTGATTATCATATCTAGTGTGTGCTATGATGGCTATGATGTGAGACAAGGATTAAATATGCTCTTGTGTGGCATGCAGATTATGTAGGTGGTACAAGAATATGGTGGTCGACCCTTATGACCTAACAATGGTTATTGTTCTGACATGAAAGGATGTTTCCTATAGATAGAGTTGAGGGATTGATATCCCATGGTATGTGACTTTGTTGATGATGTTATGAATGGAAATGATACATGTATCATGTGGTGATAGAGTGACACGTTCAAACCCTATATGTCATATCTGCGGGAAGAATGCTATGCCCTTATCTTGGTAGAATTTGTTATGATTTTATATGTTTTAACTTGATTGATGCTAAAAGACATTTAAATGACCTAACTAATCAAGTGGAACCCAATTATGTAGCTTTGCCCTGTGCCATAGATCCATTCAGTGTCAACATTTACTGAATGTTGAAATGAGTTTAACTCAGAGCGCATATTTATGAATATGTGGGGGTGAGGACGAATATCCCCTTACGTCTAGGCTATGTGATATAGGATTGGTTGGGGGGCCATACCCTGGTAGGAGTGCGGCTTTGAGCCCCAGCTCAGTGATATGTGATACATGATTGGCTTCAGGTCGTAGCTCAATTTCACTAGCACCGCGACCTGTACCAAGGTGGGCTAGGTTTGTACAGCTGGACTATATGTCGCTGGTAGCAGTCTGACTGATGATGTCACTATAGGTTCACTTGTACTGATTGGGGGGTGAGGTCATTGATTCTGACTCCTCCACTATACCTTGTATGGCACAGATTTCGACTTAGCAGTGGTCAGTTGGGTTTGGGTGGTACAACTCAAATCCTCGGGGCATAATAAAATACATAAACATCTGTGTCGCATACTTGTATAGGATCAAATATGAAAACATTGGATGAGGCCTTGCTTGCTTTTGTATAGTGTAATTGGTAGTTAATATACATGTTCTTCATATTCCTTTTATGATGTTAAGATGTTTTATAATCTAATAGTAATGATTACATGCTTATCATGTGTAGTGACCCTGATCTGGGTTATGAGGTAACCCTATTTATTTTGGCTAAGTAAGTTGCTTAGAAATTTAATATAATCCTCTAAGGTGTTTTGTTATCATGTGACATACTTATGTTCCAAGTTTGGTCCTAATTGAATGTCATTTGAGCAATGTTCCTTTGTTTTGGACCAAAGTGCAATTTATCCAAGATGAGGGGTTATATTGAAATATGTCACATGTTGAACGTTCCCTAAGTGTTTTAGCATTACAAGAAAGAGAATGTTGCTAAATGGTGTCTTGTGGAAAGCCTAAATACCAAGTTTAAACTTGTTTGAATAATGCTAGTACCTTTTGCACCAATTTTGGTACAAATTGTAATTTACCCAAAATGTACGATTAATATGCAAATTACCACCTCTAGAGTGTCCCTAATCCCTCCTAGTATCATTTAGATGATAGATAAATAATGAGGTACCATGTTTTAATCATATTTGAGTATGATAGTCTTGGTGATGGAAAGACTAAAACAATGTTGAATGTGAAACCCTAATTGAGCTTGTATCGGGTTGTAGAGTCCATATAGGAGTGCCTATCGACCAAGGATCCATAGTGTTGGCTAAATTGGACATTATTATAATCCCTTTGTTTTGATGATGACAAACATTTCATTCTTGTGGATCTAACGTGCTACTTGAGTGATGCAGGAACTAGGTGGATGACACAACTTTAGAAGATCTAAATGCTCACAATATGTTAATTTCATGATTGTAATCAAATGTAAAAACTTGTACAAGATATATAATGTACAAGTACTTAGATATCATGTAAATCAAGCGTTAGATCTTCCCTAGCCAATCACAACACTTAGATAGGTCATCCCCTAAAATAGTGTCACATCTGCACACTCATACACACACACTTAGCACTTAGTTTAAAACACTGAAACAGGGTTAATCTCGGTCGACAAACTCCTCGACCGAGACACTCTCGGTCGACAACTTATTCGACTGAGAAAGACCCAGGTAGCTGTTAGACATAGTAGACAAGGTAGTTGGGAGTTAAAAATGAACGTTGTAAACACTTGCTCCAGGAAGTCCCTCGGTCGACAAGACCTCGACCGAGAAGGACTCCCGGTCGACAAATCTTCGACCGAGAAGTGTTCTGTCTCCAATTTTCAGAGTTAATTAACTAGCCATTGCTAAAGCAACTAATGTGTACCTAACAGCTAGTTAAGCACTTAGACCCCTCTAGAAAGTGTCTAGAACGTCCTTAAGCACTTGTAGACTAATCCTATAAATAGGAAAAGCCTTAGGACACCCTAAGATACACTTGTGCTACACTCGAGCATTCATACTTGCAATTGACAATTCATTCTTGTGAGCAATTGAGCAATTCACACATTGGATATACATTTTCATTGCTCTAAATTCATGTCCTATAGGCTAGCATCTCCTATCCACATCACCTACACTTTCATATACATTGGTTAGGAGATCAAAACGCTTGATATAGGAAATCAAGCCTTGTACTACAAGTGGTATTGTAATTTCTATTTTCCTTCTTGTTCCTTTATATCTTTTGTACTCTCCTTGCTACTCCTAGGGTTGGAGGCTACAGATTGGAGAGGGTTTGACTTCTCAGGTGGGGAAGCGTCTTCTCGGTGGAGAAGGTGGACTTTGGACTACTTCAAGAAGGCTGTCTCAATGGGAAGCTACTTCAAGAGGAAGGCTACTTCAAGGGGAGCTTGAGGTTACTTCAAGGAAGGCTGCTTCGAGGTTGGTGAGACTACTTCTAGGTGAAGGCTGTTCGAAGGGTTTGGTGAAAGTATTGTAATTTTATGTAACATCCTTGCGAGGTAATAAAATTTAATACTTTCAAAATCCCGATTGGGTAAGCAACCGGGTAGTGGTTTGACTGCCTTAGTATTTGCTAAGGTTGGAACCACTCTAATTCCTTGTCCCCTTATCCAATATTTTTGTGGTTGCTTGCTTTGGTTAAATTATATTAAAATAATCATAAAACCCTATTCACCCCCCTCTAGTGGTTTTTCAATTGGTATCAGAGCAGGCTTCAAGGAGCTCTAATCGAGTCTTGAAGAATGAAGGGCGGTGGTGTCTACAATTGCAAGCAAAAGAAAAGCATGCACCAATCTTCAACAAGTTGCAATTGGTGCTTAGGAACAAGGCAAACTACACCTAGCTGTCCATGGAAGTCAAAGAAGGAAGAAGTACATAAAGAATGCCTAATTGCTACAATAAGTGAAGAAGAAGAAGAGGTAAGTCTTTTTTATATACCTAAAGAAGAGTTAATTGCTAGTCTTGAAGAGACACATAATAAGTATATTGAGTGCAAGAAGAAATTAAATAAATCTAATAAGGCAAATGATGAGTTACATGCTAAACTTCTTGCTCTCACATATGAAAATGAGGATCTTAAAAAGGTTATTGAAGATCATGATATTAAACTGAAATCCGTTGAAGCAAATTGCAATCTTCTTTCCCTAGAAAAGTTAAATTTGCAAACTCAAGTAAATGATCTTAAAAAACAACCTATTTTGTGTTCACATCTAGATTATGATATTATTGTGAAAGAAAGAGATTCCTTATTATCTAATCTAGATCAAGCAAAGCTAGACATCAATAAGAGAATGGATGAGATTGTCAAGCTACAACAAAAAATTAGTAGTTTGAATAACAATCATACCCTTGATAAAATTTTAAATTATTCTTATCATCAAACTGGAAGGAGAGGACTAGGTTATAATCCTAAAGGAAAATCTTATCAAAAACCTAGTTGGAGAAAGACACAGGTTCTAGAAAATCAATCTATATATGTACCTAAAGGCAAATATACTTATGTACCCAAGAACAACCTAGAACAAAATCATAGAAAGAGATATGAAGTTGATTCTATATGTTGCCATTATTGTTTACGTCTTGGACATTATTCCTTCTCGTGTCTGTACAAGAAAAAGGATGCCAAGTTAGTATGGGTTCCAAAACCCTCAAACTAAATGAATATAATTAAGTTGAGATATGACCAAAAACTCTAAGTTGTATATCTCCATGTCTATCTCAACTTAAAATAATAAGATAACAAATTGATTCAAATCTCTATCTTGAAAATACACATTTTATATAAATTTGCAGAGACACATATTTAGAAATTTGTCTTAATTTGGGTTCTCAAAATCTAAAGATTTGAATACGATTAGTTGAGATTTGATCTACATACTACTTTGATACTTATATGTTTTATCTCAACTAAACTAATTTTCAAAATCACATAATTGAATTGAAAGTGATCTATGTTTTACTTATAAAACAAATCACTGAAAATAGTTCTGAAACAGTACAGAAACTTTCTCGGTCGAGAAACTGTTCCACCGAGAACATTGTCGGTCGAGAAATAGTCAACCGAGCAGGTTACTGTTTTAAAGTTTGCAACAAATTTGATAAAACCTGTACAAACAGCAGCATCCTCGGTCGAGAAAAACGTTGACTGAGATAAATTTGGTCGACAAACAGTTCGACCGAATCAAGTTCTATTGAACCTGTTTTCAATTAATCTAGTTTGCTATCAATTTGTTATTTATGATTGATTTAATATGCAAATCAAGAATAAACCTTGGAGATCATCTTTGAAACAAGACATATTGATCTTTTTGCATCATGAATTAAAGTATAACATTATGAATATGAAATTCATTCAACATATTACAAAAAGTGCTATATGAAGACTGATTTTGAACAAACCTTATTCTTTGATTGAAAACTTTTATCAAGCATGTTCATGGTGTGTCTTGAATTTGAAAATCCATAAATGATATTATTTTGGTTTATTATCTACATGGTTTGGCTTAAAACTGAAAAATTATGAACCATGTTAGTTTAATCAAGGAAATTACTGTTTTAAGATAGTCCACATGGTTTATCCTAAGCATTCCTTGTTCCATCTATATAGGAACTATGTATATTGAAATTTAGTTTACATGATCATTATCATTGTATTCATATGCTTCTATCTTGATCATTGCATTGTGGATATTCTTCTACTGTTCTATCATAATTGTGCCATGATCATTGTGTTTCATTGGTTTGTCTAAAATGATCTTTGATCTATATATACAAACCATAAATGGATGATCATTGTGATTCAACACATTACAAATATAGATGATGCTATCATTGAAAGTGTCTCTTAGAACAAAAATGTTAATGTTTTATCTATTTGTTTGTTCTAAGAAATCAAAAACAAAATCTTGACTTTAAGATATTAATCTTGCTTTCAAGGATATATGTCTCTAAAGAATCCTATGATTAATCTGGAAATGAGGGTATAAGAAGAAGTGGGAATTGATATTTATGTACCTATAGAAAAGCTTAGGAGACATCATTCAAAATGAATACAGTCTAGGAAAATCAAGGACAAAGACTTCATTGTGATGCCTATATTAAGTTTTTAATTGATAAAACTTCTTCATAATAGGTATAACTCAAAGTGCTTCAAATTGATATTTATTTAATCAAGTTACCTACAGATATTATACTTCATATATGAGTGCTCAAATTGGAAATCTGCAGAAATTGCCTCTTAGTTGAAATCAAGTTTGACCAAGGGGCGCTATGGTCGAAGTCAAGGTCGACCTAAAATAAGCTTGACAAAATGCTTATTTGTACATCATTTTACTGCAATCAATCTTAGTATATTGAAAACAAAATTTTTAGTGATTAATCTAATATTGATTGTGATCTTAGAATACTTAATTTATCTTGACTATAAGATTAAGGGGGAGCTCACAAAAACTATTTTGATTATAAGATTAAGAAGGAGCTTACAAAACCTTGTGAACATCATAAAGATAAATTGAAACATGTTATGACCTTAGTATTTTTAATCTTGTCTATGAAAATAAAGGAATCTAAAAATTTCATGAATATGATATATATCTTGTTCTTAATGGAATTCTCCAAACAAATCACGGCTTAACATCTCGTGCATTTGGTTAGAGATACTTTTCATGTACTCTACAAAAAGCTTAAAGGATTCTCATATCATTTTCAGGGCATAACATCCCTTGTAAAATGGATGAGAAATCAATACACATATGTCATGAACTTAAAATGAACTCATATCATGCCAAGGCTTAACATCCTTTGCAAATGATTGAGAAATAAATTGTGGCTAAATTTAACAATAATTGCTTTGCATTAATCCCTTGCTTTGAAATTGAATATCTCTTTAAGGGAGAGCATACCATAAAATTAACGGAGAGAAATAAAAAGTCATACTAAATGATTATCTTGGATATCTTTTTGAAATGACAAAGGGGTAGAAATAATATAAAATCAAAAACATAAACTAAAATGAGTTTCATAATATCTCAGCCAGAACCCACTTGCAAAACAAGAATGGCTACAAAAGGTAAACTTCAGGTATGAAACTCATATGATTTATATTTCCTTATTTTATATTTTGGAAATGTTTGTCATCTTCAAAAAGGGGGAGATTGTTGGCTAAATTGGACATTATTATAATCCCTTTGTTTTGATGTTGACAAACATTTCATTCTTTTGGATCTAACGTGCTACTTGAGTGATGCAGGAACTAGGTGGATGACACAAATTTGGAAGATCTAAATGCTCACAATATGTTAATTTCATGATTATAATCAAATGTAAAAACTTGTATAAGATATATAATGTACAAGTACTTAGATATCATGTAAATCAAGTGTTAGATCTTCCCTAGACAATCACAACACTTAGATAGGTCATCCCCTAAAATAGTGTCACATATGCACACTCATACACACACTTAGCACTTAGTTTAAAACATTGAAACATGGTTAATCTCAGTTGAAAAACTCCTCGACCGAGACACTCTCGATCGACAACTTCTTCGACCGAGAAAGACCCAGGTAGTCGTTAGACACAACAGACAAGGTAGTTGGGAGTTAAAAATGAACGTTGTAAACACTTGCTCCAGGAAGTCCCTCGGTCGACAAGACCTCGACCGAGAAGGACTCTCGGTCGACAAATCTTCGACCGAGACGTGTTCTATCTGCAATTTTCAGAGTTAATTAACTAGCCGTTACTAAAGCAACTAATGGGTACCTAACGGCTAGTTAAGCACTTAGACCCCCCTAGAAAGTGTCTAGAACGTCCTTAAGCACTTGTAGACTAATCCTATAAATAGGACAAGCCTTAGGACACCCTAAGATACACTTGTGCTACACTTGAGCATTCATACTTGCAATTGACAATTCATTCCTGTGAGCAATTGAGCAATTCCCACATTGGTTATACATTTCCATTGCTCTAAATTCATGTCCTATAGGCTAGCATCTCCTATCCACAACACCTACACTTCCATATACATTGGTTAGGAGATCAAAACGCTTGATATAGGAAATCAAGCCTTGTGCTACAAGTGGTATTGTAATTTCTATTTTCCTTCTTGTTCCTTTATATCTTTTGTACTCTCCTTGCTACTCCTAGGGTTGGAGGCTGCGGATTGGAGAGGGTTTGACTTCTCAGGTGGAGAAGGGTCTTCTCAGTGGAGAAGGTGGACTTTGGACTACTTCAAGAAGGCTGTCTCAATGAGAAGCTACTTCAAGAGGAAGGCTACTTCAAGGGGAGCTTGAGGTTACTTCAAGGAAGGCTGCTTCGAGGTTGGTGAGACTACTTCAAGATGAAGGCTGTCTGAAGGGTTTGGTGAAAGTATTGTAATTTTATGTAACATCCTTGCGAGGTAATAAAATTTAATACTTTCAAAATCCCGGTTGGGTAAGCAACCGGGTAGTGGATTGACTGCCTTAGTATTTGCTAAGGTTGGAACCACTCTAAATCCTTGTCCCCTTGTCCAATATTTTTATGGTTGCTTGCTTTGGTTAAATTATATTAAAATAATCATAAAACCCTATTCACCCCCCCTCTAGTGGTTTTTCACATAGAGGGGATCACATATCAGTTTGTGGACTCTTGGAATTGTCCATGATGGGAAAAGCACCTCAAGAAGGTGATCCATGATGAGTTAGATGCTCATTGTAAAAGTTGTATGGGTTTGCATAATTTATGAGATAAAGATGAGATATCTTATCAAACAAGATAACTAATGGCCAAAATATCATCTCTATATTATCCTCAAGTGTTTTGCATGACAAGATAAATATTATTGCATGTCAGGACAAGTGTCAACCGTGCATGGACATGTGGCACCTAGTAGCTTAAAACGATGACACCTCATATACACACCTCTTCATGAACCTCAAGTATATATACCCTTCCTTTCACCTATGAGTGAAATTTTAGAAATCTATCACCCCCTTGCTCTTAGATATCGTGCATAGAGTCTTGGTATCATGCAAAGGTTAAGGATTATCATGCATAGGGCCTTGGTATTGGCCAAAGAAAAGTGGTATCGCTCATTGCAAAGTGATATCGGCCAAGTGAAGGATATTGGACATAAAGTGGTGATGTATCGGGCATAGTGTTGAGGATCTCAAGTCTTGTACCTTTGAGAAGCTCACCTTCAACCTTGGGAATGTTAAGCTTTATATCTTGGAGCTTTGAAGCTGCTCTTGAGGTGGGTTATATAACTTGAACTCAATTATGTTATTATTTACCATCAATCTTGCCTTAGTTAAATGATTTACTTTCAATTCGAAATTCTTGCATAATTGATGAACCCTTTAGCTCTAGTAGTAACCTAGGACTGTTTTCCATGAACTAGAACAGTAAGAACAAGAGTCTAGAGGTTGATGATGATGACATCATCATGATACAACCCGATATTGAGTTGAAGCACCTCTAACCTGATATGGTGTTGAAGGATACACCTCTTACCCGATATGATGTGAAAACTCTAGAAAATGATGGTTAAACACCTCTAGAATGATATGGCGATGAGCATAAACCTTGTGCACAATATAGTGAGCACACATACACCTCTTACTCGATATGGCGTTGAAACCCTAGATGGTGATATAATAACCTGATATGATGATATGAACACAACCACTAGCACAATATGGTGATGAATTTATACCTCATGGATGATATGAGTGATACACACACACCTTGTGCATGATATGGGGTTAAGTACACACCTTATACCCGATATGGTGTTGAGTATACACCTCTAACCCGATATGATGTTGAAACTCAACATGGTTTTATGAACAATATGAGGTTTTGGCTAGTATGCCTCAAGGTTTTATGTTGCTTCAGTATATGTTTTAATAAAGCAACTATTATATGTTATCCTCGAGAAGATATGGTACAATGTATGTACAATGTGATCAATGTTGTATATAAGGTTATGGTTCTTCATTTAAGAATTCTCCTGGAAATGGATCTCTTTTTAAAATGGTTTTAATTTTTAGTGATTTTTTTAAATCCGCTGCTTATGATTATTTTGCAATAATTAGTAACGATTTGGCTTTCAGTTTGGTGGCGGTTGTTACAAAGTTTGGTATTAGAGCTTAAGGTTTGCTGAGTTTATAGAGACATAAGACTAAGGTGTTGAGTCTGTTCTAATGTTCTCCAGTATATCTTATAGTGAATTCTGCTTATATAGAAGGAGGAATATAGCTTAAAGATGTCTGGGGAACACGAGGATCACATTGCTGAGAGCAATGTTACTGCACTAGTAGGAGGTGCAAGGGATCAGGCAAGAGAGGAATCAGTGCCTGAGAATCCCCATTTTGATGAAGCTATGATAGATAACCCAACCTTTCATATTATTTTTGGGCAAGTCATGACCACAATGAAGTATATGGCAGACCGGATGCTAGCACCAACACCTACCCATTCCCAATGAGGGACATGGGTCTGGTAAGAATTTTGAACAGCTGCGCCGTGTAGGAGCTATAGAATATGCTGGAACAACTGACCCATCAGATGTTGATTTATGGCTCACCGAGTTAGAAAAGGCTTTTAAGATCCTTAGTATTCCAGATGCTGACAAAGTTAAACATGCCATTTACCTTTTGAAAGGCAGTGCTGGCCATTGGTGGGCCATAGAAGATATAAAGAGGAATGATGAAGAGGTTGATTGGGAAGAATTTCATTGAGAATTTGTCAATAAGTATTTCCCACAAACATATTTAGACGAAAAGATCTCACAGTTTGAGAAGGTTCAGCAGGGAACCATGCCAATTAATGAATATGAAGCTAGGTTCATGGAACTTTTGTAGTTTTGTCCTCAAATGGCTCCTATTGAACAGGAGAAGATTCGACATTTTGAGAAACGATTGAATGCTGAGGTGTCTATCCTGGCATCTACATTAGAAAGTAGAGAGAGGTTTGCCACATTTGTGGAATCTGTCTGGAGGATAGAAAGGTCTGTGACAAAGAAACATGAGACAAACCTCAAAAGGAAGTCTACACAGTCACAAAAATAGTTGATTGGTGGTACCAAACAGCTAAAGTCTTCAATATCACCGATTCAACCACAATATAGTACACCAATACAACAATCACCAAGTGAGATCTGAGCTTGACATAAATGTGGATAGATAGGACATCTGAGGTGGAAATGTATAAAGGAAAAATAATAAGGTGACCCGATAGCCAAGACACTAGATAACCCATAAAAGGTAATATGTTAGATAGAACTTTTCATTCTAAAGTATATTTCCTTTTTCTTCTCTCTACTTTCTGATTATAAGAAAGGTAGTTGATGTTGAGCTTCCTTTAATTATTCCTATGAGGACATTAGGAGAAGATAAGAAGGATAAGAACCTATGTTCAATCCAATATTATCTTATATATTTTGAAATTTCTCTCTTCATGTAGAAAGGGAAGAGATATAAAAGAAACAACCAGAGAAAATTTGAGATACTAAGTAGTAAAACTTAAAGGGATGAAACATAATATAAAACAAATGCATACTACCTTATTTTAGTTCTTGAATACCCTAGCCAGGTATTCATCTATTGAAGGCAAGGTAAGTATGGAACTCTTAGATTGCTATCCTTTTGATTACTCTGATCAAGTAGTCATTTTGAAACAATCTAAAGAGCATAATGAAGTAGAAGATGTGGCATGGATATTTCTACCACATCCTAATTGATATATGAAGGAATCTGAGTTAATCATAGATCAACTTATAAACAAAAGGAAATGTTTAGTATAATGAATACCTTGGTCTGAGGACCTTGAGGTAACAATCACCTGATGAGAGGTGACAATGCTCAGTGATGGACTAAGGGTTGGAATACCCAGGTTTAGTAATCATGATGATGATTATGCTAAGGGATGATGATATGTAATCATCTTTATAATTCCTATGCTGATGGCAAGGAACCTAAGAGGAAATAAGATTGAATGACACATGAACAATTGAAAGTTCATGTAATACTTGAAGAAGGTGATAATCTCTTTCCTTTAATAAACAACCCTGAATAATGATGGGGTGATAAGAAGGATTATATTTCCTTATGTGTTCTTTCCCTTAAGGGACATGACAATCAAGTAAGTCTTATGACACTTGATGTGCTTGGACTAGAAGTAATCTTTTAGATGGATGCTTTGAAAAGTATCAGCTAGTCTTAGATTTTAGTTCTAAGACAAAGTATGTGTGTTAAGTAATGTCCCTAGATGAAAGAAAGGTCCTATTATATGTTTGGTCTTGGTAATAAAAATAGAGGATGGAAATGATAAGATGTGTTTTTGATACATGTAATTAATACCAAGGAAAGTAAGTCTAGTGTCCATGAAATTTTAAAAGTATGAAATAGTGAAAACATAACTGCTAATCAGATGATTTATGTTGGTTACCTAGAATGACCAGCTATGAGATCAGTCTAGTTACATAAAATAGTATGGACATCATATGTTAGGGGTTTATGCTCTGCATAAACATGACATCGATAAGGATGTACTAATTGAGGGAACAATTGTAAAATCATTGTGGGAAAAGCTTACCAAGCTAAAAATATTTCCTTAGAATATCCCTATCTAGATCTGTTAAGGAAACTTATACATAACATCTAAAGATACCTCTGAGATAAGTTCTTCTTTAATAAGTGGACTCTCCTTATGACAAGAGAATGTACAACTAGGAAGATAGTTAGTACAAGTCATAAGAAAGTTTAGTGTTGTGTCAGCAGACTAGATGGCACAACAGATACATGTTAAGACTTATAGTCCCAAGTGGGTGACATAATGTAACTCTGGTTTTTCCTTAGAGGTGAAATACTAAACTAAGTGAGGAGTATGGAAGAATCCCAAGGTCAATAATCTTATCACATAAAATATGTAAGTCAATAAGGTTTGAAACCTGAATTATTCGAAGTATGAATAGTACTTCTCTGATTTAGAAAGTGCTACCTGACACAGAATTGACACTGTAGTCATTAATGAAAAAGACAGTTGGGTATGTGTCCTGACAGATTCTATGATGACTCTGAATGGAAGGACCTTGTGCTTGTCAAAGTTATATGGCATCTTCATGACATCAATATGTTATGTGGAGACTTGATGATATGATGCATGAATGACAATTGTCTTTCTTCATATGGGATTTCAGGGACAAAATCCTTGTTAGGGGTTTATAACTTATAATGATCCTGATCTGGGTTATGAGGCAACCCTATTTGTTTTGGCTAAGTAAGTTGTTTATAAATTTAAAATAATCCTCTAAGGTGTTTTGTTATCATGTGACACACTTATGTTCCAAGTTTGGTCATGATTGAATGTCGTTTGAGCAATGTTCCTTTGTTTTGGACCAAAGTGGAATTTACCCAAGATGAGGGGTTATATTGCAATATGTCACATGTTGAACGTGCCATAAGTGTTTTGAAATTATAAAAAAGATAATTATGCTAAGTGGTGGCTTGTGGAAAGCCTAAATACCAAGTTTGAACTTCTTTGAATAATGCTAGTACCTTGTGCACCAATTTTGGTACAAATTGTAATTTACCCAAAATGTAGGATTGATATGAAAGTTACCACCTCTAGAGTGTCCCTAATCCATCCTAGTATCATTTAGAGGAGAGAAAAATAATGAGGCACCATTTTTGAATCATATTTGAGTATGATACTCTTGGTGATGAAAAGACCAAGAAAGTGTTGAATGTGAAACCCTAATTGAGCTTGTATCAGATTGTAGAGTCCATATGGGAGTGCCTATCGGCCAAGGAGCCATAGAGGGGATCCCATATCGGTTTGTGAACTCTTGGCATTATCCATGATGGGAAAAACACCTCAAGTAGGTGAACCATGACGAGTTAGATGCTCCTTGCAAAAGTTGTACCAGTTTGCATAATTTATGAGATAAAGATGAGATATCTTATCAAACAAGATAACTAATGGACGAAATATCATCTCTAGATTATCCTCAAGTGTTTTGAATGACAATATAAATATTATTTCATGCAAGTATAGGTGTAAACCATGCATGGACATGTGGCACCTAGTAGCTTAAAACGATGACACCTCATATACACACCTCTTCATGAACCTCAAGTATATATACCCTTCCTTTCACCTATGAGTGAAATTTTAGAAATATATCACCCCTTGCTCTTATATATCATGCATAGAGTCTTGGTATCATGCAAAGGTTAAGGAGTATCGTGCATAGGGCCTTGGTATCGGCCATAGCAAAGTGGTATCGCCCATTGCAAAGTGATATCGACCAAGTGAAGTGATATCGGCCAAGTGAGGGATATCAGCCATAAAGTGGTGATGTATCGAGCATAGTGTTGAGGATATCAAATCGTGGACCTTTGAGAAGCTCACCTTCAACCTTGAGAATGTGAAGCTTTGGATCTTGGAGCTTTGAAGTTGCTCTTGAGGTGAGTTATATAACTTGAACTCAATTATGTTATTATTTACCATCAATCTTGCCTTAGTTAAATGATTTACTTTCAATTAGAAATTATTGCATAATTGATGAACCCCTGAGATCTAATAGTAACCTAGGACTGTTTTCCATGAACTATAACAGTAAGAACAAGATTCTAGAGGTTGATTATGATGACATCATCATGGTGCAACCTGATATTGGGTTGAAGTACCTCTAACCCGATATGGTGTTAAAGGATACACCTCTTACCTGATATGATGTGAAAACTCTAGATAATGATGGCTAAACACCTCTAGAATGATATGGTGATGAGCATAAACCTTGTGCATTATATGGTGACCACACATACACCTCTTACTCAATATGGTGTTAAAACCCTATATGGTGATATCATAACCTGATATGATGATATGAACACAACCACTAGCACGATATAGTGATGAATTTATAACTAATGGATGATATGAGTGACACACACACACACCTTGTGCATGATATTGGGTTAATCACACACCTTATACCCAATATGGTGTTGAGCATACACCTCTAACCTGATACGATGTTGAAACTCAACATGGTTTTATGAACAATATGAGGTTTTGTCTAGTATGCCTCAAAGTTTTATGTTGATTTAGTATTGTTTTAATAAAGAAACTATTATATGTTATCCTCAAGAAGAAATGGTGCAGTGTATGTACAATGTGATCAATTATGTATATAAGGTTATGGTTCTTCCTTTAAGAGTTCTCCTAGAAATGGATCTCTTTGCAAAATGGTTTTAGTTTTTAGTGATTTTTGTTAATCTGCTGCTTATGATTATTTCACAATAATTAGTAACGACTTGGCTGTCGGTTTGGTGGCAGTTGTTACATCATGGTTGTAGCTTTATTGCCTTGCTTTACCATCTTATGCGTGCTTATAATAGTGTTGGTGGAGAGTTATATCTCCCAATGAGATTTGGAATCTCACGCCATGGGTTCCCTACATCTTTTTAGGTGTACATGCATGAGGAGGCAGAGATCGTGCAGTGGAGGTTGAGCAGCAGTAAGAAAGATAGTAGCTGTCAAGGTTAGAAGTGTTGCTGGTGGTTCTTCTATTGTTAGAGTCCTAGAGTCATCCCTGTACACTCAAGTCTTTGGGATGGTTGTTGGGTGTGTTTTATGGGCGAATTTCGGTACATGTTTTGACTTTTGTAACCCTTTTTACATATGGACACATGTGGATATGTATGTATATATGTTCAGAATAGGTTTCCTTATAACAGGTTGATGGCATGCATGGGAAGTATTCTGTGATGTAAAAGGACTTATATGTAAAGGTTCTTTCTATTTGGATCTGAATGAAAATGGTTTTAATTTCCAATGATGATAATCTATTTGTTTAATCTTGTTTCCGCAATTAGTTTTGGGTTATCACGTGATTGTGGCACCGGGGGGTGCCACATGAGAGGTTGGTATCAGAGCTTTAGGTTCATTGAGTCTACACGGACCTAGGACTAGGGTTTGTGTCTATTCTTATGTCCTCCAATATGTCTTATAGAGATTCCTGGTAATGCAGAAGAAGTTGAAAAGCCTAAAGACGTCTGGAGAACATGAAGAACACACTGTTGAGAGTAGTGTCAGTGCATTGAGTGGTGGTGCAAGGAACTAGGCATGAGAAGATTGGGTGCATGAGGGTCCCTAATTTGACCCAGCCATGATTGAAAACCCTACCTTTCATTCTCTTTTCAGGAAGTTTATGGCTACGGTGATGCATATGGCGGACAGGATGCCTACGCCTCAACCTAGGGTACCAGTTCCCAATGCAAAATCTTCGGGGACTGGGAAGACCTTTGAGCAACTTTGCTGTTTCGGGGCAGTTGAGTATGCTGGGATGGTTGATCTGACAGATGCTGATATGTGTCTTACTGAGTTTGAGAAGGCCTTCAAGATCCTCAGCATCCCAGGGATGGATAAGGTTAAGCATGTGGTGTACCTTATGAAAGGGAGTGCTGGCCATTGGTGGGCCATAGAAGAGGAGAAGAGGCATGGAGTGGTTGTAGGTTGGGAGGAGTTCCGACATGAGTTAATCAGTCGATACTTTACACAGACCTATCTAGACAAGAAGATAAACTAGTTTGAGTGGATCCGACAAGGACCCATGACGATCAACGAGTACGAGGCTAATTTTATGGAGCTTCTTTGATTATGCCCTCACATGGCTGCTATGGAGGACGAGCACATTCATCATTTTGAGAAGAGGTTGAACTTTGAGTTGTCTACCCGGACAACTGCTTTGGAAAATTGAGAAAGGTTTGCCATGTTTGTGGAGTCTGTCCATAGGATAGAGCGATCTGTTATAGAGAAACGGGAGATGAGTGCCGGAAAGAGATCTGTACATTTCTAGGGGCAATCGTCAGGAGGCTTTAAGAAGCCAATTTTTCTAGCACCTCTAGCGTCGCAACAGTTTAGTGCTCTGACGCAATGGTCACCGAGTAATGGTAGAGGTTGTAGCTTTCCGCCTATTGGATCTCATAGCATAGCATTAGTGTCGATGACGGGATCGACTAGGCTGTAGTTTGAGACCCGAGTTTGCTATAAGTGTGGGCAAACATGACATCTGAAGTGGGAGTGTCCAATGAGGGATGATGAAGTGACCCAACGACTGAGACAGAGCCAACATGGCTCTCATAGATAGAAGAACAATGGTACAGGAGGATGAGAGCGTGGACAAGCACTGCAGGTGGGATTGTCTGCTCAGGGAAGTAGAGGATGGGGGCTACAATAGGAAATGAATGGATTCTATGCTATGAGTCAGCTGAAGGCGGTGGTCAACCCGTGAGTAGTAACAAGCCAGATGGAGTTATTTCATTCTAATTTGTCTTCTTCTTGCTTTGTATCTATTTTGGTTGATCCAGGTGCAACACACTCTTTTGTCACTTGTGAAATGCTTGTCATTTATTTTTTCCTATTAATCGTAAGAGGGATAGCTTGTTGTTAGAAACCTCTTTAGTTGGTTCTGTAGTGTTGCAGGAGGTGTGTCCTTCTTGTGTCCTCTCCTTTTCAGGGCACATCATTCAAGTGGATCTCATACCGCTTGACATGCATGGGTTTGATGTAATCCTGAGAATGGACACCTTGGAGAAGTATAGAGTGGTCTTGGATTGTAGTTCCAAGCAGGTGACATTTATAGATGGTTGTAAGGCATGGATCTTCCAAGGAGACAGGAAGATTCTTTCGACATGTCTGGAATCGGCGATGGTGGTAGGGAAGCTGTTGATACAGGGTTGTGAGGCATTTTTGGCACATGTACTGGATACTGAGGTGAGGAGTCCTAGTATTCAAGAGGTACCAGTTGGCAGAGAGTTTGAGGACGCATTTTTTGAGGAGTTTCTAGGCGTTCCCCCACCCCGAGAGATTGATTTTGAGATCAATATGGTTCACGACACACAACCAATAGCTCAGACCATATAGGATGGCTCCGAAAAAGATGGCATAGTTGAATAGATAGTTGCAAGAGCTGCTTGATAAAGGTTTCATCAGGCTGAGTACATCGCCATGGGGTGATTTACTACTATTTGTAAAGAAGAAGGATGGGTCTATGTGGCTGTGCATAGACTACAGATAGTTGAACAAGGTGATAATAAAGAATAAATACCCCTTGCCAAGGATAGATGACATGTTTGATCAGTTATGTGGCTTGACAATATTCTCAAAGATAGACCTGAGGTAAGGATATCACCAATTGAGGATCAAGGAAGACGACATACATAAGTCGGCTTTTAGGATGATGTATCGTCACTATGAGTTCATAGTTATGTCGTTCGGGCTGACCAATGCACCGACTGCGTTCATGGTCTTGATGAACAAAGTGTTCTGGCCATTTCTTGACTAGTTTGTGGTTGTATTTATAGATGATATCCTAATATATAGTTGTGATAATCAGCAACATGAACATCATCTTCGTTAGGCATTGACCATGCTGAGACAACATCAACTTTATGCCAAGTTCAACAAGTGTGAGTTCTGGTTAAAGGAGCTAGCTTTCTTGGGGCATGCTATATCTGCCGAGGGAGTTCGTGTGGATCCTAAGAAGGTTGAGTCAATGATAGAGTGGGAGCAGCTAAAGACGCTGACAGAAGTGTGTAGTTTTCTAGGTTTGGCAGGCTATTATAGGAGGTTCATCAAGGACTTCAATGCTTTCCCTTTGCACCTAACAAAGTTGACGAGGAAGGATGTACCATTCATATGGGATGACAGATGTCAACGTACTTTTTAGACGTTGAAGGAAAAGTTGAAAAGTGCACTGGTTCTGGTCTTACCTGAGTAAGGAAAGGGATACATAGTCTTCTGTGATGCGTCCAGACATGGTTTGGGTTGTGTGTTGATGCAGGATAAGCAAGTGGTTTCTTTTGCTTCTTGACATCTTAAGAAATACAAGGAGAATTACCCAACCCATGCATATGGAGTTGGTTGCTATGGTCCATGCTTTGTAGATCTAGAGACACTACCTTTATGATGAGAAGTGTAAGATCTTCATAGATCACAAGAACCTGAATTACATATTTTCACAATAGAAGTTGAACATGAGGCAACGACGCTGGATAGCGTTAATCAAGGATTACGACTGTACGATTCATTACCATCCAGGGAAGGCTAATGTTGTGGTAGATATGTTGACAGGAAGTCTTCGTCTTTACCTATGGATAGAGCCTATTTGAGTTCTTTGGTGTGCCACAAGTGAGACATGTTGGTCTCCCTATGTCAAATGAATGTAAGCTGAAAGTTTCTTTGCTAGCAGGATTGTTAGCACAGTTATATGTGAATCCCACATTGAGACATCAGATCACATAAGCACAACAAGTTGATACCATGATACAACATATTAGATTAGAGTTTGGCAGCAAGAAGCATGATGTCTTCCACGAGTCAAATGATGGGACAGTCTGTAACCATGGTGGAGTAGTGGTACCTGATGTTAATGACCTAAGGAAGATGGTGCTGGAAGAGGCTCACTCATCCATGTACGCTATGCACCTAGGTAGTACCAAGATGTATCACAATCTGAAGGATATGTATTGGTGGCCTGGCTTGAAGAGGGGCGTGGTTGAGTTTGTGGCGAGATGCATTGTATGTCGGTAGGTTAAAGTTGAACATCAAAAGCCTGCAGGGACATTGCTATCGTTACCTATTGATTCAGCCCTATTTTAGGGCTTCATCTTGTGTCATATTGCATTTCAATCACATCTATACCTGTTAGATTACATGCTATTTCCCTCAATATGCATATTAATATAAAATGCACTTATGGACATTATTTGCATGTTTTTCAGGCATTTGGACCATGCTTGATGGAAGAGAGAGAGAAGAAGTGATCCTAGGGTTTCTCTACCCTTGGAGAGACCCAAAGTGAAGTCTGATGCTCCCTCAACCTACCCCTAGTGGCCAAAGATCCATTGAAGCAAATATGTCCAAGAAAACCCAAAGAATCAAGTACAATTGCTAATCCAGAGACCAGCACGGCCGTGGTACCACAGAACGGCCATGCTAGGACACTTGCCAATCAACAGTTGCATCCTCAAGTAAAGCTTGAATCACCACGACCGTGCCACACAGAACGGTCATGGTGCATTGACCTAGAACGACCATGCACCCTTGCACGACCATGTAGCAACAAGGGCAGAACGGCCGTGAAGTAGAGAATGTCATGTGCATTTTGAGCCACCACAACCATGCTACCCTAGCTCCACCACGACCGTGCCACCTTCAGTACAAAATTGACCAACTCCCTATGATTTTTTACCATTTCTCACTACGGCCGTTCCCATCCACCACGATCATTCTCACTCCTCCCCTCAACGGCTGTGGTGACCACCACGGCCGTGCTACCTATAAAAACCTAGCTACTTTTGCACTATTTTTCCCATACTACCCCTACTTAACCTAGTATTCCCCCACACCTATATATACATAGGTGGCGGCTCCAACATGAGGTTAGCTACCTTCTACCACATCCTAGATCCCCATTTTTGCCCCTTAGCCATTCCACTCCATTTCCACCTCCATTTCACCATTTCCACCATCAAAACCCTAGTTTCCTTTCATTTCCAACCATTTCCACCATCATTCCATGCCCCTACACCTTGGGGGAGAGAGGAGGATGCCCTGCAATAGCTGAAGTGGAGGAATTCTTCATCTACACTGAGCTCCATGGCTTCTTCTATCTCCTTCTCCTTTCTTTTTGTACTTTGCATTGTTATGAGTAGCTAGGCCCCTTGGGTGGGCTGTTTGGGGTGTAAAATGCTACTTTGATACCATGTTGGGGGGAAAATGATATGTAAACTTTGTAAATCCATTTGCTAATGATTATATTCTATTTCTATATCACTCTTCATAAATTTCTTATTGGTTTGTTCTTGAAATCAATTGGGAATTTCGGGAATTGATTATATGTGTGAATTTTGGGATTCGATCCTAGGTCTAATTCTTGAATCCCTAATTAGATACCCATCTTCCTACATCCTAATCAATCTTCATAACCCCAGTTGAGAGATTTAAGTAGATAGTTTAGATGAAATTGGTGTGTTTAGCATGGAGCTTTCTCAAGGCTAGAATGTGAGTGATGGGAGGCCCAAAACCTCACTTCCACTCCCATTACTAGTCTTAGCCCCTAATCATCCTAAAATCATCTAACCTAGAAACCTAGGCTTATTTAGACTATAATTGAATTACACCTAAGCCCTAACCAAATTGAGCCTCATAAGGATAGTAGGGAGTGTTAGGGACTAGTTCTTCTATACATAACCTAGAATATCCATGGTCAGATAGTAGCTTAGGCTAATTCATTGGACTCTAGCTCGTTGTTTTGTTTGGATAGTCTAAATGGAATCATAATGTTCATATGTCACCCCCAACTTAATTGATAAGTGCATCCCCTAAATAGCTCACATTTTCCTTAATTACTTTTAAACCCTAGATTCAATCTTGCTTAGCTAGTGTTACCTTAATTAGCTCTTTTCTTACTTAGATAGCTTCTTGCCTTGTTCTTGCTTTGTTCTTGTTAGCTTAGGTCTTTAATTGCTCTTTTGCCTTGTCTTGCTTGCCTTAGCGTAGATTGCTCTCTTCCTACCTTTTCTGCTTGCCTTGTCCTTCCTACTTAGTAGAATTAATTATCTAGGGTTAACTTAGGTTTTATTCTTGCTTGTCTTGCTTTCTTGCTCAACTTAGTTTAACAATCAAATCACCCATAAACCCTTAACCCTAGTCTTTACAATATGAACCTAGCACCAAAAACTAACCTAGCTCTAGTACCCCCTTTTCTCCCTGTGGATCGACCCTATACTTGTCGCCCTCCTATACCATGACATGACCCCGTGCGCTTGCGGGTGTAGTGTTTTAGTTTGTGTGAGTGTATTGAGTGTAGGTCATTATAAATTTTGAAAGTGAATCCACTTGTGTGCTTCCATCCGTGGAATTGCATCCATTCGTCTCATGTGAGCGGTGTGTAACGCCACCAGCAGGGGTGCACCAAGCTTTCTGGTGTCTTTACTGGGGAGAAAGGTGCTCAACCTAGCTAGTTAGTTTTGCTTTGACTTTCCTACTACCCTCATCATTGCTATTAATTATTCTTTATTCATTGCATTCTTTGTGCATATTGGTTTGCTAAATTGCCCTCTTTTGTTTGGTTGTGCTTTGTGCATGTGACAAGCCACTCGGGAGAAGACAAGATGGAAGGCCAAAATGCACCCGACAAGCTGCTTCAAGACTACTTCATGTCTAGCAACTATAAATTGCCAATTGCTAGCAGGGTTGATCAAATGCCAGGGGAGCAATTCTCCATTCCTCCAGGTCTTCTTGGGATCCTGCCCATCTTCTACGACTTAGAGAGCGAGAACCCCTACATGCACTTGGAATCCTTTCTTGAAGTATGCTCACCTTCAGGACACTGACGGCTAGTGATGATACAATCCGGTTGACTTGTTCTCATTCTCCCTAAAAGATAGAGCCAAAGATTGGTATGACTCAAGGAGGGACATCATGAGTTGGGAAACAATGAAGAATGCCTTTCTAAGGCAATTCTACTCTATAGCAAGGTTAACACAAATGCGGTGTGTCGTGACAAGTTTTAGTCAGATGGGCAATGAGCAGTTCCACAATGCATGAGATAGATTTAAGAAGATTTTGAGAGAGTGCCTGCACCATGAGATCCCTTTTTGGTAGATAGTTCAATCATTCTACTTTGAACTATCTCTAAAGGACCAAGATACCGTAGACTCTTCTCATGAAGGAGTTTTCATGGCTAGGCCACCTGAGGAGATATGACCTTTGTTTGAGTAGCTGGTTGAAGGATCAAGAATTTGAGCTTCTAGCATGATGAATGACGGGGTCTATGCCCTTGGTGTTACACCTCCTACTCATAATGACTCAAGCCCGCAAGTGATGAAGATTCTTGGTGACATGGTGAGCTTCATGAAGAACCGGTTGACAAATGTTCCTTGCCACTCAGTCATTTTTATTGAGTTCTATGGTGAAGAAAAGAAGACACCTCACTCCTATAGATACCAAGAGCCACACAGTCCAAAATATAGCTCAAGTTTTGAGGAAGAGGTTCTATCTAGATTGAAAATATTTGATGATGTTAAAAAAGATGTTGTAAGACTAGAAGAGAGAATAGGGCAGCTATATTCCATAATTGCTCTCCAAGAAGAAAAGTTGTCTTTAAAACCCATCATGAGATACCATGAAGCAAGCGGACCAGTGCCCTCTTCTCAAGTTTTCTATAGTCCACCTCCCATGCAAGTGCAGCCCATATACCACTTCCAAGGCGATCCCAAGCCTTATACACCACCTCCCCCTCCACTACCACCATTTTCTCAACAATTCACCTTCCAACCTCAATTCTTCCCTCCACCTCAATTTCAACACCAAGTGTCACCTCCACGTCCTCCACAACCACAATTAGCTCCCCCCTCTCCACCATGAGTAAGGAAGTGTCGTGATAGTTCTAAGGAGAGGAAAATCTCTTGAGCCTCCTACAAGTCAAAGAAAGGTTGATAAAGCAAAGCAAAGGTAGCCAAGTAGTGATACTGTGATTGAGATTGCCAAAGATGATTCTGTGATACATGTTGACCTAAAGGTTATACATTGTCCATATTTTGATAATGACTTAACCATTCCATTCATATGTATCTGATGTGTGTATTCAAGATTGATTTCAGGTGTTAGGGACATGAAAAGGATCAAAAATCAAAAGCCCTAAATTTCTCAAGTTCAAGCCAAAAGCTATACAAGTGTGTAATTTGGGAAATACATGTAAATGACCTTAGAATATTTTTGTAATCACATGTATTGATGAATTGGCTTGTAACTAAGATGAGAAAATTGATTAGGACACTAAACACCAAGTTTTAATCACTTTTGATACACTTTAGAAAACTGATCACATGCAGTCAATCGATCGAGTTTGAATCTCGACCGATCCTGTTGGATCAATTCTTTGAAGTGTGCATTGGTCGAGTTGTGGTTTCACAGAATTCGACCGACCGAGTAACTAAACAATTCAATTTTTATTGGTCGGTCGAGTTTCCTCAGGAAAAACTCAACCGATGGTTTGAAAATCAGCTTTGTCTTTTACTCTATCAGTCGAGTTACCTTTAGTGAAACTCGATCAATTTCACTGTACGAAATTTGCAGAAAAAGTGATTGTTACTGTTGGCGTGTTATTTGATCGAAAATAGAGTCGTTGCTTTGAGAAAAAATGACTATATTTTGGCCCAAAGTTTACCCCAACCCAAAGGGGCACCCTCAGATATAAATAAGACCTCTTGAAGTTTATTCCAAGGTTTCTCATTCACTACATGCTTGGTCCTAGCCTAGTTGAGAGTGTTCTAACCCTTTGAGCCCCTTTCTCTCTCTACCTTCATGTCAAATTCGTGAGTATGAGTGAGATAGGTTCCTTTTTAAGAGAGCTACTCCCTGTATTGATGTAAAGCTCTCCACCTCCATCTTCCTACCCTCTTTCTTTTTGAAGAAAAGGTTGAAGTTCTTCTCCGAGTGAAGGAGAAGGAGTTTTTGTTCTTTAAGGTTGAAGAAAGAATGGTGTTCGAGATCTCAAAGTGAAGGAGATAGGCAAGGCAATGCTCAAGAAGAATAGGTAATCCCTTAAAGGCCGAAGACTTGAAGAAGGAGTGGGTAAGTCCATGTTGATGGCTGAAGACTCCATGGTTCAAGTGGGTAAGCTCCTTCTACAGGTTGAAGATTTTTTCTTGAGGTACTAAGCCCTTGGATGAATGTGGTTTTTGTCTTGTAATCTTATGATTGAATATAAGAGTACCAAGATTGCAAGTACTAGAGATTAACCACCTCTAGGTAGTGGACTAACATTGCTCCTAGTTAGGGTGTGGAACCACTCTAAACCACCTTGTCCAAGTGCATGCTCTTCCTTTTTTCTCATCCTTGCTATGCTTGCTAGTTAAGGCATCAAACTACTGTTTGTTTAAGTTTCTGCACTTAATATAATTTGGTGGTCTATTCCATTTTGTGAGAATTGTGAAGCTCTATTCACCCTCCTTCTAGAGCCCTTGATCCAACAAGTAGTATCAGAGCAGGTCTTCTCCAAGTTACTTCTACAAGTAGGAGAAGATGAGCGATTTAGCACTTGGATCCCTCAACTTGAAGGAAGCTTCTCCATGCAACCTATGGTCTTCGACGACACCAACTTCCTCTATTGGAAGAGAAGAATACAGTTCTACCTCTAAGGTGTGAGCTATGAGATGTGAAAGGTGGTGCACCTCAAGTATGAAGATCCAAAGGGGGAAATCTCGACATGGATGGAAGCCCAAATGAAACAAGCTCAACTCAATGCCAAAGCAGTGAGCATCATCTACGCAACCCGCACCCCATCTGAGTTCAACCGGATATCCTCTTGGGACACCGCACATGAGATTTGGAACAAGCTTTGTGTCACCTATGATGGAATAGAGCAAGTGAAAGAAGCCAAAATCTACATGCTTGGTGTTCTTCTTAAGAACTTCAAGATGGGTAAGAATGAAAGAGTGGCTGATATGTACACTAGGCTCAATGTCATCATCAATGGATTGTCATCCCTTGGTAGTGTGATGGACAAAGGCACTATCAACTCCAAGATCTTAAGATCTCTTCCAAAGAGATGGGAGCCCAAGGTTACATCCATTGAAGAAGTGTACAAGCTTAGTGAATTGTCAACTGAGGAGCTGGTTGGCAACCTTCAAGCCCATGAACCAAGGCTTGATAAGCAAGAAGAAGAAGAAAAGAGAGAAGAGAAGGAGTCCAAGAAGATCAAGGACACTTCCTTCAAAGATTAAATTGAAGAGATCGTTCGGCAGCAACAACTTGCTCTCAAGTCCTCTACTCCTTCCTCAAGTGAAGATGAAGGCCCAAATGAGCATGAAGCAAACTACTCAAAGGGCAACCACTTCAAGGGGAAGCCTTCTTCATCAACTCCTAGATGCTATGAGTGGGGCCAAAAGGGCCATTACAAGAGTGACTGTTCTAAGGCTAAGAAGAGCCATCACAAGAGCAGCCACAAGAAAGACAAGGAGTACAAGAGAGAAGGCAAATATAAGAGAAAGGAGAAGAAAGAAATAAGAAGCAAAGATGCAGCTCATGCAGCTTGAGAGGAGTCTTCCTTAAGCTCTTCAAGCTCTGAAGATGGAGAATGCCACCTTGCTCTCATGGCCTCTACAAGTGAAGATGTAGGTGAAGTAAGTGAGGTAAATGAAGTCAATTTGCATGAGTTATTTAAGGAAGCTCTTATTGATATGCTTAACGATTTCCAGTCATCTTTCAATAAATGCAAATCTAAAAGGAAAAGGTTAGACAGGATAATAGATGATCTTTATGCTAAAATTTAGATTCTTGATAAAAATGAAAAACTGCTCCTTGATAGCATAGATTCTTTACAAGGGAAATTTTTTGACCTTAAGCTCCAATACAATGGAGTAGAGGTTGAGAATGGTGTCTATCTTAAGACTATTGCAGATCTTAAGGAAGATTACCAAAGATGCCAAGATGAGATAGATGTTCTTAAAACTGAAAATGTAGAACTTAATCTTATTGATGAAGCTAGGAAGCAAGAAACTCATGCTTATCAAAAGGAAATTCTTTTGCTTAAATTTGAAAATGCTAAGTTGCTTGCTCAAGTTAATGATCTTTCATCTAGACCTATTTTGCAAAGTAATGAGGTAGCTAGCACTGCTTTAGAATGTGATTCTTTTCATACTAAAGACCTCTGTTTAGAGGTCGACCTATTACATGATAGAGATGATCATGGTAGTTTATCTTCTACTATCATTAACCTTAGTGATGATAATGCTAAGTTAAGAGCTTCTTTGCAAAAGTTTCTTATGGGAAAGAAATCCCTTAATGCTAACCTAGAACACTCTACCAAACAAATTGGTACTAGTGGTTTAGGATATGATGGGACTGCTCCCAAGGGTAAGAACAAGAACAAGAGTAAGGGTAAGAAGAAGATTGTGGAACCTCCTATCTTCCATGGAGAGACTTCCGGCTCTAAGAACCCAATGGTATGTGCTCATTGTAAATGTGATGATCATTACTCTACTTACTGTCCTTACAAGTCAAAGGGGACCAACCCAAAGGTGAAATGGGTCCCCAAGCTAACCCCAAATCCCAAAGTTTGAGTTGGGTACCGACATCCTTCTTTCATGTAGGTCAAAAGAAGGTGGATTGTTAATAGTGGCTGCTCAAAACATATGACAAGTGAAATCAGCCATTTCAACAAATTCATGAAAAAGAAAGGAGGATCGGTGACCTTCAGGGACAGCAAAAAGGATGACAAAATTCCTATCTTGAAAGACCTCAACATCGACAACAAAGGTAAGTAGGTGGTTGAAGTAGAAGATGAAGAGAAGAAGGATCCCACTCCTTGCTTTGTAAAGAACTATCCCAAAGAGCTAATCATTGGCAACCCATTTGAGAGAGTGAAGACACAAGATGCCTACAATAAAGAACAAGTAGATAGTGCCTCCATCTCACAGCTGGAGACAAAGAACATCAAGGAAGCTCTTGGAGATGATGAGTGGATCCTAGCCATGCAAGAGGAACTAGAGCAATTCGAGAAGAATTGAGTGTGGACTCTAGTGCCAAGACCAAGTGATAGAAAAATCATTGGCACCAAGTGGGTCTACCGAAACAAGCTCGATGAGAATGGTAAGGTGGTAAGGAACAAAGATAGGCTAGTAGCAAAAGGCTACAACCAATAGGAAGGTATTCATTTGGATGAAACTTATGCTCCGGTTCCTAGACTTGAATCTATTAGAATGCTACTTGCCTTTGCTAGTTACAAAAATTTCTTACTATATCAAATGGATGTTAAAAGTGCATTTTTGAATGGTACAATCGAGGAGGAAGTGTTTGTTGCTCAACCTCCAGGCTTTGAAAATGACAAGCTACCTAATCATGTTTATTTGATGCAAAAAACTCTCTATGGACTCAAGCAAGCACCTCGAGCTTGGTATGAGAAATTAAAGAACTTTTTGTTAGACAATGGCTATGTCATGGGCAAAGTTGATTCTGTAACATCCCTGACCTGGGTTATGCCTTAACTCTAGAAGTTTTGTTTAAGTAAGTCATTTATATTCTTGTCTTTATCTTTTGAAAAGTAATTATGGCTCAAGAGGAACATATGTTTTAATTTTAGTCCTTTTTGAATAATGTTGAAAATAATGTATTGCCCGTTTTAGACTAAAGTGCAATTTACCCAATTTGAGGGGTTACTTTGCAAATGTTACATGATAAATGTTCTTCAAATGTTATAGCATCATAAGAATGAGAATGGTGTTGAGGAATGGCTTCCATAAGCCTGAGCACCTAGAAAGAGCTTATTAAGCAATGTTTGTGCATTAAAACCTAGTTTTGGTGTAATGTGCAATTTACCCAAAACCTAGGGTTCAATATGAAAAATACCACTTCTAGAGAGTCCCTAATGTTTCTTGGTATCAATTAGAGACAAGAAAATCAGAGGGGCGTCTCATTTGATTCTCTTTGGGGGAGAGAGAATCTTGATATTAAAATAATCCAAATTTAAGCATAATTGAAACCCTAATTCAATTTAATGCAAAAATAAATATATTAATGGAAGTGCCCTTCAACCAAAAACGTGATGGTTGAATTTATATAAGTAAGGACTTCCTTGTACCTTGCAATGGCACCGAAATATCTAAAGTGAGTGGAGAGCCCACTCACATTAGTTAAAGAAAAAGTAATATCCACTAATTTTTGGATATTATTATATTGATTAAGGTGCTTAATTTGTTTTCTTTTAATTCATGGATAAAGAAGAGGATTTATAAGGGGAGGATGATGGCTTCGTATGCAATAAAGTGAGGGGGACAAGTGGCATCAATTTAGGGAATTGAAATTTTTTTATAACACTTTCTCTCTCTTGAAATTCCCTTATATACACTCCAATTTTCACCCACATGAAAGGCTTTTTTCGACTCTTCTTTCTTTCCTTGCTTTGGAAAAACACAAGGGAGCTTAGGAGAAACAGGAGGACGTACCCCAACCTGTAGGTGAGCTCCTTAATCATCTTCAACCTTGATTTCATGGTGGAAATCGAAATTCAATGCTTATTTTCTTCTTTTCCCCATTCAATCTTCAACTTTAGCCATTCTTTTCACTCAAAGACTTGAGGATGGACCTTGGAAAGTTGAGAAAGCTTCATTCACCATTAAATACGTGAAGCTTGAAGCTTGGATTCAACTTTTAAGGTGGGTTATATAACTTGAACCCTTAAATATCATTATTGATTTCATTTCTTCATTATATCTTGATTCCTTTTTCTTTCCCGAATTTTCTTTTGATTAATTGTTGAAATCACCACAAAGATCACAGAAAAATTCAAAGGTTTGAAGCTTGAAGATGATGATGTGATCTTAGCACACACCTCAATAAAGATCATGTGCAAATGGTTTCAACTTGATGACCAAACGGTCTCAAGACCGTTTGGTGATCAAACGGTCTCAAGACCGTTTGAGGGCAAACGGTCTCAAGACCATTTGGGGTCAATTGCTGATGTGGATGAATGAAGAACTAATGGTTCAAATGGATTTAGTTATAATGGTTTCAAGAATGGATGATCCATTGATTTCAAACCCTAATTGGATTGATTGGTTGAAACCCTAAATTGATTGAGTCGATTTCTATGTTGAATGGCCCAAACGGTCTCAAGACTGTTTGGAGGTCAAGGTATGTGATGGATGGTTGGAGATCCAAGGGTTGTAATTTGATGTACTCTCAATGGTCCAATTGATGAATGATTCAATGAAGAAAACCCTAATTGATTGGTTGAAGGAAACCCTAGATGATCCTTTCAGTTTCAAGGTAGTTTGGACCAAAAGGTCTTAAGACCATTTGAGTCCAAATGGTCTTGAGACCATTTAGGATCAAACAGTCTTCAAACCGTTTGAGATCAAACGGTCTCAAACCGTTTGGAAGTCCAATTAGTTTCAAGGCTGATTTATCCAATCGGTTTCAAATGTTGATGGGTCCAATCGGTTTCAATGTACATATGATCAAACAGTTTCAAGGGTTGAGTGCCCAAACGGTTTCAAAACCATTTGGAGGGCAAATGGTCTCAAACCTAGATGCCCAAACGGTTTCAAAACCGTTTGGAGGGCAAACGGTTTCAAAACCATTTGGAGGTTGAGGGATCAAAACTGTTTGGAGGTTCAATGCAACCAAAACCATTTGAAGACCTAATGTGATGAAAGATCAATTAACCCCATGATTGTTAATGATGTATATCAAAGATAATTACAATAGTTGTACCTTTAAGGTACTAGGGTAATTAGTAACCTTAGAGGGGTTAACCTTTGATGCTTAAGGAAGCATTATATCAATACACTATGCTAACCCTAAATGTATGTACTTGAATGAAGGGTTGACCTAATCTAATCAAGCTTGAAGTAATCAATATCCTAGAGAGGATGAGAGAGAAAGGAATACATACATGTATAGTAATCATGTAGTGTTTAAGCCTCAATACTTTCAACATGAATAAAATATGTAATTAGGGTATGATCCTTGATAAAGAGATCATGGAACCCTAATCAAGAAGGTTGATGAGCCCTAACCCTAATTTAGGACAATGCTAGGTGAAATCCTAATCTAGCATAGTGGTGTAACCCTAATCTAGGGTGATGATATGAGAAATCCCAATTCATGGTAATATAATGAAAAACCCTAATTTAAGAGAATGCTTCATGAAACCCTAATCTTGGGTTATAGTGCATGAAACCCTAATCTTGGGCAATATGATGATAAACCATAACCCTAATTTTGGGCTATGGGTTGAGAAACCCTAATTTCGGGTAAAGTTATATGAAACCCTAATTTCAGGTAAAGTTATATGAAACCCTAATTTGGGAAAAAGTTATAAGGAACCTTAATTCAAGATAATGATGTGTGAAACTCTAATCTAGGGTGATGCCATGTGAAACCCTAATGCAGTGATGTGATGTGAAACTCTAATCCAGGGTGATGCTATGTAATGCTATATGAAACCTAATATGAAACCCTAACCCTAATATAGGGTGAAGGTATGTGAAACCCTAATATAGGGTAATGTTATGTAAACCTTAATTGATAAATATGGGAAACCCTATTCCTAATAATGGAATAGTGACTGATATATTGATAAGTGAAACACCTAAAGTGGTTGATAATAGATAACCTTATATCAATAATGTCTTAACCCGAGATGAGTCCATATCATTGATAATGGTTGAATAATTCAAATAAGTGACTTATGACCATGATAAATGTGATGAACTGGTGCATAAAGTATTAGGATGGGAAATACCCTAATACAAGATAAGTTGAAGAACTTAGGTAAGATAAAAGTGATGAGGAAAGTGATACATCAAGACATGATAGATATCACATTCAGCACCTCAAGGTTGATATACCTTAATGTACCTTAAATCCAATATACTTGGATGAGTAACACATGAAGTGTGTCATGTCAATTGTTACATTGAGATATAATGCACTTTGATAAGTGTAGGCTAACATACCTTATGAAAAGGTTAAGCCAAGTTAATATAAAGTATGATGTAATCATATTCTGGTAAAGTTGAGAGAGGAACTCATATCTTGTGTGGATAATTCATTTAATGATAAATGATGTGAATAAATTAGCATGATTGAATACTTATGTTATTAATGTTAGCTCCTAGCTGTATGGAGCAAAGAATTAGGGCTTGATCATTAATAAATATGATCTTGAAAACCTAAATGGTTAATAATGGAAAACCCTAACCCTAATGAAGGGTGATGATATGTAAGAGAAACCCTAATCGATAAGAAAGAGAAGCACTAACCCTAATGATGGGAAGGTTGTAATTCTTTTGTTGCATAAACCTTGTAAGGTATGTTAAATAATTGAATAAAAGTATAATGATCAATGGCCTTGTGAGCCATGTGAATTAGTTGTTACCTAGTGAGAGGTGGCAAGAGGTGCAATGGCCTTGTGAGCTATGTGAATAATTTGTTACCTAGTGAGAGGTGACAAGATGTAATGGCCTTGTAAGACATGTGATAATTTGTTGCCTAGTGAGAGGTGATAAGATACCTAATGGGCCTTGTGAGCCATGTGAGATGTTGTGTAACAAGTATCCTGAATACTTTGGTCAGATGACCTGGAGGTAATAGTTACCTGATAAGTGGTAACCATGTTCAGTGATGAACTAAGGGTTTGAATACCCATATCCAGTAACCATGATGATGATGTTGAGGGATGTGAATTCCCAGAAATGAGATAAGGGATTGAGATCCCAATGTTAAATAAAGTTTTGAAAAGTACTTGATAGATGTATTATACTTTTCTTTGTAGCATTTGTCATAATAATTCATGTTTGAAAACTTGACTGATGCTAAAAGAATATAGTAATGTACTTAATCAATCAAGTGAAATCTCATCATGTAGTGCCCTGGCCATAGATCCATCAGCGTCAGAATTTGCTGAATGGTGAAATGGGTTGCTCCGCGGCATAACCCCAAGGGCATATTTTTGAATATGTGGGGGTGATGGGCACGAATATCCTTATGCCCTAATGGAGGAATTGATGTGAGATAAACATTAAATCTCTCAATCCTTCATTATATATGTTGGGGTGGATGTATCACTAATCCCCTAATAACGGGATGGATGTATCACGAATCTCTCGATAATATTAATGCCGGATCAATGTGAGATAAACATGAAATCTCTTGATTGCGAAGAGAGTACAACCGCCACTGTAACTCTATAGTGAAGTTTCTAGTATACCCTGGAAAGCTATTTAGCAGAGACACAAGATGTCCTACATGGGATCTCGTACTGACTGAGATAAGGGAGGTCATGGCAGCCGACTCTTCCATTGACCTTGTATGGAACTGATTTCGACTTCGCAATGGTCAGTTGGAGTATGAATGGTATACCTCATCTCCTCAGGGCATAAGTGTGATTGTAAAATGTAATCAGTCGTATAGCATGTTTGCTTAAGGGTTGAATATGAAAATCATTGGCTGTTGTTACATTTCTTTTATGCATCTTTAGTAGATAGATGATATATTTGTGTTTCCTTACATTCCTTGCAAAGTAGATAGATGATGTATAATTCTACCATGGGTAGATGAAATGTTCTCATTAAGAAAGGAGATTATCTTATTCTATTCATACAAATATTAATACTGTTGTTATTATAAAAGAACTCCTGCTCAGTTTATTACTATTTTTCTGCAATAATAATGTTTCTGGCAGAGAGTTATATCTCTCACTGGGACAATTTCAATTGTCTCACCCCCGTGGGATCCAACCTTTTTAGGTAGACGCGGGAGAAGAGGCAGAAACCCTATAGCAGGGGAAGAGCAACAGCAGCAGCAACAGGGACAATAGTGATATTCCAGGTGGAGGCACTGGCTGTCTTATTTTGTATAGAAAGTCCTATGTGTCATCTCTGTACTCTCAGGTCCTTGGAGTCAATAGTTAGTGCTTTTAATGAATCGATCTGAGATTTTGGCTTAATGCCTCGAGGTTCTTATGATTCCTGTGTATAGTTTTAATAGAGTAGTTGATACTTATAATCCTTGAGAAGGGATGGAACAAGATATGTACTTATGAACCAGGATGTAAATAAAATACATTGGTTCTTGATAAAAGAGTTTTCTTGTGTTTGGATCTCTTTGTAAATGATTTTAATTTTTAGTGATTTTCAGTAATCCTCTGCTAATGTTTTCTTATGCATTCATTATTATATGATGTTTGGTGTCCGTTGTCACAAATTCTAAAACACACTTCTAGCATTTTTCTTATTATTCAAATTTATGTTGATGATATCATATTTGGCAGAACTGATCTTGATCTTTGCAAGGAGTTTAGTTCTCTTATGCAGCGTGAGTTCGAGATGAGCATGATGGGTGAGTTGAATTTCTTCCTCGGCTTCCAAATCAAGCAAACCAAAGATGGAAACTTCATCAACCAAGGCAAGTACACCAGTGCACTACTCAAATGCTTTGGGATGGAGAACATGAAGTCGATGGACACACCCATGTCCAACACCGCCAAACTTGATAGAGATGAAGAAGGTGAGAAGGTAGATGAGAAGCTCTATAGAGGTATGATTGGAAGTTTACTTTATTTAACTGCCTCTAGACCTGATATTACGTTTAGTGTTGGCTTGTGTGCTTGCTTTCAATCAAGTCCTAGAAAATCACATCTTATTGCTGTCAAGAGGATTTTGAGGTACTTAGCCAAAACTCAAAACTTTGGTCTATGGTACCCTAAGTCAAGGAACTTTACTCTTGTAGAATATAGTGATGCAGATTACGTGGGCTGTTTCGTCGATAGAAAGTGCACAAGTGGCACTTACTTCCTTCTAGGACCATGCTTGGTGTCTTGGTTTTCCAAGAAACAGAGCACCGTGGCATTATCAACTACCGAGGCTGAATACATTACAGTCGAGAGTTGTTGTGCTCAGGTCCTATGGATGAAGCAAATGCTCCAAGACTTTAACATACATTTTGATGCTTCTCCTATCTATTGTGATAATACTAGTGCAATAAATCTTTCTTATAATCCTATATTGCATAGTATAGATAAACATATAGAGGTTCACCATCATTTTCTTCATGACCACATTGCCAAGAAGGATATCTATATCACGCATGTGGACACGGAAAATCAGTTGGTGGACATTTTCACTAAACCTCTAGCTAGAGAGAAATTTAATTTTATTAGATCAAAATTGCTTATTATTGCTTCTGATGATATTGCCATGCCATCTAGCTAGTTGTCTTTAGCCTATATGTCTTGCTCATGCTTTACTCACCTTGCTTGCCTAAAATTGCTAAAATATGCTTAATTTGCTTGTTGACATGCTTAGTTTCACTTGTTTTTGGGCATTTATCAAATTTCTTGGTTTTATCGCAAAATAGTACCCAATGATGAGTGATATGTGCCTAAGTATGTTCAATGTACATAATAGACTTGAAAAATGAATTTAATTAACATTCATATGGCTAGAAATTAAGTTTGATGGTTTTAGGTTAGGTTGACCATCGGTCGAGTTCCCCCAAGACAAACTCGACCAATCAGTGGCCGAGAGCTATTCTAAAAAGGACTAATCGATTGAGTTTCCGACTCTCAGAACTTGACCGATCAGCGGGCTGAAGCCAACTTAAGTTTGGTTCGACTGACTATTCTCCCTCTCAACTAGAGAATATCTGACTGATTTCTCTTCTTCTAGCCCTAAGCTCTCACCCCCAACCCTAAGATTCCCCTTCCTAGACCTTTCCTGACCTAGTTAGGGTGACCTAGACCTCCCCGGTTGCTCTTTGGTAGTGCTTGGACGGTTTTTGAGGTTTGTTTGGTGTGTTTGTTCGTTTCTCCTCTTCTTTTTTGCCTCCATGGCTTTATATAGGAGAAAATGACCCACCCCAAGCAATGCTCCTTCGTCTTCTTCATCTAATCACTTGATTCCCATTGACGATACCTCTTTTATCTCGATAGAGGCTATTAATAGGTATAAGGATCTTCTTCCTAGGAGTCCTTTCCCTTTTTGCACATTGTTTGAGCTTATTCTTAGGCGTCAAGCAGTTATAGACCAACTAGCTAGGTTTCTATCCATCCACCACCTCTCCGCCTTGGCCGTCGAACGTGATTGCTTTTTCAATTCGATGACTAGCACGAAAGCAGTTCACGAGTTCTATGCTAACTTGCGTTGGAACTATGACTCCCTCATACTCCCGCTAAATACTCAAGTAATCCTAACCTCTATGATCTCCAGTAAATGTTTCCAAATCTCTAAGGATATTTTAAATGTCTTCTTTTCTAGAGATGAGGAAAACGATACCCTGCGCAAGGATTATGGAGAGTACTTCGATCTTTTGGATCCTTAAGGTTTCTATAAGCAGAATGAACTTACTCTCCCTGACATTCATTGCTAATTGAAGAAACCTGATGTTCCATATAAGAAGAAGAGCACCCTACCTTCCTCCTCCCTAGATCTCAAGAAGCACATTTTGGCTTTAGTGATCAACTGCAACATCCATCCGAAGAAAAACCAAACGGATATTGTAGAGAACACTACTGTCATTATGTATTGCATCCTAGAGAATATCGGTGTCAAGTGGGCCAGATACATTCTACACCACATTACCTGCCTTGACACTGGTAAGAACACTCGAGGAACCCATCTCCCATACCCGACCCTGATCTGTGGTTTGTTTCAGTTTGCTACTGAGAAATCACTCTTTTATGACTTTCATTACAAGTTAGCCAGAAAGGGTGTATGTATCAGTGAAACCACAATTCAGAAGTCTATGCCCGTGTTTGCCTCCACCACACCTAGTGCTTCTCCCTCTGCCTCTGCAGCCCCTACCTCCTCTGCCCAAGCTCCACCTCCTTAGCCTCCTCCTTGTCCTAGCCGTGATTCATTTCGTGTATCCAATGAAACCCTTATGGGCTACATGATGTACCAACAAGCATACAACCAACAGGTCCAGGAGCACCTACATCAGGATCTATGTTCCATCATGTCTACGATGAACATATCATGTGAACACCCTTACCCCACCTACCAACCCTTCCCAGGTAGTGATTATGCTTCATATGCATACAATCATTACTATCCTACCCCGAGCCTTCCGCTGCTGCTGCTCCTCCACCCTTCGTTGCTGGTAGTTCTGCTCCTGCCTTTCTCTCGTTGCCTGCTGGCCCCCTGGCCACCCTACTTGCCTCTCTTGGAGATTTTGCTCCATCCTTTCCTCAGGCCAATGAGCTATATGCTCTTGGTATGACTTGGGATGAGTAGAATGCTCATTGGCTTGGTCGTGGTTTCAGTCCTCCTACTGACGAGGAGATGCCTGACCAGGATGATGATGCTGAGACTACTGATGAGGATGATGGCGAGGATGCTTCAGATGATGGTGATGGTTATGGTGCTGATTCTAGTGATGAAGGCACTATAGCTGCACCTTCTGATGGAGATGAAGACTATGAGCTAGAGCCAATGATGATGATGCTGTGGATATAAATAGTCTAGATGTCTAGCTTGTTTCTTAGTTTTTAGTCTAGTAATGCTGATCATATACATCTTTCTAGGCTATTTTATATAAGAAACATCTGGGTACATTATCTGAGTTGTACTATTTTATCTTCTATTTTTCATCGCTTCTTGCTTGTAGTTGCTTTCATGAGAACATGCATCTGAGTTGTAATATATGTGATGTGCACTCTTGCTCTTTGCTTTGCAGGTTGAAGATTCTTGCTTGAGGTACTAAGCCCTTAGATGAATGTAGTTTTTGTCTTGTAATATTATAAGGCTTGGGATAAAAAATCAACATGTATAAGGCTCAAGAGAATGGAACTCTTCCTTTCAGTGCATCCCATATACCACTTCCAAGGAGATCCCAAGCCTTATACACCACCTCCCCCTCCACTACCACCATTTTCTCAACAATTCACCTTCCAACCTCAATTCTCCCCTCCACCTCAATTTCAACACCAAGTGTCACCTCCACGTCCTCCACAACCACAATTATCTCCCCCTCTCCACCATGAGCAAGGAAGTGTTGTGACATTTCTAAGGAGAGGAAAATCTCTTGAGCCTCCTACAAGTCAAAGAAAGGTTGATAAAGCAAAGCAAAGGTAGCCAAGTGGTGATACTGTAATTGAGATTGCCAAAGATGATTATATGATACATGTTGACCTAGAGGTTATACGTTGTCCATATTTTGATAATGACTTAACCATTCCATTCATATGTATCTAATGTGTGTATTCAAGATTGATTTTTGGTGTTAGGTACATGAAAAGGATCAAAAATCAAAAGCCCTAATTTGCTCAAGTTCAAGCCAAAAGCTATACAAGTGTGTAATTTGGGAAATCCATGTAAATGACCTTAGAATATTTTTGTAATCACTTTTATTGATGAATTGACTTGTAACTAAGATGAGAAAATTGATTGGGATACTAAACACCAAGTTTTAATCACTTTTGATACACTTTAGAAAATTGATCATAGGCAGTCAATCATTTGAGTTTGAATCTCGACCAATCCTCATGGATCAATTCTTTGAAGAGTGCATCAGTCGAGTTGTGGTTTCACAGAACTCGACCGATCGAGTAACTGACCAATTTGAATTTTATTGGTCGGTCGAGTTTCCTCAGGACAAACTTGACTGATGGTTTGAAAATTGGATTTGTATTTTACTCTATCGGTTGAGTTACCTTTATTGAAACTCGATCGATTGCACTGAACAAAATTTGCAGAAAAAGTGATTGTGACCATTGGTGTGTTATTTGATCAAAAATAGAGTCGTTGCTTTGAGCAAAAATGACTATATTTCGGCCCAAAGTGTACCCCAACCCAAAGGGGCACCGTAAACTATAAATAGGACCTCTTCGAGTTCATTCTAAGGTTGCTCATTCACTACATGCTTGGTCCTAGCCTAGTTGAGAGTGTTCCAACCCTTTGAGCCCCTTTCTCTCTACCTTCAAGTAAAATTCGTGAGTATGAGTGAGATAGATTCCTTTGTAAGAGAGCTACTCCATGTATTGATGTAAAGCTCGCCACCTCCATCTTCCTACCCTATTTGTTTTTGAAGAAGAGGTTGAGGATCTTCTCTATGTGAAGGAGAAGGAGTTGTTGTTCTTCAAGGTTGAAGAAAGCATGGTGTTCCAGATCTCCAAGTGAAGGAGATAGGCAAGGCGAAGCTCAAGAAGAATAGGTAATCCCTTGAAGGCCGAAGACTTGAAGAAGGAGTGGGTAAGTCCATGTTGATGGTTGAAGACTCCATGGTTCAAGTGGGTAAGCTCCTCCAACAGGTTGAAGATTCTTGCTTAAGGTACTAAGACCTTGGATGAATGTGGTTTTTGTCTTGTAATCTTTTGATGGAATATAAGAGTACCAAGATTGCAAATCCTAGAGATTAACCACCTCTAGGTAGTGGACTGACATTGCTCCTAGTTAGGACATGGAACCACTCTAAACTACCTTGTCTAAGTGCATGCTCTTCCTTTTTTCTCATCCTTCCTCTGCTTGCTCGTTAAGGCATCAAATTGCTATTTGTTTAAGTTTCTGCACTTAATATAATTTGGTAGTCTAATCAATTTTGTGAGAATTGTGAAGCTCTATTCACCCCCCTCTAGAGCCCTTGATCCAACAAGTGGTATCAGAGCAGGTCTTCTCCAAGTTACTTTTACAAGTAGGAGAAGATGGGTGATTTAGCACTTGGATCCCTCAACTTGTAAGGAAGCTTTTCCATGCGACCTCCAGTCTTCGACGACACCAACTTCCTCTATTGGAAGAGAAAATGCAGTTCTACCTCCAAGGTGTGAGCTATGAGATGTGGAAGGTGGTGCACCTCAAGTATGAAGATCCAAAGGGGGAAATATCCACATGGAGGGAAGTCCAAATGAAGCAAGCTCAACTCAATGCCAAAGCAGTGAGAATAATCTATGTAGTCCTCACCCCATCCGATTTCAATCTGATCTCCTCTTGGGACACCACAGATGAGATTTGGAACAAGCTTTGTGTCACCTATGAAGGAACGGAGCAAGTGAAGGAAGCCAAGATCTACATGCTTGGTGGTATTCTTGAAACTTCAAGATGGGTAAGAATGAAAGAGTGGTTGATATGTACACTAGGCTCAATGTTATCATCAATGGATTGGTAGTCCTTGGTAGTATGATGGACAAAGGCACTATCAACTCCAAGATCTTAAGATCTCTTCCAAAGAGATGGGAGCCCAAGGTTACATCCATTGAAGAAGTGTACAAGCTTAGTGAATTGTCACTCGAGGAGCTGGTTGGCAACCTTCAAGCCCATGAACCAAGGTTTGATAAGCAAGAAGAAGAAGAAAAGAGAGAAGAGAAGGAGTCCAAGAAGATCAAGGACACAACCTTCAAAGCTCAAATTGAAGAGATGGTTCATCAATGACAACTTTCTCTCAAGTCCCTTACTCCTTCCTCAAGTGAAGATGAAGGCCCAAATGAGCATGAAGCAAACTACTCAAAGGGCAAACACTTCAAAGGGAAGCCTTCTTCATCAACTCATAGATGCTATGAGTGTGGCTAAAAGGGCCATTACAAGAGTGACTACCCCAAGTCTAAGAAGAGCTATCACAAGAGAAGCCACAAGAAAGACAAGGAGTACAAGAGAGAAGGCAAATATAAGAGAAAGGAGAAGAAAGAAAGAAGAAGCAAAGATGCAACTCATGCAGCTTGGGAGGAATCTTCCTCAAGCTCTTCAAGCTCCGAAGATGGAGAATGCCACCTTGCTCTCATGGCCTCTACAAGTGAAGATGTAGGTGAGGTAAGTGAATTCAATTTGCATGAGTTATCTAAGGAATCTATTATTGATATGCTTAATGATTGCTAGTCATCTTTTACTAAATGCATATCTAAAAGGAAAAGGTTAGGTAAGATAATAGATGATCTTTATGCTAAAATTGATATTCTTGATAAAAATGAAAAACTGCTCATTTAGAGCATAGATTCTTTGCAAGGGCAATTTATTGACCTTGAGCTCCAATAAAATGGAGTAGAGGTTGAGAATGGTGTCTATCTTAAGACTATTGCAGATCTTAAGGAAGATAACCAAAGATGCCAAGATGAGATAGTTGTTCTTAAAACTGAAAATGTAGAACTTAATCTCATTGATGAAGCTAGGAAGCAAGAAACTCATGTTTATCAAAAGGAAATTCTTTTGCTTAAATTTAAAAATGCTAAGTTCATTGCTCAAGTTAATGATCTTTCATCTAGACCTATTTTGCAAAGTAATGAGGTAGCTAGCACAACTTTAGAATGTGATTCTTTTCGTACTAAAGCCCTTTGTTTAGAGGCTGACCTATTTCATGATAGAGATGATCTTGCTAGTTTATCTTCTACTATCATTAACCTTGGTGATGATAATGCTAAGTTAAGAGCTTCTTTGCAAAAGTTTCTTTCAGGAAATAAATCCCTTAATGCTGTCCTAGAACACTCTACTAAACAAATTGGTACTAGTGATTTAGGATATGATGAGACTGCTCCCAAGGTGAAGAATAAGAACAAGAGTAAGGGTAATAAGAAGAGTGTGGAACCTCCTATCTTCCATGGAGAGACTTTTGACTCTAAGAACCCAATGGTATGTGCTCATTGTAAATGTGATGATCATCATTCTACTTATTGTCCTTACAAGTCAAAGGGGACCAACTCAAAGATGAAATGGGTCCCAAAGTTTGAGTTGGGTACCGACATCCTTCTTTCATGCAAGTCAAAAGAAGGTGGATTGTTGATAGTGGCTGCTCAAAACATATGATAGGTGAAATTAGCCATTTTAACAAATTCATGAAAAAGAAAGGAGGATCGGTGAACTTCAGGGACAACAAAAAGGATGACTTAATTCCCATCTTGAAAGACCTCAACATCGACAACAAAGGTAAGCAGGTGGTTGAAGCAGAAGATGAAGAGAAGAAGGATCCCATTGCTTTGCAAAGAATCATCCCAAAGAGCTAATCATTAGCAACCCATTTGAGAGAGTGAAGACCCGAGCTGCCTACAACAAAGAATAAGTAGATAGTGCCTTCATCTCACAGCTGGAGCTAAAGAACATCAAGGAATCTCTTGGAGAGGATGAGTGGATCCTAACCATGCAAGAGGAACTAGAGCAATTCGATAAGAATCGAGTGTGGACTCTAGTGCCAAGATCAAGTGACAGAAAAATCATTGGCACTAAGTGGGTCTACCGAAACAAGCTCGATGAGAATGGTAAGGTGGTAAGGAACAATGCTAGGCTAGTAGTGCAAGGTGACAACCAACATGAAGGTATTGATTTCGATGAAACTTATGCTCCAGTTGCTAAACTTGAATTTATTAGAATGCTACTTGCCTTTGCTAGTTACAAAAATTTCTTGCTATATCAAATGAATGTTAAAAGTGTATTTTTGAATGGTACAATCGAGGAGGAAGTATTTGTTGGTCAACCTCCGGGCTTTGAAAATGTCAAGCTACCTAATCATATTTATTTGTTGCAAAAAGCTCTCTATGGACTCAAGCAAGCACCTCGAGCTTGGTATGAGAACTTATTTTTGTTGTTGTTAGACAATGGCTATGTCGTGGGCAAAGTTGATTCTACTTTATTTCTAAAACACACTTCTAGCAATTTTCTTATTATTCAAATTTATGTTAATGATATCATATTTGGCAGAACTGATCTTGATCTTTGCAAGAAGTTTAGTTCTCTTATGTAGAGTGAGTTCGAGATGAGCATGATGGGTGAGTTGACTTTCTTCCTCGACTTCCAAATCAAGCAAACCAAATATGGAAACTTCATCAACCAAGGCAAGTACACCAGTGAACTACTCAAATGCTTTGGGATGGAGAACATGAAGCCGATGGACACACCCATGTCCAACACTGCCAAACTTGATAGAGATGAAGAAGGTGAGAAGGTAGATGAGAAGCTCTATAGAGGTATGATTGGAAGTTTACTATATTTAACTTCCTCTAGACCTGATATTATGTTTAGTGTTAGCTTGTGTGTTCGCTTTCAATCAAGTCCTAGGAAATCATATCTTATTACTGTCAAGAGGATTTTGAGGTACTTATCCAAAACTCAAAACTTTAGTCTATGGTACACTAAGTCAAGGGACTTTACTCTTGTAGCATATAGTGATGTAGATTATGCGGGATGTTTGGTCGATAGAAAGTGCACAAGTGGCACTTGCTTCCTTCTAGGACCATTCTTGGTGTCTTAGTTTTCCAAGAAACAAAGCACCGTGGCATTATCAACTACTGAGGCTGAATACATTGCAGTTGGGAGTTGTTGTGCTCAGGTCCTATGGATGAAGCAAATGCTCCAAGACTTTAACATACATTTTGATGCTTCTCCTATCTATTGTGATAATACTAGTGCAATAAATCTTTCTTATAATCCTATATTGCATAGTAGAGCTAAACATATAGAGGTTCGCCATCATTTTCTTCATGACCACATTGCCAAGAAGGATATCTATATCACACAGGTGGACACAGAAAATCAGTTGGCGGACATTTTCACTAAACCTCTAGCTAGAGATCAATTTAATTTTATTAGATCAAAATTGCTTATTGTTGCTTCTGATGATATTGACATGCCATCTAACTAGTTTTTAGCCTATATGTCTTGCTCATGTTTTACTCACCTTGTTTGCCTAAAATTGCTAAAATATGCTTAATTTTCTTGTTGACATGCTTAGTTTCACTTATTTTTGGGCATTTATCAAATTTCTTGGTTTTATTGCAAAATAGTACCCAATGATGAGTGATATGTTCCTAAGTATGTTCAATGTACATAATAGACTCGAAAAATGAATTTTATTAGCATTCATATGGCTAGAAATTAAGTTTGATGGTTTTAGGTCAGGTTGACCATCGATCGAGTTTCCACCAAGACAAACTCAACCGATCAGTGGCCGAGAGCTGTTCTAAAAAGGACCAATCAATCGAGTTTCCATCTCTCAAAACTCGACCGATCAGCGGGCTGAAGCCAACTTAAGTTTGGTTCGGCCGACTATTGTCCCTCTCAACTAGAGAATAGCCGACCGATTCCTCTTCTTCTAGCCCTAAGCTCTCACCCCAACCCTAACCTTTCCCTTCCTAGCCCTTTCTCAACCTAGTTAGGGCGACCTAGACCTCCCCGGTTGCTGTTTGGTGGTGCTTGGATGGTTTTTGAGGTTTGTTTGGTTTGTTTGTTCATTTCTCCTCTTCTTTTTTACCTCCATGGCTTCACATAGGAGAAAACGACCCACCCCAAGAAATGCTCCTTCATCTTCTTTGTATAATCGATTAATTCCCTTTGATGATACCTCTTTTATCTTGATAGAGGCTGTTAATAGGTATAATGATCTTCTTTCTATGAGTCCTTTTCCTTTTCATGCCTTGTTTGAGCCTAGTCCTAGGCGTCAAGCGGTTATAGACCAAGTAGCTAGGTTGCTAGCCATCCACCACCTCTCCTCCTTGGCCGTCGAACATGATTGCTTTTTTAATTCGATGACTAGCACGAAAGAAGTTCACGAGTTCTACGCTAACTTGCGTTGGAACTACGACTCCCTCATACCCCCACCGAATACTCAAGTAATCCTAACCTCTGTGATCGCCGATAAATGTTTCCAAATCTCTGATGATATTTTAAATGTCTTGTTTTCTGGAGATGAGGAAAAGGATACATGGCACAAGAATTATGGTGAGTACTTCGATCTTTTGGATCCCGAAGGTTTCTACAAGTAGAATGAACTTACTCTCCATGACATTCATCGCTACTTGAAGAAATCTGACATTCCATATAAGAAGAAGAGAACCCTACCTTCCTCCTCCCTAGATCTCAGGAAGTGCATTTTGGCTTTAGTGATCAACTGCAACATCCATCCGAAGAAAAATCAAACAAATATTATAGATAACATTGCTGTCATTATGTATTGCATCCTAGAGAATATCAGTGTCAAGTGGGCCAGATACATTCTACACCACATGACCTACTTTGACACTGGTAAGAACACCCAAGGCACCCATCTCCCATACCCGGCCCTGATCTGTGGTTTGTTTCAATTTGCTACTGAGAAATCACTCTTTTCTGACTTTCATTTCAAGTTAGCCAGAAATGGTGCATGTATCAGTGAAACCACAATTCAGAAGTTTGTACCCATGTTTGCCTTCACCACACCTGGTGCTTCTCCCTCTACCTCTGCCTCTGTAGCCCCTGCCTCCTCTACCTGAACTCCACCTCCTCAACCTCCTCCTTGACCTAGCCGTGCTTCGTTCTGTGTATCCAATGAAACCCTTATGGGCTACATGATGCACCAACAAGCATACAACCAACATGTCTAGGAGCACCTGCATCAAGATCTATGTTCCATTATGTCTACCATGAACATATCTTGCGCACTCCCCTACCCCACCTAGCAGCCCTTCCCAGGTAGTGATTATGCTTCATATGCATACAATCATTACTATCCTACCCTCGAGCCTTCCGCTGTTGCTACTCCTCCACCCTTTACTACTGGTAGTTTTGGTCCTGCCTTCCTCCCATTGCCTGCTGGCCCCCTGGACACCCTGCTTGCCTCTCTTGGAGATTCTACTCCATCCTTTACTCAGGCCAATGAGCTATATGCTCTTGGTATGACTTGGGATGAGCAGAATGCTCGTTGGCCCAATCGTGGTTTCAGTCCTCCTACTGACGAGGGAATGCCTGACCAGGCTGATGATGCTGAGGCTACTGATGACGACGATGGCGAGGATGCTTCAGATGATGGTGATGGTTCTGGTGCTGATTCTGGTGATGAAGGCACTGCAGCTGCACCTTCTGATGGAGACGAAGACTACGAGCTAGGAGCCGATGATGATGACGCTGTGGATATAGATAGTCTAGATGTCTAGCTTGTTTCTTAGTTTTTAGTTTAGTAATGCTAATCATATACATATTTCTAGGCTATTTTGTATAAGAAACATCTGGGCACATTATCTGAGCTATACTATTTTATCTTCTATTTTTCATTGCTTCTTGCTTGTTGTTGCTTTCATGAGAACATGCATCTGAGTTGTAATATATGTGATGTGCACTCTTGCTCTTCTCTTTACTATATATTATGAGTTGGTGTCATCTCTTACCATATTTTGATTATGACTGAGATTGTATGTTGCTTTCATCTCTGCTTGACATATAATATGAGACTGGTTGTATGATTATCTGGTTGTTTGTATGTTGGAGAAGACCTGGATATATGCTCTTCTACCCCCCTACTTTTTGATAATGTAAAAAGGGGGAGAGAAATTTCAAAGTCTTGAAACTCAATCATATTGTTATTCATTGTTATACTATTTCTTATTGCTTATGAGATCCTTTTCTTGTTCATTTAATGTTTTACCATGTGACTTGTAAAGGACCACATAATACATGTATGCTATAATTGCTTTGTGTAGAAAGACTAACTATGCAAGTTAGAGGAAGCATATATTGAGGGGGAGCAATTCACATTGCTCACACCTTGAATCCCCTTAATTCACAAGGCAAATGTATAACTTCTATATTCTTTTCAATATGTTTGAGGAATGGTTTGTCATTGTAAAAAAGGGGGAGAATGTTGACCTAAAGGTTATACATTATCCATACTTTGATAATGACTTAACCATTCCATTCATATGTATCTAATGTGTGTATTCAAGATTGATTTCAGGTGTTAGGTACATAAAAATGATCAAAAATCAAAAGCCCTAATTTGATCAAGTTCAAACCAAAAGCTATACAAGTGTGTAATTTGGGAAATCCATGTAAATGATCTTAGAATATTTTTGTAATCACTTGTTTTGATGAATTGGCTTGTAAGTAAGATGAGAAAATTGATTGGGACACTAAACACCAAGTTTTAATCACTTTTGATGCACTTTAGAAAATTGATCATAGGCAGTCAATCGGTCGAGTTTGAATCTCGACCGATCCTCTTGAATCAATTCTCTAAAGAGTGCATTAGTCGAGTTGTGGTTTCACAGAACTCGACCGATCGAGTAACTGACCAATTCAATTTTTATTGGTCTGTCAAGTTTCCTCAGGACAAACTCGACTGATGGTTTGAAAATCAGCTTTGTCTTTTACTCTATCGGTCGAGTTACCTTTATTGAAACTCGATCGATTGCACTATATAGAATTTGCTAGAGAAAGTGATTGTGACCGTTGGTGTGTTATTTGATCAAAAATAGAGTTGTTGCTTTGAGCAAAAATGACTATATTTCAGCCCAAAGTGTACCCCAACCCAAAGGGGCACCCTCAGCTATAAATAGGACCTCTTGGAGTTCATTCCAAGGTTGCTCATTCACTACATGCTTGGTCCTATCCTAGTTGAGAGTGTTCTAACCCTTTAAGCCCCTTTCTCTCTCTACCTTCAAGTTAAATTCATGAGTATGAGTGAGATAGGTTCCTTTGTAAGAGAGCTACTCCCTGTATTGATGTAAATCTCTCCATATCCATCTTCCCACTCTCTTTCTTTTTGATGAAAAGGTTGAAGATCTTCTCCGAGTGAAGGAGAAGGAGTTGTTGTTCTTCAAGGTTGAAGAAAGCATGGTGTTCCAGATCTCCAAGTGAAGGAGATAGGCAAGGTGACGCTCAAGAAGAATAGGTAATCCCTTGAAGGCCGAAGACTTGAAGAAGGAGTGGGTAAGTCCATGTTGATGGCTGAAGACCCCATGGTTCAAGTGGGCACTACTACAAAAATGGCTTATAAAGTCACTTTTCAAGGTGTCGGTTGTATACATAAACCGACACCTAAACTCTACAGTGTCGGTTGATAACATAAACCGACATCCAATCTATGAAGGGCGACCAGACACGGGTACCGCTTTTATTAAGTGTCGGTTACTTATTAAAAAACCGACACCTAAAAGTAACCGCCAAAAATAAAATTTCCAACAAAAAAAATTGCCTCCAAAAATTGACATACAGCGTCGGTTTTTAATGGAAAAACCGACAACTAAAGCTTTTCTGTGAGACAGAAATTTGTACAATTTTAGTCGTCAGTTTTGTGACAATAACCGACGCCGTTGTGTTTTCTCGCGATTAACCGTGAAAATTTTCACCTCCCTTTAGTGTCGGTGGTTTGTTGTAAACCGACAATAAAAACATTCAGTGTCTGTTTGTAAAAAACCGACACCTAATGTTAACTTAAATCGCGCGATAGAGCCCGACTCTTCCCCTTTCTCTGTTTCATTCATTCTCGTGCTCAGGGTTTGGTCCTCCGACGATTTCTCTTCCGCCGGTGCCGCTCCTCGCCTGCTACTCTCCCTTCCGCCGACGCTCCTCGCCGGCGCCGCTTGCCGCCTGCTGCTGCAGTTTCTCACCACCGCCTGCTGCTGCAGTTCCTCGCCGGCGCCGCTCGCCGCCTGCTACTGCAGTTTCTCGCCGTCTCTCCTCGCCGCCGCCCTCTCCTTCTCTACTCTGCCGGTGCCCTCTCCTTCTCTGCTCGACACCGGCGCCTCTCCTTCTCCACGCTGCTACCAACAGTAGGCCTCCTTTCTTCTTCTTCTTCTTCCTTCTCCCTCTCCTTACCAATAGCAACCACGGCCGTGTGGGCTGGCACGACCGTGGCTGTGTTGGCCGACCACACGACCGTGCTACCCAACACGACCGTGTGGTTGGCCAACACAGCCACGGCCGTGCCAGCCCACACGACCTTAGTTAATTTAATATGCATACTTTGTATGTAAGACATAGTAATCGGGTACTGCTGTATATCCAAGTAAATTACATGTAACTAATCATGACATAGCTAGATTTTAGAATGCATACTTTGGTTAAATGTACTGCTGTAATTTTTGATCAAGTGATGATATGTAAATGTAGTAATAAGTTAGTAAGGTATCAATGATAAGTCTGCTGTAATGTGATGCAAAATAGTTATTGTATCATGCATATCTTAATAATCACCCTAACTTGAAGAACTAGGATTTTAGGTATAAGAATGACAACACATTATTTGTTGGCCTAGAAACCCATCCAAGATTTACTCATTAGGAGTAAATCTTGGATAGTCCCCGGTTTGGGACTGTTCTTGAACACCTAATCTCGCTTAGGATGTAAGTGTATAATGTGTATTGGGTTTTCAAGAAAATTTCAGTAGCATTTCCCCGTTTGTTCTCTAAGTACATATGTACTTGGGAACAGCGGGGATATGCTGCCAAAATTTTCTTGAAAACCCAATACACATTATACACTTACTAGTGAGATTAGGTGTTCAATGATGGGATAGGTGGTACATGTACATTTATTATATATAAGAATGACATCACATGTATTTGTTAACCCTAGACCCTAATCTTGTTGTAATATATACTTATTTTCTCTTTGATCATAGAGCTTTACAATTTTGTTGTGATATATACTTTTTTGTAATAATGTGAACTTTACAATGTGAGATTTACACTTTGAATTACTACTTTACAATGTGAACTTTACAATTTGAATGTGAATTTGTAGATGGCTGACCATTCTCTTGATGACCGTGCTGATGACTACCGTGAGGGTGAGGACATCAATGCGCCGCCTCACAATGTAAGTTTTAAAAATATATCATATATTTATATCTATATGTCCATTTATAGTTATATCTTGTAAATGTGAATTATTTTGTCAAATTTTAGGTTGATGATGCACAGGTACCATCTGAAGCACTTGAGGCACTTGATCAACAACACCAAAAAGTTGACAAGAGAAGGGGCATCACTATGATGAAGAAGTTAATTACGCAAAAGGGCAATGGACCCAAACTTGTTGTGGATTTCGATAATGCAGGAAATGCATGTGGTGTGAATCACAATTCATTTATTTCATATCTTGGGTTTGTTACTCGTAGCCATTGCGGTTGTCGCTTAGATTCTTGGCATAAAGTTTCTAAGGAGAAGAAAGATTTAATATGTAGGGATTTATGCGTGAGTTATTATTAATTTGCAATTCTATTTTGTAGATTACTAAATTTTTGGATACTAGTTAATAGCAATTCTATTTTGCAGAGTATATTTGAATTGGATGAAAAGCTGCATCGTAAATGCGTGATGCAACTCTGTGGGAGAGTCCTAAGGAACTATAGGACAAATCTCACCAGAGAATACATAAAAGAAGCCGACAAGAGGAAGAAGACAACCACTGAACAGTGGAACTTCTTGGACAAAGAAGAATGGGACGCGTTTGTCGCTTCAAGACAAACTAATGAATTCAAGGCATTAGGCGTCAGTCTCAATCTCATTAATTAATATATGTTGTATTCACTTATTCAAGATTAACATTTAGTGTTACTAACCAAATCATTAATTTGCATACTAACTAGGCCCTCAGTGAGGCACAAAGATCAAGACGTGCACTGAATGTGCATGACCACAGAATGGGTCCAAAGGGGTATGCAGGCGTTCGCCAAAGACTACAGGCTGAGGCTAGTGCTGCTCAGTCTGCTGCTACTCAGGAGTCCTCTACCATAGGTAGCACACCTCTACCTCGCCATGATGTCTGGATAGCTGGGAGGAAAAATAAGAAGGGAGAAATAACTAAGGCCGCAACTGCTGAGGCGAATGCAAAAATGGTAAAATACAACTCTTACAGCAATCATTCGAATATTGATTATTTGTGTTGTTTACTTAAGTACACATTTTTGTTTTGGCGATTAGCGGGAGCTGCACGAGCTGAGGAAACAAGGAAAGTTCATCCCTGAGGGAACAAAGGATGAATTGACAATTGCTCTGGGTAACCCAGAGCATCCTGGACGTGTTAGGGCTGCAGGCGCTGGTGTGGGCATCAAATCTTTTTTTGGGTCATCCCAGCGCAAACATGTCCCAAAAGCGGTACTTTTACAAGAAGAGGTAACATATTCTTTCTTTATAATGTTACTGTAAAAGAGAATTCAAAAATCAGAATTTGACGTTTCTTTTATCCATGTATATGTGGATAAGCTATTTGACAGGAAACTCGAAGAAGCAATGAAAAAGTGGCAGGCATCTCAGACTACCACTTACCAGACAATACCTACTGCAGACTCTACTCCTACTCCTACTGCAGAGGTTGGGAGTAATCCTGTAGAACCACCACCTAGCACATCCACTGTAAGTATTTTTATGACATAGTAACTAGTTTTTTAATTCAAGATGATACGTATATATGAAATTGTAGTCATTTCAAAAAAAGATGATATGTATATATGTATATAACATTCTTTACACAAAAATTTGTAGGGGTTGAAGCCATGCCGTCTAAAAAGTAAAGAATATGTCGTGGCAGAGGCGTCGACTTACCCATCCCTACCAGGGGAAACGTGTCACGGGTCTCCAGTACCAGCTGGTTGGATTCGAGTGAGCCCGATACATATATTCCCCCAGTAGATGGATCTTTCACTGCCATATGCCCACCCAGATTGTGAAACACTTGGTGAGGCAGTAGGCGGAGTGATATTGTGGCTAAAAGTGGATGTCTTCTTTACTGATAAGGTATGGTAAATTTACATTACGTTCAATTGTTAGTGTGTGTATATGCTGGCAGTTGATCTGAAATTATATATATATACAGGGTAAAAAGAAGACACCCACAACATCTGGGCCTCCACTTCCACCTCCTGCATTACCTAGTTGGGTTCCACAGGACCTACCTGTCCCGTTAGGTCCTAACTGTAGGGGTATGGCAGTATGGTTAGGGGAACATGATATAAACTCCCATATAACTGTTTCTTCTGATTCAGATTCTACATGTCAGTCATACGAAACAAAACTATTTATACAAGATATATTGGAGTTGTTTCGATATGATTGGCTAAATACATCTGTGATAGAGCTATGGATAAGGTGAGATATTCTTTTACATCCATATACCTTGTGTATGATCTGGTGATCTGGTTTCTTATTTATTAATGCATGCGTAATTAATACATATTTTGCAGCTACTTAGACAACATATGTGCAAATTTTGGATTCGAACATGTAGGGTTTTTGATTCCATCCTTGATTAGTCTAGTAGCTAAAGACCCTACATCAGTTCAACAATACTGCTGTGAGTCTTTTTCAAATTTTGCTGTAAAAAAGAAGACGGTGATAATGGCTCCATTCAATGTAGAGTAAGTTTACTTTGCTTATTATAATTTGGACTTAAGAAAATTACATTTTATTGTGGATTTTGAGTTATTAATTTTTAACTTTTTTTTCCTCTAGGGGTAGGCATTGGGAGTTATTGGTTATTGCCCCCGAGACGTTCACTGTGTATTATCTAGATCCTAAGGGGGGTAAATTGAATACAAGATTTGGACACATAATGAAAATGGCAATATTTCGGTGAGAAATATTTCATTTTTCATATCCGTTAACATATGTTATTACATTACTATTTAATTGCAATGTTCTGTGTTACATTAACATGTAGGGGTTTTGAAGAGTACAAAAAGGCTGGAGGAAAGGTCCCCACGAAAAAGAACCAGCTAATACTTTGGAAGAACGTGAAAGTAAGTTCCCGACTGCAATATATGTATATATTATTTATGTGAACAATGCTTAATTAGTTGTATTTTTTAATATTTTGTATGTTTGAATTTATAGTGTGCTACACAAGACAACGGATGGGCATGTGGATACTATGTCATGCGATATATGCACATGATTATCAAACATGCCGTACTGGATATCGAATGTATTGCTCAGGTATTATATAGTTTCATTAGATAATATGATCGAAATATATCAATCTTATTTATAGCTCATTAATTATATATATACATCATTCTCTTTACATGTGTTTAAAGCTGACCCCATTACAGGAAATGACTTACCAAATGTTAATGCTCCCTATACAATGGGAGAATTAAATGAAGTAAGAGAAGAATGGGCAACATCCATACAATTAGTGGGGGCTTTAAAATATAATTGGGATCCTGATCGCGAATAATGACTAAACAATGATACTTTGTAAATGAATTTCTGAATTATAATATATGTGTGAATGTTTCTACATGTCTGGATGTTTCTACATGTGTCTGAGTGAAAATGAATGAAAGTGTTGGTTGCTATATGAATGTTTCTACATGTGTGAATGTGAATGAATGGAACTACAGATTGCTAGCATGTGTGAATGTTTATACATGTGTGAAAATAAAATGGAACTGCAGGTTGCATTGCTAAATGCATGTGCTACTTTTTTATTGTTAATTTTACAGGTTTGCGGCCTGTTGTCGGCTGATATCAATGGATGTTGTAAAACCTGCAGTTCATAACTGAACTGAACAGGTTTCTCATCCTGCGACCAACCAGAGCAGGTCTGCAGACTGACAGAAAAAAAAACCAATAGGCGTCGGTTATTTGTAAATAACCGACACATAATGATATAGTGTCGGTTTTCCTACAATAAACCGACGTCTATGTCCTTAACAACACATCCGTGCTGGACAGCACGGCCATTGGGCGAAGATATATGGTGTCAGTTTTTTACTTATAACCGACACTGATAGTGCCCAAGATGGCACCCTTTCTGTGGCGCGAAGGGTTTGGGCGTCGGTTTTCCTACAATAAACCGACGTCTATTGCCTTAACACCATAGCCGTGCTGGACAGCACGGTCGTGAGGCGAAGATATATGGTGTCAGTTTTTTACTTATAACCGACACTGATAGTGCCCAAGATGGCGCCCTTTCTGTGGCGCGAAGGGTTTGGGCGTCGGTGTCTTATCTAATAACCGACGCCTATAGTCCCATGATGGCGCGTTTTCGGTGGCGCGCGAAGAGTTTGGGCGTCGGTTTTGGAACCGACGCCTAATGGGTGAGCTTTTAGTGTCGCCCACATAGGTGTCGCTTAGAAACCGACACTAAAGGCTTTAAATAACCGACACTAAAGGTAGGTTCTATAGTAGTGGGGTAAGCTCCTTCTACAGGTTGAAGATTCTTGCTTGAGGTACTAAGCCCTTAGATTAATGTGGTTTTTGTCTTGTAATCTTATGATGGAATATAAGAGTACCAAGATTGTAAATCCTAGAGATTAACCACCTCTAGGTAGTGGACTGACATTGCTCCTAGTTAGGATGTGGAACCACTCTAAACCACCTTGTCCAAGTGCATGCTCTTCCTTGTTTCTCATCCTTGCTATGCTTGCTAGTTAAGGCATCAAATTGCTATTTGTTTAAGTTTCTACACTTAATATCATTTGTTGGTCTAATCCGTTTTGTGATAATTGTGAAGCTATGTTCACCCCCTCTCTAGAGCCCTTGACCCAACAATAAATTCTGTTGATTTTGGGATACGGTGTGCTCCACCTCATACTCCATTTGCAAGTCCCACCATCCCTAGTGTTTCACCTCACATTGATGTAAGCAAGGCAAAAGCCAATGATCCTTCATTCGTTGAAGCATTAGATGAGTCACCAAAAAATGAAGATGAGGCAAAAGCACAATGTGGATATTTTTGTTGAAGTGTTTTGCCAAGTGAAGGTGAACATTACACTCTAGGATGTTATCAAGCAAATCCCATCATATGCCAAGTTCCTCAAGAATCTATGCACTGTAAAGAGAAGGTCAATGGGGAGGATACCCAAGAAGGTGAAATTAACTGAACAAGTGAGCTCCATCATACAACATTCACTTCCTGTGAAGAGAAAAGACCCAAGAGCCCCACTCATACCTAGCTATATAGGGGGGCATCACATAGACATGTCCTTACTTGATTTGGGATCTAGTGTAAATTTGATGCCATACAATGTCTATGTTAAGCTGGGCTTAGGCAAGTTGAAGTCGGCACATTGCACTCTCCAATTGGTGGATAGATCCATAAAAGTGCCTAGGGAGAGAGTGGATGATGTCTTGGTGATGATAGACAAAGAGAAAGGCGCACTGTTCTCAACATATTTCATTGTATTTGATATGGAGCTGGAGGATAGGAAGATTCCCATCATCTTGGGAAGGCCGTTCTTATCTACAACTGATGCCAAGATTCATGTATGCAATGGAACCATGACAGTTTCATTCATGGACATGAAGATCAAGATCAACGTGTACAAAACCCAACCCGACGAGTCCGAGATAGGGATATTGGACATGATCACTTCACAAGTACGAATGATCATTTAAGAAAAGGAGATCAAGATGGAACAATTGATTATGATTATCACGATCAAAGGGATGAGGAACACAGATTGAGTGCAAATGAGGGATGCATGTTTTACAAGAATGGACACATGATAATGCCAAATGGATGAGTGAATGAAGAATAGCCAAGAAACCAAGCTGAAGGTAAGAAACTCAATGCTTGTGGGAGGCAACCCACCTAGGTCTGGGAATTTTTCACCTAACCTTCCATTTTTGATACTTTTGCTTTGTTTTTACACTTTTCTAAGAAAACACACACACACACACTTGTTTTTAATAGTTTTTGTTTAGTTTTAAGATGTGCATGTGAAAGTAGGGTGAAATTAGGAGAATTTGATGAGATTTTGACAAGTGATCCATGAAAAATCATTTTGGGCCAAAGATTTGATGTTTTGATGAGATTCAAGTTGAAATCAACAGCCATAGTACTCACCACAGCCGTGGTGACATGGAACGACCGTGGTGGTACATACTAAATCAATAGGGGAATCAAGAGAAATCAAAGAAATCGAGAATTGAAGAACAGAGCCACCACGACCGTGTAGCCACCTACTCAAAACGGCCGTGTGGGCCACCATGACCGTGCAGCAAGCAAGCCACCACGACCATGCCGCACAACACGACCTTGCTGCAACCCAATTTAGCACTTAAGTCAGCCAATTTGCAAAATCACAAAATAGTTCTATTTGCCATTCCGTGAGCTCCATGGCCATTCTCCATGAACGACGACCATGCAACACTCCCCAACCACCCTACCACCCTCAAATCTCGACAAAATCATCCCCAATCCATGTCCAATCAACCCCTACCATTTCCACTACATTAATCTCCAGATTTCATCTATTTCCATCCGCAAAACACCCCATTTCTCTCAAATCCACCCCAACAACCCTGTTCTTCAGAGAAAACCTAAAATCCTTTTTTTCTCCACCAATTTCGAGCAAAAATGAAGCAAATGGCCAAGAAAGCTATGTCTAAGACCAAGGAGGTCATATTCTATGGATGTTGCCCCAGAACACTTCCTCTTAAGCTCTGATAGCTCCCCCTTGCCCTCGCGGCACCTTTGGTAGCCTCCACTTCACAAGGGGAATCATCCCATGTGGCTACAGTAGTGGATCCTATAATGGAGGAATCATCCAGACTACCTAGCGGAGGTAGGTCAGCAGCCCGACCATCAGTCACATAAGCCTGCCCTTCAATTTTGGTGGCTCAGTTGACATTTACAGCTGCACGAACCTCGATGTCTACAACACCGCAACTACAACAATATCCAAGAGCATGATGGTAACTACTGGTTGATAATACACATGAGGCGATGCCAGATGCATAGCCAGAGCATGCACCTAAAGTGCGTTATGAGGCGATAGTTGACAGTCAAAGTAAGAAAGGGAGGAAGCCCAATCATCTAGAGTGCTTGACACGTCGAGTGATTGCCACTCACTATGCGTGCCAGGAGATGATGAAGATTTCAGGCATCTTCAATTTTTTTTAGGATGTCGTGGAGCCCGTTGGGCTAGTTGAGGTGTTGACCACTATGCAAGAGACCTATGTGGAGCTTACATATCAATTCTTTACCACATTAGAGAAGGTCTCATATGATGTCGTCAGTGTCACCTTGGGGAGTAGCACCTACCTCATTACTGCATCCTTTTTAATGGTATCTTTACTTCAACTCCCGAGGCCACATAATCACTTGATCAAGGAAGCACTGATAGGGAAAGTAATGCAAATTACGCTGTAATGTGGACGAAACTCACATGGAAAAGAAATTTTGTGGTGGGCAAATCAAAGACTAGCCTGATTCATAACCCCATTCTAAGGTACATTCAAAAGGTCTTGGCGAGCACCATCTTCACCTGATATGAAAATCAAGATAGTTGCACAAGGAAAGACCTTTTTGCATTAGGGTGGATGGTGTAGGGGAATATTGTAAATCTGGGGTCACTTATCATTGATCATATGAAGACAATCCCATCCAAGAGTAGGAATTTGTTTATCATAGGAGGGATTGTTACTTCCATTGCTTTGGCCCTAGGATATGATGTATCTGGCTACTCAAAGGCAGAAGGAGGAAAGCTGGTTGACTTGCATTACTTGACTCACTCATCGATGATATCAATGGTTGATCATAAGATTTTCAACCAGGTCAACCCTCCTTATGCTGGGGTTTTACTTGATCTCCCCTACCATGCCACACCTCTCCTAGAGGGATGTGGTCCATCTCTAAATTTTTGGACATTTTGAGGTGGTGGGAAGAGGAGCATCCTAAAGATACATGGCAACAGCAACCCAGAGATCTTCCTGAGGGGCTTGGAGAGCCACTGACAGCTGCAGAGAGGAGGAGGATAGCTGAGGAGTGAGAGAACCATAGGGTGAGGCGCCATGATGTGAAGACATGACAATAGCAGCAATGGCCCATAATGAATGCATATGACTTATCCACCATTCATGCACAGCTGGAGGGTATCCAGAGCACTCAAGATCACATTTTGAGCACCCAAGAGGGTGTTTTGTGAGCACAGGAGGGTTTCCAGTGCACCCATGATGCTTTGTGGTTAGATCATCTGCAGATGCATTATTAGGTCAACCACTTGTATCAGTTCCAGCATGCTCAGTCATAGAGGAACCCCCATTGGGGGGAATATTGGTGGAGTTCACTGTCAGCATATTAAGACAACTACCCGCCTCTATAGTCAGATTACTGGGGATCCTACTACCAGCACCCTCCACCATAGGGAGGACCACCACCACCACAATGATCATCTACCCTATCATTCCTAGACTTTAGTGTCATGCTGAGAACAACATGATTCAAAAGTTTGGGGGTGGTAGGGCGGTATGCCCTATCTCATTTTCACTCTCATTTTGCATTTTACCTGCCATTTACTTTTGTTATTTGCTTTTGTTTGTTTTAGTTTAGAGTTTACTGGTAGGGCAGTATTCCCTATCTCATTTTCACTCTCCTTTTGCCTTCACCTGCCATTTACTTTTGTTGTTTCCTTTGTTTATTTTAGTTTAGAATTTACTTGCTTTGCATACCTACATGTCATGTAGTTTACTTTCTTGTCATTTTTGCGTAATTTTCAAAAATTTTGCTCTTTTTTCCATGCATTGCATATCATGTAGATTTTTGGTAATTTTTGCATGTTTTAACTAGGATTTGCTTGTTTACTGCTTTAAGTTCAATAATATAGTCTTAGATTTGATTGAAGGTAATTTGGCACCATTTCGGCCAATTTTGCCCAAATTTGAGATTTCTTGCCTAAAAGTGTGTTTCGACCCAATCTCTACTTTTTGGATTAAAAATGATGACCTTTGACAAATGCAAGTGAATTATCATTGTTTATTGCTAAATGGTATCAATTCTTTACTTTTTACATGTGCATCACCTCTCTTGGGTTTTTAATGTTTTGGTTGAATTGTGACTTGAGCAAGCTATGAACACTTAGTGCCTATGAAATCACTTAATTGAAGTATAAATATTAGGTTGTTCATTCATGTGGTGTGAAATTATTGGATGAAGTGTTGGATTAATTTTCATGCAGGAGACCTTACATTGAGAATCATGCCAGTGACCCCTCTTTGACCTGACTCTTCACTCACCATCTTATTACCCCTCCGCCTCATGAAAGGATGCCAAAGTGCACACATCAGTTGTGGCCACCTCCAAAAGTTTGGGGTGGCCACATCTACATCTCACTGCTTCACTCTCATCACCATGTGCCCTATCTACTCTAAGGGCAAAGAAAAAAAAGAGAAAAGAAAATGCAAAAAGAAAATAAAAGATGCTCTTGTTTAAGAGAATCTAAATAAAGAAAAGATGAGTGTGTAAAATCACTCCAAAAGCTTACCGCAATCCTTTCTTCCATTTTCATACCCATTGAGCTAGGAAACATCAAATCTAGCTCATTTTGCCCTTTCCGTAGCCACATGGGTTATTTGGTGTGATTTGAAACATAAGATTGAATGCACGAAGGTGAAACAACACTCCTAGTCATCCTTGATAATGCCATCATGAAACAGTCTACTCAGAACTACATGAAAGAAATATAGATATCTTGTGTGTTTTATGCACTATATTTGAAGTTCATATGCTTTGTGCTCTTTTCATGATTGGTTTTGTGAAATCAGGAGAGGAGTGAGGTGGAATGATACTTAGTCACTTTGATCCCATTTAGCAATAATCATCCTTTGCATTGTATTTGTCATTTCTTGATTGTGAAAAATCTGCAGAGAGATTGATTTGGAGCATACTTGAGGACAAGTATGTTTTAAGTTTGGGGTGGTGATTCATCCCTATTTTAGGGCTTCATCTTGTGTCATATTTCATTTCAATCACATCTATACCTGTTAGATTACATGTTATTTCCCTCAATATGCACATTTGTATAAAATGCACTTATTGACATTATTTGCATGTTTTTCAGGCATTTGGACCATACTTGATGGAAGAGAGAGAGAGGAGTGATCTTAGGGTTTCTCTACCCTTGGAGAGACCCAAACTAAAGTCCGATGCTCCCTCAACCTACCCCTAGTGGACAAAGATCCATTGAAGCAAAGATGTCCAAGAAAACCCAAAGAATCAAGTATAAGTGCTGATCTAGAGACCAACACGACTGTGGTATCACATAACAGCCGTGTCAGGACACTTGCAAATCAACAGAGTCATCCTCAAGTAAAGCTTGAATCACCACGACCGTGGCACATGGAATAGTTGTGGTGAACTGACCCAGAATGACTGTGCACCCTTGCACGACCATGTAGCAGCAAGGGAAGAATGGCTGTGGAGCAGAGAAGGTCTGTGCATTTTGAGCCACCACGACCGTGCTACCCTAGCTCCACCACGACTGTGCCACCTTCAGTACAAAATTGACCAACTCCCTACGATTTTTCACCATTTCTCACCACGGGCGTTCCCATCCACCACGACAATTCTCACCCCTCCCCACCAGAGCCATGGTGACCACCACGACCGTTCTACTTATAAAAACCTAGCTACTTTTGCACTATTTTTCCCATACTACCCCTACTTGACCTAGTTCTTCCCCCACACCTATATGTACCTAGGTGGGGGCTCTAACATGAGGTTAGCTACCTTATACCACCCCCTAGATCCCCATTTTTGCCCCTTAGCCATTCCACTCCATTTCCACCTCCATTTCACCATTTCCACCATCAAAACCCTAGTTTCCTTTCATTTCCACCCATTTCCACCATCATTCCATGCCCCTACACCTTGGAGGAGAGAGGAGGATGCCCTATAGTAGCTGAAGTGGAGGAATTCTTCATCTACATCGAGCTCCATGGCTCCTTCTATCTCCTCCTTTCTTTTTGTACTTTGCATTGTTATGAGTAGCTAGGCCCCTTGGGTGGGCTGTTTGGGGTGTAAAATGTTACTTTGATACCATGTTGGGGGAAAATGATATGTAAACTTTTTCATTCCATTTGCTAATGATTATATTCTATTTCTATCTTACTCTTCATAAATTTCTTGTTGGTTTGTACTTGAAATCAATTGTGAATTCAGGGAAATTGATTATATGTGTGAATTTTGGGATTTGCTCCTAGGTCCAATTCTTAGATCCCTAGCTAGATACCAATCTTCCTACATCCCAATCAATCTTCCTAACCCTAGTTGAGAGATCTAAGTAGCTAGTTTAGATGAAATTGGTGTGTTTAGCATGGAGCTTTCTCAAGCTAGAAGTGGGTGATGGGAGGCCCAAAACCTCACTTCCACTCCCATTACTAGTCTCAGCCCCTAATCATCCTAAAATCATCTAACCTAGAAACCTAGGCTTGTTTAGACTCTAATTGAATTACACCTATGCCCTAACCCGATTGAGCCTCACAAGGGTAGTGGGGAGTGTTAGGGACTAGTTCCCCTATACATAACCTAGCATATCCATGACCAGTTAGTAGCTTAGGATAATTCATTGGACTCTAGCTTGTTGTTTGGTTTGGATAATCTAAATGGAATCATAATGTTCATATGTCACCCCGACTTTTTTTTTGGGTGCAAATAGGGTGGGGTGCATCTTTACTGATCAAAGAAGAAACAGGTAGTTATAAAAGTATAACCACCAAAATAGAAACAGAGGAGGAAGTCGTAAGGCACAACCACTAAAAGAAAGGAGAAAAAGGTAAGAAAACTACACTGTACAGACTAAACAACTATCTATACAAAATCGTGTAGAAGAAAACTATCATTGTAGCATCTATTTTATAATCATCAAACTCCATATGAACAACATCAAAAATTCTTATATTCCTTTCTCTCCAGATCATGTAGATGATACAGACAACTAGAATCTTTAGCTCATTCCTCAAAACAATTAGATCATCCAAACTTGTAATTCTGATCTGATGCTTTTCAAAGAACTTCCCCCAAGCCAAGCTAGCAAAACTGCAGTCAAAGAAAATATGGGAAATAGACTCTTCATTCAGCTCACACAAACAACATCTAGAAGCCAACTGGAACCCTATTCTCTTCAGATAATCAATAGTAGGAAGCTTCCCAAGAAAATTTTTTCCATAGAAGAACTGACCATCTTCTAGGCAAGCTGTCCGACCAGACCCAGTTGCCCCAAGGCACAACCTGCCATTCATGTCTCAAGATGTTTCAACCATCCTTCAAGGTAAAAGATCGACCACCCCTAAAAAAATAACATCTTCCTCATTAAGAGAAATGGCCTACTTACTAAGGATAGAAGTAAGAGCTTCAAAACCTCTAAAACCAGGGATAGCCCATTCACCATTAGAAATGCAGCTCACAACTTTGCAAATTACCCAGATGAAGAACACACTGATAATTGACTAGGTCAATCAGTTGATCACCATCATTCACCCAAGGATCAATCTAGAACAGAAACGAATTGCCATTTCCCAAACAGAAGCTAATATGTTCCAACATGGATTTCCTTTGTTCAAGTAGCTTTTTCCAAAACCAGGAGGCATTGGTTTTGGCTTCAACCGACATGTGAGACTCATTTTTATTATAATTTTCATGAACCCACTTAATCCATAAGCCATCCTTCTTAGCAGTAATACAACAGAGGTTCTTGAGTAAGCCTACACATGACCAATCCGAGATAGACCTGATACCTAGGCCACCTTCCTCCTTTGGCCTATAGATAAGTTTCTAAGAAACCATATGTATATGCTTCTTCTCACTGAGATCATTCCAAATGAAATCTCTCATCAACTTCTCTATCATCTTTATCACAGATTTAGGTAAGGGGAATGCAGTAGTCTAGAAAATACTATACGTAGAAAGGGTGGAAACAACAAGTTCAATTCTGCCAGCTTGAGAGAGGAGATGCCCTTTCTAGGAATCCAACTTATTCCTGATTTTATCAACAATTAGAGCACATAGAGTTTTAGTCAACCTACCTGTAAAAAGGGGCATACCTAAATATCTCACAGGGAGAGAGTATATCTTGATATTTAGGATATTAGAGTTATTCCCTTCCTCAGCCGATTTGCTCAGAAAGATCTGACTTTTATCACTATTAAGTTTTAGACCCAAAACTTTGCCAAACATCTCCAAGATATAGCTTAGACTCTGTGCATCACTATCACCAGCTTTAGTAAACAAGAGTAAATCATATGCGAAGATAATGTGAGAAATAGAAGCTGTGTCCGACAACCCAAAGGATCTAAGATTGTTCTTGTAAATTTCAGCATTGATAATAGAAGAAAACCCCTGCATGGCAATAAAAATGTTACGACCCCATTTGAGCTTAATTGGTAAACTAGGGTTTACCTAGACAATTGCAAAGATTAGTTAGAATAATCATTCTTGAAACCTGATTAATGACGATAACACAATTAGGATGTTTTAACTATGATAAGAAGTCTAAATGTTCTTTTGTCTTGAGAATTAGGGTTTGAGAAACATAAACCCTAATCGGCCCAAAAATAGGGTTTGATGATGCATGAATACAGAATTTGATAAGTAGAATGTCTCACTAAATGATTTTTAGTATTTTATGTGTAACTCTGATTTACTTCAAATTTGTATATGTTTTAGATATATAAAATGTGAATAACATTGCAAAATATCAGAATTTTTGAAGAATGCTCTGATCTGTTTGTCGGCCGAGTTTCAAACTCGACCGATCACAATTTCAGAATTTTACAGCAGTGTGGTAATTGAATTTTATCTTTTTATCGGTATATCCAATTGATCTCAAATTTTAACAGTTGATAAATACAATTTTAGACACTCTGTTAAATTGGCATAGTTTTAGGATGACTTTTGAATTCCTACAGTAAGGGTGTCGGTCGAGTTTGTGCAGGACAAACTCGGCCGAATATTCTGCAGACTGTAATATAGCAGTGCACTGTTCTATTTTTAATTATTTATTGGTAACTCCAAATGATCCCAAATTTTAACTGAAGCTTTATAGAACAATTATAAACAACTTGCTAAATTCCCATAATTGTTGGAGAATGTTTGATCTCTGAAATAAACGAATTACAGTAACTTTTGTATAACTGAATATTCAGCCAATATAATTAAAGTTAAGTGTTGGGTCAATATGCAATTGACCCAAGCAGCTCAATTGACTTATATGAACGACCACACACACAAGAAGCTCTCATTCTTCGTCATTCACTCCAGAGAAACGAGCTCCTAGAGAGAGAGGGAGAATTAGGGCTTGAGTGGAGAAAGTGGGGGAATTGCTGAATTAGGGTTTTGCGATTCCAGGAAGGGTGAAATCAAGTAAGTTTGGATCCTTTGCATAGACTTTTATGGTGAATCTTCTCTCTCATGTCTAGATTCCGTCCATACTCTGATTTGATCCAAGATTATGTCGAAATTCCCTCTTTTCTCACCCTTTCTTCATAATCCCTCATTTTCAAGGTTCCCGAGTTGAATGGAAAAGGAATTGGGAGATTTGCTAGGGATTTGATGTGAGTTCGAGATTCCCTGAGTTGAGCTGCAGTTTTGAGGTGTTTTCACACCTTAGGGTGAGTGGGTTCTTCCTTCAAACATTCTAATGCACGAATTTTATTATAACATCCAAATCCCTAAATGCTTAGCATGCGAATTCTAAATCCTGAAATGTCCATTTGATTTAAGTTATTGTAAACTGATATGATATGGATTCCTTCTCTGTTTGAATGACTCCTAAATGGTAGATTCATATCAGATACGTATACAACACTTCCTAGTAAAGATGATTTTAGATTTATATCAAATAATGTAATTAGGGTTTGACCTAATTGAGATATCGCTAGAGTTTCAATCTTATTGAAAAGGACTAGTAATCCTATAAGTGGTTAGGATGTACCTCGTGGGTTATTTTAATTGAATCTTATTCTGGATACATGATATCGCAGTGATGATATGGAAAACCTAAATTTAGTTAAATTTCCATGGTTTCATGTCTATATTGATTGCATACGATTTGTTGGAAACAATCTTTATTTAGTGAATGCTTATATCGTATGAGATCATGATAAGAGCCATGTGACAAATGAATGAGGCAAATGAAACCCTAAGAGTAGGGTGTTGGCATGTGATGAATGAATAAGGCAAATGAAACCCTAAGGATAGGGTGTTCAATGAATCATGTTATGGTAATATGAAAGGTCTCGAGATGAGATGTGGTGATACTTAATTATTGAATTGTATGTTTCTAGTGCATTTAACTTTATATGCTTGTTCTCTCTGAGATGATATCTACATACTGCAGGGCTCCTTATTTTCAATACATATCTCGTAAATTGCAGGTGATGAGTTATGACATGCCCTAGAAAGGGATGTTATTGAGATATGATATATGTTGAATACATGAGATATGATGTTGCTTATGATATGATATGGCAGGCCGTGTGAGCCTTGTAAGAAATGTTAAATGAGTCATGATTTTCTGTTTAAAATGCACCTATAATGTTAGTGTTAGACTTAGGTGCCCTGAACACCATAGAACCCCTAAGAGGTGTCTGCAACTTAGGGGTGAAACTTGTGTTGCAACATTATCCGTGCGATGTCATGGAGACACGAGGATAGAGAGGCAGTGTCCAATAACAACGCGTGCTTGTGTCACGGTGGCACTGGAGGAAAGTGGGGGTTATTGAAACATTATCCGTGCTTGTGTCATGGAGATAACCCCGTGAGACTCCCCGCCTGTGTACTCAGGTTAGAGGAGGAGTCTAGAGTACTAGAATACTGCAGAGAGGCCCCTGAGTGCTGAGGACCTGCAGTGAGGCTCTTGAGCGCCTGAGAGTACAGTGAGGCCCTTGAGTGCCTGAGGCCCTTGAGTGCCTGAGAGTCCTGTAGCAGAACAGGGCTGGTAGTCAGACTTAGCATTTCCCGGGTGTGTCGCTAAGTCTTGTACGGTGTGGTCGTAGTGCACTGCGAGTCTCTTATGCAGAGTACACTGCATAAGATCAGGGCATAAGCTAAAATATGATCATATAGGTTCACAGAGTCCTTTATTAATGAAAGAATTAAGGAAGACTAGAGCATAGTCTTCTAGTAGTTATTCTTTGGATGCAATATTTACATTCTTTGTTATTTCAATTATATTGTTTTAGAACTGCTCAGTGTAATATTTATTGTTGTTAAATTTCATATCGTTTATTCAAATTATATCTGTAATCACATTAGTGCATTAGTCTGTTTCCATGAAGTACTCATTCACTGAGCGAGTAGGCTCACCCCTCTACTCAAACATTTTAGGTTAATCGCGTGGACTTGAAGATGATCAGAGCGTCAGAGTAGATCTGCCACATGAGTCAAGTATGAGATTAGTTGAGTCCGTCGGTCCTTGTCACTCTAGGTCCTCAGTAAGAGATAAGAGAGAGAGAGTTGTAATTACGATGTGTAATATTGTTCCTCTTTGATATGTATGTTAATTAGCAAGTTTCATGTGCATAATGTGTGAAAGACATCGTGAATGCTTATACATGTATCTTTACTATTAAAGTTTGATTAGTAGAAGAAATGTTCAGATTCCTTTGTTAAGATGATATGTGGTTCAATGCGAAGAAACAAGAGTTTTTAAGAAAAGAAAAAGTTAAGGGTGTTCTTTGTGTTAAATATAAATCCTATCTTACGCCCTAATCTCATGATTTGAGGAAATTGTGAGATCGGGGTGTAACAGCTTGGTATCAGAGCTTAGGGTGAGTTGTCAAGGACCATTAAGTTGGTAAGTTAGAGTCCTATGTGTGGCAGATAGGAGATGTTTGATGTTAGCTTTGGGGATTGAAGTATTTGGATATCCTGGCCCGATATCTGAGTACTTGGATCAACCAGTACAAGCTACTCTGTCTATTCTCTCACGTATACCCTGGCCATGTATACAGTGGAAGAATGGGATAGAGATGAACCCTAGAAATGTTAGGGTTAGAAAACGAGAAAAGAAAACAAGAATTAAGAGCATAAATGTAAAAGGAGATAGAATTTACATTTCATAATGTTGTTTTTGTTGGAAATGTATAGAAATGCTCTTATATGTTTGAATTGAAATATTCAATACCTTGAAATATGGGTCTTTAATATCTGTTGTACACTATGCAATTGTAGCATTTATTGATTTCATTCTTTGTAACAAGTAGACTAGAATTGACCTTTGAATGGGCTTTTGTTCCTATAGTTTTGCCCGCTGATTCGAGTGAAATTGACATCAGCAGGTCTGTTTAGGTTTTCAGTCTGTACGCAATTCGGCCGAGCTGTATGTAATTCGGCCGAGTTTCCTTTTTCAAAAAAATCAAACGGCAAGTTGATCGGCCGAGTTTCAAGCAGATCGGCCGAGTTGTGAAGCAATCGGCCGAGTTTCTGACCAATCGGCCGAGTTTCTGAGCTGTGAGTGGCAGTTCAGGAAGAATGTAATCCTTTGTAGTTCTTGGCTTCAGGATTTCAGGTTTGGCCTGGTCCGGTTGGCAGGATGCGTTATTAGGATCTAATGAATCCTATCAATAGCATAATAAGAATAGAATTGGAATAATTAGACCCACATCAGAGTAAGAATGTACATACAGTAAGATGTTGAAACATATGGGCAAGATCAGCACAACTAAGAATTAGTTGAAACTGATATCTGAGGTTCAACTTTGGGGTCTCGAATGTGAAACCCTTAATTGGGAATAATAGAACATGATATGAAGTTCATAATCAGTTTATTGATTAATATTATATGAACTATACATATGAAATATAGAAAATATATGTGAAATGTATGTATGGTTCAAGATAGCAAGAGTCAATCATGAAGAATGAATCATATAGTAGCGTATAATGCTTTTATGAACTCTAAGGCAAAGGCTAAGTAGAAAATAGGGTTGAGCTTTCAATAGGTCCATAGAAGTGAAGAGTCTTCAAAAGAGTAAAAGTAAAGAGAATCGTATGAACATGTAATTCATAAGACTAGAACAACAAACTAGTTTCTAAGCAAAGAACATAGGTGTATCTTAATGAATGAATAAGTCATACAAAGGTGGACTGTATTCAGAAGAGAAAAACTTGATTGAAAGAGAAACTATGTTTGACCCATGCATGATCCACTTGATTTAAAAATGAAGAATATGTAATGTATTCAACATGAGGAAAAATTAATAGAAGGACTATTAATTTAGAACGTTAACTTCACAATAGTATAAAGATAAAGGAGGAAATATGTGCAACATGGTATACATGACCATACATATGAATAAGCAACATGGTCATAAGAGAAAAATTTAGAATTAAAGATGACGGGTTAAAGAGTAGTATAGGGAAAGAGGACTATGAAATGTAAGATAGGGTTTGAAACATGATGGAGAAGTTATAAAATAAAGAGGTTCTGAGACTCAAGCAAGTGCTAATTAATCAAATATCTCTGTTGATAACTAAGTAAATCTACATACGAGAATGTATTAAGGGAATGTTAGAATACAAGTATTCCAAGTCTTAAAATCATCTTCTCTTTCATATATTCCTTAATAAGAGCAAGGTGGGAATGAAATGATAAGAGAAAATGAATCATATATGGTGCATAACTACCTTGGTGGGGTCATCTAGTGAATGTAATAGTGACATACAGTATGATGAAGTGCGATAAGAAATAAATTCTTGTGTGATAGCAAGAATGATGAATAATCTATTCCTATCTTAAATGCTTCAATGTTAATGATGTTTATTGTATATAATCATATGAAAAGGATAGGTAGCAAAAAGTAAAGAAGTAATGAATGAGCAGAGAGATATGGGAAAACACTAGCTTTGTGTAATATGTGAATTTGTTTTTACATGTATGATTTGTTGAAGGCATATTAAGGTATGAAAGCTGGTTCTATATATGATTTCAGTGTATGTGTGTAAGCTATATGTTAAATTAAAGGCGTATGATAGTTGTAGTAATTCATACCTGATATGCATCTTACTATTGTGTATTTGTGATATGGTGATACGGTTTGGATGACGTCAGAACACATGGAGAGATACCCTGAACAAGGTAGTCATACTTATTCACTCATATTAATAGAAAGCGATGATAATCAGATTGTCTGGACAAGTAACCCTAATGAGGTATACCTAGCTCTAATATAACTGAGTGATGGTAATTGAGTGTGATTAATGCTTGAATGACTGATACAATTGTGGATTACTTTATTACTGTGGTTGAAACCGTAAAATGATATAATACGATGGTTACACTTTGAATTGTGTGTGGGCCCATAACCCACATGTTCCAGGATCGAAACATGATAGTATGGAATGAGGTGGTAATGCTTCACCTCACGCATCCATGATCCAATGAGGATGCTAAGAGAAGTATTGTGCAATTGATTGTTGAATTTAGTCTTCTAATTCAAGACTGTTTTGCTATTTGAGTAGCATGTTATTAAAGTTTTAAAAAGTATGGTGAACTTGCTTTTATCACTTAAAGGTGATACAGAACAATAGAACTCTCTGAGCAGCATAAATTGAGATAGTTGTATCATAGTATCAGAGTTGCGCAGTGAAAGCGTGGTGGTTTATCTTTACATTCTATGTTTGACTGTGACATAAAGAATTTGCTTGATATCATTGAGAACTATTTGAAATATGTTGTGATTTAGTAAAGAATTAAAAGATCTAATGTTGAAAACTACATTCAGGTATGAAATACAAGAATATAATGACATGGAAGGCTTTAGAAGCTTAGAATAACCTTGAATGTATTTTTCTTGTAGGTTTATGTTTCGAGGACGAAACATTCTAAAGGGGGGGGAGAGTTGTTACGACCCCATTTGAGCTTAATTGGTAAACTAGGGTTTACCTAGACAATTGCAAAGATTAGTTAGAATAATCATTCTTGAAACCTGATTAATGACGATAACACAATTAGGATGTTTTAACTATGATAAGAAGTCTAAATGTTCTTTTGTCTTGAGAATTAGGGTTTGAGAAACATAAACCCTAATCGGCCCAAAAATAGGGTTTGATGATGCATGAATACAGAATTTGATAAGTAGAATGTCTCACTAAATGATTTTTAGTATTTTATGTGTAACTCTGATTTACTTAAAATTTGTATATGTTTTAGATATATAAAATGTGAATAACATTGCAAAATATCAGAATTTTTGAAGAATGCTCTGATCTGTTTGTCGGCCGAGTTTCAAACTCGACCGATCACAATTTCAGAATTTTACAGCAGTGTGGTAATTGAATTTTATCTTTTTATTGGTATATCCAATTGATATCAAATTTTAACAGTATTTGATAAATACAATTTTAGACACTCTGTTAAATTGGCATAATTTTAGGATGACTTTTGAATTCCTACAGTAAGGGTGTCGGTCGAGTTTGTGCAGGACAAACTCGGCCGAATATTCTGCAGACTGCAATATAGCAGTGCACTGTTCTATTTTTAATTATTTATTGGTAACTCCAAATGATCCCAAATTTTAACTGAAGCTTTATAGAACAATTATAAACAACTTGATAAATTCCCATAATTGTTAGAGAATGTTTGATCTCTAAAATAAACGAATTACAGTAACTTTTGTATAACTGAATATTCAGCCAATATAATTAAAGTTAAGTGTTGGGTCAATATGCAATTGACCCAAGCAGCTCAATTGACTTATATGAACGACCACACACACAAGCAGCTCTCATTCTTCGTCATTCACTCCAGAGAAACGAGCTCCTAGAGAGAGAGGGAGAATTAGGGCTTGAGTGGAGAAAGTGGGGGAATTGCTGAATTAGGGTTTTACGATTCCAGGAAGGGTGAAATCAAGTAAGTTTGGATCCTTTACATAGACTTTTATGGTGAATCTTCTCTCTCATGTCTAGATTCCGTCCATACTCTGATTTGATCCAAGATTATGTCGAAATTCCCTCTTTTCTCACCCTTTCTTCATAATCCCTCATTTTCAAGGTTCCCGAGTTGAATGGAAGAGGAATTGGGAGATTTGCTAGGGATTTGATGTGAGTTCGAGATTCCCTGAGTTGAGCTGCAGTTTTGAGGTGTTTTCACACCTTAGGGTGAGTGGGTTCTTCCTTCAAACATTCTAATGCACGAATTTGATTATAACATCCAAATCCCTAAATGCTTAGCATGCGAATTCTAAATCCTGAAATGTCCATTTGATTTAAGTTATTGTAAATTGATATGATATGGATTCCTTCTCTGTTTGAATGACTCCTAAATGGTAGATTCATATCAGATACGTATACAACACTTCCTAGTAAAGATGATTTTAGATTTATATCAAATAATGTAATTAGGGTTTGACCTAATTGAGATATCGCTAGAGTTTCAATCTTATTGAAAAGGACTAGTAATCCTATAAGTGGTTAGGATGTACCTCGTGGGTTATTTTAATTGAATCTTATTCTGGATACATGATATCGCAGTGATGATATGGAAAACCTAAATTTAGTTAAATTTCCATGGTTTCATGTCTATATTGATTGCATACGATTTGTTGGAAACAATCTTTATTTAGTGAATGCTTATATCGTATGAGATCATGATAAGAGCCATGTGACAAATGAATGAGGCAAATGAAACCCTAAGAGTAGGGTGTTGGCATGTGATGAATGAATAAGGCAAATGAAACCCTAAGGATAGGGTGTTCAATGAATCATGTTATGGTAATATGAAAGGTCTCGAGATGAGATGTGGTGATGCTTAATTATTGAATTGTATGTTTCTAGTGCATTTAACTTTATATGCTTGTTCTCTCTGAGATGATATCTACATACTGCAGGGCTCCTTATTTTCAATACATATCTCGTAAATTGCAGGTGATGAGTTATGACATGCCCTAGAAAGGGATGTTATTGAGATATGATATATGTTGAATACATGAGATATGATGTTGCTTATGATATGATATGGCAGGCCGTGTGAGCCTTGTAAGAAATGTTAAATGAGTCATGATTTTCTGTTTAAAATGCACCTATAATGTTAGTGTTAGACTTAGGTGCCCTGAACACCGTAGAACCCCTAAGAGGTGTCTGCAACTTAGGGGTGAAACTCGTGTTGCAACATTATCCGTGCGATGTCATGGAGACACGAGGATAGAGAGGCAGTGTCCAACAACAACGCGTGCTTGTGTCACGGTGGCACTGGAGGAAAGTGGGGGTTATTGCAACAGTATCCGTGCTTGTGTCATGGAGATAACCCCGTGAGACTCCCCGCCTGTGTACTCAGGTTAGAGGAGGAGTATAGAGTACTAGAATACTACAGAGAGGCCCCTGAGTGCTGAGGACCTGCGGTGAGGCCCTTGAGCGCCTGAGAGTACAGTGAGGCCCTTGAGTGCCTGAGGCCCTTGAGTGCCTGAGAGTCCTGTAGCAGAACAGGGCTGGTAGTCAGACTTAGCATTTCCCGGGTGTGTCGCTAAGTCTTGTACGGTGTGGTCGTAGTGTACTGCGAGTCTCTTATGCAGAGTACACTGCATAATATCAGGGCATAAGCTAAAATATGATCATATAGGTTCACAGAGTCCTTTATTAATGAAAGAATTAAGGAAGACTAGAGCATAGTCTTCTAGTAGTTATTCTTTGGATGCAATATTTACATTCTTTGTTATTTCAATTATATTGTTTTAGAACTGCTCAGTGTAATATTTATTGTTGTTAAATTTCATATTGTTTATTCAAATTATATCTGTAATCACATTAGTGCATTAGTCTGTTTCCATGAAGTACTCATTCACTGAGCGAGTAGGCTCACCCCTCTACTCAAACATTTTAGGTTAATCGCGTGGACTTGAAGATGATCAGAGCGTCAGAGTAGATCTGCCACATGAGTCAAGTATGAGATTAGTTGAGTCAGTCGGTCCTTGTCACTCTAGGTCCTCAGTAAGAGATAAGAGAGAGAGTTGTAATTACGATGTGTAATATTGTTCCTCTTTGATATGTATGCTAATTAGCAAGTTTCATGTGCATAATGTGTGAAAGACATCGTGAATGCTTATACATGTATCTTTACTATTAAAGTTTGATTAGTAGAAGAAATGTTCAGATTCCTTTGTTAAGATGATATGTGGTTCAATGCGAAGAAACAAGAGTTTTTAAGAAAAGAAAAAGTTAAGGGTGTTCTTTGTGTTAAATATAAATCCTATCTTACGCCCTAATCTCATGATTTGAGGAAATTGTGAGATCGGGGTGTAACAAAAAAAGAGGAAAGGGGTGAGGGGGTCACCCTTCCTGACCCCATTAGAAGCATAAAATTGATCTGTAGGTGAGCCATTAACAAGAAATTTATAAGAAGTTGTGCAAAAGGTTTCATGTATCTAGTTCAACCAACATTCAGGGAACCCCATCCTCTCTAGCAAGAAGAGGATATAAACTCGCCTCACCATATCATATGCTTTAGCTAGATCAGCCTTAATACACATGACCTTTTGGGACCCCACAAAGGAACTCAAAACATAATTAGCCAAAAGAATAGCATCACCAATCCTTCGGCCATGAATGAAGGCAACTTGATTAGTGTTAATAATAGAAGGGAGAATGAACTTGACTCTGTTTTCCATAATTTTAGCGATGATCTTATATACCACATTACATAGAGATATAGGCCTAAAGTCTCTGAGGTCCGTAGCTCCATACTTTTTTGGGATGAGGGTAATCATGGTACTATTGCACTCTTTCAACAATTTAACTGAGCTAAAGAAGCTCTGGACAGCCCTGATAATGTCATCACCGATATAGTCCCAAACTTATTTAAAGAACACTATGTTGAAACCATCAGGCCCTGGGGCCTTAACGTTCTTCAAATTCTTAACAACCTCTTCAATTTCAGCTCTAGAAACAACTCTTCTCAACTCATCAATATGTTCACTAGAGATTTTAGGGATAAGACAATCCTCGTTCCATTCAACAGTGTCTTTAGGAGTCCCATTAAACAAACTATCATAAAACCCTCTTATAGTGTCTCTAATTTCATCCACATCATAAGTACTCTTGCCATTCAAATCATTAAGGACATTGATACTATTCCTTAATCTCTGTGATTTAATGGAAGCTTAAAAGAAAACTGAATTTTTATCACCTAGCTTGAGCCACTGAACCCTACTCTTCTTCTTTAGAAAGTTCTCTTCATCCTTCATAGCTTGTATTGATTCCGATCTAATAGTTGAAAGTTGAGTATGTTTCTCAATATTCCCAGGATCCTCATCAACATCCACCTGCAGGGCTTTAGCCTTAGCTTCAAGTTCTTTGGCCTTTGACAGGTAGTTACCCACACTCTCTCTGTTCCATTTCCTAAGGGCACTAGTAACCACATGGAGTTTTTTGTAAGCCCTGAACATAGGTGTGCCAACACAAACAATATCTCTCCAAGAACACTCAACCATACTCCTATAAGAAGCAAGATGGACCCAAGAATTTATAAAGAGAAAAGGAGTGCCCCTCTTTTGCCTCTATCCAACCTAAGAGCAATAATTCTGTGATCGCTCACAACAGAAGCAATAACCTCTCCCCAACTGAAGGGAAAACAAGTGAGAAAATTAACATCATAGAAGATCCGATCAATTCTGGATAGGGTACTCAGACCTTTTTTGCTATGGCTATCCCATGTAAAGAACTGCCCCTTCATGGATACTTCCATAAGCTCAGTACAACTAATAGTGTGGTTAAAATCATTTATGCTTTTGCTAGAGGGTGGGTGCTTCCCCATCTTTTTAGTATTCAACCTTATAGTGTTAAAATCCCCCAAAACACACCAATTAATAGGTTTTAGATTAGAGATGAACTCAATAGAGTTCCACAACACCATTCTATCACCATCATCATTGGCTCTGTAAGCAACACACACTTCAAATAACATATCTCTCTTCTTTCTAGCACAGTGCAAAATCTGATCATTCTCCATCCTTTTCTCAAAAATAAGGTTATTATCCTTCCATAGTAATATGATTATGGTATAAGAATAGAAATCAGAATTATCCAAAAAATGATCTCCAATCCAAATTTAGTCTACAAAATCCTTTACATCCTTCTTTTGAATCCTAGATTCCAAGATAATATAAATTTCCACTTTATTATCCTTCATCTCCTTCTGAATGTGAGTTATCTTATTTGCACCTCCCCTCACATTCCAAGAAATAATGGTGAAGGGGCTAGCCATTTGGAGGAAGGATAATCGCCTCATCCTTCTCCTCAAAATTTGACAGAAGAGAAAATTTATTAAGTGAAGGAGGAATACTCCTGTTCATTACAGGCTTAGGAACCACACGAGGAGGTGATTTTGATTTCCTACCCATCATTTCCCAGACGGCCTTGACGTGGATATTACCACACTAACAAACTCACCCAGGGCTGAAATCCCTGAGTTTTACCAAAACCTTATGCAATAATACCACCCACAAGTGGACAGGTCTTATCGCAGTATAGTTGAGGATCGAATACCAAGGGACAACATTTTTAAGAATCTTTTTGTGGGCTCTGATCTCCAAACCACGATATAAACACATTTTAATCTTAGCGGAAGCGATTCGATAAACAGCGGAAGACAAAAATCATGGGAAATTAAAACTTTTCAAGACAAGAGCTTGAATCCATAAGAGCTTCTTTCATAACAAGAGATAACTGTTTACATCTCATGATAATTACTTCTTGAGTAATTATATACATCAAGATACAAAATCTCAAGAACACATAACAAAAGACTCCAAGACCTGAGAGTACAGAGGACACATAGGACTGACTCTAACTACACCACATGGCAGGCTAAATCTCCACCTGAGATTTCACTGCTGCTCCTGGTGCTGCTGCTGCTGAGACTGGTCACCTGTAGACCGGTTCCTCCGTCTCCGACGTCCACCTAAAAAGTTGAAGTCTACGGGGTGAGACAATTTTACATAATTGTCCCAGCGAGAGTTATAACTCTCTGCCAGAAGCTTTATTATAACATCAAAGATTAACTTAAACAGTAAGGCTCTCAAAGTATTCAATAGCAGTTGCAGCTATAACAAGAGTTTAACATTTACGAAATATGAAGAAATATAAGCACTATCACAGTCTATCATCAATCAACTAACTCGTAGTTATCTCTAACAGGTATACTACGTGGTTGGTTATGTTTTACAAACAACATTATGCCCTGTGGAGATGAGGCATACCACTCATACTCCAACTGATCGCAAAGAAGTCACATCAGTATCATACATAGGTCATTAAGAGAGCCGGATTCTCATGACCTTCACCTTCCTCAGTCAGTAAGAGGATTACTTGTAGGACATCTTGTGTCTCTACTATTATAGCTCACCAGGGTAAACTGGTCCTTCGCTATTTTAGAGTTACAGTGGCGTTCCGTACTCTCTTCGTCATCAGGAGATTTCATGTTTATCTCCACTGATACGGATATCTATGTTTTCTTCGTCATCAGGAGGTTTCATGTTTACCATCCACTGATACAGTAGGGTTTTGTAGTGAAAGGGTTGACGGATTACTCATCTACATCAATCACCTACACTAGGATGTAAGGTTCTACACATCCATGTACCCCACATACTCAATAGTATGTGATCCAGGAGTTCCCTTAGGAAAACCTGTTTCACCATCATTTGATCTCTGACAATGATGGATCTATGATCAGGGCTCTACATTATACTTGATTAGTTAGGTACATTTAGTATTCTTTTAACATCATACATTGTTCTTCAAACAATAACAGTAGCATAACAGCTATGAAAGGAGAATACTAAATGTGACAAACCTAACTCACATCAATAATAATTTCTCATTATATTCATCACAAGTCATCTCTAAAGCATGACCTTGATGGTATTCATGGCTCTCACAGCCCATTAAGTCATAGGTTGACACTGACAAGGCATCAAGATATCTTACTTATTCATAAAGCTTTTAACATGCTTTTAATGAATACAGTATCATCATCTATACCTGGATATGATCATCTTCATATCAGGACCTACATGGTTAGTTCAACTGATAAAGGTAATTCAAAACAAGAAATACAATTCCCACTCTTGTCATAAGAGTTAAATCCTCTGATTCTCATCAATTAGAGTTTAATACTCATAATGCATGTCATTACCCTTGAATTAGGGTTTACTATTCACATTAAGGTGAATTGAACTCATATCATCATCTTGTATGAGGAACATCATCATTGATGCTCTCAGATTGGCTTAAGATTCATCATATATCATAATTAGGGTTTCCATGATCTCACATAGGTGGATCATACCCTAATCATGCACATCTAGGTGTATTGAAGATTCTTTACTTAGGTTTCCACCCAAAAAGGGGTACTTTCTCTCTCTTAAAGTACTCTCTCTCTAAAGTACTTTCTCTCTCTAAAGTACTTTCTCTCTCCTCATACTGGTGGATGATGATAACACCACTCTAGATCAGGTTGGGTTAAGTCCTCTTTGGTTAACATAAAGCCAACACATTACTATCATGTGATTAGGGTTTGATTTGAACAAGGTTTTACTCAATTGAACCCTTCAGGGGTATTTTGGTAATTTACCCCATTGATCACATCATGGTTCAATTCATTATTAACTTAATCCCCTAATGTCCTAGGTTATTATTAGGGTTTATATTTGATCATCATAGCACCATTTACATCTTCAAGTGGTTAAGTGAATTCAGCCTTTGAAAACCTCAAACGGTTTCAACCTTCATCTTCCAAACGGTTTGAGACCGTTTGGATGGGTTGACCGTTTGCTAGAGTTGACTCCAAGATCATGTGACCTTCAAGGTCGAGAGAGGGTGAAGACCGTTTGGCAACTTTTACTTCAAGACCGAGAGAGCTCACATGGCTTGAGACCGTTTGGTGTCTCTCGATCTTGAGACCGTTTGAGTCCAAACGGTCTTGAGACCGTGAGGCCTCACACGGTCTTGAGACCGTGTGACCTCAAACGGTCTTGAGACTGTGAGGTCTCAAATGGTCTTGAGACCGTGAGGTCTCAAACGGTCTTGAGACCGTGATGTCTCAAACGGTCTTGAGACCGTTTGCCCAAAAAGGGCGATTTCAACAGATTGGAAATCAGGAGTAAATTCAATTAAAGTTGTTGATTAAAAAGGTCATATCTCTCGATTCCTTTGGAGTTATCATCTCAAATTTTGTGGGTGATTAGCCTACATAATTATGAACAGATGTCTTATACGTTCCACGCTCGGTCAACGGGGTTAAACGGTCTTGAAGACCGTTTGCCCTCACTCGGTCTTGAGACCGTTTGCTCACCACACGGTCTTGAGACCGAGAGAGCCAAAGGTAGAGACCGTTTGGTAAAGTGAAAAGCGGTGGATTAACCTTGGAAATAACGCCTTCATATCCTAGGTCAAGAACAGCAAGGATTTCCCACAGATTTGCTTGCAAAGTAGCAAAGGAAAGTAGAGAAGAAGAAGAACTATCATCTACATGCATAAACAAGATGTATATAACAAAGCATGGGTTTAGAGTTATAAAACCCGCCTAAAGCTTGCTCTTTGAGCTCCAAGCTTTCGAGCTCCAAGCTTTAATGGCGTCCTTGAGCTTCCACAGGTCGGCCAAGGTGATCCTTCCAAGGAAAGTTGAGAAAAGGTGGCTAGAAAGGTAGAGTTAAGGGAGCTAGTCATCAATTTGGCCTTGAATTCGAATTCTAACCATGAAATTAGGCAAGAAGAGGAATCCAAACCTACCTTGCACACCTTGGGTCGTCCTCCTGAGCTCCAAGCTGTTCCTTAGTCGGTCAAGCAAGGGGAAACAGTGAATTGCACGAAGGAAAGGTTCCTTTGCTTGAGAGGTAAAGTGTATATATACTTGGGGTGGGATTTCCAACATTAGCTCATGAGTTTTCCATAATTTCAACTAAGTCCCTCCATCCTTCTTTGCTCGTCCTCTCTTCTTAATCCTAAGGACAACTTTTCTTATAGGCCAAGAAATGAGGGCAAAGAAGATCAACCTTTTACTAAAGCACACACATAAAAAGGGCTATAATGCATACACCCTGATTATTCAATCACAAGGGTGTTTTTCATAACTTGATTAATCAATTGAAGTGACCTTTCATCATTTATTCCCTAAATGATGATAAGAGTCTTAAAAGATACATTAGATGATGTATTTTACAAATTGCATCCCTAAATTTGGGTAAATTGCATTTTACTCTAATTTAGGGTTTCAAGCACCGGGATTGCTTCCACAGCTGCACCTTGGTGCCCAAGCTTGGGAAATCCCTCAAACCTTACCATAATCATTCTCATGATGTCTCAATATCAGAGAAACATCTCAACATGTGCAAATTGCAAGTTAACCCTTCTAACTGGGTAATTTGCACATAGGTCCCTGTATTACAAAACAATGCTACAACTGTATATAAAAGGAGCAAAAACTGAAATATATGTTTCTGAGAAACTTAATTACATGCCCAAAGTTAATCACAAGGATTTAATTACATATTTAGGCAAAACATCTAGGGTTAACTCATAACCCAGGTCAGGGATGTTACAAATTATCCACCCCTTACATGGATTTCGTCCCCGAAATCGATAAGACATATTAAGAGAAAAGGGCAGGATACTTCCTTCTCATCTCATCCTCTAATTCCCAAGTGGCTTCTTCAACACCACGGTGGTTCCAGAGGACTTTCACAAGACTTATATCTTTCTTCTTTAACCTTTTAATTCTATTATCAAGGATTGACACTGGTCCCTCCTCATAGGATATATCATCATTCAATTCTACCTCCATAGGTTGTAGAACTGACTCGGTGTCTGGGTGACATTTCTTCAGCATAGAAATGTGAAACACAGGATGTAACCTCTGTAACTCTGGTGGCAGCTCTAGTCTATATGCTACCTTTCCAATCCGTTCAATGATCGGATAAGGTCCCATAAATCTAGGAGCTAACTTCCCTTTCCTTCCAAAACGAAGGACTCCTTTCCAAGGTGAGACCTTGAGATACACTCTATCTCCAACCTGGAACTCTAAGGGTCTACGACACTTGTCAGCATAAGATTTTTGTCTATCCTGTGCAGTCTTAATCTGTTGTTGTATTACTTTAATCTTCTCTGTAGTCTTCTGCACAAGATCAGGACCTAACAACTGATGTTCACCAGTCTCGAACCAACACAGAGGTGATCTACAACGTCTACCATACAAGGCTTCATAAGGTGCCATATCAATGCTACGCTGATAGCTATTGTTATAGGCAAACTATATCAAGCTTAGGTGTAGATCCCAACTCCCGGTAAACTGGAGAACACATGCTCTCAACAGGTCTTCTAAGGTTTGTATAGTTCTTTCTGACTGTCCATCAATTTGTGGATGAAAGGCCGTACTAAACCTTAGCTTGGTGCCTAGGGCTCTGTGTAACTGTTCCCAAAAATGACTTGTAAACTGGGGACCTCTGTCAGAAACTATAGTGACAGGAACTCCGTGCAAACGCACTATCTCTTGCACATATAAATCTGATAACCTTTCAGCAGAATAGGTTGTTTTGACAGGTAAGAAATGTGCTGTCTTAGTCAACCTATCAACAACTACCCAAATGGAATCATGTCCTTTGTTTGTCCTGGGTAGACCAACAACAAAGTCCATGGTCACATGGTCCCACTTCCACTATGGTATGGGTAAAGGTTGTATTGTCCCTGCAGGCTTCTGGTGTTCAGCTTTAACTTGCTGACACACAGGATACCTCAGAACAAAAACTGCAACATCTTTCTTCATTCCAGACCACCAATACTGATCTTTCAAATTTCGATACATCTTGGTGCTCCCTGGATGCATAGCATACATGGAAGAATGAGCTTCTTCCAGGACTAACTTCCTCAAGTTATCCACATCCGGCACTACCATCCTTCCATTATAACAGGCTACTTGGTCATCTGAGTCATGGAAACCATCTCGCTTCTCATTTCCATACTCAGATCTAATCTGTTGAACTGCAGCATCACCTAGCTGTGCTTCCTTAATCTACTTTCTTAGGGTAGGTTTAATATGCATCTCAGCTAACAACCCGGCTAACAATGACACCTTCAACTGTACATTGTCTTGCCTTAAAGAGATAAGCATATCTCTCCTAGAGCATACTAAAGAGTTTAGTTGTGCTCTATCCATGGTTGATGTTGCTGATTTCCTACTCAAGGCATCTGCAACAACATTGGCCTTGTCCGGATGGTAATCAATTGTACAATCGTAGTCCTTGATTAACTCCATCCAACGACGTTGCCTCATGTTAAGCTCGTGCTGAGAGAAGATATACTTAAGGTTCTTGTGGTCTGTGAAAATCTGGAATGTTTCTCCGTAGAGATAATGTCTCTAGATTTTCAAGGCATGAACCACGGCAGCTAACTCCAGATCGTGTGTCGGATAATTCTCCTCGTGTTTCTTAAGCTGTCGAGAAGCAAAAGAAATCACTTGTTTATCCTGCATCAACACACATCCAAGTCCATTCTTGGAAGCATCACAGAAGACTACATATCCTTTTCCTTGTTCAGGTAGCACAAGCACAGGTGCACTTGTCAACCTCTCCTTCAACAACTGGAAAGATTGTTGACACTTATCACTCCAAGAAAAAGGAACATCTTTCCGGGTCAACTTGGTCAAAGGTAAGTCTATAGAACTAAAGTTCTTAATGAACCTTCGATAATAGCCAGCTAACCCCAAGAAACTTCGAATCTCCGTCGGTGTCTTCGGTTGTTCCCATTGTAGAACAGATTCTACCTTTGTAGGGTCAACACGAATTCCCGAGGCAGATATTACATGTCCAAGAAAGGATACCTCTGGTAGCCAAAACTCACACTTGCTAAACTTAGCATACAACTTGTGTTCTCTTAGCAAGGCCAAAGCTTGGCGAAGATGCTGCTCATGTTGCTGGGCATCCTTACTATAGATCAAAATGTCATCTATGAAGATGACAACACATTGATCAAGGAAAGGTCGAAAAACTCTATTCATGAGTTCCATAAATGCAGCTGGTGCATTGGTTAGTCCAAACGACATAACCGTGAACTCATAGTGACCATACCTCGTCCTAAAAGCAGACTTGGATATGTCACTATCCTTAATACGAAGTTGATGATATCCAGACCTCAAGTCTATATTGGAAAAGACGGTTGCACCACGCAACTGGTCAAAGAGATCATCAATCCTCGGTAGAGGGTACTTATTCTTTATTGTCACTTTATTGAGTTGTCTGTAGTCGATGCACAATCGCATTGACCCATCTTTCTTTTTAACAAACAAGACCGGAGCACCCCAAGGTGAAGTACTCGGTCAGATAAAGCCCTTCTCAAGTAACTCTTGAAGCTGTTTCTTGAGTTCTGCCATCTCGGCAGGCGCCATCCTATACAGAGTCTGGGCTATGGGTTTCGTGTCTGGGATCAGATTGATTTCAAAATCAATTTCCCGAGGTGGTGGTATACCAGGAAGTTCTTCAGGAAACACATCCTCGAATTCTCTGACTATGGGAACTTCAGCAGAATTGGACCTTTCCTTGGTAACATCTACCACATGGGCTAAGAATGCATAACATCCTTGCCTCAACAACTTATCAGCAACCATAGCTGACACAAGACAGGTGGGCAGAATCTTTCTTTCACCTTGAAAGATCCATGTGTTGCTTTCATCAGCAAACACAACCAACTTGGACTCACAATCCAAGACAAATATATACCTCTCTAAGGTATCCATCCCGAGGATTATATCAAATCCTTGCATATCAAGCGGTATAAGATCCACTTGAATGCGATGGTCAGAAAAGAAAAGGATGCAGGGAGAGCATACCTCCTGCAAAACGGCAGACCCACTCAATGGAGTCTCCAACAACAAACTATCTGCCCTATGACTAACAGTCACATTGCAGTTATGAATCACTCTTCGAGTGATGAAAGAGTGCGTAGCACCCGGGTCAATCAGAACAGATACGGCATAGGAGTAGACATATCAGGATATAAAAGTTCCATCTGACCTGCCACTACCTGTGGATTGATCACTGCATCTGGTGGGTTCATAGCATAGAACCTCGCTGTCGCCTGGTGTTGAGGTGGTGCTGATGATCCAGCTTGAGATGTTTGTCCACGTCCTCGAGCTGCTCCTTGATGTTGTCTATTCTGAGATCCTTGTTGATTCTGTCTCGGAGGCTGTGTCACACTGACAGGCCTAGAACGGCAGTCCTTCATCAAGTGTCCTACTTTACCACAGTTGTAGCAACTCCTCTCCTATTGTTGTGGTCTGGGTGGTCTAGTAACTGACATCGATGCAGAACTGTGAGTCCCTTGAAGCGGTTGACTCCGTCCTCTGCCTCTGCTTGGTGACCATTGAGTTTGAGAACTTGATCTGGGTGGTGGAGGGTTAGGTGCAGAGAATCTAGGTTTCTTGAAATCCCTAGATGAAGAACCCTGGAACTGTGGATATCTTTTCTGGGTTTGCCTCTTCTCAACCACAGATCTCTCTATCCTTCAGACTGACTCAACGAAGGTAGAGAATCTCTCTCGGTTTTCTAAGGCAGACACAGGGGTTGACATATCAGCATTCAAACCCTTCTCGAATCTCCTGATTCTTTCCTCATCTGTGGCAGCCATGTGCGGACAGAACCGCAGCAATTCCATGAACTTAGCTTCATACTCGCTAACGTTCATCATGCCCTGCCTCAATCTCTCAAACTGAGAGATCTTCTCATCTAGGAAGGTATTTGGAAAATATCTATTGATAAATTCCCAACGAAACTCTTCCCACGAGAACTCTATTCCAGGTCTCTTCTGCTCTTCCATGTTCCACCAGTGACCAACACTACCTTTGAGAAGATAGACAACATGTCTAACCTTCTCAGCCTCCGGGATAATAAGAATCCTGAAAGCCTTCTCCAACTCTGTCAACCATAGGTCAGCATCTGCGGGGTCGGCAGTCCCAAAGTACTCGGTAGCTCTGACATGACGAAGTCGCTCGAACGTCTTACCGATACCTTGTCCTTCAGGCTGGACAGGTGCCCTCGGTGCAGGCATGGGCATCCTGTCGGTTATGTGCGTCATGGCAGTCATGAACTGCCCAAACATCGTCTGTACAGCTGGGTTACCCATATCGGCTGGGTCAAACTGGGGTGGCTCTCTTGGTGACTCTGGTGCAGGCTGCTCTATTCTTGGAACCCTTGCATCGCCTTGAGGTGCACTAGCACTACTCTCTGCCACGTACTCATCATGTGGCTCAGCCATCCTTAAGTATCTTCTTCTCCTGAGGAGTAGAAGGTTCTATTAGATAGGGAAAGAGTACTAAAGATAGACTCAACATCCTAAGTCCTATGCCTCTGTAGACTCAACTGAACTAGAGCTCTGATACCACTAATTGTGGGCTCTGATCTCCAAACCACGATATAAACACGTTTTAATCTTAGCGGAAGCGATTCGATAAACAGCGGAAGACAAAAATCACAGGAAATTAAAACTTTTCGAGACAAGAGCTTGAATCCATAAGAGCTTCTTTCATAACAAGAGATAACTGTTTACATCTCATGATAATTACTTCTTGAGTAATTATATACATCAAGATACAAAATCTCAAGAACACATAACAAAAGACTCCAAGACCTGAGAGTACAGAGGACACATAGGACTGACTCTAACTACACCACATGGCAGGCTAAATCTCCACCTGAGATTTCACTGCTACTCCTGGTGCTGCTGCTGCTGAGACTGGTCACCTGTAGACCGGTTCCTCCGTCTCCGATGTCCACCTATAAAGTTGAAGTCTACGGGGTGAGACAATTTTACATCATTGTCCCAGCGAGAGTTATAACTCTCCGCCAGAAGCTTTATTATAACATCAAAGATTAACTTAAACAGTAAGGCTCTCAAAGTATTCAATAGCAGTTGCAGCTATAACAAGAGTTTAACATTTATGAAATATGAAGAAATATAAGCACTATCACAGTGTATCATCAATCAACTAACTCATAGTTATCTCTAACAGGTATACTACGTGGTTGGTTATGTTTTACAAACAACATTATGCCCTGTGGATATGAGGCATACCACTCATACTCCAACTGATCGCAAAGAAGTCACATCAGTGTCATACATAGGTCATTAAGAGAGCCGGATTCTCATGACCTTCACCTTCCTCAGTCAGTAAGAGGATTACTTGTAGGACATCTTGTGTCTCTACTATTATAGCTCACCAGGGTAAACTGGTCCTTCGCTATTTTAGAGTTACAGTGGCGTTCCGTACTCTCTTCGTCATCAGGAGATTTCATGTTTATCTCCACTGATACAGATATCTATGTTTTCTTCGTCATCAGGAGGTTTCATGTTTACCATCCACTGATACGGTAGGGTTTTGTAGTGAAAGGGTTGACGGATTACTCATCTACATCAATCACCTACACTAGGATGTAAGGTTCTACACATCCATGTACCCCACATACTCAATAGTATGTGATCCAGGAGTTCCCTTAGGAAAACCTGTTTCACCATCATTTGATCTCTGACAATGATGGATCTATGATCAGGGCTCTACATTATACTTGATTAGTTAGGTACATTCAGAATTCTCTTAACATCATACATTGTTCTTCAAACAATAACAATAGCATAACAGCTATGAAAGGAGAATACTAAATGTGACAAACCTAACTCACATCAATCATCATTTCTCATTATATTCATCACAAGTCATCTCTAAAGCATGACCTTGATGGTATTCATGGCTCTCACAGCCCATTAAGTCATAGGTTGACACTGACAAGGCATCAAGATATCTTACTTATTCATAAAGCTTTTAACATGCTTTTAATGAATACAGTATCATCATCTATACCTGGATATGATCATCTTCATATCAGGACCTGCATGGTTAGTTCAACTGATAAAGGTAATTCAAAACAAGAAATACACTTCCCACTCTTGTCATAAGAGTTAAGTCCTCTGATTCTCATCAATTAGAGTTTAATACTCATAATGCATGTCATTACCCTTGAATTAGGGTTTACTATTCACATTAAGGTGAATTGAACTCATATCATCATCTTGTATGAGGAACATCATCATTGATGCTCTCAGATTGGCTTAAGATTCATCATATATCATAATTAGGGTTTCCATGATCTCACATAGGTGGATCATACCCTAATCATGCACATCTAGGTGTATTGAAGGTTCTTTACTTAGGTTTCCACCCAAAAAGGGGTACTTTCTCTCTCTTAAAGTACTCTCTCTCTCTAAAGTACTTTCTCTCTCTAAAGTACTTTCTCTCTCCTCATACTGGTGGATGATGATAACACCACTCTAGATCAGGTTGGGTTAAGTCCTCTTTGGTTAACATAAGCCAACACATTACTATCATGTGATTAGGGTTTGATTTGAACAAGGTTTTACTCAATTGAACCCTTCAGGGGTATTTTGGTAATTTACCCCATTGATCACATCATGGTTCAATTCATTATTCACTTAATCCCCTAATGTCCTAGGTTATTATTAGGGTTTAGATTTGATCATCATAACACCATTTACATCTTCAAGTGGTTAAGTGAATTCAACCTTTGAAAACCTCAAACGGTTTCAACCTTCATCTTCCAAACGGTTTGAGACCGTTTGGATGGGTTGACCGTTTGCTAGGGTTGACTCCAAGATCATGTGACCTTCAAGGTCGAGAGAGGGTGAAGACCGTTTGGCAACTTTTACTTCAAGACCGAGAGAGCTCACATGGCTTGAGACCGTTTGGTGTCTCTCGATCTTGAGACCGTTTGAGTCCAAACGGTCTTGAGACCGTGAGGCCTCACATGGTCTTGAGACCGTGTGACCTCAAACGGTCTTGAGACCGTGAGGTCTCAAATGGTCTTGAGACCGTTTGCCCAAAAAGGGCGATTTCAACAGATTGGAAATCAGGAGTAAATTCAATTAAAGTTGTTGATTAAAAAGGTCATATCTCTCGATTCCTTTGGAGTTATCATCTCAAATTTTGTGGGTGATTAGCCTACATAATTATGAACAGATTTCTTATACGGTCCACGCTCGGTAAACGGTGCTAAACGGTCTTGAAGACCGTTTGCCCTCACTCGGTCTTGAGACCGTTTGCTCACCACACGGTCTTGAGACCGAGAGAGCCAAAGGTAGAGACCGTTTGGTAAAGTGAAAAGTGGTGGATTAACCTTGGAAATAACGCCTTCATCTCCTAGCTCAAGAACAGCAAGGATTTCCCACGGATTTGCTTGCAAAGAAGCAAAGGAAAGTAGAGAAGAAGAAGAACTATCATCTACATTCATAAACAAGATGTATATAACAAAGCATGGGTTTCGAGTTATAAAACCCGCCTAAAGCTTGATCTTTGAGCTCCAAGCTTTTGAGCTCCAAGCTTTAATGGCGTCCTTGAGCTTCCACAGGTCGGCCAAGGTGATCCTTCCAAGGAAAGTTGAGAAAAGGTGGCTAGAAAGGTAAAGTTAAGGGAGCTAGTCATCAATTTGGCCTTGAATTCGAATTCTAACCATGAAATTAGGCAAGAAGAGGAATCCAAACCTACCTTGCACACCTTGGGTCGTCCTCCTGAGCTCCAAGCTGTTCCTTAGTCGGTCAAGCAAGGGGAAATAGTGAATTGCACGAAGGAAAGGTTCCTTTGCTTGAGAGGTAAAGTGCATATATACTTGGGGTGGGATTTCCAACATTAGCTCATGAGTTTTCCATAATTTCAACTAAGTCCCTCCATCCTTCTTTGCTCGTCCTCTCTTCTTAATCCTAAGGACAACTTTTCTTATAGGACAAGAAATGAGGGCAAAGAAGATCAACCTTTTACTAAAGCACACACATAAAAAGGGCTATAATGCATACACCCTGATTATTCAATCACAAGGGTGTTTTTCATAACTTGATTAATCAATTGAAGTGACCTTTCATCATTTATTCCCTAAATGATGATAAGAGTCTTAAAAGATACATTAGATGATGTATTTTACAAATTGCATCCCTAAATTTGGGTAAATTGCATTTTACTCTAATTTAGGGTTTCAAGCAACGGGATTGCTTCCACAGCTGCACCTTGGTGCCCAAGCTTGGGAAATCCCTCAAACCTTACCATCATCATTATCATGATGTCTCAATATCAGAGAAACATCTCAACATGTGCAAATTGCAAGTTAACCCTTCTAACTGGGTAATTTGCACATAGGTCCCTATATTACAAAACAATGCTACAACTGTATATAAAAAGGAGCAAAAACTGAAATATATGTTTCTGAGAAACTTAATTACATGCCCAAAGTTAATCACAAGGATTTAATTACATATTTAGGCAAAACATCTAGGGTTAACTCATAACCCAGGTCAGGGATGTTACACTTTTACTAGTCGAATCTAGTTTAATCAAGACTAATATTTAGAACAGAGGTTGGTTTGAGGTTAATTAAACTAAATGCGAGGAAAGTAAAGAGAAGGATTAAATGTTGATTAATGATTAAGGATGGGAATCGTTGGGATGGTCCCGGGTTTCACCACCACCACACATGCAAACATATTCAATCACAAACATCTAGGCAAGATCTAACTATCCAAATAGAGCTGCTGCAAAGCCTCCATTAGGATGTTTAGGTTCACATAAGCATCACCTTAGGCATCATATTTCTCATCGCCATCCAGATCATGTACTTACTGCTCTGAAGATACATATATCCAACTAAAGATGTGGCCCTCCGTTAGGATGTTTAGGCACACAGAAGTGTCACTGTGGGCTAAATGGCTCATCCCCTCACAGATCACACACTCACGACCTCAGGGAATCCCATCCGATTTCTCATCAAGGAGTCAACCACGTTAATTGACATTCAAAACCTACATATAGAAGTTCTCACAACATAGGAATGAACAAGATAAATGCAAGCATGTGATCAATCCACAAGCACACATCGATGATTAACAATGAAATGAAAAGTTATATACATGCCATGGAATATTTAATGAAAAGACATATAAGCATGGGCAGTAGGGCTAGTCCCCACACCCCAACGAAAAGGAACTACTCGCTCATGATGCGAGGAACAAAAAGAACAAGAAAGAGGGAAGATTCTACCATGAACATGATGTAGAAGATAGTCGCAGCTCGGTGAAGATACAATCTTCTACGCCACGTCAGAGCAGATCTAGATGAGGAGGGAAGAACACCACAGAAGACGGGGCAGATCTTCTTTATCCACCTTCTCTCTCTTCTCGTAGTCCTTACTCCCAGTAGGAGGAGCAACTCATGGATGGGATGGCAATGTAGGCACGACGTAGATGATGAAGACGGCTGTAAATCTGGGTTTCCACCTCAGATCTGGATGAACATGTTGGATGGAGTGGATAGATGGATGTACCAGGGCCGAATACTTCTTGGGTATAGCCTGGCGGTGGAGGAGACCGTCTCCTTAGGCCGAGGATAGACCTACAGCCTAACGACATCTGGAGAGGATGTCTTGAATGGATGGGGTAGGGGCCTATTTATAGGAGTGACTGGGCAAGTGCCATGGCCGTGGCTCCTTGGACAGCATGGTCGCAGCTGTTATTCTTTGCTTTTGGTCACGGTCTGTTGGCTCTTGCTCGTGATCGCAGTTCCTTGGGCTGAGGTTGCGGTTGTTATGCTCAACCGCGGTCACGGATTGCACTTGACCGCAGGCACGACCTTGCGATGGATCTGGTCTTGGTTGCTTGACGCTGGGTCGATGTCTGTTGACGATGTATCTGCGGTCTGGATGTGAGGAGCATTTCTGGTGGATGACGCCACGATGGTGATGGTGGGCACGATCGTGAGTCGAGGATGGAGCGGGCAGGTGCAGGTGGTGGATCGCAATCACAAAAGTAGACCCCAGGTCGCGGTTAGGGAAGGGGGGCATGATGCAGAGCAGGCTATAGGTGGATGCGTGGTCACAATGTAGATGCCTCAACCGTAGTCGCGGCTTGAGGTAGGAAGATGTGAACCGTGGTTGCAGATGGCGGAAAGGAGAAGGTCACTGTCCTTGTGATGAAATCGTGATCGCGGTATTTGGAGAAGAGAACTGCGGTCACAATTTAGGGTTAAAGGGAAAGAAGAAAAGACCGCGGGTACAATGTTAAGGGAATGACCACGGGTTGAGGTCGGTCGAGGAATTCATCAACCGAGAGGGTGCCTGCAGTTGAAATGAACAAGGGATAACCATGGTGGATGGGCCTTGGATTGCTATTGAGGTGAAGAAGGGCCCAATTAGCTATGGTTGGGTATTCTTGGGCTCAACATGATCTGCATAAAGAGAATAAAATCCAATTAAAATCAAGATAAAATCAATTAGGCTAAGCAAGGATGTATGAGGAGATTTAGGCCATAAAAGTGAATAAATGGAGCAAAACTGGGCCAACCAAGGCGACTAAACCCGGATGAATATGCATTCATCAAAATACCCCAAACTTAAATGTTGCTTGTCCTCGAGTAACACAAAATTTGAAACAGTCACCAAATGCATACTTTCAACTTGTGTGATTGCCTCATCTTCACATCACGATTGTTTCTTCTCTACTCTGTATGACTAAGCATCTCAACTTCCTGAGACCACTAAACACATCTTACAATATCTTCATTCCTGAGTTCGTTTCCCAACATCACTTCCTCCCTACTTTTTCCAACATTAAGCATGTCTAATAGTTTTGTAAGAGTTCAGAGATACCTGCAGAACAACAAGTGTGCACCTAATCTAACACTAGTGTTTTTCAAGATATTGGGCAAAAGTAGGCATTCATTATGCCAGTAGGGTGAAAAGGGAGTGAAGGGGGGTATGGAAGGAAGAATTAAATCTCTCCACTATTTGACTCGAGATTTTTATTATTTGGTTGCAGTTTCATTGACTGCAACTCTTATTATTATTTTTGTGCGAATCTCTCCTCTATTCAACTCGAGATTGCAATTTTTGTTGTTGTATGTGTGCATTGGCATCTTTTCTTGGTGGTACACCCCTATTACATAGAGAGGGGTATGGAAGGAGCGAATAAAGATGGAGAGGGTGTGCCACCCTGAACTTAGGGTTTGGCACTGTATTGGCTATTTTTGTTTCTTTTTTATGGATGGAGGGGTAAGAAGATGATAGAAGAAGTGTATAAGAGAGTTCAGATCAGAATGCAACTTGATTTACAATTTAGTGCATCAGGTTGTTCTCCTTATCATACTCTTCTCAAATAATGACTTGATGAGGATTCGGTGGAGATTCCATGCTATTGTTCCACTAGTCAGTTAGGAAGCACAATATGTTTGATCCCTCTTAGTTCTACAGATACTTGCCATTTTCACTAATCATGATGTTAGGGTTCATAAGCTTCACACAGTGATTTCTAACCATTAACTAGTTTCAAAAATTGCCCCCCTTGAGGTTTTGCTTTGAATAAGGAGGGTATAATTATTCAAAAATGCAAGAAAAAGAACTAGCTGGCTAGGTAATGGCTTTGATTGAAACAAAAGCTTCAAAACTTCATCAAGTTTCTATACACACTACTTTGAAAACTTAAAAATTTTGATTTTTTTTGAAAAATTTGCTAAAAAATGCAACGATGAAATCATAAGTCTGAAATAAATAGGAGCGGGTGGAAAGTAAAGTATGTACCACCCACCCTCCACCCCGAACTTAGAAATTTTCTCGTCCCGAGCAAACTCTAAATTCAAGATGGAGGGGAAAACTCGTGCCGATTGGTCCACCAAATGTGGTTGCATTCCTTTTGGTGACGCACCCTCCATCTGAAATCTCAAAGATGAAAATTATCAGAACTTAAGACTGCATCTTGTGATGCATTATCTACTGGGTGCAAACTTTTCTAATTCAAAACTAAAAGTAAAAGCTAAGTTAAGGATCAGGTTGCCTCCCGACAAGTGCCTTTGTTTTATGTCGTTGGCTTGACTTGATGATATCGTCACCATGGTGGGGCTCTAAGTGGAGCTTGGGCTGGATTGACATATTCTTTTGGTGGTTTCTTTCTCAGCCATCCATTAATCTTTGATTTGATTTTGGCCTCTTGTATTCTTCTCCATACAGAGCGACCATTGTCAGAACATATTGGAAAACAACTTGAGTTATGTTGAGTGGTTCTTTGTTTCTCGATGTAAGGAGGAGAATAATCATAGGGGATCTGAATGGCATCATTGATGCTGTAGTGTTGTTGAGGCACATAGGAAAAGTTCTTTTGCTGATGCACTATCCCTTCATCTTAGAAATTCTGGTCACTGATGTCTATCATATATGGATCTGGGGGATGGTCTTGGTAGAAGCCACAATCCAGATCTTGTTGAGGAGGAAAGGTGAAATGAGTAGTCTCCATCAGTTGGGCTGATGGTATAGTAGTTTCTTGATGAGATGGCTCAAGGATACCTGAAGAAGGTTTGGTATGTGTAACAACAGGGCTGGGAGGTGTCTCCTCCACAGTTGGTGGTGTTCCTTTTGTCTCTACATAGACTAGTTGACTCAGTCTTCTTTTCATCACGGTCTTCTTCTGAGGGAATGCCAAAATTTGAGGAAAGGACTCACTGCTGCATTTTGGTAAATTGATTAACACAGTCAACAAAATACACCTCTTCTTCTGCAGTGCGTTCCTTTGCACTTTGGGATGCATAGAAATCAAAAGATTGGTTTCCCACTCTTAGGGTCAAAACTCCAGCTTCAACATCAATTAGAGCTCTGGCAGTGGAGAGGAAAGGTCTTCCAAAAATGAGGAGGTAGCGTGGACTCTCCTTGATGTCCATAACTACAAAATCACACGGGACATATAGATTCCCAAGCCTTATGGGGATGTCCTCTATGATGCCAACCGGTATTGTCATGGAGGAGTCAACAAGCTCGATGGACATTGTAGTGGGTGAGAAGTTAGTAAGGCCCAATCTATGCATAGGCTAAGAGGAATGATGGAGATGCTAGCTCCAAAATCAGCTAGACCCAGTCAGTTGATGGAATCACTTATCGAGAAGGAAATTCCAAAAGAGCCAGGATCCTTATGTTTGCAAGGCACCTTATCCATTACTAAATTAGATGATGTTATTGCCAGTTTCACTGTCTAATGTTCTTCAGTTTTGTACTTTTGACTGAGTAGGAGTTTGAAGAACTTAAACCATTGTGGCATCTCATCCATGGCATCCAGGAGTGGGACATTGACATACAACTTCCTCATAACTTCCTTGAACTTGTTGAACCTAGTATCGAGCTGGGTAAAATTGAGTCAACTTGGAAATGGTACACGAGGTTTATACACTAGAACAACTGGCTCAGGTGAGTCTTCTTCTTCAACAACAATAAGTTCCTCAGAACTGACCTTGTCTGTCATTTCGTTCTGAGATGCAACAACACGATGCTCACCACCTTGGACATTTGTTATGGTTACAAGAGTTGTGGGTTCTGGTAAGACAAAGCCTGAATGAGTTGTCACAGCTTTAAGTTGCTCCATGTTCCTCAGATTATTTTCTAGTTGCCCAGCCAAAGCTCCAGCGAGTGGCTTGAGGCTAGTTGCAAGTTGGGATTTGATAACCTTTTGATGGGCTTGCTGGTTTGCTATCATAGTCTGTTGCGACTGCAACATCTTCTCAATAGATGACAGTTTGTTGTCAGAAGAGATGGGGCCAAATAGTTGCCCTTGTTGTTGATGTTGATAGGGGACTTGGTTTAGATTCTGGGACTAAGAGTTATTTTAATACTGGTTGCAGTTTCTATTTTGAAATTTATCTCTAAAGTTCCCTTGATTCCTGAAATTTTGTTGTTGGTTATAATGATATCCCGACGGGCCTCGTTGTTGATTATTTGAACCAAGGTGTTGCGATTTTTCCACTCCTAAAGGATTTCCATATTAAAAACCCAGATGGTTCATGTTCTGATTCAGATTATAATATCCTTGACCAGGGATAGTGTTGACAACATTCAGATTTCCATTTGACCATTATCTCCTTGGGCATAAGTATTACCCAGAATAACATCATAGAGGATATTATATGCTAGCATAAAATGATCGGTGCCTTTACATGCTTCACAAAATAGTGAAGCTGACTTAAATTGTTCTTGTTTTCGTGGGGGCAGACATCTTCTTTCATAAGCGGCAAAAGATGATTCAAGTTGGTCTTGTTTGACAACTAGAATCTTAAAAGACTCGGTGATAGACTTGTACTCAGGAGTAGCTTCTGCCATAGCAACCTTCAACACTCCTTTGCTTATAGGTCTACCCCAATTGGCTTGATTTTTAGCTCCAATGGTGACAACCTTCCATGCTCTATCATAGCTTTGACGCATGAAGTTTCCCCTAGATGAGGAGTCTAAGAACTTCTTGATATCATCATCCACACCTCTATAAAAGATTTTGATGAGTTGATTCTTAGGAATGCCATGATGTGACCACTTTCGTAGGAGCTCTTTGTATCTTTCCCATGCTTATGCAAGGGTTTCACCAGGGACCTGAGTGAATTGTGTTATTCAGCCCCAAATTTGATAGATGAGAGAAGGAGGATAAAATTTCTCCAGAAAGACATTTTGAAGTTGTTCCCAGGTGGTGATGGATTCACATTGCAAAGAGTTGTACCAACTCATGGATCTATTAGCAAGAGAATATTTGAAAAGGCGGAGTCTAATGGCATCATCTGTGACTCCATTTTGCTTTGTCATAGCACATAGATCTATAAACCTCATAAGATGTTCTTGACTGTCTTCTCCTTGCTTACCATAGAAAGGGCTGTTATGAAGTAGTGTAACCTAATGTGCCTTGATCTCAAAATTGACAGCATTGATGGGAGGAGGTTGTACTGGGTGGTGAACATCAACAACTTTAGGGATTGAGAATTCTCTAAGGTCTTTTTGTAACTCAACCTGTTGAGCTGTTGCTTGGATTTCTTCTTGAACTGCAGCTCGGGCTTCTTGCATAAGCCTTTCTCTTTGTGCATTAAGGGCTTGAGATACCCTTCGGGCAATTTCCTCCTCTTGTGCCATCCTACCTTGGTTCTCTCTACTCTGACGACAAAAGGTTCTTTCTATTTTAGGGTCAAAGCTAGTAGCAAGGTCAAAACTGTTTGAGCGATGCATGCACTAGTCTTTGAGGGTACCTAGGATGGAAAGATATTTTGGGAGTAAGATGGACGGAGTAGAGTAATATTCAAGTAGATGCTCGATTGTATCAAAATTAAAAGAAAAATCCTAAATTATCCTTAATAGAAATAGATTCAACTAGATGATTCTGTTGACCTCGACAACGGAGCCAAAATTTGACGTGGATATTACTGCACTAATAAACTCACCCATGGCTGAAATCCCCGAGTTTTACCAAAACCTTATGCAATAATACCACTCGCATGCGGACGTGTCTTATCACAGTATAGTTGAGGATCGAATCCCAAGGGACAATGTTTTTAAGAATCTTTTACTAGTCAAATCTAGTTGAATTAAGACTAATATTTAGAACAAAGGTTGGTTTAAGGTTAATTAAACTAAATGTGAGGAAAGTAAAGAGCATGATTAAAAGTTGATTAAAGATTAATGATGGGAATCGCTGGGATGGTCCCATGTTTCACCACCACTACACATGCAAACATATCCAATCACAAACATCCAGGCAAGATCTAACTATCCAAATATAGCTACTGCAAACCCTCCGTTAGGATGTTTAGGTTCGCCTAAGCATCACCTTAGGCATCAGATTTCTCATCGCCATCCAGATCATGTACTTACGGCTCCAAAGATACATATATCCAACTAAAGTTGTGGCCCTTCGTTAGGATGTTTAGGTACACATAAGCATCACCGTGGGCTAGATGGCTCATCCCCTCACAGATCACACACTCACGACCTCAGGGAATCCCATCCGATTTCTCATAAGGGAGTCAAACACATTAATCGACATTCAAAACCTACATATAAAAGTTCTCACAACATAGGAACGAACAAGATAAATGCAAGCAGGTGATCAATCCACAAGCACACATCGACGATTAACAACGAAATGAAAAGTTATATACATGTCATGGAATGTTTAATGAAAAGACATATAAGCATGGGAAGCGGGGCTAGTCCCCACACCCCAGTGAAAAGAAACTACTCGCTCATGATGTGAGGAACAAAAAGAACAAGAAAGAGGGAAGATTCCGCCATGAGCATGATGCAGAAGATAGTCGCAACTCAGTGAAGATACAGTCTTCTACGCCCTATCAGAGCAGATCTGGACGAGGAGGGAAGAGCACCATGGTATACGGGGCATGACTTCTTTCTCCACCTTCTCCCTCTTCTCGTAGTCCTTTCTCCCAGTAGGAGGAGTAGCTCATGGATGTGATGGTGGCATAGGCACGATGTAGATGATGAAGACAGCTGCAGATCTGGGTTTCCACCTTCGATCTGGATGATCTGGGTTACCATGATCAGTACCCCCCTCAACAACCAAGAGCTTATCTTGCAGAACATCATTTACAATAGTAACATTATCATCACATGTAGTGGACTCAGGTACAACAATAACAATATCATCACTTACAGCAGACTCAGGAAGAGGAACAACTTTTCTCAATACATCCCCACCTCCTTCCTAAATGACCTCGACAACATCAATAAAGATGTCGATCTTATCATTTTTACTCTGTGCTGGTGGGACCTTAGGAACCCACATCTTTTTCATAGGAACCTCATTAGATGGTTTTTTGATTAAGTCCACCTTCTCTTCTGAAAAAAGTTCCACACAAATTGGATTCATGGCCATAGAGGCTGCAGTTCAAACACCTACTTGACTCCCATTCATACTCAAAGGTGATAGTGTCGCATTGGCCATCATCACTGATGATTTGTAGCTCTTTGGGAAATGAGAAGTCCAGAGGAATTAGAACTTGTAATCGAACATACTTGGGCCTAAGGATTTCGTTAGTAAATTTATCAGGTTGTAGTGGCACCCCCAGGAAAGAATCAATACTATTGAACATTTCAACGTCCCATAGCTCTAATGGAAGATTGAAAAACTTCAACCAGATCGCCACTTTAGTGAGTTTCATCTTCTCCAGGGGCTCACCTCTCTCCCATCTCTTGATGACTAACGATTTTCCAACAACAAACCAAGGTCCACCATCAATAGCAGTAGGCAGATCATCATCATTTGAAAATAGAACTATGAAACAGCCCCAAACTCTTGATCATACTTCAATAGAACCCTTTTCTTGCCAGATTTGAGCGAGATGGTGAGCTAAAGTTGGCCAATGCAGTTTTGAGCTTATAACGTACCCCACTTCACTTCTACTCCACCTGGCCAGATTCCTATATGCAATGGCTTTTGAGTAAAGCAGCTTCCCATCCATCACTTCAATGCTCATTTTCTTTAGACAGTCAGGAACACCATTACTCTTATCTTTAAATAAGTCTGACCTAGACCTTTCCTTTTTTGCCACTGAGTTGCTGCTTATAGGAACCTTCCTCTCAACAACACCATGATCTAGAGGATCAAATGATGCCACCAACACTCCTACCGTCGCCTCCCCAATCGCCATTGCGCTCGTCATTCTTACACCCCACAATTATTCACATTTTGCTTTCTTACTCCCCGCATCACCCCCAACTTAATTGATAACTGCATCCCCTAAATAGCCCACATTTCCCTTAATTTCTTTAAAACTCTAGTTTCCATCTTTCTTAGCCAGTGTTAGCTTAATTAGCTCTTTTCTTGCTTAGATAGCTTCTTTCCCTATTCTTTCTTTGTTCTTGTTAGCTTAGGTCTATAATTGCTCTTTTGCCTTGTGTTGCTTGCCTTAGTGTAGATCATTCTCTTCCTGCCTTTTCTGCTTGCCTTGTCCTTCCTTCTTAGTAGAATTAATTGTCTAGGGTTAAATTAGGTTTTGTTCTTGCTTGTCTTTATTTCTTTCTCAACTTAGTTTAACAATCAAATCACCTTTAAAACATTAACCCTAGTCTCTGTAGTAGGAACCTAGCACCAAAAACTAACCTAGCTCTAGTGCCCCCTTTTCTCCCTTTGGATCGACCCTATACTTTCCGCCCTCCTATACTATGACACGACCCTGTGTGCTTGCGGGTGTAGTATTTTAATTTGTGCGAGTGTATTGAGTGTAGGTCATTATAAATTTTGAAAGTGAATCCACCTGTGTGCTTCCATCTACGGAGTTACATCCATTCAAATCTTAATTGAGTGGTGTATAACACCATTGGTGGGGGTGCACCACCTATACCTTAGTGGAAATGGGATCATGTGACTATGGACTTTGTGGTAGGTCTGCCTAGGACAAACAAAGGTCATGATTCCACTTGGGTGATCATTGATAGGTTGACCAAGTCATCACATTTTCTTCCTATGAAGATGATGTATACAACTAAGAATCTTGCCCAAATCTATGTGGATGAGATAGTGTGTTTGCATGGTGTTCCAACAACTATTGTGTCTGATAGAGGCCTTCAGTTCACACGTCACTTTTGGGAGCAATTACACACAACTCTGGGTATGTAGTTAAGGTTCAACACCACCTTTCACCCATAAACAGATGGCCAGTCTAAGAGGACCATTCAGACCTTAGAGGATCTGTTGAGAGCTTGTGTTCTTTAGTTTTTGGGTAGTTGGGGCATACATCTTAGTTTGATAGAGCTCACCTAAAACAACAGTTATCAGAGTAGAATAGACATGACACCATATGAAGCGTTGCATGGGAGGCATTGTAGGTCTCAATTGTGTTGGTATGAGATGGGAGAATACTAGATTTTTGGTCCTGAGATTGTATAGCAGACAACAAAAATGATCAAGGTGATCCAAAAACAGTTGAAGGCAACACAAGACAGACAAAAGTCATATGTACATAATAGGGGTGAGCAAATCTCGGTCCAGACCGCAAAACCGGACCGGACCGCTCAATTCGGTCCGGTCCATTTCAACTTCGGTCCGGTCCGCGGTCCAATAAATTTGATAAATTCGGTCTTCGGTCCGGTCCGGTCCGGTCTGGTCCAAAACCGGTCCGGTCCGGTCCGGACCGCAGACTAACTTTTATATAAAATCCATATATATTTGAATGTGTATTCTATAATAACTACAAATAAAGTACATATATAAGTACTACTAGTATAAATGTTTGATACTAAAGTTATATAATTGTTAGAAGTGACTAAGATTATTAACTTTGTATAATTAAATAAGTTGTAAAACATCTAAAAAAGGCTGATTGCGGTCCAAACGGTCCGGTCCGGTCCGGTCCGCGATCAAAACGGTCCGGTCCCGGTCCGGTCCGACCACCAAACGGTCCGGTCAACGGTCCAAAAATTATTGATTTTCGGTCCTCGGTCCGGTCCGGTCCGGTCCGGTTTTGGACCGATGCTCACCCCTAGTACATAACCATCGTAGACCCTTGGAGTTCCAAGTGGGAGACAGAGTGTACCTCAAGGTCTCTCCTTGGAAAGGTGTTCTCAGGTTTGGGAAGAAGGGTAAGTTGGCTACTAAGTTTATGAGACCTTACCCAGTGGTGGCACGTGTTGGGAAGGTGGCCTACATGCTATAATTTCCACATGAGTTGCACAGGTTGCACCCAATATTTCATGTGAGTATGTTGATAAAGTGCCATCCAGATATAGAGTTGATGTTACAGCCTGGGGAGGTGGAACTTGATGAAGACATGTCCTAAGTTGAAGGTCCAGTGTTGATCCTTGACAGAAGAGTGAAGAATAAGAAGGACATAGATCCTATGAAGGTTCTGTGGCATCACTGTGGTGTTGAGGAATCCACGTGGGATCTTAAGGAAGAGATGAAGAGGAGTACCCCTCTATTTTCTCTTAGGATTTTGAGGCAAAGTCCTTTTTAGGGGTTTATGGCTTGTAAGGACCCTAAACTGTGTTTTGGGATAACTCTATTTGTTTTGGCTTGATCTTTTGCTTATAACCTTTCTCTAATCTTTTGAGATGTGATTAGGGCTTGTGGAGAGGCTAAGTCTCCAATTTGAGCTTGTTTGGTTGATGTTTGTGATTTCTGTGCTAGTTTTAGTGCAAGTTACAATTTACCCCATATAGGGGGTTGATGTGCAATTTGCCACCTCTATAGTGTTTCTTTTCTCTCATGGCTTCTTTAGGGAGAGTGTGGTGCTTTGGGGCACATTATTTGGATCTTGGTTGAGTAGTATCACCCTTAGTGGAGATTAGGGTTTTCTAGGGTTTGTGTGCCTTAGCCTTGTGAACTTGTTGTTTTGCCTTGACCTAGGTTGTGACCTAGAGCCTGTTGTGGGGTGTCACAGTTGTGACACTCCCCCCTTGGTGTGGTGGCTATGACCAAGGTTGTCGTGGGTCAAGGTGGAGGTTGGTGAGGTGTGTTTCGACCTAGATTTTTGGGGTGGTCTTGGTGTCGCGACCTTGTGACCCTAGGTATGTCACGGTCGTGACATAGGGTCAGTTGCTTGGATGGTAGAGATCCTACCTAGGGAGTATCATCATCTCTTGCATGTTGGTCCTTTTAGTGGACACGTGTTCCTTTAGAGCTCTATCTTATTGACACCTCATCCTTTATCTTACCTACATTCTCCTTTTCTATATGAACCCTCTTCTCTCCATGCAAGTAGTTCTTTTCGGCCATCTTCTTTCTCCCTTATCTTATACTCACCCTTGGAGCTTAGTCGAGCAAGTAGGTGTGCTCTTGGTGCCTTGGAGGGGGCTCATCCCTTGCATGCAGTGATAGTGGTGATCCTTGGTCATCTCTAGCTCCGGTGAGTGTTTTATCTTCTTTATTTGGTGTTCCTTCAGATATTCTATATTATTTTCTTCCTTCTTCTCATCCTTAGGTCATGTTTTTCCAAGGTGACACTCTGATGTGTGTGTGTGAGAGAGACAGAGTTTCTTTTCTCTTTTCTCCCTTCTTTCTTTGGTTTAGTTTTAATGTTTTCCTCTCTCTCTTCTTGAGCTATCCTTTGACCTTGGTGTTTCTCCCTTCTCAAGGTGCTCTTATGGCCGAGAGTGAATATTTTGGTGCAACATCTTCTACATTTATATTATGTGCTTGGTGCTCTTGGTCTTGGAGCTCTGAGATTAGGTGGCGATCTTCTTAAGGCAGGTTATATAACATACAACCTTCTCTATTAGTGCACCTTTTTGATATGTTGTATTGTTGTCTTCTCTCTTTAAGTTGTTCCTCTATCATGATAACACATGAAGCTTAACCCTAGAACTCATTGGGAAGAGTTATCATGCTTGGTTTGGGAGTAAACTAAAACCCTAATCTTCTTGTATCCGTTTTTGTAGAGGTGATGAAATGGGGTCTCTTTCCCCACGTTTAACCCTTGATCTAGCCCCCATGCTTGGTGTTTGTACACCTAGAAGTATGTGAGAGGCTAGTTTTAGTTTTGTTCATCTTGGATATGGTTTCTCTTCATTTAGTCATGCTTTTCTTGGACCCTTGCCTTAGGGCTTGTGGATATCGGTTTGTTCGAGTCTCCTTCCATAGTGATCATGGTTATTGCTTAGTTTTGGACCTGTTTTAGTGACTTAGGTGTTTACCCCTTGGTGTGGTCGTAACATGGGAGGTTTAGAGATCAAGGCATGGGTATGGGCATCATGGTTGTGATATCACCCATTGGGATGGTTGCAACCTTGTTGGCCTTGGTCAATGTGTCCCTTCTTATGGTGGTGTTGACCTAGAGACGTTGGGTTGAAACCTTTGGAGCCTAGCAGCCTTGAATACCTTAGCTTCTTACCTTATCTTAGTGGATACAATCCTTGGAGTGGTGGTCACCACAAGGTGGTGTTGAGGCATCGTGGTCGCGACATAGAGGTGCTACAGGAGCTTGGCCATGACACATTGTTTAAGGGTGAAGAGAAACGCTAACCCTAATGTTGCGGGGGCGATATGTAGAAGAGGGTCGTGACATGGTTGAGAGTGAAGGTTGAGGTAATATGGTGTATGCCGCAGTCGTGACATACTATGGAGGGTGGCCGCGACCCATGTGCCTAATTGGTTAACATGTGCTGATGGTAGGTGGTTGTGAAACATATATGAACATCTAACATTGATCATGTATACATATGTGTTGTGTTATTTTGTATGATCTCCAATTTTCTCTAATGATGGTTCTTAATCCTGACACACTACATGATGGTGGAGGGTGGTGGCTCTAGGGTGGTCGGTTGATCCTAACCTTGTGGACCCTAATTGGCAAAAGTGGAAACCCTAAACCCTAAAAGTGAATAAGTCTTGCTTATACCTTTATCATGGACGACTATGATGTTATGTGATTATATTTCTCTCTTGATTGTGATATTATAACCATGAAGGTGTTGTATAATCGATTATCATAACTAATGTGTGCTATGATGGCTATGATGTGAGACAAGGATTGAATATGCCCTTGTGTGGCACGTAGATTATGCAGATGATATATGAATATGGTGGTTGGGCCTTATGATCTAACAATGGTTATTATTAGACATGAAAGGATGTTCCTACAGATAGAGTTGAGGGATTCATATTCCATGGCATGTAACTTTGTTGAAGATGTTGTGAATGGAAATGATACATGTATCATGTGGTGATAGAGTGACAAGTTCACACCCTATGTGTCATATCTATGTGAAGAATGCTGTTACGACCCCTACCTCCCGATAACCCCCAATTAAGGGAGACCGAGAGGTCGAAGCCGCACCCATAACTTCTGGATCAAAGGTTCGACAATTAACCAAGAATAATTATCAATTTTTAACAGAGTATACTGAAAAGCTGTAAGAAAATAAATTTTTGCATACCTTTTTGAAAACTTGGATCTCTAAACTTCTATCCACTTAAGGATTCTACTCTAACTAGTCCTCCTTGTATTTTACTTCATGTATTACACAGTATGAAGATTTACTGTTTGTCCTTTTGGGTTGTACCTAAAACACCGACAAACAATGCGTCGGTCAGCCGGAGCTGGTATTGGGGGAACAATAATTATGTAAATACGTTAACAATGTAATCATTCAATTAATCATTTAACAACCAAGATTACATCTTAGATATAACTCCGCGATCCAAGAGTACCCTATCCTCTATGTTGTCCTCATTAAACCCCTCATGATCCACCTATAAGTGAACCAATTTCTAGGGTTGAGTCACATGGCACTACTCATAAGTAGCCCACTCCTTAACTCAAGGAAGGCTAATGAGTCGCATGGCACTACACGTAGGTAGTCCAGTTTCTAACTCTCGGTAACCTAGACCTTGCTCTAGGATTACCCTTTTTTTCTTAGCCTTTTCAAAGCAATAGAGGTGGACCCAGATCTAGTCAGTTATATACACACATTTATAGAGATAATCATATTCACTTTATAGTTGCATGAAATAAATAAACATCCAACAGTTATTTTCAAGCAACCGATTAAAACTTCGGGAATCGCCGTGAAACTAGAGCAATTATTCATAAGCGTAACCACATACCTGATTTGATGAGTCATGCAGATTATTCAACATATACTTCATGTATATACAATCAAGACAATCAACAGATCCAAGCAAGTAATTCAATCATCACATAATTCCTGAAAAGAATATGTACTCTATTTATTACGCACCTTATCAAGAATCTACTTTATTGACTTGGATTCACTTTCTAGGGTTTCTAATTCGCATTAAGGTTTCATTAATATCCATTAGGGTTTCTTAGATCAATTCCTCAAACGTTATCCATTTTAGGTCAACAAACCTTAAAACACTCTTTTCCATTTATATGAACCTTAATTGCTCAACTATTCATTTTAATAGTCTTTTATACCCAAAATGACTTAGGATCATCATATCTCCCCATTCATTCATGGATTTGAACAACTAAAACAATTAAAAGACATATTCTTCTAAATTAGGGTTTTCAAGCTCATTAATGCACAATCATGTACGAAACCCTAAATTAAGCCAATTATATAAAAAGATCATCTTTTTAGATCCTATTCTTACTTTTATTAACAACAGGTTAATATCAACCTAAATTATCCAAATAACATCATTAAGTCCATCTATCATCAAATCTAAGGGTTTTTCTTTAACTAAATCATTAAAGATGATAACTTTATACCCTTTTCAAATTTCAAGAACATAAACTCTAAATTAGACTAATCATGTGCAAAGTTATTCCTTTTTGAACATAATGTACCTTTTTACATTTAACAGGTTAACATCAACTCTAATGATCCATTAAACCCTATTAAACACATTAATCATATCAAAATAGGGTTTCTTAATCTTTAATTCATTAAAGATGATAATTTACACTACATTTCGAACTATGATCATATTCAGGCTATAAAACTATTTTTATTGGATTCCTTGCGTTCTTCTGATCAAAATACATATATTACTTGTATTTATCCGAGATACGGTTTATTAACTATGATTTTTGTAAGAACTCACTTACTTGAGCCAATAGTAGGCCGCCACGTCACCCTTGCCATGCTACGCGATCAACTTTGGAAAATATAACCAATTGTCGATTTTGCCCTCCACTTAAACGAACATCTCTTCATAACGGGGGGGGGGGGTAAAACGGTCCAAAGGGACCTCTACCTTTCTTCAACCTCACGCAACTGTTGCTGCGTCACCCTAGCCATCCAACAACAGTCAAGCACGGGCCGTTTCTCCCTCTCTGGACCACGAAGCTCACTGGAAGTCCTTGCCATGTCTCTGTCGTGTCCTCACGTGCATGGGGCGCCTCTGTTCCACGACCAAGTCGCCCGTTTCAAGCGTGCCCAGCCTGCGCCGCTTGGCTGGTCGTGCAGCCAGTTGCATGTCTTTTGCATGAGATCGTCGCTAGGGTATGATAACTGATTGGTCCAGAGAGGTCGTGGAGGCTTCCCACCTTGAGAAAGACCTTAAACAACCCTTCGTCGCTCGGGAATATGGATATGCTCTCATGGTTAGGGTTTTTGTACAAAAACGTGGAAGAAGAGGATAAAGCAAGGTGTGAGATTTTCTGGGCTCTGTCCATGATCTTTCCCTTATATAGGGAGGGTAAAGAAGCCCCAGTATGGCTTGCCCATGAAGAAACACAACCCCTTTCTGAAAGGAATTTGATTTCTTCATTACCAAGCAAATTCCACTTTCTCTCTCTACTAAACATCTCTTTGATATACCTTATTTCTTGATTATTTTTGGAATACGAAAATCCTTACTCTCTTTATTCTTGCCTTTTAGTTATTTGTCACGAAATCATGTTTTCTTTTAATAGAAGATGCCACCTTTTGAAAACAACACAAAATTCATTAATAATGCAACACATTATCCTCTTATTTTGCCTTTTTAGTATTTTCTCTTTCTTTCCTCTTTATTGGGAATCTTTGGATCCCAAGACACTCCATTATTCTGAAATTCTTTTTATTGGATACTTATTATCCTTCTAGATGCATCATTATGCATTATTTCACATTATCTTGTTTATTTCTCATTGAAATATCTCTTTTTGAGGATTTCTTTTTTATTTTTCTTTTATTTTCCTCATTGGCATTCATTTTAATATTAGCAACCTCATGGATACAAAATTTCCCCAAGAAATCTCATTTCTGCCTCTTTTCACTCATTTTCCATATTTTATCATTATTTTCAATTTATTTCTTAATAAAGAAATACTTAATTAATCTTTTCTCTTTTTATTGCTTTCTTTTGCAACTTTGGACTCCTTGGAACCCAAGGAACCCAAGAGGCACGAAATCATTCTTTGGATTTGCCTTCTAAAGGTTTCCATCTTATTCTTTTCTCAAATATTCAATTATTCATTCACTAATGGAATTTTCTTTGTTATTTCATTGTTATTGGACCCAATAGCCAATAAAGCCCATAACACAAACATCAAGGCTATTGTAACCGAAATCCATGTATTCAAAACAAATTATACCATTCTTTGTTCAATTATCTTTAATATGAGAAATTACATTTCTCACCAGATGATCCCAAAAATTGGGGTTGTAACATCCTTCCCCTCTTATAGGAATTTTGTCCTCAAAATTCAAACAAGCAAACCAACAATTCAGGACAAGATTTTTCCATGTCCATCATTGGCCCCTATGTGGATTTACCCTACCCATGGCACTTCCAAAGAACCTTTATCATCACTTATTCTTTTCTCTGAGTTCTTTCACTCTGGCGTCTATAAACTGCACAGGTGACTCAGGTCATTTCAACCTCCCTTGGGGCTCACTAGGTTCATTGTTCGCACATGGTCTGGGTACCTCACATAGTGCTCTAAATTTGACACATGGAACTCGTCACACATTATTTTATCCTAAGGGGTAAGGTCAATCTTAACCTTCTCCACCAAACCATGCCAAAAGAACCCATGCATTGGGGACTTAGCTCTCTTAGTTATAACTTAGAGGGGTCAGATTTTCATGTCACATATTCTCCCACAGTGCATGTCAGTCTACTTTGCTTCTGCTCATGACTTTCTTCATCTCTAGGCTCCTTTCAGCCATTGCACGATCGAAGTGACTTCATCTACACGCACTGTGGCCCTTTTCTAACCATCATGTGGTCCTTTCACCAACATCACCTTACTGAAGTGGTGACCGATACAACCTCCCCTACAGAGCTTCTTATAAATCCCGATACTGGCTATGGTGGTTATCTTCACATCTTTCATAGGACAAAAACTGTCTCTAACTATCACCCCAAATTGAGCACATATGCCCTCATCAGACCCTTTAGTCTGGATCATACTAACCATAGTTAGGGGTGATAAACTAGATTAACATTGAGTTCTTCATGTACCTACTTCCACTTTTATGGAAGTGAACCTCTTGGTCAAACTCAAGATCCTTTGAACTCACATCATGGTGTAGTTGGACCATCTCTCTCATGGATAGTTCAACTAGATCTGTCCCTTAACAAAACTCTTTCTTTCCCATGTCATCTAGGTAAGGCGACCTACCATAACCCATATTGCATTTCGACCTTCCTTGGCCCAGGGGAGACCTATCACAACATCCATAGTGTTGAGATCCCATTCCCTCTCAGGGACTCTTTTGTCCTCTATATCGATACACTGGGTTACTGGGGTTCATCCTTTACCTCCTGGCTTGCATGGCCATAAACCACATGCAACTTCATCTTAAGCAACCAAAGTGCTATTGCCATTTCCACGGTGTATGGTGATCTTCAATCATGATTTACTGTATGTCATCATTCTTTCAAGATTGATTCCTCTGAAACCCTAAACCACTCTAGTCGGGGTTTCATCACCTTTTCTTCCAAAGAAGTGCATCTGAGGTTCTACCATCATCCTTTCATTGCATCAAGGACTAGACTGGCTAACCAGACAACCCTTAACTTTTCAATGTATCTTGTTACATCTGAGTGTTATCCAAACACCTCTCCTTTTCGAACTTAGGGTTAGCCAAACAACCTCTTCTAGCTTCTAGTCAAACAAGTCAGATGTATCTCAACCAGAGCATCCATTACCACTTCACATCCTTAGGTATTAGGTAACGTTGAAGACATACACTTCCATGTATTTCACTTATTGTCTCACCTTAAACTCTCTGTCTATCTTCATTAAGAACACTCTCTGATTTCATCATCATGGTGATCAAACTCAACCTGGTATAACTTGTAAGTTCCACATAGTTCATGATAAAAACATCCTCATAAGGTGACTACCTCATTCCTCTTAGTGTTTGCAAGCTATCCATGTATCATTCACTTTACCAGGGTAGGTTATCTTCTCTATCCCCATTTCTCATGGCAACGTTCCAACCTACATCATCTCTTATCCTTGGTGTGTGGCATGCGTAGTGTCCTATCTCTCACTCTCATAACAAGAGGAAATAAGCATTTGGCTGCAGTCCAAATACAAAGTTCTTCCTGTTCCAAGAGTAGAGATCGTACACCCCACCTTTCCAGTACACCTTTAAATCTAAGTTGCAACGTGCCACATATGTCTCTACATCACAGACATCATGATATCAAACTAGTCTTGAACCTACTGAGGTTTACACACATCCCGTGGTCATCTTCTCTAGGTCTATAAGGTGCCGACACTTTTGGGGTCATCCCTCTTCCCTCATGCATAAAGAGAGTGCCCTACTCATCTGCCCTTTGGGTCCCATGAGTTCATGAAGGTGATCATTCTCCTAACCCATGGTCCTCAAACAATGATAGCTGTTACCTCCCAACCCTATGGTCATGTGCAACTGGGGAATTAGGCAACTCCTACTTTCATCGGTCTTATCCCTACCTGACCCTAGGATAGACTTAGGATTCACCATTATAGTACCTGTTCACTTAGAATCTTACCCAAGTCTTCATCATCTCTCTTTTTGCATTCGTGGGCTGGCTTTCATCCTTTCATAGGGATCATGGCAACCTGCCTACCTTGGTCAAGCCCCATACCGGTTACCTCCATGGTAACACATTCATATGAAATTAGAGATGGATATCTATGGGTATACGGGTTCATTATCATACCATGTACTTTTCACTTAACTTCTCAAGATCCTGTGAGACCTCTTCAGGTTACCTTAAACCAACAAAACTGATATACACCCTACCAAAGGGGTCCCTCTCCCAGGATGGGAGGAAAATTATCTCTTGAAAAGAAGGTCACAAAAGCTCTTAGGTCTAGGGTTTACATCCACATGAGCCTACTTAACCCTAGCAAGCTATTAAGGCACAAGCAGATCACCTACTGTACCATGCTAGGTCATACTTGCCCTCTTTCCTCAATGTTGGATCAAGATCATACCTTTCTTTATCATCAACCTAGCTGTGAGGGGTTCATCAAACACACCTTAAACTTAAGGGGCTTCCCCCTTTTTCCTCTATACATATGGAGTACCATGCTCGCTTCTATAGGAACTCAACTTCTCATTATGAGCATTAGGTACACAACTTCCCCTCTTAGGCCTAGGAACCCTAGGTTCACTTGTAGGTGTCCAACTGCATGCTCTATCTCTTAACTACGAACCAAGCATGCAAAAGGCATGACATGCACTTCTTGTCATCCTTCAACTCGAGCAACACTTAGGGTTGGGTCCCTCTAAAGGCAACCAAGATATCATCAACTTTTAGGGGGTCGATCATGAGGCAACCACTATCATCCATTGTTTAGGGTTTTAGGCTTCCAAACTTCTTGCTGGGTTTCCTGCTCTCTCTAGAGCTAACCCTACATCCAACCTCACCATTAGAGGTCCTCTCTTCATGAAGGATCAACCTCAAAAGCATGCCCTACATGGGTGAAGCCTAAGTTTGATCTTATGTTTGCTCAAGATCATCCATAACCCTTTATGCTCCATCATAATTCCTTATCCAGGGTTTCATCCTACTGTCAGCACTATGACGTGCCCTAGGTGCCAGCTATGCCCTACTTTCACAAGCCCATAGGGTTTCTATGGTCCTTCACTAACATCATCATCTAAGGAGCTATCCTTTACCCTAACATGCATGACCCTTCCCAGGGTTGGGTTGCTAAAGGTGCTAGGTCACCCATGGATCATATGGCATCCCAAAGGCATGTCCTTTCAAACACCTGGTCCAACTCTTCTCTCTCTAACCTTCACTTAGGGTTAGGGTTAACATCATCCTCAGGGGATGTGCCAGATTTCTACTTGCAATGGAGATCTCTATCTCCAAGACTAACTTATCCTCCTGTCAAGAAGGTCTAGCCTCAGGTCTCTTATGAGGACATGACAACTTATGTCATACGACCTAAGTAGGTATCTATTCTTTAGTTCACACTTACTCTATTAAGCTTATGTCCATGACATCTTATTTACATGCTTTTCATTAATTTGATGGAGGATTCCTTAGACCTTATTAATCCTACCCATACCTCAAGAGGGTGAGGAGAAGAAAGAAATCCCTAATCCTTTAGGTCCTTATCAGAATTTTGTGGTGAGAAGGGATAAATAAGATGAGAAGGTATCTTATTTCGATTCATACCCTAAGACTTTGGCCAGGCAGTCACACGGATCCGGGAGTCCTTGTATTCTGACTTGCAGTGTGGAGGAAAATATTTCCAGCCCCCGGTCGTGATCCTTTTCTAAACACCTCCATCTTTTGGATAATCCTCTAATAACTCCCTTAGGTTCTATGGAGTTTGTAAAATTTAATAATTATTAATGGTTAAGTGAGGAACCTACGCTCTGATACCAAATGTTATGACCCCCACCTCCTGATAACCCCCAATTAAGGGAGACCGAGAGGTCGAAGCCGCACCCATAACTTCCGGATCAAAGGTTCGGCAATTAACCAAGAATAATTATCAAATTTTAACAGAGTATACTGAAAAGCTGTAAGAAAATAAATTTTTGCATACCTTTTTGAAAACTTGGATCTCTAAACTTCTATCCACTTAAGGATTCTACTCTAACTAGTCCTCCTTGTATTTTACTTCATGTATTACACAGTATGATGATTTACTATTTGTCCTTTTGGCTTGTACCTAAAACGCCGACAAACAATGTGTCGGTCAGCCGAAGCTGGTATGTGGGGGAACAATAATTATGTAAATACGTTAACAATGTAATCATTCAATTAATCATTTAACAACCAAGATTACATCTTAGATATAACTCCGCGATCCAAGAGTACCCTATCCTCTATGTTGTCCTTATTAAACCCCTCATGATCCACCTATAAGTGAACCAATTTCTAGGGTTGAGTCACATGGCACTACTCATAAGTAGCCCACTCCTTAACTCATGGAAGATTAACGAGTCGCATGGCACTACACGTAGGTAGTCCAGTTTCTAACTCTCGGTAACCTAGACCTTGCTCTAGGATTACCCTTTTTTTCTTAGCCTTTTCAAAGCAATAGAGGTGGACTCGGATCTAGTCAGTTATATACACACATTTATAGTGATAATCATATTCACTTTATAGTTGCATGAAATAAATAAACATCCAACAATTATTTTCAAGCAACCGATTAAAACTTTAGGAATCGCTGTGAAGCTAGAGCGTTTATTCATAAGCGTAACCACATACCTGATTTGATGAGTCATGCAGATTATTCAACATATACTTCATGTATATACAATCAAGCCAATCAATAGATCCAAGCAAGTAATTCAATCATCACATAATTCCTGAAAAGAATATGTACTCTATTTATTACACACTTTATCAAGAATCTACTTTATTGACTTGGATTCACTTTCTAGGATTTCTAATTTGCATTAAGGTTTCATTAATATCCATTAGGGTTTCTTAGATCAATTCCTCAAACGTTATCCATTTTAGGTCAACAAACCCTAAAACAATCTTTTCCATTTATATGAACCTTAATTGCTCAACTATTCATTTTAATAGTCTTTTATACCCAAAATGACTTAGGATCATCATATCCCCCCATTCATTCATGGATTTGAACAACTAAAACAATTAAAAGACATATTCTTCTAAATTAGGGTTTTGAAGCTCATTAATGCACAATCATGTAAGAAACCCTAAATTAAGCCAATTATATAAAAAGATCATCTTTTTAGATCCTATTCTCACTTTTATTAACAACAGGTTAATATCAACTTGAATTATCCAAATAACATCACTAAGTCCATCTATCATCAAATCTAAGGGTTTTTCTTTAACTAAATCATTAAAGATGATAACTTTATACCCTTTTCAAATTTCAAGCACATAAACTCTAAATTAGACTAATCATGTGCAAAGTTCTTCCTTTTTGAATATAATGTACCTTTTTACATTTAACAGGTTAATATCAACTCTAATGATCCATTAAACCCTATTAAACACATTAATCATATCAAAATAGGGTTTCTTAATCTTTAATTCATTAAAGATGATAATTTACACTACATTTCTAACTATGATCAGATTCAGGCTATAAAACTATTTTTATTGGATTCCTTGCATTCTTCTGATCCAAATACATATATTACTTTTATTTATCCGAGCTACGGTTTATTAACTATGATTTTTGTAAGAACTCACTTACTTGAGCCAATAGTAGGCCGCCACGTCACCCTTGCCATGCTACGCGATCAACTTTGGAAAATATAACCAATTGTCAATTTTGCCCTCCACTTAAACGAACATCTCTACATAACGGGGGGGGGGGGGTAAAACGGTCCAAAGGGACCTCTACCTTTCTTCAACCTCACACAGCTGTTGCTGCGTCACCCTAGCCGTCCAATAGCAGTCAAGCGCGGCCCGTTTCTCCCTCCATGGACCACAAAGCTCACCAGAAGTCCTTGCCATGTCTCCATCGTGTCCTCGCGTGCATGGGGCGCCTCTATTCCACGACCAAGTTGCCTGTTTCAAGCGTGCCCAGCCTACGCCGCTTGGCTGGTCGTGTAGCCAGTTGCATGTCTTTTGCGCGAGATTGTCGCTAGGGTATGATAACTGATTGGTCCGGAGAGGTCGTGGAGGCTTCCCACCTTGAGAAAGACCTTAAACAACCCTTCGTCACTCGGGAATATGGATATGCCCTCATGGTTAGGGTTTTTGTACAAAAACGTGGAAGAAGAGGATAAAGCAAGGTGTGGGATTTTCTGGGCTCTGTCCACGATCTTTCCCTTATATAGGGAGGGTAAAGAAGCCCCAGTATGGCTTGCCCATGAAGAAACACAACCCCTTTCCAAAAGGAATTTGATTTCTTCATTACCAAGCAAATTCCTCTTTCTCTCTCTACTAAACATCTCTTTGATATACCTTATTTCTTGATTATTTTTGGAATACGAAAATCCTTACTCTCTTTATTCCTGCCTTTTAGTTATTTGTCACGAAATCATGTTTTCTTTTAATAGAAGATGCCACCTTTTGAAAACAACACAAAATTAATTAATAATGCAACACATTATCCTCTTATTTTGCCTTTTTAGTATTTTCTCTTTTTTTCCTCTTTATCGGGACTCCTTGGATCCCAAGACACTCCATTATTCTGAAATTCTTTTTATTGGATACTTATTATCCTTATAGATGCATCATTATGCATTATTTCACATTATCTTGTTTATTTCTCATTGAAATATCACTTTTTGAACAACATAGTGGCCCTATGCTAGGGTTTGGGGGAGAGGAGGAAGAGGCGGCGGTCGTGGTCGCCACGGCGCCGGCCCCGCTAGTTCCCAGCTTGCTACTGAATCTCATGATGAGCAACCCATGTCCGTGACGTACACCAATCCTGATCACCCCGATGATGGGAACGTCCCCAACATGCCCTCGGAAAGCCCCACGCAGGCGGTGTCCAAATCGTATAAGGAAGCTATGGTTGGCCGGACTACAAAAGCCCCAGCTTCCCTAACCCAAGTCCACCCAGACCTTCTCAAAAGAGAGGACATCAGAATCGACAATAGTGGTAGGTTGCCGAAGATCGCCATCAACCCTAGCTCCATCCCACCGCTCCTGGAGCCGTGGAAGTTTGTCGTTATCATTAAGGTAATCGACACGATCGTGAGCTTCAACACCCTAATGAACATGATCTCTGTCCTCTGGCAACCCACTGAAGAATTCCGGGCCATCGATCTGGAGATGGGCTACTACATCATTCAACTGGCAAACGAAGAGGACTTCATCAAGGCCATGATAGGAGGGCCGTGGATGATCTTCAACCACGACCTGTCAGTCTAGTCCTGGACGAAGGAGTTTCACCCATCAGACCCCATCCCACGTCGCCTTGTCGTCTGGTCGAGGATCGTGGATCTGCCAGTGTGTCTGTTCCAAAACCTCCTCCTTTCGAGCATCGGTGACCTCATCGGGAGGACAATCAAAATTGATACCACTACCCAACAAGGACACCGGGGAAAGTTTTCTAGGATTGCGGTCGAGGTGGATACGACGAAGCCTCTCCTCTCAGCAATCGTACTCGATAGCGAAGAATACCGCCTGGAATATGAGAACTTGCCTACTCTCTGCAAGAAGTGCGGGCGCCTAGGTCACGCTGAAGGCGATCACATGTTCACACCGCGCTTCATTGAAGCGGTTGACCCTACCGTGCCGGCGACACCTCTCCTCTCTGGACGTACCTACACTGACGCCATCCATGCTAAGATGCCCCAAAGGCGACCCCATCCAAAGCAGCATGCCGCCAACCAGGTGACCTCTGCAACTAAAGAAAAAGCCCCCCCCCAAGCAAGGTGATGTTGTGACACGCCAAACTAAGGGGGATCATACCCCACAGGAAGATGACTGGCAGGAGGTCGTTAGTCGTAAGAATAAGAAGGTCGGCAAGAAGAAGGTCAGCGGGCCGCCACCAAACAACCCAGATGATCCGCCCCAAGGTTCCCAAGCACTCGCGGCCCCATCTCACCCAGGTCCCCAAGAGGACAATACGGTGGTCACTCTAATCGACGATGAGACTGTCGATGGGCGTACCATCAACAACATGCTAGACAAATTCAAGTTCCAAGCCACTCACCCTCTTCCTCTAACATCGCCCCTACATGCTTCAGTTGGGGCACGCGTGAGGGTAACGAAGGAGTCATCCTACGTAACAGGAAGGTGATCTATCAAACTGTCAGCCCCGGAAGAGAAAGGAAGAAAGGGCGTCTGGCCCAGGCCCTCGCCATTAGCGTGGAGGACCAATCTTATGTAAAGAGGTCCCAACCTTTCAATGAAGAAGTACCAGGAACCGATTCTCCAATGGGATGTGAGGAGGAGACCTCAGGTCTGCTCGAAGGCATCTGGTGATCCCTCCACCCAATCTACCCCAATCCTGTACAGTTCCTTAATGACCAACATCTATTGCTAGAACATCCAAGGAGCTGGCTCCAAGGACAAGATGAACCTTCTGAAGGAATACAAATGAAAGTACATAATTAACATCCTCGCAATTGTCGAGCCGCGTTGTAGCGGTCTCAAATCGTATACTATCATCAAGAAACTAGGCTACACCTCATCTCATAGGGTTGAAGCTCTGGGCTTCTCCGGTGGCATCTGGCTGCTCTGGGACAAGAACAAATGTCAGGTGGACATCCTTCAAAGCCACTGACAATACATCCATTATTATGTCAACAATTCGTGGTTCCTCACAGTTGTCTATGGAAACCCCAATCCGACCAAGTGCGACCTTCTCTGGCAGCACCTTACTTCGCTCTCTTCCACAACTGACGGAGCCTGGGCGCTCGTTGGTGACTTTAACACTATGTTGGACCCTATGAAGAAACATGAAGACACGTGCTTTGATCGCCGCTCCAGTAACAAGTTCCACTCCTTCATGCAGCACGCAGGGCTCTCGGACATCATCTCCTTCGACAATCATTTCACCTACAGAAAAGGCTTGCTCCTGGAGAAGCTCGACAAAATCGTAGCCAACAACGAATGGTTGTCCATAGAAAATGGGATGACGGGCAGTGTCCTTCCTCTTATTCACAGCGACCACAACCCTATTCTTATTTCAGGGTGACATCCTTCTACACATCCAACGCCTCACTTTAGAATGAAAATGAGCTGGAGTCAAATCCCTAGCTTCAAGACGGACCTCCTACCTTCTTGGGATAGCTCCCTACTTGTCCTAGAAGCCATCCATGCTTTCCAATCGGCTGCAATTAAGTGGGAGTCCAAGCAGATTCACCAACAGAATAAACAAAAGAATGATATCCTCAGACATCAGGAGGCGTGCCAGGTATCTATCCATTCTACTAGTATTACTAATCAACTTCTCTCCATTGATTTGTAAGAAGAATACAACGCTATACTTCTTCGCGAGGAGGCGGATTGGCAACAGAAAGCCAATATCAACTGGCTCCAGTATGGCGATGGCAATAACAACTTCTTCCAATCCTACGTTAAAGCTCGACGCCACCACAACAAAATCTCGAGACTCCTTGATGAGAGGGGAGAGTGGGTTGATGACCTGACTGCCCTCAAGGATATGGTCCGCTCCTTCTTCCTAAATCTGCTGTGCACCCAAAGCTCCCCGCAGCCTCGACGCGCTGCCATCACTGAGTACATCGGCGTCTTCCCAGGCATCCCTAACGAATACCCCTCCCTTGACCTTGCACCGGAGGCTGACGAGGTCAAGAGAGTTCTCTTCCTTATGGCTCCTACGAAGGCCCCAGGTCCAGATGGAATCCATAATGAATTCATCCAATCCAACTGGGCGCACGTCAGCAACTCTTTCATCTCTTCAGTTCGAGAGGCCTTCCTCACAGGCAACTTCAACACTCAAATCGCTAATTCTCTTATGGTTCTCATCCCGAAGATCCCTAGCCCACATAGATGCTCCGATCTCAGACCAATTGCCCTGAATAATTGCTGTTTCAAGCTTATTTCGAAAGTGATAGTCAAACGCATAAAACCCTTTCTCAATGACTGGATCTCTGAGAATCAGTCTAGCTTTGTTCCTGGGAGATGCATCAGCGAAAATATCCTTCTGGTCCAAGAAGTTATTCACTCCATGAAATCCATGCGTGGCAAATGGAAATGGGTAGCCATAAAAATTGATCTATCCAAGGCTTTCGACCGCATGAACTGGATGTTCATTGAAGATATGATTATCAAAACTGGGCTTCCCGGTGCTCTCATTCGTCTCATCATGAACATTATCTCCTCGGGTAATACCTCGCTGCTTTGGGAAGGCAAGCCTTTAGAACCTTTCAACGCCTGCCAAGGTGTTCGACAAGGTGACCCATTAAGTCCCTATCTCTTCATGCTTTGCATGGAGCACTTAAGCCAGGCAATTACTAAATATGCTTTGGATGGCGACTGGAAACTGATCACTCTCTCAAAGGATGGCGTTCCCCTTACACACATCATGTTCGCGGATGACCTGTTGCTCATGTATGAAGTGTCCGATAAACAAGCTAAGAACATCCGGTCTATCATCCATACCTTCGCAAAGCTCTCCGGGCAAGTCATCTCACACGAGAAATCTCACTACTTCTTCTCGCCTTACTGCTCTGCCAGGGAGAAGAACTCCTTCTTCCGTCGTTTGGGCATCCCTAGCACTGACGACCTTGGGCGCTACCTAGGCATTCCCCTCCTGCACCATCGTCTCAACAAGCATACTCATGCCTCCATTCTGCAATCCATCAGGTCCAGGATGAACAACTGGTCTATGCGCCACCTTTCCATGGTGGGCCGCGTGACCTTGGCCAAGAGCACACTCCAAACAATTCCTTCTTACACGATGCAGACAATATGCCTTTCACCTACTCTCTGTGATGATATAAACCGCCACATTAAGGACTTCATCTGGGCTGGACGCAGCGGACAGCGCCGCCTCTCCAAGGTGTCCTGGGAAAATATTTCTTACAATAAAGATCTGGGAGGCCTTGGCCTCAAAGATGCCCGCTTGCAGAATGAATCACTGATGTTAAAGAACGTTTGGCATTTTATGAAACACCCTACACACCTTTGGGTTCGTGTGATGCGTGGAAAATACATCAAGAATGGGTCCTTCCTCAAGAGACCTGGCTTTGCGGCCTGGTCCTTCATCAAATCCTATCTTCCTAAGCTGGAAAGTTTTTGTCATAAAACCTTCATCTATGGTAAATCCACAAGCGTCTGGTATGACAAATGGTTACTTGGTAAATCTTTTATGTACCTCACCCCATCTACCTTGATCCCGGATGATCTCATGGATCTAAAAGTCAGCAGTATGTCCCTTGAGGATGGCACCTGGGACTGGGACTTTATTCGCTCCTTCTTGCCACCAGCAACATGGGTGATTATCCAAAATACCATGGCCCCAACTGCGAGTGATGAACTCGACACTTGGTCCTGGCCATTCGAGCCTCATGGTGAATTCTTAGCCAGCTCCGCCTACAACTGGCTCAGCTCAGCCACCCATTACACTACAAGCGTGAATTGGAAAGAAATTTTGTCCCTCCAAGCACCACTGAAGATAATGACCTTTCTTTGGCTTTTGTAACACAGGTCTCTCCTCACCAATGCGGAGAAAGTAAGAAGACACATTTCTTCAGACAACTCTTGCCCACGTTGCCACATAGCTGACGAAACAACGGTTCACTGTCTCAGGGATTGCCCAGCAAGTAAACAAGTATGGACTCACTTAGGGGTAGCACCCTCCTTCTCACTGCCTGACGATGACTGGTTAGATCTCCTCGCCACTGGTACCGGTAGCCTAGAGGAAAAGCTCGTATGTAGTGTTGGAGCTTGGACCCTTTGGCGTACACGCAATGAAGCCGTTCATAATGGAGGACATCAACCACCTGCCTCCCAAGCAGCCTTCATAAAAAAAAGTTCTGCAGCTATCAAGCATCTCGCCCACACTTAGAGCCTCACAAAACATAAGGTGACCAGGCGCTCGCCCCCATCCCTGGACGGAACCGCTCACATCATCTTCGTTGATGCTGCTTTTCAAGCACACAGCCTCAAAGTGGGTTACGACATTCACATTTTGAATGGGCAAGGCCGCTGTATTCAAGGATATGGTGACCCTGGCTTAGCCTCCTCAGCTAAAGAAGCTGAGATGAAGGGTATCCTGAAAGCTCTTGAACTCTGCAAGACAAACGATTGGAGGAATGCAACCATCTTCTCTGACTCCACCACTGCCATAGCCTCTCTACTCCGCAAGCAATGTGAAGCCAATAAGCTTGAGCCTCTAAGGAAGAAAGCAGCTACTATTCTGTCCGCCTTCCCTAATGTTCAGATTTCATTCATACCCCGCATGATGAACCAAGTAGCTGATCGCATTGCAAAACATACCTTGTATTCCTTCCTTCCTCACTTCTTCTCAAGAGACATTCCTCCTTGGTTGAAGTTGGAAATCGATGTTTCTATCCCTCGTTTAATAGCCGCAGTAGAGAGCGGCATGAATAATAACTAATCTCTACAAGGGTTTCAAAAAAAATATCACTTTTTGAGGATTTCTTTTTTATTTTACTTTTATTTTCCTCATTGGCATTCCTTTTAATATTAGCAACCTCATGGATACGAAATTTCCCCAAGAAATCTCATTTATGCCTCTTTCCACTCATTTTCCACATTTTATCATTATTTTCAATTTATTTCTTAATAAAGAAATAGTTAATTAATCTTTTCTCTTTTTATTGCTTTCTTTTGCAACTTTGGACTCCTTGGAACCCAAGGAACCCAAGAGGCACGAAATCCTTCTTTGGATTTGCCTTCTAAAGGTTTCCATCTTATTCTTTTCTCAAATATTCAATTGTTCATTCACTAATTGAATTTTCTTTGTTATTTCCTTGTTATTGGGCCCAATAGCCAATAAAGCCCGTAACACAAACATCAAGGCTATTGTAACCGAAATCCATGTATTCAAAACAAATTATACCATTCTTTGTTCAATTATCTTTAATATGAGAAATTATATTTCTCACCTGATGATCCCAAAAATTGGGGTTGTAACAAATGCTATGCCCTTATCTTGGTACTTTGCCCTGTGCCATAGATCCATTCAGTGTCGACATTTGCTGAATGGTGAAATGAGTTTAACTCGAAGTGCATATTTATGAATATGCAGGGGTGAGGACAAATATCCCCTTACATCTAGGCTATGTGATATAGGATTAGATGTGGGTATTACCCTGGTAGGAGTGCGGCTTCAGGCTATAGCTCAGTGATATGTGATATAGGATTAGCTTCCGGCCATATCCTGTGAGGAGTACGGCTGCGGGCCGTAGCTCAATTTCACTAGCACCGTGACCTATACCAAGGTGGGCTAGGTTTGTACAATTGGACTATATGTCGCTGGTAGTAGTCTAACTGATGATGTCACTACAGGTTCACTCGTACTGATTGAGGGGTTGAGGTCATGGATTTCAACTCTTCCACTAGACCTTGTATATCACCAATTTCAACTTAGTAGTGGTTGGTTGGGTTTGGGTGGTACGACTCAAATTCTTAGGGAATAATAAAATACGTAAAGAGCCCTATAGCATACTTGTATAGGATCAAATACAAAAACATTAGATGAGGCCTTGCTTGCTTTTATACAGTGTAATTGGTAGTTAATAAAAATGTTCTTCATATTCCTTTTATGATGTTAATATGTTTCATAATACAATAGTAATGATTACCCAATCATTATGGTTGTAGCTTTACTGCCTTGCTTTAACCATCTTTTATGTGCTTATAATATTGTTTGTAATGACCATCATCAAATCGACAAAAAAATCATAACGAATTAAGCAGAATAAACATAATAAGCAGATTAACAAAAATCACTAAAATTTAAAACCATTTTGCAAGGAGATCCTTTTCCAGAAAACTCTTACTGAAAGATCTAAAACTCATACATATCATGATTACATAGTACAACATCTCATCTTGAGGATAACATATAATAGTTGCTCTATCAAAACACATATTGGAGCAACATAATACCTCAAGGCATTCAAGCCAAAATCTCAGTTCATTCATGAAACCAGTACGAACCAACTCCAAGGACCTAAGAGTACAGAGACGACACATAGGAATTCTATCTACAAGACATGACAGATAGTACACTCAACCTGAGCTGTCACTACTGCCTCAGCTGTTGTTCCTCCTCTATAGAAAGATCTTCGCCACCTCATGCATGTCCACCTAAAAAAATGTGGATCTCACAGGGTGAGACAATTGTCCCAACGAGAGATATAACTCTTCGCCGACCATATTATTATCATAGATTAAGCATTTATAAACTGAGCAGAGGTTCTTTTTATATTAACATGCAGGATAATTCACTGTATGAACAGAATGAAGTAATCTCCTTTCTTAAGGAGAACATTACATCTACCCATGGTAGAGTTATAAATCATCTATCTACTTTGCAAGGAATGTAAAGAAACATAAATATCATCTATCAACTAAGATGTAGTACACCCAGACGCTGATGAAGTCATTACTGAAATGGAACAAGACGATGTGGAAGCCACGATCATTATCGAAGACGATGAAGAAGAGTTGAATAAAGAAGAAAATGATGCAATACTACCTGGCACAGATGGCCAAACCACCGTATCTTCAATTAATTCCGACCAAAAGGAGGACAACGCTTTAAATACGAATCCAAATACAAACACAGAGAACTCCAAGGTACAAAAGACAAAGAAGGCAACATGGGAAAATAAAACAAAAACCCAATTAACACCTATAGGAAGAACACTGAAAGCTAACGGTACAAAGATGAAGAAGTCCATATCATCCACACAGTATGAGCAGCGACGCAAGACCATACGCTTGAACAACAAATCTTCTGTAGCATAGAAAGTAAAACATGGTGAAGAAAGAGTGAATCCTTAACTAGAGACCGATCGTCCTGGTCACAGAATCTGACATCCTTTTATGACTCTGACAAATATAATTTTCTGGAATATTCGTGAAATAGGGAGTGATGATTGATGCAGAATTTTTAAAGATCTTATAGCAATTCACAAACCTGGAATCATAGCCATTCTTGAGCCTCGTATCAGTGGCACTGCGGCAGAGAGAACCATAAAACACCTTGGGTTTTCTAACTCATATAGGGTGGAATCCAGAGGATATGCTAGAGGCATCTGGGTATGCTGGAACTCTAATGTATGTAGAGTCGATATCATATACATCCATAGACAATTTATTACCTGCAAAATCAACAATGAATGCTACGTTTCCTTCATCTATGCAAGTCTGCAATTCACTACAAGACAACTTCTTTGGAAACACCTCGTCAGTATGGGGGAGTCTGTCTCTTCCCCATGGATAGCTATGGGTGACTTCAATTCCATTGTTGATCCGATAGAGCAGAGTGGCAGTAATCATTTTAACCAAGGGGAGGCATCCACTTTCCAGAATGCCATGATGCAAGTGGATCTATCAGATGTGGGATTCTCAGGAATGAGATTTACTTTTCGACATGGTTTGCTGTTGAAGAGGCTAGATACAATGCTTGCCAACTCTACCTTCATTAGCACTTATCCTGGTATGGTGGTGAATCACTTACCCAAGCTCGAATCTGACCATAGCCCACTCTTGATCAAATTCCGATTCTTGCCCCGGCCACCAAAGAGATTCATGATGAGAGCATCTTGGCAGCAAAACCCAGATTTCTCCATGATCCTCTATAATAGCTGGGATCAAAATCTTAGTTTCAATGATGCCCTTCAGAAGGCTTGCCCTAATATTACCAACTGGGATAGCAAGACAAACAAGGAACAAAGGAAACATAAAGACCGTCTCATCCACAACATAAACCGGCTGCAGAAGGAGCTTGAGAGATAGTATAATGAGATCTCGGACGCATTATGTACTGACTTCCAAACTGAGCTCAATAACATACTCAAGGATGAGGAGCTAGATTGGAGGCACCAATGCCATATTAATTGGCTGAAAGATGGTGATAACAATTCTAAATTTTACCCTAATTATGTCAATCAAAGAAAAAGATGAAACACTATCACTAAACTTAAGAACCAGGAAGGCGAGTGGATCACTGATGAGAACGACTTAATGGAGCTCGTAGCTGTGCATTTTGAATCCATTCTTACTGAGCCAGATCGTGAATCCAGGCCTAATCTCAATGAGTTCCCGGGAACCTTTTTATAGCTCAGGGATGAGCAACTTGCTGCTCTTGGAACTAAGCCGACTTGAAAGGAAATCTACCAGGTTATTATGTCCCTTGACCCTACTAAGGCCACAGGACCAGATGACGTCTCAGTGCTCTTCATTCAAAAGAATTGGGATACAGTCGGCCCTAGTCTCGTGAAGACCATTGAAGAAGATATCCACTTGGGAAGCATTCCTGAAGACCTGGGCAACTCCACCATCATTCTCATACCAAAAGTACCTGCACCAGAGAAATGTGAAAACTTCAGGCCGATATCACTCAATAACATCGCTTTGAAAACTCCTTCTAAGCTAGTTGTCGAGAGGATCAAACCCTTCATAGCTTGTTGGGTTTCTCAAGCACAAAGTAGTTTCATACCTGGACACAAGATTACTGACAACATTACTATTGTCCAAGAACTCATTCATGGCATGAAGCGGAAACATGGAATGGCCACAATGGCGATTAAGATAGATTTGTCTAAAGCCTATGACCAGATTTCCTGAGATTTCATTAGTGATACGATCCGCCAAATCAATTTACTACAGAATATCAGAAATTTCATAATGGAGTCGATATCTAAGGGCCATACTACCATTGTTTGAAATGGTAAAACTACTACACCTTTCAAGGCAAGTCGGGGACTCAGACAAGGGGATCCCCTATCCCCTTACCTCTTTGTGCTCTGCTTGGAACGTCCCAGCCATATTATAGAGTCTAAAGTCACTCAGTGGAAGTGGAAACTAGTGAGAATCAGCATCAAGGGACCATGTATTTCACATGTTTGTTTCACATATATAATCCTTTTTGCCCAAGCATATGTGAGACAGATGAAGGTCATCAAAAAATGCTTTAAAGTGTTCCATTTAGCGTCTGGTCAATCAGTTTCCAATATGAAAACTCGTATCTTTTTCTCAAGAAGAGTTGACACGTCGTTGAGAAGAAAGATCACAAGATTAGCCGGATACCAAGTTACTAAAGATCTAGGGAAGTACCTAGGAGTCCCTATTCTACATCACAAGGTAATAAAGCACACTTGCAGTGAAGTCCTCAATACATTATCTAATAGAATCTCGACCTGGTCAGTAAGGAGCCTATCCCTAGCGGGTAGGGTATGTTTAGCTAAGTCCACCTTAGCAGCTATGCCTATCTATGTCATGCAAACTGCACAACTTCCTCTTAAGATTTGCGATAGAATTGATAGTACAATTAGAAGTTTCATTTGGGGAGGATCCTAAAAAGCTCACCCCCTGTCACTGGTTGCTTGGGACAAGATATGTTGTACCAAAGAAAAGGGTGGTCTCGGTCTAAAGAAAATGCATCCCTGGAACCTAGCCTTAATCTACAAACATACCTGGGACTTGGCTACATATCGTCACTCATAATGGTGTGTGGGCTTGAGAAGTTGATTCAACAAATCGACAGTAGGTAAAGTTTATCAAATTTCTAGGCTTGGACGAGCTGCGTTCACAGGAAAATAATTCATAGAAGAGAACTCTTTCATACTACCTATGGATGGCCAAAGTATTAATGTCTGGGAGGACAGATGATGGAGAGACATATATGTACTGAAGGAGCATTCGTTGAGGCCTGTACCTGATGATCGAAAAGATCTGAAAGTCAGTAGCTTGGTGAATCTGCAAGGAGAATGGGACACCTCGTTCCTCTTGAACTGGTTCCCACCTAATATAGTGAATGACATAACCAAGCTAGATATCCCAACGAAAGCTGACGGTGGCGATATCAGAGTATGGAACCACACCACCTCCGGCTTATATTCTACTAAGACAACATACCATAAACTAATGGAAGGGAAGTGTTGCCCAACTACTAGAAATTGGAGGAAAATATGGGAGGCTAAAACATCACACCGTGTAAAAACTTGCGCTTGGAAGCTAATGCACAAAGCTGTGCTAACTAATGCAAGAAGAGTTAGAAGAAGACTTGCATCTGACCCCATATGCCCTAGATGCAGAGCTAAAGAAGAAATGACTATCCACGTGATTAGGGATTGCCACATAGCTAAACCTGTGTGGATGGCCATCCTTCCAGATCAAAATACTACACATTTCTTTGATAATACCATCTTTACTGTTTGGTTTCAGAAGTAACTGGAACAAACTGAGGAGGATACTACCCTTTTCCTAACGGCCTGCTGGCACATTTGGAACTTTAGAAACAAATAGGTTTTCCAAAATGCTACCATACATCCCTTACAACAAGCTAGATTCATCTTGAGGGAAACTAGAAACCAAATGAATGCTCTTGCCAGTACCAGCAACCAAGTAAATGACACCGGTCCTAATACGAAGATGATTTGGTAGAATCCACATGCCAACATTCTAAAGTTCAATGCAGACGCTGCCGTCAAACCTAGCAGTGCTACCTGTGCAATTGTAGTTTGAGATTCTCTTGGGAAGTGGAAAGGAGGCACATCCCTTAGAATACATACTCAAGACGTCATAGAAGCAGAACTGAGGGGCATCATCCTCGCTTTGGAGATAGCACATAGGAACAATATCAATAGAGCAATATTTGAATCTGATTCATCCTTGGCTGTGAAGATTTCTACTTCTGACTGGCATGATAATCCGAAATATGCTAAATTAGCATCCATGATCAGATTTTTAACCAGGTCGGAATGGTCCATTAAATACATCTCTAGAGATGCCTACGAGGCAGCTGATGGTCTTGCTAAAAAACACTTAGAACTCCCAAAGAGTTACATCCCGTATGCTCTCCCTCCCACCGAGATATACACCTATCTTTTTAGGGATCTCTGTAAAGGTAGTAGTACTACCTCATTTAATTATGAAAACCCAATCAGTGATTGTAACCTTTTTTTGAATTTGCTCACGAGGGGAGGGCGGGATGAATAAGATAGCCTCCCGACTTACAAAAAAAATTGTGCATCAAACAATATTTCTCGTATTCGATCCTTAAGCAGATATGCTACATGGATGAAAATATTTTAACAATCACACTTATGCCTTGAGGAGATGAAGCATACCCCATTCATCTCCAACCGACCACAAACTTCTCATAAGTTGGTACCATACAAGGTCAATGAGAGAGCCGGTTGCCATGACCTCACTTATCTAGGTCAATATGAGACCACTTAAGCTTAGCAGGACATCTTGTGTTGGCTGCAAATAGCTGTGCTAGGGTACGTAGGCATCCTCAGTTAGAGCTACAATGTCAACTGCACTCTCTTAGGGGAAACATCTACTAACAACCATCCCCGATTATGAAATTACTGAGTCATGGTGACACAAGCACCATACTCTGAGCCACGAGCCAGTTCACTGTGCTCAACATAGAGTCTACGACTAAAGTCACACTCGAGCCATGATATGACATATAGACAAATCCCCATTCATTTCAGGCTCGTAAGGGGATCGACTCACACATGGTTGTCCGTACTTACGCCCCCACATATTCAAAAATATGCATTCCGAGTTATGCCATGAGGAACCTATTTCACCATTCAACAAATCCTAACGCTGATGGATCTATGGTCATGGCAATGTTTTATAGTTCCTAATTATGTATTACATGTATTACATCATTCTTTTAGCATCAAACAAGTTATCATTATTAATCACAACAAATGCTACAAAGAAAAGTGTAATACATCTATCACGTACTTTTTAGATCTTTAAAACACATGATACTTGGGATCTCAGTCCCTCATCACATTACTGGGAATTCTCATCCATTCACATCATTATCATGATTACTGGTTCTGGGTATTCAAACCCTTAGATCATCACACAACATTGTTATCTCTATAACAAATAAACATGACCTCTAGGTCCTCAGACCCAGGTATTCATTTTACTTGTTGTACAAGTATTCCATATGGCTCACAAGGCCATTACACATATTTTCACCTCTTACTAGGCAAAAACTAATTCATATGGCTCACAAGGTCATTACATATCTTGTCACCTCTCACTAGGCAACAACTTATTCATATGGCTCACAAGGCCATTACACATCTTATCACCTCTCACTAGGCAAAAACTTATTCATATGGCTCACAAGGCCATTAATCATTATACTTCTTATACAAGTATTTAACATGCCTCACAAGGCTTATGTAATAAGAGAAATACAACTTTCCCATTATTAGGGTTAGGGTTTCCCTTTATAGCCGAAGAGGGTTTCAAGTTCATATTATTAATTCAAACCCTAATTCATTGCTCCACACATCTAGGAGCATACATTGATATCATAAGTATTCAATCATACTTATTTATTCTCATCTTTTATCATTAAATGATTATCAACACAAGGTATGAATTTCTCTCCCATCTTCTCTAGGATATTGATTACATCATACTTTATTATCTTGGCTTAACCCTTTCTCAAGGTATGTTATCCTACACTTATCAAAGTGCATTACATCTCAATGTAATAATTGACATGACACACTTCATGTGTTACTCATCCAATTATATTGGATTTAAGGTGCATCAACCTTGAGGTAGTGGATGTGGTATTTATCATGCCTTGATGTATTACTTCCCTCATTACTTTTAACTTACTTAAGTTCATCAACTTATCTTATATTAGGGTATATCCCATCCTAATACTTTATGCACTAACACATCACAATTATCATGTAGTGTATTGGCCATAAGTCACACATTTGAATTATCCAACCATCATCAATGATATGGGCTCATCTCAGGTTAAGGCATTGTTGATTTAAGGTTGTCCATTATCAACCACTCTCGGTGTTTCACCTATCAAGGTATTAGCCACACCATTACTTGGTGTTACACTCATCACTCCTAAGAGTGTCTTACCCTCACCTTTACAAGGCGCATCAGATCGAATCATGTATGTCAAGTTGAACACATGTATTGGGTTAGGTGTATATTGAGCTAGACATCGTCATATCCCTCATACCCTTACCCATCAAGGTATCATCCTTACCAATCATATGGTGTATCATATTCACCATACATGAGTGTAACGTCCTCACCTCACTTGAAGATATTGGCCACACCATACTTTAGTGTATTGGCCATCACATGTTCTAGGGTATTAACCACCTTACCACTTTTGTCATTTAGTGTATTGGGTTACCCACCATATCATTTTAGAGATATGTTCTCAACACCATATTGTCCAAGAGGTGTATGCTTAACTCAATATCGGTTTAGTGGTGTATGCTTGCTACCCATATCACTTTAGAGGTGTATGCATGCTTACCATATCGGGCTAGAGGTGTATGCTTGCTTTACACCATATCGGGCAGCCCGAGAGGTGTGTGTGCTTCACACCATATCAGGCAGAGAGGTGCTTGTATGATTCACACCATATCGGGAAAAGAGGTGTGTGTGCGCTTCACACCATATCGGGCAAAGAGGTGTGTGTGTGCTTCACACCATATCAGATAGAGAGGTGTGTGTGCGCTTCACACCATATCGGGCAAAGAGGTGTGTGCTTAACCCAATATCATTTTTTAGGTGTACGCTTGACCTTCTATTGTACAAGAGGTATATAGTACACCATCATATCATGCAAGAAGGTATAAAATCATATCCATATCGTTTTAGTGGAGTAGGTGCATCACCATATCGAGTTAGATGTGCTTGCTTGTGTGCTTGAACCCGATATCACTTTATAAGGTGATACATATTATTCAAGCTCTAGACCTTCGTTCTAACTATTATAGTTCATGGAAACAGGTCTAAGAAACTACTATAACTCATAATTTCATCAACTATTTCAGAAAATTTTGGAATTAAAAGTAGATCATTAAGTATAGCAATTTAGGTGATGAATAATAACATGATAGAGTTCAAGTTATACAACCCGCCTCAAGAACAACTTCAAAGCTCAAATCTCCAAAGCTCCATGTTCCTAAGATTGAAGTTGACTTATCAAAATCCAAGGATCGTTCACAACTCCTTCATATACAAGGAATCACCATGGATAAGCAATTGGTGAAGAAGAAAAGAAAGGAAGATCATAACCCTAAAATCATGCTTCAATCCAAGGTTGAAGATGATCATGGCCTCACCTTAGGGTTAAATATTGAGCTCCCTCTTGCTCCTTAGCACCTTGCACGATACCTGACTACCCTTTCACGATATTCCATCACTTGTGGCCGATATCCCCTTCACTTGTGGCCAAAAACATTTCCACTATGGCCGATATCACCTTGCTAGGCCGATATCACCTTGTTAGGTCGATATCAACTTGATAAGGCCAATACCCAAGGCCTATGCACGATAACACATCAGATATTCACTACAAAAAGGCTCCATGCACGATATCTAAGAGCAAGGAGGTGGTAGGATTCGAAAAAGTTCACTAAGGGGTGAAAGAAGGGGTATATATACTTGTTGTTCATGAAGAAGTGTGAAAATGAAGTGTCATCAATTTAAGCTACTAGGTGCCACATGTCCATTCATGGTTTACATGTGTAAATGCATGAATTAACATTTATCTTGACATTCAAAACACTTGAGTATAATCTAGGGATGAATTTTCATCCTTTACTTATCCCTTTGAATAAAATATATCAACTAAATCACCACTTTATTCACAACCCGATACAACTTTTCTAAGGAAGTTGTAAACCGATACACTTCACCTCCTTGAGGTGCTTTTCACATCATGGGCTTTTAAAGAGTCCACAAAACGATATAGGACTCCTCCTATGGATCCTTGGCCGATAGGCACTCACATATAAGCTTTTCAACTAGATACAACTCAAGTTAGGGTTTCATATTCAACCCCTTTCTTGGTCATTTCATCACCAAGAGTACCATCACTCATAATTGATTCAAACATGGTGTATACTTATTTATCTCTCCTCTAAATGATACATAAAGGAAGTAATAACACTTTAGAGGTGGTAATTTGCATATCAACCCTACATTTTGGGTAAATTACAATTTGTACCAAAATTGGTGCACAAGGTACTAGCATTATTCAAACAAGTTCAAACTTGGAATTTAGGCTTTCCACAAGCCACCAATTAGCATCATTCTCTCTCTTATGATGATAAACAACTTAATGAACATTCAAAATGTGACATATTGTAATATAACCCCTCATCTTGGGTAAATTGCACTTTGGTCCAAAACAAAGGAACATTGCTCAAACATCATTCAATCAAAACCAAACTTGGAACATAAGTGTGTCACATGATAAAAAAACACCTTAGAGGATTATATTAAATTTCTAAGCAACTTACTTATACAAAACAAATAGGGTTACCTCATAACCCATGTTAGGGTCATTACATTGTTGGTGGAGAGTTATATCCCCCACTGAGATTTGGAATCTCGCCCCAGGGGTTCCCCACATCTTTTTAGGTGGACGTGCATGAGGAGGAAGAGATCATGCAATAGAGGTTGAGAAGCATCAAGAAGGACAATAGCTGACAAGGTTGGAAGTGTTGTCGGTGGTTCTTTTATTGTTAGAGTCCTAGAGTTGTCCCTATACACTCATGTCTTTGGGATGGTTGTTGGGTGTGTTTTGTGGACGAGTTTCGATACATGTTTTGGCTTTTGTAACCCTTTTTACGTATGGACACATGTTGATACATATGTATATATGTTCAAAATAGGTTTCCTTGTAATAGGATGATGGCATGCATGGGAAGTATCCTGTGATGTGAAAGGACTCATATATAAAGTTTCTTTCTATTTGGATCTGATTATAATGGTTTTAATTTCTAGTGTTTTTCGATAATTTGTTTGTTTAAGCTTGTTTCCGTGATTAGTTTTAGGTTATCACATAACTTGTGGCATGGGGGGTGCCACAATGATCCTGATGGACTTAACCATGGCTACTAGAAAAAAGGTTTCATCATAGTCAATGCCTTGAATTTGTCTGAAACCCTTTGCAACCAATCTTCCCTTATAGGTTTGTACTTTACCATCTATGTCAGTCTTCTTCTTAAAGACCCATTTGCACCCTATGGATTTTACCCCTTCAGGTGGATCCACCAAGGTCCATACATTGTTTGTGTACATGGATTCCATCTTATACCTCATGGCCTCAAGCCATTTCTCAGACTCTGGTCCCTTAGTAGCTTCTAGATAGGTTGTTGTCTCATTGTCTATGACCAACTCATCGCCTTCCTAAATTACAAGATATCCAAATCTTTCAGCTTCAAAGATTGTCCTATCAGATCTATGAGGTCCCTATGTTACATGAGGAATTTGAGATTCCACAACACTTTGTGATTCTCTTTGTTCCTCTTATGCATCTATTGGTTCATTGTTTCCTTGTTGGTCTCAAATTTCTTCTAGTTCCACTTTCCTCCCATTGATTCCTTTGGAAATAAATTCCTTTTCTAGGAATGCAACATCTCTGGCAACAAACACTTTGCTATTAGATAGGGAATATAAGTAATATCCTTTGGTCTCCTTGGGATATCCAACAAAATAACATTTATCAGATTTAGGACCATACTTTTCAGGAAACATTTTCCTTACATAAGCTTCACATCCCCAAATCCTCATAAATGACACATTGGGACGCTTCCCATACCATATCTCATATGGTGTTATTTGAACCAATTTAGATGGTACTCAGTTTAGTGTAAACATGATGGTTTCAAGAGCATAACCCCATAAGGTAGTCAAAAGTTCAGCTAAACTCATCATTGATCGCACCATATCCAACAATGTGTGATTCCTTCTTTTTGATACACCAATACATTGTGGTATTCCATGTTGAGTCCACTGTGATACAGTGCCACTGACTCATTGTGACATAATAAGTTTTTATGAGTTTTTACATATATTTATCTCTCTTATGATTTTTTTAAATTCCAATAGTACCCTCAACCATCTCCCTCACTAAATTGACTAAATGGCCTATCAATTTCACATAATGCAAAACCCTAAGTGTTACATGAAGGTAAACTATAGGTATTAATGTACTTAGTCAAAAACTATGTTAAACATTCGAATTTCAATCCCAAATTCATACCATGGCTACATTATGACATTATAAAGCTACTCCCAAAATTTCATTGCAATTGGATTATCCAATTAAGAGATATAAGCAATTGAATTCAACGTACATAATAGTTGTTAAATCTTAAATGGACCCTAACCCAGATCCGGATTCGGTGGAAGAGACGACTGATTCATCCTCCTCACACACTTCTCATAGAACTAGGTCTATGTAGTAGTGCCATTTTTTCGAACCCCCACCTCTCTCTCATCTCTTGCTCATATCTCATCAAAGTTCATTCCTTAGATCCAACTTTACCTCCTCTTTCCAATGAGCCCAAGAAATATTCCTAACCATCAGGGATTCAAAAATGCCCAAATGGCGGCGCCATGGACCCGTCGACTGCCTTAGGGAAGGTAACCCTAGGCATCTTGGTGCCTATTTAAGGAGTCCAATAGCTCTGCAACCCTTCCTTTAGCTGCAAAGACCCCTCAATTTCTCGTCATCACTCCCCCACTTCTCCACCCAACTCCAACTTCATTGACCTAAACCTTTGTGGCCTGCTCACACCTCAAATCTCCTCCCTCCAATTGGTTCTGTATGTACCATCTTTGCACCTAGGCGGAGACTTCCCAACGCTCATGTAAGGGTGCACCAGTCCATAGGGTGATATCGACTAAGCAGCCTGCCGACGTCACCTGACTTGGCTCCGACCACCTCTACGGGTCATCCATCGCATCTGCGTCGAACTTAGGCCCACACGGGACTCCAAGACAGACTACAAATCCTCCCCCAACCCTCAGTTGACTAACGCTCGAGGTATATCCCCTGAATTGAGTTCCTCCATTGTACCTTCATAGTTCATGTTCTGTACCTCAACCAGCCTGAACCTGTGCTTTCCGGGGTCACAAAGCTTCCACCAAGGCAGTAGTATCCTCACCTCGCAACCTACACATACCCCTCTCCTTATCCCCATCCAACCTCCCTTCTCACGGGAGCAATGACGTGAACAGGGAACACGTCCCCTGTTCGGAGCAAACAATCAAAGGTTCAACTTTACCTAAATGCCCATACACGGTCACGCTTAGTTTTTTTTAGCATGGGCGTTTTCGCCTTTTTGGTACCCTTTCTGACCCTTTGAACCGAGCTATGGTTCGCGGGTTAGTGGGAGGATCCGAGAAGTCAGATCCTTCACTAGATCCACAATACCAAGCCTACAAATCTTTTTTTTTTAATTTTCATTTTATTTCTTTGAGAAATTACCTGAATGGTCAGTTTTGTAGAAACCCTTATAAATAGCTCCAATGTCCAATAAATTCCCATAAAATATCCCTATTCTCAAAAAAATGAGAAGAACCTATATAAATTATCACCTATACCTAAATACAACTCTAGATTGATGTATTCTTTTATACCTTGTGTTATGTCCTTTTTTATTTTAATTTTTGGAAAATAAATATGGGAACAAATGACAATACTTTTCATAAAATCTTAAAGTATTAAATCTGACCCTGATTCCATTGACTCGAAATCCTAAAACTATGATCAATAATAATAAGGTTCACACTAGTATCACATGAATGACCCTTATTTTCTCTCTCCTTCAATAATGATGAGTAAGAAAAGAACCAATTATCCAACTCACTCTCACACCCTACAAATACTCTGATCTTAGCCTTTGACACTAAAGGGAAACCCTAGTGAGTAAAAGACCCTAAATGAGGTGTTGACAACACATAATGACATTAGGTATTTATTTCCTTTTAGGGTGATCCATTTATTGTTCTTCTAGACTCTTGGAATCTAAATCTAATCAAAATAGGTACGTGGTCTTTATTAAGTATAAGACTAGTTTTCTTGGTTGTTTATGAGATGGTGTACTTTGTGTGAAACTACTTTCTTATACCCTGATTGGTTGAACTACCATACTATACACCTCACCCAAACTTAATAAAACATAAAAGGACATTGTGATGAGTTGTAGCTACTAGTGCACATGGCGTAGTATGGATGTATGTTGCCTAGCATGGATGTATGATGATTTTCCCATGTTAGATTTATGATGAAATGATTTTTCCCATACTAGATGTATGAGAAGTGCTTATAAAATTGTAGTACAACTGCATCTAATGAAATGTATAAAAGAGGTGTTTACCTAATTTTCCTCCTTAAGCAATGGTTTTATTTTCTTTCTCCTTTCTTCAAGTATTTTCATACATCCAACCATACTATTGTATCTTTTTCCATGTACCAACTTTTGTTGATTATTTTTGTTTCTCGTATTTTCTAGGTACAAGGAACAAATAATGCATCTCAAAGTACCTGAAGCCATCCATAAATGGACATGGAGGATAAAATAGACAGATTTCCATTTCTTATCTCTTTTCAGTTAGATAGTTGCTTATTCTACTAGATGATGTATAGATGTTCTAAATCCTATGTATTTTGTTTTCCTTCTATAGATCTATTCATCTCTTCTATTTCAAATAATTTATGTAATGACTTTATTATCATGAATGAATGAATGTTTGTGTGGCTATTCAATGGTGTTGTGAACCCCAACATTCAAGACGTGTAAGAGTCATCCTTTTTTCAAAATAGCATATTATTTCAAGAGGCTTGGAGCACATGCAAAATTTCTACATAGGACTCATTCTAGCCAGAAACATCAAAAGCAAGTTGCATTATCCAAGATTTAATCATTCTCATCACAATAGATAGAGATTCGGTTGAGACATACTATTGGGTAAGAATAATCATGTTTGGGAAAAAAAATGGCCAAAATGGTGTCAATTTGCATTTCAATCACATCCAAACCTACTTTAGAGTAAAGCAAGCAAATTCTAACTAAAGCACACAAAAATTACCAAAAACTACATGAAAATACATTGCATGAGAGGTAATGGCAAAAGAGCAATTTTTTTGAAAAGTTACTCAAAAATGCTTGAAATTAACTATATGATGTGCATGAATGCAAGCTGACACACTAGGCCAGGATAGGAAAGTATGAAAGTTAGTCAAATTGCTGATCATCTTAACTAAAATTTAGGACATGGTGCATAGAGAAAAATGTGGTGAAAGGTCTTACCGTGCTACAACCCCAAACTTTTAAACCATGTTGTCCTCGACATGAAATAGAATCTTAGAATGGTAGGGATGATGATATGGATTTACGGTAGACCACTGCCAAGTGAGGGGAGAGATCAACATATCATTAGGTGAGCAAGGCATGCCACCACAACCATGCTGGGAAACATGACCTTTTTGTCTTGCAAGCAACACGTCCATGTTGCGAAGCATGACCATTTTGGACTTCTTCCTGTAGCTTCTTCAATGTCTTGCAAACTTCTTTTCAATTTTGATCCTCCCTTTGGCGAGCTCTTTCATGTCTCATACAGCAAAACTACCACGTATGGTGTGTGTGCATTTTTGGAAAAAACTAAAGTGTAACAAAAACAAGGCAGTTTTGAGAATCTCAAACCATGTGGGTTGCCTCCTACTAGTGTTAAGTTTAGAGCATTCAACCAGGCTTTTGCTCATTTTTCATCACATGTCCACACCAAAAGTGTCTCCCTCATCTCCTCTCCAAATCTCTCAGGACATGGTCTTCATCCCATGGCACATGCATGGATCGGAAGTAGGGGCTTGCCAACCATTGGTCTCAGAAATCGGGGTAGTCCAAATCGGTACATAAATCGTCATCACTTAATCATTGCATTTATTCCTCAGTGAACATAAAGAAGTTTCTCTTCATCCTCCAATAAGTGATTGTTAGAGTGCATGCAGGGACATTGATTCTGCACCTATTGGGGACAGGGAATGGTCTCCCCAATATGATGTACTCCTTTCCATCAATGGGATCAAAGTCCATGATCATATAATCTATTGGAAAAGCAATGTTCACCCTCCTATCTAATGCCACTATCTCATTCATCAAAATTCCCATAAGCACTCTCCTAGATCCATCACCTAGTGTAACGACACAATCTATCAGTTTCACTTTTTTCAAGTCAAGTTGTAGATATATATAAAATGGCATAATGCTTGTACCTAAGCCCAAATCTAAGAGATACTGTTCAATAGGTTGGTGATCGATGTAGCAAGTGATAAGACAGGTTCCTAGGTCTTCCCTTTTTTCGGATAAGCGACATCCCATGATGAAATTCACATATTTTATAACATTGATTTTTTGGGTGTCATCAACACTACCTTCCTCCTCCCCATGCAAACATCCTTAGTCAAGGAAAGGAATGTTTAGATGCTTTTCATCCTTTATCGCACGGATTCTAGAAATATCCAAGTACAACCATGATTGACCTTGGTGGATGGACCTTATAAGGCATTGAGGACATATTTTTTTCCTTCATCAACAACTCCCACATTAGTTTGAGGGCTTTTAGGCGGCATGTGGGTTGTCTTCCTTTCATGAAGGGGGGTTTGGGATATCATTAGTTCCCAATAGGGTTGTGCATCAAATGTTATCACCTCACCATTATGTGGGATGGTAGATATTATCTCATCACAAGATGGTGATGAAACTAAATCTATAGTTCCTTCGACACTTCCAAGAAAGGGTAGGGTGTCTGATCTCATGATCTCCAATGGGGGTGAAATGTATGATATTGTCTTCTCCATCAATGGTAGGACACTTGGGGGTATTTCATCTATACAAGAGGGGGAACAAGAACTTTAGTGCAATATCACTATCAATCAACAATGGAACAAATGAATCTTAGATGCTCCCACAATATCCATAAGACTTTTTCGACAGTGGTTCTTTAACACAAACCTTGGTCACCTTATCTTCCCTTTATAAGAATTCCCCAATAGCCATTTTCCCCCATATGAATGACACCGTATTCACTTGCTCAAGGGAGTAATGGGGGACTCGTGAGGATGATGATGGTGGTGATGGTCTTTGGTGAGGGGGGTTTAGGTTTTAGAGAATGAAAGTTGGTTGTTGTGGGGTTGTTATGGAGGTGGTTGTTGTGTTTTTTTGCGGAGGAGGTTGATATTGAGGAGGAGGTTGTTGGTAACCTTATTGTGGAGGTGGAGTGTAATGGAAGTTGGATGGGGTTTGTAGAGGTGGAGGGGCATAGGGATTGGGAGGTCCTTGGTACTGTTGAAGAATGGGTACTTGATTTTGCGGTGGGATTTAAGAACCTTGAGGTGTTCTCATAGAACCAACATCATTATTAGGAATGGGCATGGGTTGGGAAGGGACTCTCCCCTCCTCATAGAGGGCAAGTGAAAGGGAGATTTGATCAAGTCTTCTCTTGAGGTGGTTAATGTTTTTCCCTTGAGTGGATACATATTTATTCACCTCATTAACGCCCCTCAATATTCCTAGGACTTCCTATTTAAAGCTTGAACTATTTCTTGGTCATTGATGTTGTCTTGGTTTCCGTTGCCCATCCTCACCATGTTGTTTCCAAGGGAAATTGGGGTGATTCCTCCATTCTAGGTTGTAAGAGTTTGACATTGACCCTTGGTGATTGTGGTTGCCAAAATATTGCAATGCCTTCACTTCTTCATCAACAAAATTAATGGCCACGGTGAATTGGCTTGTGGAACCCCCAACTCAATCTTTCATCAGGTTCATCATGTCAGCTAAGATCTTTACCATTTAAGGACTGACTTTGTCTCTAATCAGAGTCGGAGGAGGAGGAATCTAGTTCCTAGCAAGGTGATCTCCCTTTCTTAAAGCTCAGTGGCGTGAGTTCTCAGCAAGGTGCTCGAAGAGAAGCCACGACTCCTCGGGAGGTCTAGCCATGGATGTCTTGCCACAATAAGAGTCAACTGTGGTCTAGCTTAATTCAAAAAGGCCGGTGTAGAATGACTATATTAGCTCCCATAGAGGAATCTCATGGTGGGGGGCAGTCTTACAGGAGCTTTTAGAATCTCTCCCAAGCTTCATGGACAAGCTCATTCTCTTTTTGCATGAAGGAGGTGATGCATCTCCTCATCTGACCTAGCATGGAGATTGGGTAGAACTACTTTAGGAACTTGTTCTTCACCATCATCCAGGTCACCAAATTAGGATTAGACATGTACCACTCTTTTTCTTTCTCTTTGAGGGAAAAAGGAAAGAGGGTTTTCCTTATAGAATCATCAGTGGCAGTTGGAGTATAGAATGTTGAGAAGGCCTCCAGAAAAACATCAATGTGGTGGTATGGGTTCTCATTCTCCAACCCATAGAAAGTGGGAAGGAGTTCGAGCAGGGCTGGTGGGATGGAGAATTGTTGACCCAACATTTGGTCAACAAGGGTGGTGATTGGGGAGGTGTAGTTCCCCCAGGTGAAGTACTCATAGAGGGGGCAGTTGGGTTGTGGTTGAGCTTCCCCATGTGGACCATTCTTAGCCATCTCAATTGCTTGGTGATGTAGGTGTAGGCATTGACATCTTCACCTAACTATCTCAGGATCAAAAGGAACCAAAGCAGTAGAGGTCGAATGTCTACCTTACATGCATAACTGTCACATGTACATGGAAGAAACAAGAAACAAGAGCTAAGCTATCATAAGAGTTTGCAAAAGTAAACAAAGAATAAAGAATAGCAATGGTGAGGGCATTAGGGAAATATAAGCTACTCTAACTAGCTAGTTCGAGTGTCTCGATCCAAGATAATGACACCAGAAATCTTAGTGCAATTTTCATGCACTTGGATCTTTTGAATTTGTAAATCCCTAGACAAGGTTCACTCGCAATACTAAAATACTCACATGCAAGCACACGGGGTCTTGTCATAGTATAGGTGAATGGCAAGTGAGAGGTTGATCAATAGGGAGAGAGGGGATACTAGAGCTAAGTTAGGGTAAGCTACATTCCAAAATCGAAGTGTAGGGTTTTTAGGGTTTTTTGGTGGTTTTGATTGATTACTCTAATGTTGAAAGTAATTAGAAGAGAGAAAGGAAACCATATTAGAAAAAATCCTAAGTTAATCCTAAGCAAGTTATTCTAGCTATCAAGATGACCACTAACTAAGCAAAGTAAAGGAATTACTCTAAGCTAGCAAGTAAAACACTAATGAAATTAATAACCTAGATTATTGATGTGGGAATTTATCGCAATAACAAACTCACTTGGGGTTGAAATCCCCGATCTTTTACCAAAACCAAAGTGCAATAATACCACCCGCAAGCGGACGAGTCTTATCGCAGTATAGTTAAGGATCGAACCCAAAGGACAACATTTTTAAGAATCCTTGTCAATCGAATCTTGTTTGAGTTAAGACCAATATTTAAAATGATTGATTGATTTGAGTTTGATTTAAACTAAATTGCAAGGAAGTAAAAGTTGAATTAAAGTTGTATTTAGATCAATGATATGGAATCGCTGGGTTGGTATCTGTTTTCACCACCACTACACATGCAAACACATTCAATCACAAACAATCCAGGCAGGATATAACGATCCAAATAGAGCTACTGCAAAACCCCCAATATGGGCGTTAGGTTCGCGTAAGCATAACCTTAGGCATCAGATATCTCGTCACCATCTGGATCACTTACTTACGGCTCTAAAGATATAAAAATACAATGAAGGTTGTGGGCCCCCTATATAGGCGTTAGGCACACAGAAGCGTCACCCAAGGCTAGATGGCTCATCCCTCGTGGATCGTACACTTACGACCTCGAAGAAATCCCATTCTATTTCTAGTTTGGGAGTCAACCACATTAATCGATAAGCAAGAAGGCAATTAATGTACGAGAAAACATCGACGATTAACAAGAAGATACAAAATCCAACTAAGGCTTTGAACCCCCTATACAGGCATTAGGTACACGGAAGCACCACCGAAGGCTAGATGGCTTGTCCCCTCGCGGATCATATACTTACGACCTCAAGGAATCCCATTTTATTTCTAGTTTGGGAGTCAACTTGTTAAGCGACATTCAATCCTACATATAGAAGTTCTCACAACATAGGAAGAACAAAGATGAAAGTAAGCAATTAATCTAGCTACAAACATAATGATTAACAGTGAAATGAAAAGTTATATACATTGCCATGGTAAGTTTAACAAAAGAACATGATTGCATGGGCAGAGGGGCTAGTCCCCACACCCCAGCGAAAGAAGACTACTCTCTCATGATGTGAGAGACAAGAAGAATAAGAGAAAGGGAAGGTTCCTCCATGAGCATGATGATGAAGGTGGTCACAGCTCGGTGAAGATGATGCGGTCTCCTACATTGTGTCGGGGAAGATTTGAACAAGGAGGAAGAACCACCAAGGCAGGTTGGGCAATCCTTCTTCTTCACCTTCTCTCTCTCCTTCTCTCCTTGCTTGGTGCCAAGAGGAGCAGGTGGGCATGTGGAAGTTGAGGTTGGATTGGACCTTTGGCAGCCTGTCGGCGTGCTGGCTCCCCCGCCTCAAAATGAGGACCCTTGTGATCCTATTTATAGGGTCGAGATTGGCCCTCATGCTTTTGGTGTGAGTTAGGCCCCAAACGGTTTGGAGACCATTTTACGTCCAAACGGTTTTGAAGACTGTTTGATGTTCAAACGGTCTTGGAGATATTTTGCTTCAAACGGTTTAGTTAAATGGTATGGGGACCGTTTTGATGGCCAAACGGTTTTGGAAACTGAATGGCACCAAACGGTCTTGACTTTAATGATCTTCCTTTGACCGGTCTTGTGTCTTTTGCAAACCAAATGGATCTAAATGGTCTTGAAACCATTAGGATCCAATCGGTCTTGGGTTCTATCTCCATTCGGTTTTGGCTGCACAACCGGTCTTGGGACCGAATGGCTCCAAATGGTCTTGGGACCGAATGGCTCCAAACGGTCTTGGTCGAAGTGGTCTTAAATGATCAAAAAATCTTGATCCAAATGGTTTCAATTGTTCAAACGGTCTTCATCCCAAACAGTTTAGAGTATCCAATCGGTCCTAGGTCCAAATGGTCTTGAAACTGTTAGACGACATCCGGTCTTGAGACCGTTTGGGTTCATTTGGTCTTGAAACCGTATGGACTCAAACGGTCTTGGGATTGTTTAGGCTCATGCGGTCTTGAAACCGAATGGCTTAAATGGTCTTGAGACCGTGTGGGTGAATATCTGAAACCGAAAGGTCAGAATCGTTAGAGCAGACTGTTTGGTCAAGATCAAAAGTGGGAGGTTCTTCGGTGAATTCCATGTGATGATAGAACTTGAGACCTACATCAAATCAATATAATTTTGATCAGAAATCATAATAATTAGATTTATTTAGAGAACTTGCAATATGTGAGATTTAAGAGATAAATTGGAAGTATTGAATCAAATCAGTTATAAAAAGGATGACTGAAAATCAGGATGAATATGCATTCATCAAACACCCCGAACTTAAACATTGCTCGTCCTTGAGTAACACAAAATATGAAATAGTCGCCAAGTGAATACTTTTGATCATGTAACTGCTTCCTCTTCACATCATGATTATTTCTTTTCCGCTCAGTATGACCAAGCATCTCAACTTTCTGAGACCACATAACACATCTTACAATATCTTCATTCCTGAGTTTACTTTCCAACCTCACTTCCTCATTATTTTTTCCAGCAACAAGCATGTCAAAGAGTTTTGTAAGAGTCTAGAGATCCCCGCAGAATGACAAGTGTGCATCTGATCTGACACTGGTGTTTTTCAGGGAATTGATGGCTTTAATTGTTCCTTTAGGTAGAAAAGGGAGTGAAGGGTGGTATGGAAAGAAGAAGTAAATCTCTCCTCTATTCGACTCGAGATTTTTATTATTTTTGCAATTTCATTTATTGCATATATTTTTGTGTGAATCTCTCCTCTATTCGAATCGAGATTGCATTTCTTTTTGTGTGCGCTTTGGCATCTTTTATATGTAAATCTCTCCTCTATTCGACTCGAGATTGCATTTTTGGTGGTACGCCCCTATTAATTTGCGAGCGGTATGGAAGAAGCAGATATAGAGGGAAGCGGCGTGCCACCCCGAACTTAGGGTTTGACACTATTTTGGCTATTTTTGTTTCTTCCTGATGGATGGAGGGGTACGAAGATGATAGAAGAAGTGTAGAAAAGAGTTCAGATCAGAATGCAACTTGATTTATAGGTGTAGGAATTGACATCTTCACCTAACTATCTTAGGATCAAAAGGAACCAAAGCAGTAGAGGTCGAATGTCTACCTTACATGCATAACTATCACCTGTACATGGCAGAAACAAGCAACAAGAGATAAGCTATCATAAGAGTTTGCAAAAGTAAACAAAGAATAAAGAATAGCAATGGTGAGGGCATTAGGGAAAGATAAGCTACTCTAACTAGCTAGTTCAAGTGTCTCAATCCAGGATAACAACACCAGAAATCTTGGTGCAATTTTCATGCACTTGGATCTTTTGAATTTATAAATACCTAGACAAGGTTCACTCACAATACTAAAATACTCACCCACAAGCGCACGAGGTCTTGTCATAGTATAGGTGAATGGCAAGTGAGAGGTTGATCAACAGGGAGAGAGGGGGTACTAGAGCTAAGTTAGGGTAAGCTACATTCCAAAATCAGAGTGTAGGGTTTTTAGGGTTTTTTGGCGGTTTTGATTGATTACTCTAATGTTTCAAGTAATTAGAAGAGATAAAGGAAACCATATTAGCAAAAATGCTAAGTTAATCCTAAGAAAGTTATTCTAGCTATCAAGATGACAACTAACTAAGCAAAGTAAGGAAATTACTCTAAGCTAGCAAGTAAAACACTAATGAAATTAATAACCTAGATTATCACTAACTAGAGCACTAGAAAGATCAAAAGATCACTAACTACTCAACTAAGGACTAACTATTCAAAACTAAGAAATTGACTAAGAGGCAATGAAAGCAAGCAACTACACTAGCATGAACAAGTTAAGTAAATAATATGGGTTTTAGAAAATTATGGGGAGAGTCGACCATTTGGTGGAATGTCACTAGAATCCAAGTTGGGGCGTTGATATGACATGTAAATTATATATTTTCATTCTACATTGCCTAACTAAACAACAAGACAAGTGCTATTTGAATATACCCTAAGATACTAGTTAAGAAACTAGTTCTAGGTGTAATTCTAATAGGACTAGGCAAGTCTATCTTTCTAGGGTAAGAGGTATTAGGGAAATTGAGAGCCAAGGGTAGGAATGGTGGTAGAGATGAGGGTGTTTCATGTCACATTACTCATCATCTAGCCTTTAGAAAACTCTAGAAAACTACACCAATCACTCCTACACTAGCTACTTAGATGTCACACTCAGTTGTAGGAGAAGGGATCTATATGTAGGAAGATAGGGTGCTAGATAGGGATCCACTAGTTGGACCTAGGAGCAATTCCTAAAATAGACACATACAATTCATTTCCCCTAGAATCTAAGTGTTTTCAAGCATCATTCATCAAGCAATCCATGTTTATAAGCATAAATCACATGTAGAAAAATGAAAAATGAGATAGAAGCAAGATACAATCATCATATAAGGAAAATATGTTCAATACTAGTTACATTTCCCCCAACATGGTATCAAAGTAACATTTCATCCCCCAAATAGTCCGTCGAAGGGGATTAGCTACACATAATCATGCAAAAGAGAAAAAAGGAAAGAAGAAAGAGGTAGAAAGCCATGTATGTCATGGAAGCTTATTCTTCTTCACCTCTTAGCTATTGTAAGATGAGCTCCCTCCTACAAAATGGATGAATGGCATGGAAATATAGGGGATTATGGTAGAAAACCCTAGAAAACTAGGGTTCTTGGGGAAATGAGGTGGAAATGGAGTAGGATGATGGAGGAAGGTAGGTGGAGCTCTTTAATGCTAAGGGGGAAGAAATATATGAAGAGGTAGCTAACATAGTGTTGTGTATGCCACTATGGTATATATAGGTGGTGGGGAAGCACTAGGGTATGTTGGGGTAAAGTTGGAAATTCTATGCAGAAAGTAGTAGGGTTCGGGAGGTCACCATGGTGTTGGTGAGTACCAGGATCATGGTAGGTGTGAGGTGGTACGACCGTGGGGAGTGATACAGGTGTGGTGGGTATATTCAGTAGAGATGAGGTTAGAATAGTTGAGTGGCCATGACCATACTACTCTTAATGCCTGTTTTGTCTTGTATCGCCACAGTCGTGGTAGTCGACATAGGGTGGTGATCTTCTCTTACCATGGTCCTTGTGGTGGCCACGATTGTGGTCATTCCTTAATTTTTCTTGCAAAGTGCTTGGATATTGTCATGTTTTCATTGCAGTCGTGGCATTGTGCCACGGAGGAAATGGTCATTTTTGTCCACAGTCATTTTGACGACCACGATCGTGTCAAATGTAGTGTGCCACAACCATTTGAACTGCACGACCATTATGTATCTTTGATTTTCTTGGCATCATCTCTTTGATTGTTGGCAAAATGGCCACGATCGTGACGGAGTACCATGACCCTTGGGGAGGGCTCATCTGCTTGATCTTGCTCAAAACTTCTTCAAATAGCTACTAATTGCTTTAGAGAATTTTTTTTCTATTAATGGGGTGCTTGGGGAAGATCTGGGTCCAATCCTTGGGTGTAAAACCCAAGGATCCTCTCCTTCCCTCTCCTTTACGTCCAATGCATGCACAAAAATATCGAAAAACATGCAAAAATTGGCCATAAGTTTATTTGATATGATAGTTCATATTGGAGGAATTGACTTGCAATGTAACATTGTTCAGATGTGATAATAATACAAAAAGACACAACATGAAGCCCTAAAATAGGACTACATCTATCATCCTTTGGTTCCTCATGATATTTTACATCCTATTTCAATGAGATTTTCTTGTCCTATTCCATTATTTCCACCTTCAAGGTGGCCATATAAACCTAAGTCATGACATCTACTACATTTAGAAATGGTTTCCTTGAGAGAAAAGAGATCTCATTCTCAGTGTGCTAAATGACACAAAATTGTTCTTTCGTATTGGTTGTTAATTGTTCATCGGGTACCTTAATTTCAAAGTAGTCATCATGAATTCCAAGTGTTAACCTTCTGCTTCCCACTTCCAAGATAACATTAGTTTTGGTCTAGAATGGCATGCCTAGTAGCAATTTGTTGTCGTAGTCATCCTAATTTCCTTGAATACAAAATCTACTAGAAAAATGATTTTTTCTACCTTCATTGGGACATCCTCACATATGCCTAATGGTCTCACAACTGAATTACCTGCTAAATGCATTGGCATATTGCCTTTTTGTCATTCCATGAGCCTAAGTTTCTTGAATGTGGTCAATGGAATTAGGTTTATGCTTGCTCCTGAATCACATAGTGCTTCCCAAACTTGATACTTCTAATGAAAATTGTATGTTGAAGCACCCAAAGTCTTGTTGTTTTTGTGGCATCCTTTGGATCAATGCTCTGACCTCTTCAGGAAGTACCGCAATATATAAATCAACTATCCTTCTCCTTTTGTTGATGATGTCTTTCAAGAACTTTCTTTAAAAAGGAATTTTTTCAATGGCATCCACCAATTGTAGGTGGATATGGAGTTCTTTGAAAACATCACGGAACCTCTTGAACTATTTTTCAACCTTTTTAGCCTTCAATATATTGGGAAAGGGCGTGGGGACTACATTCTTGTGTTGGTGTGGTGTAGTATATGGCTCCTTTGTGGTTTTGGCTTCCCCCATGTCACCCTCATCTATAGTTTCTTCCTATGGTGTTATGTCAATTGGTTGTTCAAAAGATGCCTTTTTGTCAAAATAACAGTCTCAAATGGTGGTGTGTCTAACTCTAGATTCACTACCTTCTTTTTATCCAACACATTATCACAACATTAAATGATTGCCACTGCATTGAATGACTACCTTGACATGTTGGTTATTGTATAGAATATTAGTGTTTGCTAGAAATCCTTACAAAGTAGGCTTTCTCATTGCTTCAACGTCTGCTTCTATATGAGGAATTTGATTTTCCATAATGTTGATTTGGGTTCCTTGATTTTGATGATCTCTTTGTGATTGGTTTAGATATGCTTCATTTTTAGTCATGAAGTTTCCAAACATTATCTAAGAATTTCATCTTACTAGGGCCTCTTTTCTACTAATTTTGTTGTGGAATGTTTTCCTACTAAGGTGGAGGTTCTTATACCTACAATAGATCTTGTTGAAAATTGTTCAGGTCCTTTCATGAAAATTTTGGATCCCTACATCATGAGTATTCATTGTTGCCCCTTTGTTGTATTGTCATAAGTACAGTCACTTTTCTTCCCTCTAGACGAGGTGATGACCTTTTGGTCTAGCTTCTTCATGAGTTGCACCATCTGAGCTTTAAGTTTCATGAATTCATGTGACTCCATGCAACTTCTTGCTAATGTTGTTAGTTCATGTTCTTCCCCCCAAGACTAGTTCTTGTACATGTTCTTTAGAATATCATGGTATCTGGTTTCCTTGTTTTTGAAGAAAAATACTAGAAAATGTGTGCTTTGAATCTTTGATCATGGTGCTTGAACCCTTGGTAAAGATCTTTTCGAGGCGGGTTATATAACTTTTATCCTTCACTATTATTTCACTCTTTTTCTTCTCTAAATCATTTTCTTTACATGCTAATAGATGACGATGATCTGGAGGATTATTTTGATGAAGGAATCTTAATTAGTTTTCTATTTTAGATCATGTTATTTCTTTCTTGGATTATGTTGATGTTCCTTAGCAATAGTAATGGTTGGTGGCCAATATCCTAAGCTTGAAGATGACAAGTCAACATAACACAAAGGGGGTTAAACTAAGATAATATGTGGTGCTTAAACCGACATGCTTAGTTGGCACTTAAACCAACACACCTTGGGGAGGTTCACCCTTCATACCTTTCTTGTGATTAGTCGACACATCATGTAATAAGTCGACACACATGGAAGTATCAAACCAATATGCTTTGATGAGGCAAACCTGACATGCCGATATGAAGTGCTTACACCGTTACCCGATATTGTGAACTAACCTGACATGCTGATATGAAGTGCTTAAACCTTTACCCTATATTGTGAACTAACCCACCATCTTAGGTCAAGTAACAAGTCGACATACCGAGAGATGACAAACCGATATACCTTGCTAATGACTAGACCAAAACGCCTTAATCCTTCACACTATGTTTATGGGTAGTCGACACATTTTGATAAGGTCAAGCCGAAACACCATGAGGTACTAAACCGAGGTACCCTCCTGTAGGAGAGAGGATGACACACTTTGTGGAGTAAGTGGTTGAGACATCAGGATGAGGCTAAGCCGAGATACTATCTTTTTGAGTGAGAGGCTAACACACTTGAATTGCTAAACGGATGCCTCCTGTTGTGAGGTGAAATCGATATCTCATGATGAAAGTGAAACTAATATCTCAGGCTAGGTGATAGAATAAGATACCATGTAATTAATCAGTTAGCACATGTGTGATGAAGGACTATCATACCTATACTCTTGAATAGTGACATAATCAATACATAGTGTAATGATCTACCTAAGATTATATAACTATGAATGGTCAATTCTTAACTATGACACTTAATCCTAAGACTCTCCAAACATGCGAAAAGTAATGAGAGTAGGGTTTAGTGGTGATGTAATCATATAAAAACCCTAATATTGAGATAATACGACATATGTGCTAACCATATTGAGAGATTGCAATTCATGACATGTATCTTCTCTAATTCCTTTCCGTATGATTCATAACTAGATGGTGAAGATTAATGTTGCAACCATGTGAGTAATCGGGTGAACCTTATAAAGTACTTATGATGATTAAGCTTTATTGAAATAAAAGGGTGTTAGAAATTGTGTAGGAATCATATGAATAAGTTAATGAGCTAATAAGTGCCTTGTGTATAGTTTGAAGTAAAATCCTTTAGATATGTAATCTAAGGATATACATCCCTTAGTAATATGATATGGTTAACAACTTGTGATAGGACATAACATATTGATCACTTAATGATGAGACATTATGTGGGTGCATGATCAACAAGTTTGTATAATGCATGGATGTAACACATGCATAATCTAATAAGATAATACACATATACATGTATACGATGGTGATACCTAATAATGTTGTTCAATCCTAAATCAATTCCAAGAAAGTGGGAAATGGTGTATTTTGGGGTTTGGTGATAATAATTATGAGGCAAAACTCGAATCAAGTTATGTTTAAAGAGAATTGGACCTAATCTCAGGGTAGGTTACTTTTTCTGAGTATGCATGATTAAAAGCATGAGACTATTCTCTTCTCTTTTATTCACATAACGTCAATCTTATAGATTAATGGAATATTATAGCATGTCAGTGCTATGAAGATGATTAACTAATACTAAGTGATGACTATGAGACTTGATAAGGGAACACATAAGTATGAATATGTGAATGTGTAGACTTGAAATAATGCATTGCCTTATACATTCCAAACTTGTGGCAGGTAGTGAAATTAGACAATTGGAAAATAAATGATGCTTCAGAACCCTATGTGGTTAAGCATGAAACTTAACCCTAATTGATGGGACATATGATGAATGGTGTGCTTTATCTAAAAGTATTTAGTGTATTGAGACATATTTCCCCTCTATTTGTATAATAACAGAGTTGGTGGAGAGTTATATCTCTCATTGGGACTTTTGTCTCACCTTGTTGGTTAAATATCTTTTAGGTTGACATGAATGCCAAACTAAAGATCAAATAGCTAAGGATATAATATGAAGAGGAACTACACCTAGTGGATCATGGTATATGGATAATGTCTAGTAATAGAATCCTATATGTTGTCCCTGTACACTCAGGTCCTTGGGAGTGTTCTCGATGTGTTTTGATGACATGATGATCGATACGTGGTTTTTGGATTGTGTGCCTTTTGTAGTATGTACATATAGGTGGAACTCTTATCTTATGTAATAGGTTGATTGGAGATCAATGATGTAGCTCATTGAATATATGTTATGAAATGAAAGTGTTGAATCATGTGTAATAAATCCCAACTCATGGTGCTTGCTGCAAATCAGTTTTAATTACCTATGATTTTTGAGTCGCATTTATAGACCTTTTTGATATGTATTTTGTGCTTTTATTAGTCATTTTTATGGTTAATATTGCATAATTCACCTATTTTGGTCTTTTCTATCATTTTATGTCAAATCCCCTTAGTTTTATCATTTTGAGCATTAATCATCACTTTATTATAATTCGTGTGGATTTATTTGATCTTGTCTTGGAATTTCAGGAAAAACAAGTATCTTTTTCCGTCGATACCATCAACGGAAGTCGATACCATCGACGAGGACACAAGATGCCAGCCGAAAGGAGCATCACAGAGTCGATACCATCAACCCAAGTCGATGGCATCGAGATCCCTTCAGGTTGCTGGCGAGGAAGCTGTCGATAGTATCGACCCCAAGTCGATACCATCGACACAGTGAGGCTACAGCGTCGCTAAATGAAAAAAACCGACGCTACAGAGAGGTCGATACCATCGACCCAAGTCGATGGTATCGAGATGGCCACAGGCACTCGGACGAAAAGACAAGAAGGATGTCGCTACTACACTGGGTCGATACCATCGACCCGCGTCGATGGTATCGACACCGGCAGATATGCGTTGGATTCAGATTGATTTCAATCGGACGGCTGGAGTTAATTGACGACCTAATTAGGGACTTATACCTAATGACGGCCGCCCAGACGAGATCATCATCATCTAATTTGCCATTGCACAAGTGCCGAGGAAGGAGAGAGAGGAGAACGGAGGCCAGAAGTTCATACCTGTCGATCCGGACGCTTCCGAAGACGGATTTCACCACTGAGAGGCGGGAAAGCTCGTGTTCTACGCAAAGGATCAACCGGTTCTCCTCCGTTCAGGGGTTTTCCCATTCAATTCACGTTTTTCATATAATTTCCCCTATTTCTACCATGTATTTGTGCAAGATGAACATGCGGGGCTAATCCCCTCCATCTTTAGGACCGGGAGTAGCCCGGGAACGCATTGTATGACAGTTTTATATTAATAATTCATATTTTCTCTCTTAAATCCGTGGTATGATTTCGTTTTCTCCATATATTGTTATGCTTGATCACCATAATAATAACCTATTGCCCTTAATCACTTCGACAGAAGGATTAACGGTTGAAAAGAGACGAAATCTACATTAATCGATAAATCCCTTGACAAAGGTGGTGTAAAATTAATGGTGGAAATGGAGAGATCGTTCGTAATGCACTTAATTTAGGGAATAGATTACTACGACGGTGGAATCAACCTAAACCTAAGTAGTGAATTACACCACGACAGTGGGTGATTCTGTTTTCAGGCCACTACTCAGATGGAGAGAGAAGATTGAGGAATTATATGAAACCTAATACAATGATATCCCGCGGTGAAACCGCAATCCTAAAGATACACTTTTGAATTGATTAAATTAACCTTTGATCGATTGTTTGTTTTGTTTTATTCTTATTTTCTTTTAATTTCAATAATCAAACCCTATTTTGTTATCCAGTTTAGCTGATCGTGAATAGTTAGTAGGAGTCTCCAATAATTCAACGTATCCCTATGTTCGACTCGGGCCTCACAAGGCCTGTACTACTCGACGCGTATACTTGCGTTTTAGCGCGTAGTAAAATACACGTCAAGTTTTTGGCGCCGTTGCCGGGGATACGGCGGAATTGTTGGCACTTCGAGTGCTACGAGCGGCCACTCTAGGCCACAAATTTCTTTTTAATTTTCATTCAAATTCAAATATTTTTACATTGCACTATAATTGTTATACTCGTCTAAGCATAGTACTGAACTTGAATTTTCTTATTTCAGGTATTGTGTATGGTGCATACATGTAGTACAGACTATGACAATCGCACACCCGAGGTTCCATTTCCGGGACCTGAGGACGAGGAGCACCCTGAGCAAGAGTACCAAGAAGAGATAGATTCTGAATCTGAACCAGAAGACATGGCCGAGCCACAGACCATATGGGAGAAGATCAAAGCTTCTTCCTCATCAGCTTCAAAGGGGCCTATAAAGAAGCAGGCGATCAACATACCAACATATAAGATTGATCCTGCTTTGATAAATCTGGTCAAGTCAAATGCTTTTCATGGGCTCAAGAATGAGGACCCCGTCGCGCATATCAGCCAGTTTGTTGAAAATTGTGACATGGTAAAAATCGATCGGTTTCCACAGGATGCACTATATCTCAAGCTCTTCCCGAGTTCTTTAGTGGGAGCCGCGCGAGAGTGGCTGCATAATTTGGACGATGAGCTTGTGGAGTCTTGGAACCATATGGTAGAGGTCTTCTTTGAGAGGTTCTTCCCTCCTGATAAGACTAACGACATGATCCGTAAGATTCATAATTTCACCCAACAGGCCGGTGAAACATATTCTGAGACCTGGGAGAGATTCCAAGTCATGCTGAGGAGGTGCCCGCATCACGGGCTTGATAAAGAGACGCAAGTGAAGATCTTCTATTTTGCTCTCTCCGAGCACGATAGGAGTAATTTGGATTCAGCCGGGTCAGGATTCTTTTTGAACAACACATATGATAGGTGCTGGGAGATATTAAAGAACATGGCTAGGAAACAGTCATGGGGTGACAGAGGTGTTGTGGAGCAGGTTAGAGTCACAGGTGAATCCAAAGTAGTTAAAGAACTGAACGACAAGTTGGATCTTCTAGCCAAGAAGCTGCTAGCTAAGGATGATGCATCTGAGGAAGAGGAAGCCCAAGTCAAATTCATGTAATAATAGGGCTACAGAAACAATGACTATGCATGGAGAAGAGATAAAAAGTTCTCATGGAAGGATCCGAATAATTTTCTGTAGGATCCAGATGCCAAGCCACAACCTAGAGCGGAGGACAAGAACACTGAACTACTGAGTCAAATGGTTCAGGAGAATAAGGAAATGATGGCTATGTTTGGTAAGCAATTGCAATCTCAAGGTGATATCCTAACCAAGTTTGGGCAGACGCTGCAAAGCCATGGAGCACAAATGCAGGCATTAGAAACCACCGTGGCACAAATTTCCAGTGAAGTGGCGGCCATCAAGCACGCCAATCAACAGAAACCGGCCGAGAATGTAAACGTGGCCCAAGCACACCATCAAGTCAAGTATATGTCTGTGATAAGCAGTGAGGAGGAACCTCAGGTGCAAGAAGCTGTAGAAGAAAGAAGAATGACGTTTAATACGCATGCGACACCAGCGATACCGTATCCATGCACTTACTACGGATTGCCGGGCGGAAACCCTTTCTTCAGGAAATCACAGCGAGTTGTGAGTATGGTATCTCCATCTAGGCAAAAAGAACAATTGCAGGTTGTTTGTGCGCGTGTGGAGACATCGAATGCGAGAGAGGAACCACAACAAACTGCTACTATTGAGGATGTCTCACCAAAGCCCACGTCGGAGGGAGTGATTGAAGCAAGCTTAGGGGAGGTACCCCCAAAAAGCTCATATGTGCCACCTCACAGGCGTGTTGATGCAACAGATGTTTCAAATTCGGTCAATACTAAGACAAAGAAAGAGCATCGTCATTTTAGGAAATTCCTGGAGATATTCCGAAAACTCCACATCAATATTCCATTAGTGGAGATGATCGAGAAGGTGCCCGCCTATGGGAAGTTCATCAAGGAAATCATCAATAAGAAGAGGCGGATAAAAGACGATGATATTTGTCCGATGAATGAGACGGTGAGCTCTATGATTCACGGGAGTTCGCCAAAGAAGAGAAAAGACCCAGGAGGTTTTTACATTCCGTGCTCAATAGGTGGTCGACATTTTCCTAAAGTGCAATGTGATTCTGGTGCTAGCATAAATCTCATGCCCTTGGCGACATTTCAAAAGCTTGGGTTAAAAGAGATAAAGAAGTTGGCCGCAACAATTGAATTGGCGGATGGGTCTACCGTGAGACCTTATGGAGTATGTGAAGATGTTCTCGTCAAAGTGGATAGATTCATATTTCCGGTGGACTTTGTCGTCATGGATATGCCACCGCTCCAAAGCTGTGAAATTCTCCTAGGAAGGTCGTTTCAAGCAACGGCGAATGTCGTAACTGCCTTAGGGAGAGGTACTTTGTCCTTGGGAATTGGAGGAGATCGAGTTGAATTCAAATTACCACATGACCCTATAAGTGCAGTACCCGAAGCGAAAAGATGATGAGCTTCATATCGTCTAGCCTAAGACATTAAATAAGGGCACTTGTTGGGAGGCAACCCAACTATCGGTACATTAGGATAATTTAATTCTAATCATAGGTTGCTTTCATTTTGTTCAATTTTTAGTATAAAGAAGATACCTTGATCCGTTTGTTCATTGTGCAGGCTGAGGCAGAGTCGATACCATCGACGGCCTCGTCGATGGTATCGACATAGGTTCAGGTTGACAACTGCGGAGTTCATTCTGAGTCGATACTATCGACGGTCACGTCGATGGTATCGACCCACACACAGGCAGGTCGCCCAACCACAATCGATGGTATCGACACAACAGTCGATACCCTCGAGATCTCTGGAGAAGTTCATAACGATTTCGCTCAGTCAACTCGATACCATCGACGGCCTCGTCGATGGTATCGACATGGTCACAGGTTGAAATGAAAAAGTGGCGGTGTCGCAATGAAGCCAAGTCGATACCATCGACTCTTGTCGATGGTATCGACCACCCATGTCACCGATCCACGCAAAGACATCGACGACGATCGCAAAGTCCACGTCATCGATCCGGGTGCTGTGTCGATACTATCGACTTGCGTCGATGGTATCGACAGGTCAGCAATCCGGGTTTCACGATCCATCAATCGTCAGCCGTCGATACTCGCGAGGGGGGCGGATAGTATCGAGACGTGTCGATACCATTGACCCGCATTGATGGTATCGACGGGTCAACAGTAGCGCCGGTCAAGTCTATATAAGGGGAGTTTTAACGTCATTTGACATCACACCTTCAGAGTGAACCTTCTCCTTTGAGACGAGCACTCCCTCGAGCCATCCCAGATCGAAGAGCAGCAACATCGAGCAAGGATCTTCACTGAGCGGAGATTCATATCTCCAATCTTCTCCGAGCTCTCATCTTCCAATCTCTTTCTCTTCGTCATCATGGTGCGTACCGCTGGAGCTTCTTCCTCGCGTGATCATCTGGACGACATTCCTGAGTTCGTGCCACCACCGCCATCATCAGTGGCGCGTCCTCGCCTTACCCACCCTTCTGCGGAGGTGAAGAAAATCTTCGACGAAATCATGAAGCGCAAGATCGAGCCAACCCGGTATGTGGATCCAGAGATGCTCCGTGATCTTGGCTTCAAGGCAAACTTGGACTACGTGCTCAAAGGACAAGCACACCAAATGGGCCGTGGCCACGACGAGCTGGAGTGCCACGAGGACGGTCAACCTTTCTTCGGCGAGTGGCCGACATATAAGGAACTGGTGGCAGAATTCATGGCGTCCCTCGACGTCAATGTCGTACCCAACGAGATATCCGCCAGTGACCGTGAGTGGGAGAAGGGCCGGGTGTCTTTCCGGATCTACAACCATGACTACACCATCACTCTGGAGCAGTTCAATGACATCTTCAACTGGAACAGCTCCCGGTACGACTACAGGCAGCCAGATAACCGTACTGACTACGCCGCCATCTTCGCCGAGTTGGTGACGGTTCTGCATGGGAGGTCGGTGAGCTACCACAACGCCGCGGTAGTCGACTTCGAGCACCCGTTTGCGCGGGTCTTGCACAGGATGCTGAGCTCTACCATCTTTGCTCAAAGCGATCTTGCTTTGAGCAAATTCTAGGAGTCTGATCTTTTCTTCCTATACAAGCTCCTAACGAGACAAGAATGCAACTGGGGTGCATTCTTTCTACACCGAGTGTTGGCAGTGAAGAGGAGCACGAGGAGAGCCCTGATTCATTTCGGCGGGCTAGTCACCAGGATAGCCCTTTACTTGGGCTTGAATCTCAATCAGCTGACTCCTCTTACTACGAGAAGCAAGGTCAACTTGCAACATCTTCACCGGGCCAACCTAATTCTTCTCCGAGATGGCGTGGCATTTACGCATTGCCACGTGAATCAAGCGTACCAGGAGTGCGCACTGCCAGATCTCGTCTTCAACATCGAGGGCGCACAACATTTCAGATGGCCAATCATAGCCATCGACTCCGATGAAGAAGAAGGCGACGACGACAGACAGGACGACGAGGCCGAGGAGGAAGAAGAGGCCTTTACACCTCTTCGCGCACGAGTAGCACCCCGGAAGCGTCCTCGGATGCATCCAGGTGCATCATCGTCATCATCACGGCCTCCATCTCCACCACCGCAGCCCTCGCAGCAGAGCGAGGATGTTTATTCTATGCAGGGCATGTACAGCATGCTCCAGGACATTCAGCAGACGCAGCACAGCAACACCGCTGCATATGCCGGTATCCAAGACACCACCAACCGACTTTTCGTAAACCAACAGGCGATCTTCGAGAATGAGCACCTTCTCTTCGCCAATCAAGAGAGCATCCATGATCGGCTGCATAGGATGGAGCTGCAGCAGCAGCCATTCTACGACAACTACTGGAGTCAGGGCTATTTTGGTGGGTATCCACAGCCTCCACCAATGCCCCCGTATGAGCCGAACTTCCAAGGGCAGTTCCCGTCTTGGGACCCCACTTCTCCGCAGCCACCTCCACCTCCACAAGAGTGATCGGGTATCTCTGTTCCAATCTTAAGTTTGTTTTTGACTATGAGGCCATAGTCAGGTTCAAGCTTAGGGGGGTAGTTGGAACAGCTCTATCTTTTATTGTTTTAGTTTTTAGCATGGTTATTTGTTTCTTGCATCTTTAGTTTTTGTAGGATCCACGTGCTATCTAGTGTAACTGTGGATGTCGTAAAAGTTTGTCATCTTGCTGTTAGTCCATGGGAAATTTAAGGGAAATTTAAAATTTTTTTGTGTCTTGGATAGCTTGCTTTGGTTGACCTTGGGGAACACATCCTACGAAAATGATTGATTATGTCAACTTTAAAACAACATTTCACATATGTACTCCTAATGATTCATGAAAAGTGGACAGTAATGGTTGTTTGAGCCTAACCTAACCAAATGGTAATGAGACCTTAATTGCATGTAAGAGAGAGAATCCTCTAAACTACTACACAGGTCAGTGAGGAGGGACACATAATATCTTTCTAAGGTTCAGTCATCTAATCTTGTGATCATTCCACTTCATTTTTCCATAATTCACCTAAGAATTGGAAGTAAAGTGCAGTTTTAATTCCTTCTTGTGTGCATAGCATTTAGACAGGACTTGCATTGATATTTTCCATACTTTTGCATAAAAAGAAAAAAAAATATAGGGATTCATGCACATTACCTTTAGGTGCATGCCATGTAGTTGTACTCATGATTTTCATGCATAAAGTACGCCATGCATCTCAATTTTTCCTCAATGGTGAATTAAACTGTTCCATACCTTCTAAATATTGAAAAAATTTCTGAGCATGAAGAAAATAGCCCAATAAACTTATCTTTAAGCAATTATGGATATGCGGGCTAAAGAAAAAATTCTGAAAATCTACAATACATAAAAGAAAAAGAAAAGAGAAAAAAAAGAGAATTTAGAAGAAAGTGAAATAAGAAGGAGAAAGGAACATGATATCACTCGCATTTCAGGAAAATTGAGTACATGATGTAGTTAGACTAGATATCCATCTCATTTTGAGGTGGAAGGTTAGTGCATGCATCATTTCACCTAATTTCAGGCATTAGGGCATTTTTAATGTGCATTGGCATCATTTAGGACATTTTGTATTACGCATGTTGAAACTATACTTTACTTCCCAGTTCTTCCATGAACCACCCATTTTCATCCACCCGTTGCTCGGATTGGTAAGCCACCGTGAATTTCTCCTCACTAATGATTAATCAGGAGAACTGCTTCCATGTAGATGGTAGTTAGGGCGAGCAACGTAGTATAGGCGATCACAAGATGCACCAATGCTGAATCGGCAAATTTTATTATGTTAACTGCCTTATGTGATAGTGTTCATCGGTTTGGAGGTTAATTTCTTTTATTGATGATTACTGTCGCCTTTAGGGTAATTACTGTTCTGTGGTTAGAGAAGGCCGGTTTGAGAACGTTCAGTGGGAGTCACATGGGATGTTGGGTTGGTGTGTTGTTTTTCAGTTGACATTTGCAATTCTATTCTAAGGATTAGTTGCTCGAGGGTGAGCAATGTTCAAGCTTAGGGGAGTTTGATGCGATGATTTTGAGTCGCATTTATAGACCTTTTTAATATGTATTTTGTGCTTTTATTAGTCATTTTTATGGTTAATATTGCATAATTCACCTATTTTGGTCTTTGCTATTATTTTATGTCAAATCCCCTTAGTTTTATCATTTTGAGCATTAATCATCACTTTATTATAATTCGTGTGGATTTATTTGATCTTGTCTTGGAATTTCAGGAAAAACAAGTATCTACTTCCGTCGATACCATCGACGGAAGTCAATACCATCGACGAGGACACAGGATGCCAGCTGAAAGGAGCATCACAGAGTCGATACCATCGACCCAAGTCGATGGCATCGAGATCCCTTCAGGTTGCTGGCGAGGAAGCTGTCGATAGTATCAACCCCAAGTCGATACCATCGACACAGTGAGGCTACATCGTCGCTAAATGAAAAAAACTGACGCCACAGAGAGATCGATACCATCGAACCAAGTCGATGGTATCGAGATGGCCACAGGCACTCGGACGAAAAGACAAGAAGGCTGTCGCTACTACACTGGGTCAATACCATCGACCCGCGTCGATGGTATCGACACCGGCAGATATGCGTTGGATTCAGATTGATTTTAATCGGACGACTGGAGTTAATTGACGACCTAATTAGGGACTTATACCTAATGACGGCCGCCCAGACGAGATCATCATCATCTAATTTGCCATTGCACAAGTGCCGAGGAAGGAGAGAGAGGAGAACGGAGGCCAGAAGTTCATACCTATCGATCCGGACGCTGCCGAAGACGGATTTTACCACCGAGAGGCGGGAAAGCTCGTGTTCTACACAAAGGATCAACCGGTTCTCCTCCGTTCAGGGGTTTTCCCATTCAATTCACGTTTTTCATATAATTTCCCCTATTTCTACCATGTATTTGTGCAAGATGAACATGCGGGGCTAATCCCCTCCATCTTTAGGACCGGGAGTAGCCCAGGAATGCATTGTATGACAGTTTTATATTAATACTTCATATTTTCTCTCTTAAATCCGTGGTATGATTTCATTTTCTCCATATATTGTTATGCTTGATCACCATAATAATAACCTAATGCCCTTAATCACTTCGACATAAGGATTAACGGTTGAAAAGAGATGAAATCTACATTAATCGATAAATCCCTTGACAAAGGTGGTGTAAAATTAATGGTGGAAACAGAGAGATCGTTCGTAATGCACTTAGTTTAGGGAATAGATTACTACGACGGTGGAATCAACCTAAACCTAAGTAGTGAATTACACCACGACAGTGGGTAATTCTGTTTTCAGGCCACTACCCGGATGGAGAGAGAAGATTGAGGAATTATATGAAACCTAATACAATGATATCCCGCGGTGAAACCGCAATCCTAAAGATACCCTTTTGAATTGATTAAATTAACCTTTGATCGATTGTTTGTTTTGTTTTATTCTTATTTTATTTTAATTTCGACAATCAAACCCTATTTTGTTATCCGGTTTAGCTGATCGCGAATAGTTAGTAGGAGTCTCCAATAATTCAACGTATCCCTGTGTTCGACTCGGGCCTCACAAGGCCTGTACTACTCGACGCGTATACTTGCGTTTTAGCGCGTAGTAAAATACACATCAGTGGAACTCTTATGTTATGTAATAGGTTGATTGGAGATCAATGATGTAGCTCATTGAATATATGTTATGAAATGAAAGTGTTGAATCATGTGTAATAAATCCCAACTCATGGTGCTTGCTGCAAATCAGTTTTAATTACCTATGATTTTTGGTAACCCGCTGATTAGTGGTTGATCATTATTAAGTTTTGAGTAATCTTGCTTTATGTGGAAAAGGGTGTCATATTTGGTGGTATTAGAGCAATAGGTTCACTGAGTCTACAAGGATACTAGGTCTAGGATTGGGATGATGTCTAAGATAAGAACATGATATAAAACATGGTGCATATTGCGTGATCTCAGTACTTGAGTGCCCGAACCAGGTATTCAAATGTTGAAGAAAAGGTAAGTATGGAACTCTTAGATTAATTTCTCTTTGATTACTATGATCAAGTAGTCATTTTGGAACAATTTAAAGAGCATAACAAATCAGGAATCTTAATACTAATACCTCCATCTTACTTCAAAAAATATGAGAAAAACACCATAACTTACTATAACTTGAATGTTTGGTAATTAAAAGAGAAAGATATAGCCCATGAAACCTAAATCTAAGTGTGAATAAGATATGAAAGGTTCTTGAGGCTATAATTTCAAGAAATGTATGAGCAAAAGACATATAATCTTAAGCTAATAAAGTAAGTCAAGGTGTAAAATCCACATAAATTAGAGAAAATATATGAATAGAGGATGAAGTGAGAAGATAAATAAGAATGAATAATGAATAAATAAAGTGGAACCTAAGTTAATCTCAGACCAACCTATGAGTATAAGAATGTGTAAGGTACAATCCTCATGATATGTGAAAGGGAATAAGGGAGATGATCCCTTCTCAATAAAGAATATGTAAAGAATAATGATATTTTTTCATGATGTAAAGAAAAAAATGGTAAATCTAGGAAATGTTCATGAACATGATAAACAATAACTAACAAGGAGTAATGACATGTAATCATCTTTACAATTCCTATTCCAATGGAAAGGAAACCAAGATGAAACTGGATTGAATGACACATGAACAGTTGAGAACTCGTATAATAACCAAAGGAAGTTGGTAATTCCTTCTTCTTGACAAGAATTCCCTGGGTGATGATGTGGTAATAAGAGGAGTATGTTCCCTTATGTTCTTTACTTTCAAGGATGTGGCAGTCAAGTGAGTCTTATGTCACTTGATGTGCATGACTTTGAAGTGATCTTAATATGGATACTCTGATAAGTATCAGTTGGTCTTGGACTTTAGTTCCAAGATGGTGACATCTGAGAATGATGATGTTTTATGAACCTTATAAGAGATAAAAAGATCCTTCTAATATGATTGGGTTTGGAAAAACCAATAGAGAATGGATGTGATGTATTTTTGGCACGTATGATGGATACCAAGGTGAGGAATCCTAGTATCCAAGAAGTGCCAGTTGTGTGTGGACCTGAGGATATGTCTCCTGATAAGATGATGAAGTGTTTGACTACATAGAAAGGTTTATTTTGGGAGGAACCTGGTTACATGTGCTCAACCTATGGCCTGGATATCACATGTTAGGTGTTTATGCATCACATAAGATGACGCCAGAAAAGATGCATAAGTTGAAGAGATAGTTGCAAGATCTGCTTGGGAAAAGTTTATTAGGACGAGTACAATCCCTTGGAATACTCCTATCATGATTGCACATAATAAAGGATCCAAGAGGATTGTACATTGACTATAGATAGATAAATAAGGCTTCCAATCCCTATCTAGATCAGTTGAGGCGACATATACAAATAATATCTTATTTTACCTCCAAAGTGGTTTTCCCTTAACCGGTGACATCTTTCTATGACAAGAGAATGTACAACTGGGGGTGTACATCATAGAAGGCCATTTGGTACAAGTCATAAGTGAGATTAGTTTTGAGTAAGTAGATCAAACTAGCATAGTGGAATAATGGTAGGTCTTGTAGTCCCAAGTGAGTGACAGAACATATCTCTAATCTTCCTTTAGAAGAGACATGTTGAGGTTTGAGAAGGGTATGGTAAACTTCCAGGTTTGAGAATCTTATCATGCGATGTTAAAAGGTCAATGGAAGAGCCAAAATCTATGACCTCACCAATCCTCGTGGTCAATACAAGAGTATGCCATAGAGACATATCAGTCAACTGCAACCAGTGACATATAGTCAAGCTGTGAAAATCCTAGCCCGCCTTGATATAGGTCACAACTCTAGTGAAAAGGATCTACGACCCGTAGCCACTCCTACTAGGGTATGGCCCACAGCCAACCCAGTGAAATGTCTTCAACATAATATCAGTGAGCTAAGGCCCGAGCCACACTCCTTCCAAGGTATGGCCCATAGCCAATTATGTGAATGCATATAATCATCAATATATGACTCCAAGCCTTCTTTAAGAGCTTGTTTCATCATCTAGCAAGTGTTGACGCTGAGATGGATCTATGGCGTAGGGTGAAACTACGTGTATTAAGTTCCACTGGATTAGTTAAATCCATTAAGTATCTTTTAGCATCAATCTAGTTACAACGTATAAAGTCACATCAAACTCTACTAAGATAAAAGTTCAAAAGCATATAAAGTGTGACTTCATCACATCATCATCATGTATTATTTGTATCACTGTCATTAATAACATCATCATCATCAAGGCCATGTGCCATAGGGAAACCTTTCAGGTCATCATAATGTTATCTCAAACTAGACATCAAGCCATTATCATGTCATAGGACTCGTTCACATTATCCCCATTGTACAAATGCCTCAATATGCCTTATAGAAGCTCAATCAACCTATATCATTTACCATAGCTTTTACTTATCTATGCATATCAACTTGCAACACTTGCACAATTAGGAGTTCATTACAGTAGAGATACGCATTTTGTTATCATAACCACTCTATAGAAGGGAAACAAGTAAGCTTCATTGTACATTATTAGGGTTAAGGCCCTTTCCTAGCCAATTATGATCAACTAAGTTATACATTCAGACCCCAAACTCATTCCCTCCCATTATCTTGGAATACATTCCACTTAAGGATTAAATGATATTACCAACAACCCACTTAAGGATTAAATGATATTACCAACATCATGTTACATGGCCTATTTGTTACATGTACAAGTACATCTTTAAGTATTTAAGCATGCCCTATAACCATCATTACCACCATGTGTCAGATACTTAACGATGTGGTGTCTCTGTCTGTCCTCAACTTAAGGTGCCAGTTTAACACTGACATGTTGTGTTGTCTTAACACCTTCATGGGTTGTCAGCCTATCATCAGCATGGTGTATCGGCCTAACACCGTCAAGGGGTGTCGACTATCCATTACTAGGACGTCTCTATCTAACACCACCAAGGTGTGTTGGCTTAGAAGCATCATAGGATATCAGTTTATAATCAACATAGGGCATCAGATTAGCATCATCCTAAGGTGTCAGTCCATCATTATATAGGTGTCTCATCCTATCATCAACATAGGGTGTCAACCCAACGTTCACATGGGTTAACAGTCTATCCATTGTGTGATGCGCCAGTCTATCAATATTTGGGTGTGACAGTTCTATTACCCTAACATGGCACATCATATTGTTAACACAAGGTGCGTCGACTATTGACCAACATTTGTTTCATCTCATGCAAGCCGTCATGGCTTGCAACTAAGTTGAAGGTATCAGGCATAAGCCATCACAGGTTGCATCTATCGCTGGGGTGTCAAAGACTATTCTTAAACTTCTTTCAAGAAAGTACCACGTTCAAGAGTAAAAGACTATTCTTCTCATACCCCAAAATAACAAGTTAAGATCAGTATTAAGTTTTTATCATATAGGAGAACGACTTTAGAGAAGAAACAATTTCATGCATAATCAAAGAGTGGAATAATAGAGAGGCTAAGAGTTATATAACCCACCTTAGAGAAATATTCCACCAAAGATGCAAGATCCAAGGTCAAAGCTCCTTATACCGATCCAAAGGTTGAAGATGATCCGTCAAAGATCTCAAACTTGGTCACAACAACACCTCCAAGAAAAAATAAGACATCAAGGTTAAAAAGGAGAAGAAGGGAACTCTAGCTAATCCAAAGAAGAGGAAGAAAGAAAAGGATGAAAGAACTTCATCCCGTCATGCCTCAAGAACAACCTTCTGGCCAAGGCATGTTACATGGTCGAGAGAGAAAAGGATGGATAGGAGATACTTAGGAGGTCTTCATAAAGGAAACACAACTCACCAAGGTATGAAGATGTACAAGAACAACCACGATCTAAGGATTCGATCACCAAGCTTCCAAGTTGTACCTTCTTGCTCCTCAAGCTCCAAGATTATCCACCAAGAAGTGGGAAACAAGAATGGCCAAAAGGATTACAAGGGTGAAGAGAAAGGAGCTATATACTAGTGGAATTAAATAGGGAGCAAAAGTGAGGTGCCATCTCCTTAAGCCATCTAGGGGACACTTGTCCATGAAAAAGGTCTACATGCAAACTCTCTTGCTTAACATGCAAGCATGGTGATGACTCTATGTGGAGATCTCATCCTCTTAGCTACCTTCTAAGGGTGCGGCCCATCAAGCCCAAAACAACACACCATACACATTCCACTTCCACACCAAAACTATCATGCAAAGAAAAAACATCATCCAAATATGCTCAAACTTGGAGCTTACTCTCTCCACAAACCCTAATTTATCTCAAAAGCTTAAAAAGAGATTCTTAAACATATGATTAATCCAAACAAATAGGGTTACCCCAAAAATTCGGGTCAAGGGTCTTACACAAGATATCCATATCTCTCAGGCTCACGCCCTGTCCTATTAGATCTATGAGGTACTTGTGAAATTTTAGTAATTTGAGATTCTACAACACCTTTTGATTTTCTTTGTTCCTCATGTTCATATATTGGTTCAATATTTTCTTATTGGTTTCAAACCTCTTCGAGTTCCACTTTTCTCCCATTAATTCCTTTGGAAATGAAATCTATCTCAAGGAATACAACATCCTTGGCAACAAACACTTTGTTGTCAAATAGGGAGTAAAAGAAATATCCTCTTGTCTCTTTAGGATATCCAAAAGAATAACATTTTTCAGATTTTGGGCCAAGCTTTTCAGAAAACATTCTTTTAAGATAAGCTTTATATCCTCGAATCCTCATAAAAGACACTTTCAGAATTTTCCCATACCATATCTCATATGGTGTCTTTTGGATCGATTTAGATGGTACTCGGTTTAGTGTAAACACGACAATTTCTAGAGCATACCCCCAGAAGGTGGTTGGAAGCTCAACTAAACTCATCATTGATTACACCATATCTTGTAATGTGTGATCCCTTCTTTCTGATACACCATTATGCTGAGGTGTTCTAAGTGGAGTCCACTGGGAAATAATCCCATGGGCTATAAGAAGGTCCTCAAACTCTTAGTTTAAGTATTCTCCACCTCGACCAGAATGAAGTTCCTTAACACTTTTCCCAAGTTGGTTATGTACTTCATTTATAAACTCCTTGAACTTGTCAAGAGTTTCTGAGTATGTTTCATTAAATAAACATATCCATACCTATTGAAGTCATCAGTGAAGGTAATGAAGTATTGATACCCACCTCTAGTAGTTATTCTAAAAGGTCTACACACATCAAAATGTATGAGTCCTAATAGATCAGTATCCCTCTCATTCTTACCAGTGAAAGGGGTCTTTTCCATCTTGCCCAACAAATAAGTTTCACATGTCTCTATTGATTCCAGATCATAAGAGTCAAGATAACCATCTTTATGGAGTCTAGATATGTGATTCTCATTTATATGCCCTAGACAACAATGAAAAAGGTATGTTTTATTTGAGTTTTTGAGTTTTAGTCTTTTGGTAACAATGTTATATACATCTATCTTTAGATCTAACAAATAAATACCATAAGACATTGGGGAACTACCATAAAAGATCCCATCTTTAGAAATAGGACATCGACCATTTTTAATATGGAATTCAAATGCATCCTTATCCATACAAGATACAGATATGATGTTTCTATTTATAGCATGTACATAATAGCAGTTCATTAACTCTATTACAAGCCATGTGGTCAGAGATACACTATAGGTTCAAACTGCAATGGTCGCAACTCTTGCACCATTAGCAACTCGTACTTCCAACTCACCTTTTCCCAAAGGCTTACTTCTTTTTAAATCCTACATATTCGAACATCTGTGAAATCCAAATTCGGTATCTAGTACCCATGATGAAGAAGTAGATAGATTTATCTCAATTATGTATATACCTAAAGTGGAGATCACCATCCTCATCTTCTTCACCCTGAATGCCTTCAAGTACAAAGGATGAGTTCCTCTTGTACTTTTCATTCTCCTTATCCTAAGTGTTAAAGATTTGGATTTACGATTGGCCTCAAAACTATTCATCACCTTGCTTTGATCCGTAGGTACATGTTCACTAATCATCATCATAGATTTGTTCTTCTTCATTCTTACTTCGGCATGCATTAGCATACCAATAAAATCTAACATCGATCTGGCCATATTCACATGATAACATGCAATAAAGTGGATATATGATTCAAGCAATGTCTTTAGAATCATATTCATGGTCAACTCTTGGCTCAAAGTGAATCCCAATTTTTCAAGATGATACACATGTCCAATCATATTGAGCACATGTTCTTCTACTGAGGCTCCCTCTATAAGTTTAGACTCAAGTAGATCCTTTATGATATCATCCCTTTCTTACTTTGCAAGGCCTAGGTTCACTTTCTTAATATGTGGTACCATCACAAGAACACCCATGTCCTTGCACTGCTCATGCAACTCATGGTTTGTCCAGCTAAGCATAAGGTATTTTATCTCCAAGGCATGTTGCATTGCTTCTAGTCAGCATCCACTTTTCCCTAGGCTCATCAGGAGCATGTATATCTGGAACTGGTTTGTCAAGGACATAGAGCTTGCACTCTTCATTGAGAACCCTTCTCAAAGTCTAAAACTATTTATGGAAATTTGTACTATCAAGTTTGTCCTTCTTACGGACTGATAGCGTAATGGATTTGTTTGTCATTTAATTCTATAAGAGAAAATTAGCATTTGTCAAAAACTTTTGATTTGAAAAATTAATAATTAAGTCTTTAATTAATTAGCGCTCCCACTATTTTAATCAAATCGATAGCCCTTAAATATCAATTCAGAATATTGTAGCGTACAATATCCTAGTGTGGCAGATCCAAGATAGTTCAACTATGACCCAACCAACATCAGCATACATAGTCAATTATCAAGGTAGGAAATTTCTATCAATTGCATCATATGCAATTCTGGATAGATTATATGCACAATTCTTTGCCATAATAATTTGCATGCCTCTGGGCCTAGACACTCTAAGAATCACCCGTTAAGCCTGATCCAAAAGTCGACACGATAATAATGCACCTTGTTATGGCAGAACCTACATCATTATCATCACACTTCCACAATATAGACGATGTACCATGCTAGGGTGTATCCCACACTTGGTCGTTCAAGCTTTTCATGTGTGCCACTTTCGAAAAGCATCTAAGCCTTAATATTTTACATTTGGGAAGGTTTGTATTTATAAATATATATACTTTATCTAATCACCACATATATAGTATGTATCATATACATGCTATATCCCACAATGAAAACATGCAATCAACAAAAAATTATGGTTATGGCCAGCCTAATGTTATTCCTTGGAGCCACAAGGAATAATCAAAATGTAGGGTCCACATCACATACAGAAACATGTTTTTGATGAAGATCTATTCTTTCCAATCTAGGTTGATCGATTCAACCTTTGAACCAATTTTCTTGCCTCCTAGCCGGTCATCTAGTTCTTCTGTCCATCATCTTTAGGCTCCTCCATCTAATCAGTTTGATCAACCATCTGATCAGTTTGGCTCATCCTTCTTGTCCTCCTCGATCCTTGAGCTTGTCATCTCACTTTCAAGACAGTCTTCTGGCTTCGTCAAAACATGTTTCTTCTTCATCAAAATAAGAAAGTAAACTATCCTACTATTACACGATTATAGAGAAACCTCAAGTTACATTCGAGGGGAGAAAGGGTAGGAAGAATTAACTTTACATTGGGAAGATAAGATAGAGGCTCAGTACACAGACTGAGATAAATAGAATTAACCAACCACACAACCATGCATAGATAATAGGGTTATTGGCCATAACCATGCTACACATCCACCATCAAAACTCTCTTTTAGGGAGATGAGTATATATATATATATATAGTTTGGGATTTATTGTGGTATTTGATTGGATAGAATTATTTGCATTGCATGCAACAATTAAACAATTAAACAATAAAAACCAAAATCCTACGATATCAATTATCCCAAAATATAGTAGATCAACGTGGCTATGATAAAATTGTAGGGAAATATGTCTACAAAGTAGGAAGTAAAAACAAAATTTTAACTACCATATTCACCATAAACCAATGGATTGTGTCAAAAACTATAAAATGAGAAGGATGGTTTAAGGATAAACTTGGTCCTGGAGCAAGTCCAGCGACATCTCCTTGTACTTGTAGATATGAAACTATGTTCTAGTTGCAGTGGGACTCATCTGAGTATTGTTCCTCCTGCTCTGTACCACAGACTGTAAGTTGATGTTGTCCTCCAAGTAGAAGACAACGGCCTCCAGGCCTCTATTGAAGTCCACACGGACCACCAATAACTCCTATTATCCTACGAGAACAAACATGAAGGAGTTGTCACTCCCTTTGGTGTACTAGTCACCAACTTGCTCTCCCGCAATTATTTCTCCCTTGCTGTCCCTCCCTTTAATGGGTAGGGCTTGCTCAGACTCTCGATTGGTTACCGCAACCAGATAGGACAAGAATGTTAGAGGCAATTGAGTTGTGTTCAAGGAAGCCCCCAATACCCCTCTATTAATATGAGGCTTTAGGGTTTGGGTTCCCAATCTGTGTGGGAGTGAAATGGATTGGAAGATCTTGAATTTTTGCAACCTGCAATTGCTGAACCGGTCGGCTGGCAATCAAGACACTCGTCTGGCACGTGAGCTAATTGTTTCACTTAGAGAGACGTTCATGTTGCATGTTTCCCAATAACACATGAATTTGGTAATTTGTTTGCAATAATGCTAAACAACAATTCCTTGCATCAATAGAGTTGTGCTATCAAAATGATTAAACTTTCTCCCAAATTCAGGAAAGTTACTAGAATCTTCCTTTGACGCAACCTAGTTGATCGGTTTACCAGGTGAACTGGTCATCTCAATCTACCTAATCCGATCGGTTCACCCAGTGAGACGATCAGTTGGTGCCTATTTTGTGTAGAACATTTAGCAATTTAGTTCCAATTAGCTCAACACTCAAAAAGGTCATCTCAACACTTGAGGCAATCGTTTAGCACTCTAAACAGCCATCTCACAGAGTGATTCGATTGTTTGGTAGTGTATTCAGTTGATTTGTTGTGTGAGTTAAATACCTAAACACTTTAGTAATTAATTCAGTCATCATTCAAGGTTAAACTCCTCTTCTAGGTCAAGACCTATCTGTGTGACCCTATAGGTTCCATATTATGTTGGCAATGAATGTCCATAATAACTTATGACATCACAAGAAATGAGTGGTGCCTAGTCACACATCAATGCTACCCAACTAAATGGAAAGTTGGACAACAACTTAAACTTACAACTTGTGTATGGTGTTACAGTGTTTGTATAGTTCCTTTTCCTCTAATATCCAGGTTGAACTCGTGGCATGGAGTAGTCACCATCTTTAACATTCAATCTTGTTTCTTGAACCAGAGCAGACTGTCTAAGATATATGTAAGCTCAATATCACATATTGACTCACATGTGCATGGCCATGCATTTTTTAGTCTCGCTAATCAAGAGGCCTTGGATATCAAACTCCTGTAGGAGGGACAAATCCCATCTACATCACTCACAATCCATCCCCATGTGTCACAGTCACCCAATCATCACCTTTATGACAATCCATGTTTCAGGATTGTGTTTTATTATGTCAAAACATACCTAATGACTTGTGATGAGCATAGTGACTTCAGGTATAAGAACCACAATCATCACCATCACTATGAGAGTTGACTATGACTACCATGGTAATGGCTTCCATGTATTAGTCTCATGGTGGGTCTATCCAATACACTGTTCTCTAACATGTATTTGTGTGCTTGGTTTGATATTTCCATATCATCACTAATGAGATTCTATCATCAACCAACTCACACTCTGATCTTGTGTGTTATTTTTTTCTATCAACCTTCCACAATAACAACTAGTCATGGACATAATGATATTATATATGTATACTCTTAACATTGTTTCTTCAAGTCACATACATGAGTACATACGTCATTGAGTAATATGATTCTCTAGAAATATTTATGTTACATCATTATCTCATAACTAAATTAAATAAAATAAATTAGAAGCTTACCTTTATTACTAATCAAATTATTTGCATACTGTGCCATTACAATCATCATATGATTGGCTCTCTGGCATACATACCAACACATGGGATATGCCAAAGTTACCAAAGTCTATATAGATGAAATAGTCAAACAATACATGATACCAGTTTCTATACTATCTGATAGAGATCCCAAATTTATGTCTAGGTTCTGGAATCAGTTGCAATGTTCTTTGAGAACAAAGCTGAAGTTTAGCACAACATTTCATTCTTAGATAGATGGACAGTGAGAGAGGAAAATACAAACCCTATAGGATATGTTGAGAGTATGTGTTTTGCAGTTTAGTGACAATTGGGATGATCATCTCAGTCTTATGGAGTTTTCCTATAACAATAGTTATCATTCTAGTTTACACATGGCCCCTTATGAATCCAGATATGGGAGAAAGTGTAGATCTTCTATTTGTTGGTATGAAGTTGGTGAAAGAAAATTTCTAGGTCCAGAGTTGGTGATAGAAACAACAAAAAACATATTTGTGATTAGACAACATTTGATAACTGCACAGGACAGATAGAAATCCATACAGAGAAAAGACATAGACCACTTCAATTTGAGGTTGGAGATGAGGTTTATTTGAAACTCCAACTATGTAAAGCAATGTTGAGTTTAGGGAAGCGAGGAAAATGAACTCCTAGATAAATGAGTCCCCATCAAATTGTTTATAGAATTGGACCAGTTGCATATAAACTTGAGTATCCTTCAGAGTTAGCCAGTTTACATGATGTGTTTCATGTATCTATGTTGAAGAAGTGTCATCCTAGTATACAAAAGATTATGGACCCAGATCTTATATAGTTAAGAGAGGATATCTCCTATATTGAAGGACCAATCCAAATTCTAGATTGGAGAATTTGAAAGATTAAATTGAGGGAGATACCCTTAGTGAAGGTTCTTTGGAGGAATCATGGTATAGAAGAAGCTACCTAGGATGTAGAGTCAAAGATGTTTAACAAGTATCGTTTCTTCTTTTGGAAAATTTTGAGATGAATTTTTTATTAGAGGGGGTGAATCATTATAAACCTCTTATAGCTTTGTTAGTAATACTAGGGATTTAAGATAACATTAATGCTTATTGTGATTTTAGTAGTAATATATTCACCTTGTGATTTATTTTAACCTTGTATATCTCAAATACTTGTATGGATAACTCATAATCATGATGTAAGCATATCATAAGATCTGGTGTTTTAGTTGATAAATAATTATCATTTACATGTATGTGCGAGGAAAACTAATGATACTTGAGGAAATCATTAATAAATAAATTTTTATTTGAGAATTTAATTAAAATAATATTGTGGCTAGGATTTTAGAGAATTCAATTATGAATCCAATGTAAAATGAATGAACCAAATTGGAGTTAAAATGAGAGAGTTATGGCATTTTTAGTAAGGTGTATAGTTTCATGATGACCGTCGAAGTAAAGGCCCAATGACTGATGAGAAGGCCCAACAAGCCAATAGACTGACGAGAGTAGCCATGTAGGGTAGTGAATCATAAAACAACCATAATTTTTGTTTGACATATCCTCTTTCAATGAAACATATTACGTTAGAACCATAATTCAATTCTCTATGCTACTAGACCCTTAGACTGATGAAAAGACAACCATGAAGGTGATTTTGAGGGTGATTATTGGGGAAAACATAAAGAATGGATGGATATTGATGAATCAGCCATGGATCCTTCATGGTAACTAGTTCTAGACCTTAGATACCTTCTCTTTTACCTCTTTTATTTTTCTAGGATCTTCTATTAGAATCCATGGAGGTTCTATTCCTCAATATTTCTTCATCGTCTGCCTCAAACCGACCATTCTAATTCCATTTTTCTTGCTAGTGATTAGTTTAGAATGATATCTTGGATCTTGAAGCTTTATTGAGACTTTTGTGAGCTAAGATCAAAGCTTAGTTGGTAAAAATACTAAGACCGGTATTATTGAACGAGATCTGTGAGTAAAAAGTCACCTCCTAATCCAAATTTACAGCATACACATTTAAATAATGGCTTTCTAATGTTTAAATCTTGATCTATGATAACTATGAAGGAATTGATAAATTTGTGCAGTTATTTTCAGTGGTAGAAATGTTTTATTAATCATGTTTTAGTCAATAATATCATATTAAAAGTTGTTATTAAAGTTTCTATAAATGACAAGTGATGAAATGATGCAAATAGAGGTATCGGAGAAGCCATATTACCCTATTTCATATCTAAAGGATTAAATTATATTTTATGAGGATTATGAAAGTTACTATTTAGTCACATGATTGTTGTGATAAATTCTAATTATTAAATTGTCCAAAATAATGTAATGATTAGAAATGTTGGTGATATTATCAGATCAAATCAAATATCACAAGTTAGATGCCATAGACATTATGAATCCTCACAAGATGAGACATGCACTATGAGGAGGAAGCAATTTCCCAATTGTAGGTAGTCCGAATCGAGGTAAGATGGATTTTACCAGTAGGGTGTGGGGGTCTTGACTAGTAGGGCAGACTCCTTATGAATTATGTGGTACCCAACACCAACCGTGGATGTCAGTGGTACCTATGTTACAAGTTGTAGTGATAAGTGGTTAGTAGGTCCCCTGATGCACAATAAGCCAGGGTTATTTGACTCTCTTCCTGACTACCCAAGTTTAGAGGAGGAGTCTAGATATCTAGACCGCTCCCATTAGTCATCGAGAGCTAGACGTGGAAATGCTAGGTGCAAACCCAGAATTGATAGTACAAACTTAGGATCTTAGGCATGCTTCTATGTTTTGGTACACTGAGATTTAGCTTGCTATGAAAACTTATAGATTTTGTGGCACACCTCATGTGGGTCTAATGGCATAATAAATGGATTAAAAAAATGAATGCATTTAGGTTATCCTTTTTTAGTATTCAATATTAGACTAACTACTCTGATTATTGATTTACAGTTTTAAACTATTAATGATTTCATGCTTTTGCATTTATTCTCTATCAATTATAAGCATTATAAATATCTTGGTTACCTATTGATTTTCTACTCACTGATCCAATTGCTCATCAACCTACTAAACAACTTTTTAGTTGAAGGACTAGCTCTTCTTGAGGAGATAGAAGCCAATTTTTATCAAGAGGAGAATAGCCAACCTTATATATTGAGGAGTTTGGTTATGTGCCTTACTCCACTAGGTCTTATATGTCTATTGGCCTCTATTGTTTATTTATATTTCACTAGTACTATATTTATCTCATGTGCATGCAAGTTGATTAATGTTGTTTATGGATTGTGTGCCCTAAATTCTTTATGTGTGATTTTGTGTCACATCTTATTTTTTATTAATGGAAAATGCAACAATTTTTTATCATCTTATATATATTTATTCCTTTTTATATCTACATGTATGGTACTTTTCCTCTTAGATGGGAAGCCTTTTTATATTTTATGTACTTTTTCCTAATGTTTCTCAAATCCCTATTTAATATGCTCATACCAGCTTTTATGTTGATAATTTCCATCTTTGTTTTCTCTTCTGGGGTATACTTTCAACCCCTCGGGTAGAAAGTAAGGTGGTGTGGTCAACATCAACTAGGAAAATTCTAGGTGTAGTTGATCCTTTTTGGGATATAGATATGAGGTGGCTAGATAACCATCAACTAGTCCTATCCCTTACTTTAGTTTTGTTATATATCACTATAAGGACCCTGACCATAGTTTTGACGTAACACTATTTATTTTGGCTTAATCATGTGCTTAGAACCTTTCTCTAAACTTTTGAGATGTTATTAGGGCTTATGGAGGGCTTAAGTTTCAAGTTTGAGCTTATTTGGATGATGGTTGTGCTTTTTGTCGTAGTTTTGATGTAAATTGCAATTTACCCAATATAGGGAGGTTGATATACAATTTGCCACCTCTAGAGTATTCCTTCTCTTTCCTAGCTTCATGAGAGAGAGTTTGGTTCCTTGGGGCACTTTGTTTGACCCTTTGTTGAGTGGTGTCACCCTTAGTGGTGATTAGCATTTTCTAGGGTTGGTGTGCTTTATCCTTGTGACCTTTATTGGTTTGTCTCAACCTAGGTCGCAACCTATGGCTTGTTGAAGGGATGTCATGGTCAATGCACTTCCCCTTGGTGTGGCGGTCACAACCAAGGTTGTCTTGGGTTGAGACATAGGCTTGGGGAGGTGTTTTTCGACTTAGGTTGCTTGTGATTGCCTTGGTGTCGTGACCTAGTGGTGTTGTTAGGGTGTGTCATGAACATGGAGACCTTGGTGTGTTGTGGTCGCAACATAGAGGGTAGAGTTGTTTGGGTGGTGGAGACACTACCTCGAGTGTATCACAATGTCTTGCATGCCATGCTTAAGTGGTTGCATGTGGTTTCATGTTGGTCCTTTTAGTGGACAAGTGTCTCTTTAAAGCCTATCTTGTTGACACTTCATCCTTTGTCTTACCTCCCTCCTCATTTTCTATATGAATTCTCTTCTCTCCATGCAAGTAGTTCTTGTTGGTCATCTTCTTCCTCCCTTCTCTTATGCTCATACTTGGAGCAAGACAGAGTGTTCTTGGTGCCTTGGAGGTGGTTCATTCCTTGCATGTGGTGCTTGTGCTAATCCTTAGCCATCTCATATCTTGGGGAGTGTTTATCTTCTTTCTTTGATGTTTTCTTCAAATCTTGTACCCCATCTCCTTCCTTCTTCTTGGACTTAGACTGAATTTTGACATGGTGGTTGTTCTTAAGAGTAAGCTCCTCATCACAATGGTAATAGGCCATGTTTTGACAAGGTGACACCCAAGTGAGAGGGAGTTTCTCGTCTCTTTTCCCCCTTATTTCCTTTGGTTCAATTTTGAGTTTTTGCTCTCTTTCTTGAGATACCCTTTGACCTTGGTGTTTGTCACTTTCTTGAGGTGTTCTTGAGGCTGAGTGTGGAGCTTTTGGTGGAGCTTTTCCAACCATTGGATCATGTGCTTGGAGCTTTTGTGGTGATCTTCTTAAGGTGGGTTATATAACACTAAAACTACTCTATTCTTACACTTCTTTATAAAAAAATTGTTAGTATCTTCTTCCTCCAAGTTTCCTTCTCACCATGATTGTATTTAGTGGTAATCTTTAGAGTTTGTTTGGTGGTTATCCCATGTTTAGTGGTGATCACCGGCTGTATGTGACCTTTTCTTCATGGTAACCATGGTTTTAGCTTTAGTTTCAGCTCTGTTTTGGTGACCCAGGTGGTGCATCTAGAAAGGTCATGACACTCCACTCATGATGGCCCCAACCCTAGTAGTTTTTGGTTCGAGGTGCTCCTTTGAGGTTATGTTCGACCTAGTGATGTTATTTTGATACCCTTAGTGGATGGTGACCTAGTTACTCTTGGTGTTGGGGCTTTGTTATTATTTTTCTTGAGTTAAGACTCACCCAAGAGAGTTGGGTTGCAACCATGGTGGTCTTAGGTTTCGACGTGAGTGGAGGCCGATCTTTTTGGGCATCAACATAGGTTGAGGTCGAGACACCTCTGGTCGAGGTGCTTTGGTGAAACCCTAACCCTAAGTGTCGCAGGTGCGACATGGTCTAGATATTGAAGGTTGTGACATGTGATGGATGGTTGAGGCACATGAGAGACATGGTTGCGACATGGACCATGGTAGGTGATTGTGACATATGTGGTTGTGTGGTCAACATAGGGTGATGGTAGGTGGATGAGAAACACATGTAAACACCTAATGATAACCATATATGTTTGATACAAAAGCCATATACAATGTTGTTTAGAATGTTATATAATCAACTCTAATGATGCTTTCTAATCCTTATACACTTCAAGATGGTCGAGGGTGATGATTCTAGGGTTGATGGATGAACCTAGTCTTGTAAACCTTGATCAGTTAATAGGAAAACCCTAACCGTGGTAATAATGAACGAGTATCTTACTTGTTCCTCCATTTTGGAATGGTTATGATGTCATGTGGTTACCTCTCCTATTTATAAATGTCTAACCATGAAGGTGTTATGAGTTTGATAATCATAGCTAGTGCATGTTATGGTGATGATACATGATATAAGTTGAATGAGCCTTGAGAGGCATGTTGTGGCACTTTTGCAAGAATGATGTTGTGAATGGTACTATGACTTGGCAGTGACTTGTGGCATAATATCTTAAGAGTTGAGGGATTGATGTCCCATGGCATGTGGCTTTGTTGATGAGGAGATAAATGGCAATAATGTAAGTATCATGTGGTGATAAATTCACACCCTTTTTCTTTATTTGCAGGAAGTGTATTATGCCCCTATCTTTGTAGAATTTGTTATTATTTTATACGTTGTAACCTGATTGATGCTAAAATACACATAACTAACTTAACTAATCAAGTGGAACCTAATCATGTACCTTTTCCTTATGCCATAGATCCATTCAGGGTTAGCACTTGCTTAATGGTGAAATGAGTTTAACTAGGAGCGCATATTTTTGAAAATGTAGGGATGAGGATGAATATACCTTTACATCCAGGATATATGAGATAGTCATGCATGAGCTAGTTTCCTAGTGATATGTTATACATGATTGGCTATGGGCCATACCCTGATAGTAGTCTGGCTGCGGGCCATAGCTGAGTGACATGTGATACAGGATTGGCTGTGGGCCATACCTTGTCAAGAGTGGGGTTGTGGGTTGTACCTCAGTTCTAGTAGCATCATGTCCTGTACCAAGGTAGGATAGACTTGTATAGTTGTACTATATGTCAGTGGTAGCAGTTTGATTGGTGATGTCACTATAGGTTCACTCGTACTAGTTGAGGGAGTGAGGTCTTAGATTTCAACTCTTCCATAGACCTTGTATGGCACCAATTTTGACTTAGTAGTGGTCAGTTACATTTGGGTGGTACAACTCACATCCTCAGAGCATAATAATACATGTAATCAGTCGTGTAGCATACCTACATAGGATCAAATACAAAAATATTGGACGAGGCCTTGTGTGCTTTTGTACAGTATTGTTGGTAGTGAATTACATGTTCTTCGTATTCCTTTTTTTATGATAACATGTTTCATAATGTAATTGCAATTGCTTATTTTACTAGAAATGATTACCTGCTTATCATAGTTGTAGTCATACTATTGTTCCTTAATCCTCTTATCTGTGCAAATAATTGTGTAAATGGAGAGTTATATCTCTTGCTGAGATTTGAAATCTCACCCTGTGGGTTTCCCATACCCTTTTTAGGTGGACGTGCAGGAGGAGGTAGAGATCGTGCAACAGATGTTGAGCAATAACAAGAAGGACAATAGCTAACAAGGTTGGAAATGTTGATGGTGGTCCTTTTGGTTGTTAGAGTCTTAGAGTCATCCCTGTACACTCAAGTCTTTGGGATGGTTTTTGGGTGTGTTTTTTAGATGTGCTTTTGATACATGGTTTGGCTTGTGTGTTCTTTTATGTAAAAGTGTAGTGGATATATATATATATATATATATATATATATATATATATATATATATATATATATATATATATATATATATAGGGACAAGTTTTCTAGTAACAGGTTGATGGTATACATGGTAAGTACCTTGTGACATGAAAGGACTCATATGTAAAGGTTTTTGCTGTTTGGGGTCTAAAGGAAGGTGGTTTTAACTTCCAGTGTTTTTCGATAATCTATTTGTTAAGTTTTATTTCTGCGGTTAGTTTTGGAATTATCTTATGGTTTGTGTCATGGGGCATCATAGTTTGGTTGGTATCAAAGCTTTAGGTTCATTGAGTCTATAGGGGCCTAGGACTAGGGTCTGTGTCTATTCTTGTGTCCTCCAGTCTGTCTTATAGTAATTTCTACTTATGCAGAAGAATCTTGAAAAGCCTAAAGATGCCTAGAGAACATGAAGAACACACTGCTAAGAGTAGTGTCGATGCACCAAGAGGAGGTGCAAGGAACAAGGAATGAGAAGATTGGGTGCCTGAGGGTCCCTAGTTTGACCCATACATAATTGAAAACCCTACTTTTCAGTCTCTTTTTTGGGCAGTTTATGGCTACGATGATGCATATAGCGGACATGATGTCCGCACCTCAGCCTAGGGCACCAATTCCCAATGTGTAATTTTTGGGTACTAGGAAGACCTATGAGCAGCTTCGTCATGTTGGGGTGGTGGAGTATGCTGGGATAGCTGATCCAGCAGATATTGATATGTGGCTTACTGAGCTTGAGAAAGCCTTCAAGATCCTCAACATCCTAGAGCCGGATAAGGTTAAGCATGCAGTGTACCTTCTGAAAGGGAGTGTTGGCCATTGGTGGGCCATAGAAGAGGAGAAGAGACATGGAGTGGATGTAGGTTGGGAGTAGTTCCAATGTGAGTTCGTCAGTCAATACTTTCAACAGACCTACCTGGATGAGAAGATCAACCAATTTGAGTGGATCCGATAGGGATCCATGATGATCAATGAGTATGAGATTAAGTCTAAATAGCTTCTTTGGTTTTGTACTCACATGGATGCTATGGATGATGATAGGATTCACCATTTTGAGAAGGGGTTGAATGCTTAATTGTCTACCCTAGAGGCTACCTTGGAGAATCAAGAAAGGTTTTCCACGTTCGTGGAGTCTGTTCGGAGGATAGAGTGATATGTGATAGAGAAGTGGGAGGAAAGTGCCAGGAATAGGCTTACACAGCCCCAAGGATAGTTTGCACCACCAACATCATAGAGGTACAATGATTTGACACAATGGTCATTGAGTAGAGGAAGAGGTCGTAGTCTTCCACATGTTGGAGCTTATAGCACCACGTCAGTGTCAATGACGGGGCCATCTAGGCTATAGTTTGAGACTCGAGCTTGCCACAAGTGTGGGCAGGCATGACATCTAAAATGGGAGTGTCTGGTAAGAGATGATGAGGTGACCCAGAAACTAAGGCACAACCAATAGGTCTCTCAGAGATAGAAGAACAACTGTGCAGGAGTACAAGGATGTGGTCAAGTGTCACAGGCTATATTGTCTTCTTAGGGAAGTAGAGGATGGGGGTGACAATAGGAAATGGCTAGATTCTATGCTATGAGTCATCTGAAGGCCGTAGTCATCCCGTGAGTAGTGATAGGTCAGATGGAGTTATTTCATTCTGATTTGTCTTCTTCTTGCTTTGTATATGTTTTGGTTGATCTAGGTACAACACACTCTTTTATCACCCATAAAGTGCTTGCCTATTGTCTTTTTCCTATCAGTTGTAAGAGGGATAGTTTGTTGTTAGAAACCCCCTTAGTCAGTTCTGTAGTGTTGTGGGAGGTGTGTCCTTTCTTTTTGAGGGCACAACATTCATATGGATCTCATACCACTTGACATACATGGGTTCGATGTAATCCTTAGAATGGACACCTTGGTGAAGTATGGAGTGGTCTTCGATTGTAGTTCTAAGCATGTGACGTTTTTAGATGGCGGTAATGTGTGGATCTTTCAAGGAGACAGTAAGATTCTTCCGACGTGTCTAGTATCAGAGATGGTGGCAGAGAAGCTTATTGAGATAGGATTGTGAGACGTTCATGGCACATGTGCTAGATACTGAGGCGAGGAGTCCTAGTATTCAGGAGGTGTTATTTGTCACATATTTTGAGGACATGTTTCCTGAGGAGTTTTTAGGTGTTCCCCCACCCCAAGAGATTGATTTTGAGATCAATCTGGTTCCCTCCACGCAAGCAATAGCTCAGACACCATACAGGATGGCTCTAGCAAAGATGGTAAAGTTATAGAGACAGTTGCAAGAACTGCTTGACAAAGGTTTCATCAGGCTGTATATGCCATTGTGGGGTGCTCCAGTGCTATTTGTAAAGAAGAAGGATGGGTCTATGAGGTTGTTCATAGACTACAAATAGTTGAACAAGATGACAATAAAGAAGCAGTACCCTTTTCTAAGAATAGATGACATGTTTGATTAGTTACGTGGCACAATAATGTTCTTAAAGATAGACCTGAGGTCAGGATATCACCAATTGAGGATCAAGGAGGATGACATACCTAAGTCCGCTTTTAGGATGAGGTATGGTTAGTGTAAGTTTGTGGTTATGTTGTTTGGGCTGACCAATGCACCGACAACATTCATGGACTTGATGAATAGAGTGTTTTGACTATTTCTTGATCAATTTGTGGTGGTCTTCATAGATGACATCTTGATATACAATCATGGAAGTCAGCAACATGAACAACATCTTCATCAGGCATTGACCGTGCTGAGGCAACATATGCTTTATGCCAAGTTCAAGTGCGAGTTCTGGTTAAAGGAGGTATCTTTCTTGGGGTGTGTTATATCTACCTATGGAGTTCATGTGGATCCTAAGAAGGTTGATTCAGTGACAGAGTCAGAGCAGCCAAAGATGCCAATAGAAGTGTGCAACTTTCTAGGCTTGGCAGGCTATTACAGGAGGTTCATCAAGGACTTTAGTGCTATTGCTTTGCCCCTAACAAAGTTGACAAGGAAGGACGAGTTGATTGTCTGGGATGACATATGTCAGCTTTCTTTTCAGAATTCGAAGGAGAAGTTGACAAGTGCACCTGTGTTTGTTCTGCCTGAGCAAGGAAAAGGATACATACTCTTTTATGATGTGTCCAGGAGTGTTTTGGGTTATGTGTTGATGCAAGACAAACAACTAGTTTCTTTTGCTTCCCGACATCATAAGAAACACGAGGTGAATTGTTTAACACAGGAGTTAGAGTTGGCTATTATGATCCATGATTTGAAGATTTGGAGGCGCTACCTTTATGGTGAGAAGTGTCATATCTTCACGGATCATAAGAACCTAAAGTACATCTTTTCACAATAAGAGTTGAATATGACTCTACAACGCTGGATAGAGTTAATCAAGTATTACAACTGCACGATTAATTATCAAACAAGGAAGTCAAATGTTGTGGCAGATGTGTTGAGCAGGAACTCTTCATCTTCACCTATGGATAGAGCCCATTGAGTTCTTTGGTGTGCCCCAAGTGAGACATGTTGATCTCCCTATGTTGGATGAATGTTAAGCTAGAAGTGTACTTGTTAGAAGGATTGTTAGAATAGTTATAGGTGAAGCCCACGCTAAGACAACAGATCAGATAGGTACAATGGGTTGATACCATCATACAACATATTAGATCAGAGTTTGACAGTGAGAAATGTGATGGCTTCCATGAGTAAGATGATGGGACGGTTTGTTACCATGGTAGAGTAGTGGTTCCTGATGTTGATGACCTTAGAAAGATGGTGCTAGAAGAGGCTCACTCATCCATGTAGGCTATGCACCCAGGTAGCACCAAGATGTAACATAATCTAAAGGACATGTATTGGTGAACTGGCTTGAAGAAGGATGTGGCTGAGTTTGTTGCAAGATGTGTTGTGTATCAGCTGGTCAAAGTCGAGCATCAAAATCCTACATGGATGTTTAAACTGTGCCTATACCACAGTAGAAATGGGATCATGTGACTATGTACTTTCTGGTTAGTCTACCTAGGACAACAAAAGGTCATTATTATATATGGGCGATTGTTTATAGGTTGACCAAGTCAGCATATTTTCTTCCTATGAAGATGATGTATATAGCTAAGAAGATTACACAAATCTATGTCAATGAGATAGTGCATTTGCATCATGTTCCAGTAACTATCATTTCTAATAGAGGTCCTCAGTTCACAAGTCACTTTTGGGAGCGACTGCACACAACTTTGGGTACACAGTTGAGGTTCAGAACTGCCTTTCACCCACAAACAGACGATCAGTCTGAGAGGACCATACAGACCTTAGAGGATCTATTGAGAGCTTGTGTTCTTTAGCTTTTGGGAAGTTGGGGTATATACCACAATCTGATAGAGTTCTCCTACAATAACAGTTATTAGCAAAGCATCGACATGACACCATATGAGGAATTATGTGATTTACATTACAAGTCTCTATTGTGTTGGTATGAGATGGGACAATACCATCTTCTTGGTCTTGATCTTGTGCAACAAATGACAGAAAGGATCAAAGTGATTTAACAACAGTTGAAGGAAGCACATGGCAGAAAGAAGTGGTATGCATATAAATGTTGTAGACCCTTTGAGTTCCAAGTGGGAGATAGGGTATACCTCAAGGTCTCTCCCTGGAAAGGTGTTTTGAGGTTTGGGAAGAAGGGTAAGTTGGCTCCTAGATTTATGGGACCTTACCCTGTGATGGCACATGTTGGGAAGGAGGCCTACTAGTTGGAGTTTCTACCTGAGTGGCATAGGTCAGATCCAGTGTTTCATGTGAGCATGTTGAGAAAATTCCATCCTAATACATATTTGATGTTACAGCCAGTGGTGGTAGAGCTTGATGAGGACATGTCATATGTTGAAGGCCCAGTGTTGATGTGATGGAGTGGTCAACTTAACTTCTTATGTATGTACGATAATGATGAAGTCAACTTCTTTGATTTTACACACTCATGAAGCTAATTATGAAGATAGCGGATTTTATGAATTAGTGTGATATAAAGATGGCCTTAAAAGTGTGTCAATCATGCAAAGAAATATCTATTGGTTTGATGGAGTCTTAATATCTTTTGAGGTATATTGGACCAAAGTATTTGATTTGTAGCCTAAGTTTATAATAAGGATGTCATCCAATCCTTTTATTAGCCCTTTGGACGGATTGCGTGGCCTTGGATTTCTAACTCAGGGGGACTTGGTCTTTGAGAAATTATCTATTACCCTATTTCAAATCATCAATGCGGGATGTAGTACATTTCTCACAAAATCAGTCCACGATGATCATCAAATGTGGGCAGAGACGTGTAGCAGGTCGTGACCTCGTTGGGGCAGTTTCTTTGATTGAAAGGAGCAGATGGCATCCAACTCCTCTTTAATAACCTAGGCTCACAAAGACAGTCCTACAGACTAAGATCCACACGAGCAAGGGATGCCAGAGGAGCTACCTCATGGTAGCAGCACCAATCGCTCACCAAGATGCAACCATGGAGCCAGGCGTTAGAGTTTTGATAGCTTGAAGTTGCACAACATGTTGGCGAATCTTTTGGAGGAAGAACCAGAGGGAGCAGATGATTAGTGTGCCATGGATCAAGGTTGGAGTAAGCAGTCGATTGCACACCACATATCTTCTCCAGAGTGATGGCTTGGGCAGAGGAGAGCCCACACACATAGGTGTCGAGCACTTTAGATGGGAGAGATGTGTTGCATTGAGCAAAGGAGAAAGGGGGCAGAAGCGGACGATCTGGAGGTGGTGATCTTGTGGGAGGAAGGGCCTGGAGCCAAGACGTCCATGGATAGTGAGATGATGCAGATGGAGCTCTGGATCAGTCGTTGTTGCCCTGAGAAGCCAACGTGATGGAGTCCCAGAGGCGCAAGCCATACCACATCCCAAAAGCAGGCTGGGGGGCGGGGTTCACACATACATCGTTAGGCAGTAATAAATCTCGATTTCTCACAGGAGATCTTTGCGACCGCAATGGCATTGTGCGAGAGAGACCTGTGGAAATGGAGGTGCCACCATAGCAGAGGATGCGAGGACGCAGGTGCTAGGCTGACAACGTACAACCAGGACCAGGAAATGACGACCTAGTGGAGGAAGAGATCTGCAGCCTAATTAGGAGACTAGAGTGGCCAGGTAGGTCCACTTGGCCTTGCAATAGCCTGAGGAGGGGGACGTGGGTGCCTGTCACTCATCGGAACAGAGCGACGGTGGCCCTTATGCTCGCCTAGAGTAGAGCTTCCCTCAAGCCGATGCTAGGCGGAGACCCCGAGTGTGCAATGCTGAGAAAGAAGGAAGGAGAGGAGAGAGGGTGAACTGAGTCTAGAACGTAGCCCAGACCAAGTGAACCAGACCGGCTCAACCAAAGAACCGACCACAACAAGCAAAGGAGCTGTGCCAGACCTAGAGCCACATGGCGCTTTATGGTTGGCTGAAAAAGGTAAATCACCCAATAATTCTAGTAAATGCCTAGATCTTAGAAAATTCATAGAAATTAATATGTTTATTATAAAATTACAAACAAGGTATCAAAATGTTCAGAAAAATGACTAGAATAACATGGAGCCATAATATTAGGCTTTTGATGCATGAATATCAGTGATATCTTGTTAGTTTTGAAATGCTTAATTGATGGATAATAAATATCAAACATTGGCCTAAAATTATGAGAATATGTCAGTAAATCAATATTCATGCTTATAATCTAGTGTATGTCAGTGATTATGATGATGATGCACAAAATCATGTAATTTACTCCATATGGCTAATTAGGGCTTTTAACCCTAAATAAAATGCAATAAATGCACACATGCTCAATAAATGATGAAATTCATAGAGTAAGCTCATATCAGTATATGAAACTTCAGTTTTAATTATGAGATCATAATGATGAACATAATTCATGTTATATGATGAGCACCCTTAATACACATGATGTAACCCTTATATAGTTAATGAAAGTGACATAATGTTAAGTATGTTCACATAATAATGTGACACATGAGTATATCCAGTTGATGAACTATAATCTGGAATACAACATCAGTAATGTCAATCCTAGATAACAAGAAGAGATAGATAAGAAATAATAATGAGAATATCCTAATGAGTAAGCAAATCCTAAAATGATGATAACTAGGGTTAAGATGAGAACCTGATGATCATATGTGATATTATCTTAACCAGGGGTTTGACCAAGATATAGTTGACATCAGGAATATGAGGATATGTGATTAGTATGTCTCTTGATCAAGGTATGTCATTACCTCTTACTTGGCTTATTATACAATATGCTTGTGTTATATGTGTATTAAAATACTTGGCATATGATATTGGTTGAAATGATTGTTCCTGTATGTCATGTTGCTTGAGCTTTTCCATACTTATGGCTATGAACACATGAAACATAACGTATCTGATCCATCATATAATAGCACTAAACTCTTTGGTAGAATAGTGCATTGAAGAAACATCAAAGCCCTTGGTGGCAGATGTAACATCAAAGCCCTTGGTGGCAGATGTACGAGTTATATGACATGGCCTAAAAACATCAAAGCCCTAGGGGAAGATGTACGAGATATATGATGGAAACTAAGCTTAAAATATGTGTTCTCTTTTGTTATTGAATATCTTTGTGCAAGCATACTCTTTTCTTATATTTCTTTATACCTGCCAAGTATTAGTTTTATCTTATTGCCAAGATATGATGAGAGGTATATAAAAGACATGTAGGCGAACTCAGTACAATATTCTTGAATATTGCGTTGACGTGTACCACATGTAATCTTTTGTTTAGGTTGTGGTTATGCTCTTGAAGATCCAGGATAGTGAGAGTTGTGTGACGAGCTGACGTACAGGTGGACCTGTTGTCTTAAGATCCTGTTGTTTAGATGTAGTACATGTATATGTAGAAGTTTGTTGTTCAATATGTAATATCAAATGTTGTAACAATTCATGTTGTAATTATATGTTGAATGGTGAACATATGTGTATGGTTTTATTATTGTTCATGTGCATGTGCTACTGATTGTTTCCTTCTGACTCCCTTGATTTTCTTCTTCTTAGCCTCATGTGGGATGTTTAAATTGGGATTCTCGTTGAGGCGAGGGTTTCAATTTGGACGTCACACATCAGATTAAGTTTTAGAAAATCCGGGGACGTCACAGGTGGTATCAGAGCATGAACAATAGCAAAGCCTGCCATTTGCTCATTATGCAACTCAAAACTAAAGAACCTTGAACTTAATAATCCTTAGGGTTAGATTAGTCGTCTTTTAGAGACTAGATCTGACCTAGCCTCTAGGTTAGCACATAGATGTCCAAGAACTAGGTCTAGACTGGTGCTTTTGGAATAGCAAGTCCTTAGATGTCGTTCTTTCCTTATAGTGAAGCGGTATGGGACGTTGCACTATTTGGAAATGACGTGCATCAAGGGAAGAGAAACCCTAGACATATTGCGCACATTGTCTAGAGTAGCTACACTAGTCTACACCATGTTCTCACCCTTTTCACTAGTTTTTTTCATGACACTGGACTCTCTACTATGTGTGGGACACTCATTTTTAGGATTTGGTTTTGGATTTCAATCGGATCGAACCGTGATAGTTTTCTCTGACGCTTGTTTTATCGGAGAAAAACTATATAATATTATATTATGTATATGTATTATAAAAATGTGTCCCCATACATGTACGAGTAGGAGGTGGTCATGCAACCTAAGTGAAAGTGAATGACATCAGTCTAGAAGAGAGTGTAGTTCTAGATCAGATGTCTAGAGCCTTTTGATATATATATGACAGATAGAATAGATGATTTAAGTTTTGATGGTATGGTGTAAGTCTTACATAGATGACATAAGATGGTTATGATGATCTATGTTGTCTTTGAGGATCTAAGTTCAGTTTTGAGGATTTGAAATAAGTTTTGATGATGCAAGTAAATAGGCTTTCATGAGATAAGATGTCTTAAGTTAAGACAAGGTTGTGAGTCAGCATGAGCCGCAAGCTCTTTTACAAAGGAGGACCTCTAGTGTTAGGACCAATTTTTGGGTTAACTCCAATGAGAGTGAGACCGACAGGGAGAAGGTCAGAGAACCTAGACTCCATGATATGAGAAATATGAGAATTATGTGATATGATATCTCCTAAACTAGACTACTCTTGAGTGATTGAGTTGAGTTACATTATGCATGATTCCTATAGTCTTGTTGAACCCCAGATGTCCTTGGGAGGACCAAACCCTGGAGACAGAGAGATGCTTGTTATATGTGCATATGAACATGAATATGAGTGTCTGCCATCTGGGTGAGAGAGAGAGCCCAAGACCCCGAAGGAGGTAGCTATGTTAGTTCCTGTGAAGCCTCATGCTCAGGTTAGTGGTTTTTCCCACATAGGAATCTAGTGGTGTATATAAGAGAGCTTTGGGTAAGATGTTTCATGGTTAGATACCTATGAAGAGTATGCCATATCATGTTTTGGTTTGTGCTTATGTGGCTAGAGCTTGTAAGGCTATCTCTAGTGCCAATGAGGTATCCCTGAGAACCCTAGACTGAGAGGGAAGATATAGTTTGTACATATGAGATACTCATAGGGCTGAGTTAGCTCAGAGAGACTGAGCATGTCACTACCCTCATGATATGGGTCAGGAGAACCTCAGTTGGATTAGATAAAGTTTTGATATATGTTTGATATGCCACTCACATAAGTTTGTTTAACACAACCATGCTATAATAATTGTAAGGATGCGATCTAATCTCGAGATATGATATATAGACATGATATGATGGAAACCTAGAGATGGTTTAATAGATATCAATGCATAAATGGTTAACCATATACATGAATAATGATGGTAATGTAATATGGTTGGTTAATCTTGTGATGAAATCACTAGTAAATGTTGTAATTGATTATGAGCAATGAATTAAGATCATACAAATGAAACAAGTTACATGAGGTGTTAATCTTAGTGCCCGATAAAGATGAAAAATATAAGTTGATGGTTAGCACAACATACACCTTGATATAATCTATTAAGTTTAGTTAACTTCTTTGCAACATGGTAATATGATGTGGGAACCCTAATGCACAGGTTAAGATAAGGATGCAGCCCTAATATATGAGATATGTAATGACATACCCTAATCTTCTAAACCCTTGTTTGAGCCTTCTATGGAGTGAGGTTTCACCCTTGATTCTTTTGAAACCTCCTAATTTTGCTTTGGATACATGGTTCTATGTAACCTTGCAGATATGTTATACATAGAATAGTGCCTACATGTAGATGAAGGCAAGATAAGGTTTTCCCTGGAAGTATGAGTATGATGTACTTTCGAGGACGAAAGTTCTTTTAAGACGTATATGATGTGAAAGACTAGATTTCTGGCTTAATTCTGAGGACGGAATTTCTTTTAAGGTGTGTAGGATGTGATGGAGTGGTCAACTTAACTTCGTATGTATGTACGAGAGTGATGATGTCAACTTCTTTGATTTTACACACTCATGAAGCTAATTATGAAGATAGGGGATTTTATGAATTAGTGTGATATAATGATGGCCTTCAAAGTGTGTCGATCATGCACAGACATATCTCTTGGTTTGATGGAGTCTTAATATATTTTGAGGTATATTGGACCAAAGTATTTGATTTGCAACCTAAGTTCATAATAAGGATGTCATCCAATCTTTTTATTATCCCTTTGGACGGATTGTGTGGCCTTGGATTTCTAACTCAGGTGGACTTGGTCTTTGAGAAATTATCTATTACCCTATTTCAAATCATCAATGCGGGAGGCAGCACATTTCTCACAAGATCAGTCCATGACGATCATCAAACGTGGGCAGAGACGTGTAGCAGGTCGTGACCTCATGGGGGCGGTTTCTTTGATTGAAAGGAGCAGATGGCATCCGACTCCTCTTTAATAACCTAGGCTCATAGAGACAGTCCTACAGACTAAGATCCACATGAGCAAGGGATGCCAGAGGAGCTACCTCATGGCAGCAACACCAATCGCACACCAAGATGCAACCATGGAGCCAGGCATTAGAGTTTTGATAGCTTGAAGTTGCACAACATGTTGGCAAATCTTTTGGAGGAAGAACCAGAGGGAGCGGATGATTAGTGTGTCATGGATCAAGGTTGGAGTAAGCAGCCGATTGCACACCACATATCTTCGCCGCAGTGATGGCTTGGGTGGAGGAGAGCCCACACAGGTAGGCGTCAAGCGCTGTAGATGGGAGAGATGTGTTGCATTGAGCAAAGGAGAAAGGGGGCAGAAGCGGACGATCTGGAGGTGGTGATCTTGTGGGCGGAAGGGCCTAGATCCGAGACGTCCATGGATAGTGAGATGATGCAGATGGAGCTCTGGATCAGTCATTGTCGCCCTGAGAAGCTAGCGTGATGGAGTCCCAGAGGCGCAAGCCATACCACATCCCAGAAGCAGGCTGGGGGGCGGGGTTCACACATACATCGTTAGGCAGTAATAAATCTCAATTTCTCACAGGAGATCTTTGCCACCACGATGGAATTGTGCGAGAGAGACCTGTGGAAATGGAGGAGCCACCATAGCAGAGGACGCAAGGACGCAGGTGCTACGCCGACGACGTACAACCAGGACCAGGAAATGACGACCTAGTGGAGGAAGAGATCTGCAGCCTAATCAAGAGACTAGAGCGGCCGAGTAGGTCCACTTGGCCTTGCAATAGCCTGAGGAGGGGGAGGTGGGCGCCTATCACTCATTGGAACAGAGTGACGGCGGCCCTTATACTCGCCCAGAACAGAGCTTCCCTCAAGCCGATGCTAGGCAGAGACCCCGAGTGTGCGATGCTGAGAAAGAAAGAAGGAGAGGAGAGAGGGTGAATCGGGTCTAGAATGCAGCCCAGACCAAGTTAACCAGACTGGCTCAACCAAAGAACCAGCCACAACAAGAAAAGGAGCTGCGCCAGACCTAGAGCCACGTGGCGCTTTATGGTTGGCTGAAAAAGGTAAATCGCCCAATAATTCTAGTAAATGCCTAGATCTTAGAAAATTCATAGAAATTAATATGTTTATTATAAAATTACAAACAAGGTACCAAAATGTTCAGAAAAATGACTAGAATAACATGGAGCCATAATATCAGGCTTTTGATGCATGAATATTAGTGATATCTTATTAGTTTTGAAATGCTTAATTGATGGATAATAAATATCAAACGTTGGCCTAAAATTATGAGAATATGTCAGTAAATCAATATTCATGCTTATAATCCAGTGTATGTCAGTGATTATGATGATGATGCAAAAAATCATGTAATTTACTCCATATGGCTAATTAGGGCTTTTAACCCTAAATAAAATGCAATAAATGCACACGTGCTCAATAAATGATGAAATTCACAGAGTAAGCTCATATCAGTATATGAAACTTCAGTTTTAATTATGAGATCATAATGATGAACATAATTCATGTTATATGATGAGCACCCTTAATACACATGATGTAACCCTTATATAGTTAATGAAAGTGACATAATGTTAAGTATGTTCACATAATAATGTGGCACATGAGTATATCCAGTTGATGAACTATAATCTGGAATACAAAATCAGTAATGTCAATCCTAGATAACAAGAAGAGATAGATATGAAATCATAATGAGAATATCCTAATGAGTAAGCAAATCCTAAAATGGTGATAACTAGGGTTAAGATGAGAACCTGATGATCGTATGTGATCTTATCTTAACCAGGGGTTTGACCAAGATATAGTTGACATAAGGAATATTACTAAAACTTGAATGTTTGGTAATTAAAAGAGAAAGATATATCCCATGAAACCTAAATCTAAGTGTGAATAAGATATGAAAGGTTCTTGAGGCTATAACTTCAAGAAATGTATAGAGAAAAATACATATAATCTTAAGCTAATAAAGTAAGTCAAGGTGTAAAATCCACATAAATTGGAGAAAATTTCTGAACAGAGGATGAAGTGAGAAGATAAATAAGAATGAATAATGAATAAATAAAGTGGAACCTGAGTTAATCTCAGACCAACCTATGAGTATAAGAACGTGCAAGGTACAAACCTCATGATATGTGAAAGGGAATAAGGGAGATGATCCCTTCTCAATAAAGAATATGTAAATAATAATGATCTTTTTTCATGATATAAAGAAAAAAAAATGGTAATATCCAGGAAATGTTCATGAACATGATAAACAATAACTAACAAGGAGTAATGACATGTAATCATCTTTAATATTCCTATTCCAATGGAAAGGAAACCAAGATGAAAATGGATTGAATGACACATGAACAGTTGAGAACTCATATAATAACCAAAGGAAGTTGGTAATTCCTTCTTCTTGACAAGAATTCCCTGGGTGATTATGTGGTAATAAGAGGAGTATGTTCCCTTGTGTTCTTACCTTTCAAGGATGTGACAGTCAAGTGAGTCTTATGTCACTTGATGTGCATGGATTAGAAGTGATCTTAACATGGATACTCTGATAAGTATCAGTTGGTCTTGGACTTTAGTTCCAAGATGGTGACATCTGAGAATGATGATGTTTTATGAACCTTATAAGATGATAAAAGGATCCTTCTAATATGATTGGGTTTGGAAAAACCAATAGAGAATGGATGTGATGTATTTTTGGCACATATGATTCACAACAACACCTCCAAGAAAAAAGAAGACATCAAGGTTAAAAAGGAGAAGAAGGGAACTCTAGCCAATCCAAAGAAGAGGAAGAAAGAAAAGGATGAAAGAACTTCATCCTGTCATGTCTCAAGAACAACCTTCTGGCCAAGGCATGTTACATGGTCGAGAGAGAAAAGGATGGATAAGAGATACTAAGGAGGTCTTCATAAAGGAAACACAACTCACCAAGGTATGAAGATGTACAAGAACCGCCAAAAACTAAGGATTCGATCACCAAACTTCCAAGGTGTACCTTCTAGCTCCTCAAGCTCCAAGATTATCCACCAAGAAGTGGGAAACAAGAATGGCCAAAAGGATTACAAGGGTGAAGAGAAAGGAGCTATATAGTGGTGGAATTAAACAGGGAGAAAAAGTGAGGTGCCATCTCCTTAAGCCATCTAGGGGACGCTTGTCCATGCAAAAGGTCTACATGCAACCTCTCTTGCTTAACATGCAAGCATGGTGATGCACTCTATGTGGAGATCTCGTCCTCTTAGCTACCTTCTAAGGGCACAGCCCATCAAGCCCAAAACAACACACCATACACATTCCACTTCCACACCAAAACTATCATGCAAAGCAAAACCATCATCCAAATATGCTCAAACTTGGAGCTTACTCTCTCCACAAACCCTAATATATCTCAAAAGCTTAAAGAGATATTCTTAAACATACGATTAATCCAAACAAATAGGGTTACCCCAAAAAATCAGGTCAAGGGTCTTACATAAGATATTCATATCTCTCAAGCTCACGTCGTGTCCTATTAGATCTATGAGGTACTTGAGAAATTTTAGTAATTTGAGATTCTACAACACCTTGTGATTTTCTTTGTTCCTTGTGTTCATATATTGGGTAAATATTTTCTTATTGGTTTCAAACCTCTTTGAGTTCCACTTTTCTCCCACTAATTGCTTTGGAAATGAAATCTATCTCAAGGAATACAACATCCTTGGCAACAAACACTTTGTTGTCAAATAGGGAGTAAAAGAAATATTCTCTTATCTCTTTAGGATATCCAAAAGAATAACATTTTTCAGATTTTGGGCCAAGCTTTTCAGAAAACATTCTTTTAAGATAAGATTTGCATCCTCAAATCGTCATAAAAGACACTTTCAGAAGTTTCCCATACCATATCTCATATGGTATCTTTTGAATCGATTTAGATGGTACTCGGTTTAGTGTAAACACGGAAATTTCTAGAGCATACCCCTAGAAGGTGGTTGGAAGCTCAACTAAACTCATCATTGATTACACCATATCTAGTAATGTGTGATTCCTTCTTTCTGATACACCATTATGCTGAGGTGTTCCAAGTGGAGTCCACTGGGAAATAATCCCATGGGCTACAAGAAGGTCTTCAAACTCTCGGGATCTTTGGCAGATCATCTTCAACCTTTGGACCGGTGCAAGGAGCTTTGACCTTGGATCTTGCATCTTTGGTGGAATATTTCTCTAAGGCGGGTTATATAACTCTTAGCCTCTCTATTATTCCACTCTTTGATTATGCATGAAATTGTTTCTTCTCTAAAGTCATTCTCCTATATGATAAAACTTAATACTGATCTTAACTTGTTATTTTGGGGTATGAGAAGAATAGTCTTTTACTCTTGAACATGGTACTTTCTTGAAGGAAGTTTAAGAATAGTCTTTGACACCCCAGCGATAGATGCAACCTATGATGGCTTATGCATGATACCTTCAACATAGTTGCAAGCCATGACGGCTTGCATGAGATGAAACAAATGTTGGTCAATAGTCGACGCACCTTGTGTTAACAATAGGATGTGCCATGTTAGGGTAATATAACCATCACACCCAAATATTGATAGACTAGCACATCACACAATGGATAGACTATTGACCCCTGTGAACGTTGGGATGACACCCTGTGTTGATGATAGGATGAGACACCTGTATAATGATGGACTGACACCTTAGGATGATGCTAATCTGATGCCCTATGTTGATTATAAACTGATATCCTATGATGCTTCTAAGAAATTCACATATTTTATAGCATTGATTTTTTGGGTGGCATCAACACTACCTTCCTCCTCCCCATGCAAACATCCTTAATCAAGGAAAGGAATGTTTAGATGCTTTTTGTCCTTTATCTCATGGATTCTAGAAATCTCCAAGTACAACCACAATTGACCTTGGTGGATGGACCTTATAAGGCATCAAGGATAATTTTGTTTCCTTCATCAACAACTCCCACATTAGCTGGAGGGCTTTTAGGCGGCATGTGGGTTGTCTTCTTCTCATGATGGGGGGTTTGGGATATCATTAGTTCCCAATAGGGTGGTGCATCAAATGTTATCACCTCACCAATATGTGGGATGGTAGATATGACCTCATCACAAGATGGTGATGAAACTGAGTCTCTAGTTCCTTCAGCACTTCCAAGAAAGAGTAGGGTGTTTGATCTCACGATCTCCAATGGGGGTGAAATGTATGATATTGTCTTCTTCATCAATGGTAGGACACTTGGGGGTATTTCATCTATACAAGAGGGGGAAACAAGAACGTTCGTGCAATATCACTATCAAGCAAAAATGGAACAGACGAATCTTAGATGCTCCCACAATATCCACAAGACTTTTTTGACAGTGGTTCTTTATCACAAACCTTGGTCACCTTATCTTCCCTTTCTAAGAATTCCCCAATAGTCATTTTCCCCCATATGATTGACACCATATTGTCTTTCTCAAGGGAGTAATGGGGGACTCGTGAGGATGATGATGGTGGTGATGGTCTTTGGTGAGGGGGGTTTAGGTTTTGGAGAATGAAAGTTGGTTGTTGTGGGGCTGTTATGAAAGTGGTTGCTGTGGTTTTTGTGGAGGAGGTTGATATTAAGGAGGAGGTTGTTGGTAACCTTGTAGTGGAGGTGGAGTGTAATGGAAGTTGGATGGGGTTTGTAGAGGTGGAGGGGCATAGGGATTGGGAGGTCCTTGGTATTGTTGAAGAATGGGTACTTGATTTTGCGGTGGGATTTAAGAACCTTGAGGAGTTCTCATAGAACCAACATCATTGTTAGGAATGGGCATGGGTTGGGAAGGGAATCTCCCCTCCTCATAGAGGGCAAGTGAAAGGGAGATTTTATCAAGTCTTTTCTCGAGGTGGTTAATGTTTTTCCTTTGAGTGGATACATCTTTCTTCACCTCATTAAGGCCCCTCAATATTCCCAGGACATCATATTTAAAGCTTGAACTATTTCTTGGTCCTTGATGTTGTCTTGGTTGCCCTTTGCCCATCTTCACCGTGTTGTTTCCAAGGGAAATTGTGGTGATTCCTCCATTCTGGGTTGTAAGAGTTTGACATTGACCCTTGGTGATTGTGGCTGCCAAAATATTACAATGACTTCACTTCTTCATCAACAAAATTAATGGCCCCGATGAATTGGCTTGTGGAACCCCCAACTTGATCTTTCATCAGGTTCATCATGTCAACTAAGATGTTTACCATTTAAGGACTGACTTTGTCTCTAACCAGAGTCAGAGGAGGAGGAATCTAGTTCCTAGCAAGGTGATCTCCCTTTATTAAAGCTCAGTGGCGTGAGTTCTCAGTAAGGTGCTCGAAGAGCAGCCATGACTCCTCAGGAGGTCTAGCCATGGATGTCTTGCCGCAAGAAGAGTCAACTATGGTCTAGCTTAGTTCAAAAAGGTCGGTGTAGAACGACTGTATTAGCTTCCATAGAGGAATCTCATGGTGGGGGGCAGTCTTACAGGAGCTTTTAGAATCTCTCCCAAGCTTCATGGACAAGCTCATTCTCTTTTTGCATGAAGGAGGTGATGCATCTCCTCATCTGACCTAGCATGGAGATTGGGTAGAACTACTTTAGGAACTTGTTCTTCACCATCATCCAGGTCACCAAATTAGGATTAGACATGTACCACTCTTTTTCTTTCTCTTTGAGGGAAAAAGGAAAGAGGGTTTTCCTTATAGAATCATCAGTGGCAGTTGGAGTATAGAATGTTGAGAAGGCCTCCAGAAAAACATCAATGTGGTGGTATGGGTTCTCATTCTCCAACCCATAGAAAGTGGGAAGGAGTTCGAGCAGGGCTGGTGGGATGGAGAATTGTTGACCCAACATTTGGTCAACAAGGGTGGTGATTGGGGAGGTGTAGTTCCCCCAGGTGAAGTACTCATAGAGGGGGCAGTTGGGTTGTGGTTGAGCTTCCCCATGTGGACCATTCTTAGCCATCTCAATTGCTTGGTGATGTAGGTGTAGGCATTGACATCTTCACCTAACTATCTCAGGATCAAAAGGAACCAAAGTAGTAGAGGTCGAATGTCTACCTTACATGCATAACTGTCACATGTACATGGAAGAAACAAGAAACAAGAGCTAAGCTATCATAAGAGTTTGCAAAAGTAAACAAAGAATAAAGAATAGCAATGGTGAGGGCATTAGGGAAAGATAAGCTACTCTAACTAGCTAGTTCGAGTGTCTCGATCCAAGATAATGACACCAGAAATCTTAGTGCAATTTTCATGCACTTGGATCTTTTGAATTTGTAAATCCCTAGACAAGGTTCACTCGCAATACTAAAATACTCACATGCAAGCACACGGGGTCTTGTCATAGTATAGGTGAATGGCAAGTGAGAGGTTGATCAATAGGGAGAGAGGGGGTACTAGAGCTAAGTTAGGGTAAGCTACATTCCAAAATCGAAGTGTAGGGTTTTTAGGGTTTTTTGGTGGTTTTGATTGATTACTCTAATGTTGAAAGTAATTAGAAGAGAGAAAGGAAACCATATTAGAAAAAATCCTAAGTTAATCCTAAGCAAGTTATTCTAGCTATCAAGATGACCACTAACTAAGCAAAGTAAAGGAATTACTCTAAGCTAGCAAGTAAAACACTAATGAAATTAATAACCTAGATTATTGATGTGGGAATTTATCGCAATAACAAACTCACTTGGGGTTGAAATCCCCGATCTTTTACCAAAACCAAAGTGCAATAATACCACCCGCAAGCGGACGAGTCTTATCGCAGTATAGTTAAGGATCGAACCCAAAGGACAACATTTTTAAGAATCCTTGTCAATCGAATCTTGTTTGAGTTAAGACCAATATTTAAAATGATTGATTGATTTGAGTTTGATTTAAACTAAATTGCAAGGAAGTAAAAGTTGAATTAAAGTTGTATTTAGATCAATGATATGGAATCGCTGGGTTGGTATCTGTTTTCACCACCGCTACACATGCAAACACATTCAATCGCAAACAATCCAGGCAGGATATAACGATCCAAATAGAGCTACTGCAAAACCCCCAATATGGGCGTTAGGTTCGCGTAAGCATAACCTTAGGCATCAGATATCTCGTCACCATCTGGATCACTTACTTACGGCTCTAAAGATATAAAAATACAATGAAGGTTGTGGTCCCCCTATATAGGCGTTAGGCACACAGAAGCGTCACCCAAGGCTAGATGGCTCATCCCTCGTGGATCGTACACTTACGACCTCGAAGAAATCCCATTCTATTTCTAGTTTGGGAGTCAACCGCATTAATCGATAAGCAAGAAGGCAATTAATGTACGAGAAAACATCGACGATTAACAAGAATATACAAAATCCAACTAAGGCTGTGAACCCCCTATACATGCATTATGTTATAACCCCAATTTTTGGGTTCAATTGATGAGAAATACAATTTCTCATATTAAGGATAATTGAACAAATAATGATGTGATTTGTTTTGAATGATTGGATTTCATTTAAAATAGCCTTGTTATTGGATTTGTGGGCTTTATTGGCTAATGGGCCCAATAGCATGTCAATAATAAAGAAAATTCAATTAGTGAAGGAATGATTGAATAATTGATAAAAGAAATATGTGGAAACCTCTAGAAGGCAAATCCAAAGAGGATTTCGTGCCTCTTGGGTTCCTTGGGTACCAAGGAGTCCAAGGTTGCAAAAAGGAAGCAATAAGAAAAGAAAATGTTAACTAAGTATTTCTTTATTAAGAAATAAATTGAAAATAATGGTAATATGTGGAAAGCAAGTAAAAAGAGAAATAAATGAGTTATCCTTTGAGGGATTTCGTATCCATGTGGTTGTTAATATTAAAAGGAATGCCAATGAGGAAAATAAAAGAGAAATAAAAAGAAATCCTCAAAAAGGAATATTTAAATGAGAAATAAACAAGATAATGTGAAATAAGGCATAAAGATGCATCTAGAAGGATAATAAATATCCTTGGAAAAAAAAGATTTCGAAATAGTGGATTAAATTGGGATTCAAGGAGTCCCAATAAAGAGGAAAGAAAGAGAAAATACTTAAAAGGCAAAATAAGAGGATAATATAATGCATTATTAAGGGATTAGGAGGTTTTGTTAAAAGGAAAATAGTTTCTACTAAAGGAAAAAAGAAATCTATGGCCAATGGGTTAAAGAGAGCAAGTATAAAGAAGATAAAGAGGAAATTTCGAATATCCATATAATAGGGGGATATCCAAAGGATAAAGAAGAGAGAGAGAGAAAGGTTGTTTTCTTTTTCATGAAGAAATATAAACTCCCTAATAAGAAAGGGACCTGGCAAATCAATATTAACCATCTTAAGATGTCGTTTCACCCTCTATAAAAGGAAATAGATCTTTGGGCAGAGTCCAGGAGGGAGAGATCCCACATACGCCCTTTTCTTCCTTTTCTTCTTCTTGTTTTGACCGTAAACCCTAGCTCAGTTGAGAAACGGGATTGTGTTGTCATGAGACGGCCATAGTAGGTGGTTTCGACCCCTGGATGTTCCACGGCGCCCTCGAGCTACGTTGCAATCTTGGCCACGCTTCAACCAAGGCACAACAACAGCCAAACTGCTGCTTCACCTGTTGCAGGTCGGGGATGGTTTTCCCTTGACCAAGCCACCTCGGCAGCACTCTGGGCGGCGCCCCAAGTGCGGCGGAGGCCTGCGGGGCTAGGGCAAGGGCGGGCGGCTGCTCGCTTGGTCCAGCGCGGGGGGAACGAGTCGTGCCTGGCTGCGGACGGGCGGCTAGGGCGACGCTGCTTCAGCCGCGTGAGGTTGAAGAAAGGAGAATCGTCGCTGGACGATTCTACCCTCAGCTTGATAAAAGACGGATCTCTTAAGTGAAGGGCAGAACCGTCATTTGGTTATAATCTGAAGGCGGGCCGCGTTGCATGTGCTGGATGACGTGGCGCCATCCGATTGGTCCAGAAAGGTAATTTTTACAAAAATCATAACTCTTAATTGGTTACTCCGATTAGGACAAGTTATATATGTATTTTGATCAGAAAAATGCAAGGAATCCATTGAGAATGGTTTTATAGCCTGAATCTGATCCTAGTTCGAAAAATAGTGTAAATAATCATCTTTAATGAATTAAAGATTAAGAAACCCTATTTTGATATAATTAAAGTGTTTAATGGGGTTTAATGAATCTTTAGAATTGATATTAATCTGTTAAATGTAAAAAGGAACATTGAGTTCAAAAAGGAAGAACTTTGCCTATGATTAGTCAAATTTAGAGTTTATATGCTTAAAATTGGAAAAGTACATAAAGTTATCATCATTAGTGTTTTAATTAATGAAAAACCCTTAGATTTGAAGATAGATGGATTTAATGTTGTTCAAAGGATAATTCTAACCTGTTGTTGATAAATATGAGGATAGGATCCAAAAAGATGGTCATTTTATATAATTGGTTTAATTTAGGGTTCTATGTACATGAATATGCCTTAATGGGATTAGAAACCCTAATTTATGTTGGTATGAATTCTAATGGTTTTAATTGTACAAATCGACGAATAAAATAGAATTATGATGATTCGAAGATAAATTGAGTACCAAAGATCTTAATGTTGATAATGTGTATTAGATGTAATAAGTAGTCTAATATGCTTAAGAAGATAATTAGGGTTTAACCTAGTATGCAAAAGTGAGATTGTAATCTTATAAATCATAATATGATGGAATTAGGGTTCGTAGCCCTAATCCTTAGTCCAAACAAGAAATAACCCTAAACCCTAGTTTAGGAGCACATCTAGATCTGAGTAATGTAATGTGAATACATGGTGACACATATGTAGTATACATGTTTCAGATATTGTTGATTATATGCTTGGTTACTTGGATGTTTGGATGCACTCATAAAGTCTATGATGTTCGGCATGGTTTCCGCAAGGAATAAGGTATGTGGTTACTTATGGTTAACCGTTTAGGTTTCCCGGCATTTTCCGAACGTTTTATCGCTTGGATGCAACTAAACTGCTTGGATGTTCATATTGCAAATATAATGTGGCTATGACTATCACTTAATGTGTATACCTGTAAACTCAGATCCTGGTTCTCTCTGTGGCAAAATAGCTAACCTAGTACATGGCTACCTATGGTAGGTCATCAGGTTAGAGAAGACCTAGTACATGGCTACCTATTGGGTAGGTCCATCAGGTCTATGGATGACCTAGTACATGGCTACCCATTGGGTAGGTCCATCAGGTCAATGGTTGACTTAGTACATGGCTACCATGGAGGTAGGACCATCAAGTCATAAAGAGTTAGATATTGGGCTATCCTCGGATAGTGCCATGCGACTCTATACCTAAAAGAGAGGTGATATTCATGTCCACTGCAGGGACAGCCCAGAGTTGTGAATATGTATGGATTGAGTTATATGGTTTAAAACGTAATCTTGTTTGTTAAATCATTAATTGAATGATTATGTTGTTAGCTTAGTTGAACAATTATCTGCTTCTCCCCACATACCAACTTCGGCTGACCGACGTTTTGTTTGTCGGCGTTTTAGGTACAATGAAAAGAACAAACAGTAAAGTGGCACATGTGATACTAAAAGAGAATTAAAGTATAAAGGAGGATTAGATAGATTAGTATCGGTGTGGATAGAAGTTTAATGATCCCAGTTTTCAAAAGGTATGTAAAGAAAAATTTTATTACCATTTTCAGTATAGTCTGTTAGAATTTGATAATTGTTTATGGTTATATGCCGAACCTTTGATCCGGGATTAATGGATGCGGCTCAACCTCTTGGTCTCCCTTAATTGGGGGTTATCGGGAGGTGGGGTCGTAACACATTAGGTACACGGAAGCACCACCGAAGGCTAGATGGCTTGTCCCCTCGCGGATCATATACTTACGACCTCAAGGAATCCCATTTTATTTCTAGTTTGGGAGTCAACTTGTTAAGCGACATTCAATCCTACATATAGAAGTTCTCACAACATAGGAAGAACAAAGATGAAAGTAAGCAATTAATCTAGCTACAAACATAATGATTAACAGTGAAATGAAAAGTTATATACATTGCCATGGTAAGTTTAACAAAAGAACATGATTGCATGGGCAGAGGGGCTAGTCCCCGCACCCCAGCGAAAGAAGACTACTCTCTCATGATGTGAGAGACAAGAAGAATAAGAGAAAGGGAAGGTTCCTCCATGAGCATGATGATGAAGGTGGTCACAACTCGGTGAAGATGATGCGGTCTCCTACATTGTGTCGGGGAAGATTTGAACAAGGAGGAAGAACCACCAAGGCAGGTTGGGCAATCCTTCTTCTTCACCTTCTCTCTCTCCTTCTCTCCTTGCTTGGTGCCAAGAGGAGCAGGTGGGCATGTGGAAGTTGAGGTTGGATTGGACCTTTGGCAGCCTGTCGGCGTGCTGGCTCCCCCGCCTCAAAATGAGGACCCTTGTGGTCCTATTTATAGGGTCGAGATTGGCCCTCATGCTTTTGGTGTGAGTTAGGCCTCAAACGGTTTGGAGACCATTTTACGTCCAAACGGTTTTGAAGACTGTTTGATGTTCAAACGGTCTTGGAGATATTTTGCTTCAAACGGTTTAGTTAAATGGTATGGGGACCGTTTTGATGGCCAAACGGTTTTGGAAACTGAATGGCACCAAACGGTCTTGACTTTAATGATCTTCCTTTGACTGGTCTTGTGTCTTTTGCAAACCAAATGGATCTAAATGGTCTTGAAACCATTAGGATCCAATCGGTCTTGGGTTCTATCTCCATTCGGTTTTGGCTACACAACCGGTCTTGGGACCGAATGGCTCCAAATGGTCTTGGGACCGAATGGCTCCAAACGGTCTTGGTCGAAGTGGTCTTAAATGATCAAAAAATCTTGATCCAAATGGTTTCAATTGTTCAAACGGTCTTCATCCCAAACAGTTTAGAGTATCCAATCGGTCCTAGGTCCAAATGGTCTTGAAACTGTTAGACGACATCCGGTCTTGAGACCGTTTGGGTTCATTTGGTCTTGAAACCGTATGGACTCAAACGGTCTTGGGATTGTTTAGGCTCATGCGGTCTTGAAACCGAATGGCTTAAATGGTCTTGAGACCGTGTGGGTGAATATCTGAAACCGAAAGGTCAGAATCGTTAGAGCAGACTGTTTGGTCAAGATCAAAAGTGGGAGGTTCTTCGGTGAATTCCATGTGATGATAGAACTTGAGACCTACATCAAATCAATATAATTTTGATCAGAAATCATAATAATTAGATTTATTTAGAGAACTTGCAATATGTGAGATTTAAGAGATAAATTGGAAGTATTGAATCAAATCAGTTATAAAAAGGATGACTGAAAATCAGGATGAATATGCATTCATCAAACACCCCGAACTTAAACATTGCTCGTCCTTGAGTAACACAAAATCTGAAATAGTCGCCAAGTGAATACTTTTGATCATGTAACTGCTTCCTCTTCACATCATGATTATTTCTTTTCCGCTCAGTATGACCAAGCATCTCAACTTTCTGAGACCACATAACACATCTTACAATATCTTCATTCCTGAGTTTACTTTCCAACCTCACTTCCTCATTATTTTTTCCAGCAACAAGCATGTCAAAGAGTTTTGTAAGAGTCTAGAGATCCCCGCAGAATGACAAGTGTGCATCTGATCTGACACTGGTGTTTTTCAGGGAATTGATGGCTTTAATTTTTCCTTTAGGTAGAAAAGGGAGTGAAGGGTGGTATGGAAAGAAGAAGTAAATCTCTCCTCTATTCGACTCGAGATTTTTATTATTTTTGCAATTTCATTTATTGCATATATTTTTGTGTGAATCTCTCCTCTATTCGAATCGAGATTGCATTTCTTTTTGTGTGCGCTTTGGCATCTTTTATATGTAAATCTCTCCTCTATTCGACTCGAGATTGCATTTTTGGTGGTACGCCCCTATTAATTTGCGAGCGGTATGGAAGAAGCAGATATAGAGGGAAGCGGCGTGCCACCCCGAACTTAGGGTTTGACACTATTTTGGCTATTTTTGTTTCTTCCTGATGGATGGAGGGGTACGAAGATGATAGAAGAAGTGTAGAAAAGAGTTCAGATCAGAATGCAACTTGATTTATAATTCAGTGCACCGGGTTGTTTTCTTTATCAAACTCTTCTCAAATAATGACTTGATGAGGATCTAGTGGGGATTCCATGTTGTTGCTCCACTAGTCACTTAGGAAGCATAATATGTTTGATACCTATCAGTTCGACAGACACTTGCCAATTTTTGCATAAAGATCATGATGTTAGGATTCATAAGCTTCACAAGATGATTTCAATCAAAAGGTTAGTTTTTATAAGAAGGTCCTTTTGAGGTTCTTCTTTGAATAAGGAGGGTATAATGATAAATGCATAGAGATCGAAAACATGTCAAATTTTCATCAAGTATCTGTTTAATTTCTTTGGGAACTTTTGAAAATTTTGAAAAAAATTGAACATTTTGTGGCGGTGAAATCTAAAAATGTGTCAAAGCCACCCAATCATCACCTCTATAACAACCCATGTTTCAGGACTACGTTTGATGATGTCAAAGTGTGCCCAACGACATGTGTTGAGTGTAGTGATTTTAGGTCAAAGAATCACACTCACCACCATCACTGTGAGTACTGACTGTGACTACCATGTCATGGTTCCATGTGTCAAACTCACGATGGGTCTGTCCAGTACACTTGTTCTCTAACAAGTACCTATGTGTTTGGTTTGATATCTCTATATCATGACTAATGAGATTCTATCATCAACCAACACCACAATCTAGTCTTATGTGTCATTGTTGTCTATCTACCTTCCACAATGACATCTGACTAGGGACATAACAAGAATGTAAAAACTCTTAGCATCCGTATGATCTCATCGTTCAGGTCCTGAACCTGAAGGCATACGTCATTGAGTATTGTCATTCTCTAGACATTCAATCTGTTCTATCACTATCTCATATGACTGAACCAGAAAGAATTGGAAGCTTGCCTTTGATGTTTATCAAATCAATCTTAATGTATCCCACCAATCATCCCATGATTGGTTCTCAGGGCATACATATCAACAAACTCCCACTTGCACTGCGAACCAATCACCCTTGAATCATATTCATAGTGATCTTCAAACATGTCCCACATGTTACTGTGCTCTTGGGCCAACATAGTGAGTTATGGCAACACCTTGCCAAAGTCAGTATAAATTACATGTCTCTCATCTCTTCATTGTACGTCACATGTATGAGATGTAGTTACCGTAATATGCGATCTAGTATTCCTTTGCTAACCTTTAGCCACATTGCATGATCAAGGATTCCATACTTGTCATCAATGACCGGAATATCTATAAGTTCATCTCATGAACTTCCATATCCATATAGTATCCACTGTTGTTCTCTAACACATGAATACTCGGCATTTCCTTTGAAATGGTTTTATTGGAACACTTCCAATTATCAACAAACTTTCACTTTTATATATCATATATATATTTTGCGATTAATTTTCTGTCCTTTCGGAAGTTCGCATCAATGTAACTCTTTACATTGAACTCTTCCTTATCTCCCTAGAACTAGTACTTCCCAAGTACTTATCAAGTTCTCATGGTATTCCAGTAACCCTTACTGGAAGTAGACAGACATCCACTCGTCATGTTCCACATACGAGTTATCAGGATGAGCACATCATATTGTCATGTCATACATACAAGATGATGAATGCATTTTGTTCTTGCCATGCAAGATAATGGGATGATTACATACATGATAGATCCATATCTATTCTTAGTGTTCCCATTCTTCATAAGAATTGGACACTTAGCCTTGGGATACTAACTCCATGTAATATGGACAACTTTTCTCCCACTGAATCTGTGTACACTAAACCCTTCAGTACAGATTGCCAATGTATGCTTTCTCTTTTCAGGTCAAGAGGTTTTTGAGAACTATCTCTATAGATCTCTATTACTATCACATAGGAAACATCTCTATCTTCCTTAAAGATAATTTCTACTTTTGTATTTCCATTCTAGAACATTTCCATTTCACATCAACATGTGGAATGTGAACACGCTCCCACTAAATCATAGATCCCTTCTTTATCTTTGACATATCAGTCAAACCCTTTGACTATATCATCAAAATAAAAATCCAATTCTAAGTTACTTGTACTCAATCAATCACATTGATTAGTCCATTGTAACTTATAGACTTCATTTGCATTAGTGGATTCATAAACCTTATAGGTTGTTTCACGTACACATCCTTGTTTTATTCCTCATAGGAATGCGGTTTTAGTATCCATATGCCAAATGTCTTTAGTCATTAAGTTGCAATCAACAAGCATCATCCTTCTCAAAATGTTATCCATGTGTCTTAACACTTAAGACTCATTTGCACTTATGGATTTCATCCAGTGAGTGCTACCATCAAGGTCATACCTTATGGTTTACATGGAAGTCATTTAGGATGTAATGGTCATAAACCATAACTCAAAATTCGGTTCCTCATATTCATCTAGATAGTTGAATCATCACATGAACAACTCATCCCATAGATAATTGAGGTGTAAGGATATAAGAATTCACAACCCTTGTAATTCTTAATTTCTTTTATTAGTGTGGGGTATTCTTTTATTAAGAAGAATTTAGTTATTTGATAATCATTCTCTAACACTTTAGAGTATGATTCCTTCTTGATTTAGACATCACCATGCCTTAATCATGAGTTCACTATGATACACTATCATAATCACTCAAAAGGATCTCAAACATTTGGTCCAAGTATTTCATTCATTGATCTAATCAAGAATTAACACTTTACCAAATTTGCACTTCATCTATGATAATCTTGAACACTCCAAGATATTCATATTGGTATTTCTCTAAACACCATTTGAAGTATTAGCATTTGTTCCAATAGGTATGTAAATACATCATATGTATCATACCTAATAGCATAATCATTCTCCCATTACCATTAGTGAAGATTGATTAATCATGTCCAAGATATTCATGCCTCTTACTGGTTCTCTAACCAAAAGAGTCTAGATTTATCCATCACATGGAAACTAGAAATGAATTTCTCATGATTAATGCTAATTTGATTGTTTGAGTTATCTATAACTTTTAGGTATCATTTTATATTATGCATATCAAATACCACAAGATAAACAAGGCATTTCCATAAAGATCATATCTTTAGAAATTGAAACATCTCTTTATTGATTGCCAATATTGTCATACAATATGCAAAAATAAAGTGTTTCTATCTATTGGCAAATATGAAATAGCAGTTCATAATTGTATTACATGCCTTATATGCTGAAAATAAACTAAAGTACTCCTATCTATGGTGGCAACACTTGCCCCATTAATTGAGTGCTTTACACTTTACATCTTGGTATCATATACTTCAAAAAGTGTTACAAGTTTACTTTCATGACACCTTTAAGTAGAGACGTCTGTCGCCTCCTTCTTCTTTTGTTCTTCCAGATAGAGAGGACAATTCCTTTTCCAATGTCCTGGCTTTTGACCATGGTGGAAATTTCCTTTCTTGGTCACGCCTCCCGTGGCCTTGAGAGTTGAAGACGACTTGGGCTCCTGTCTAGCATCAAAACCTTTCTTAGCTTTGCCCTTGCCCTTGCGCTTGGACTTGCCCTTCTTGTTCATGATCACCATCACAGACTTAGGCTTGTCCTTCTTCATCTGTATCTCGGCTATCCTTAACATTCCCAACAACTCTGACAGTGGCCTATCAAAGTTGTTCATGTTGTAGTTCATCACAAACTGACTGTAGGATTCTGGCAACGATTGTAGTATCACATCAGTAGCCAACTCTTGGCTCATTGGAAATCCCAGTCTTTGCAGGTTCTCCACATACCCAATCATCTTGAGTGTGTGAGGACTAACTGGATCTCCTTCTGTCATGACGCACTTGAAAAGTGCCCTTGAGACATTGTATCTCTCTTGCCGTGCTTGATCTTCATACATGTTCCTGAGATGCTGAATCATCTCAATGACACCCATGTTCTCATGTTGTCTCTGTAACTCGTGGTTCATAGAGCACAACATTAAGCACTTTGCATCAATGGCATCATCAGAATGCTTCTTGTAAGCGTCCCTTTCTGTCTTTGGTGCATTAGGAGCCGGTTCCTCTGGAATTGGAGTATCCAGGACATAGAGCTTTCACTCTTGAGTGAGAACAATTCTCAATGTCCTATACCAGTCATGGAAGTTTGTCCCATTTAGCTTGTCCTTTTCAAGGACCGATCGCAAAGAAAAGTGATTGTTGTTTGTTGCCATTTGTACTACAAAAGGAAAATATGCAATTTTATTCCAAAAACTCATATTTGACTTATTTGATTGATTTGAAAGTTTGACGATATAATTAGGCCTTTAATTAATTATCACTCCCACTATTTTACTTCAAATTGATAGCCCTCGCCATCAATTTGGAAGATTACAACGTACAACCTTCTAGTGGGCAAGATCCTAAAATCCTCTAAGTCATGGACCAGCTAGGGCTGTCACCCACAACATAGATCTCTCAGGTAGGCAACTCTTGCCAATTGCATCATATGCAACTCTTGATAAGATGCCATATGCAACTCCTTGCCATGAGCATCTCCATGCCTCGAGGTGCTAGATCCTATCTAGGTCACCTTGTTAAGTCTGACCCAAAGCAAACACAATGAATATGCACCCTGCTAGGGCAGACCCACACATTCACCCTTCACGCTTCCACGAGATAGACGGTGCGGGCGTGCCCACACTTGGTCGATCAAGCTTTTCATGTGTGTCGCATTTGGAAGGCATCTAAAACTTAATATTTAATGAGGGATTTGGTTTTTATATACATATATATATATCCAATCACCACAATACATAGTACGTATCATATACATGCTATATCCCACAGAAAACATGCAAAATGATAAAAGCGATGATTATGGCCATCCTAATGTGATCCCTCGAGCCAAGAGGAATCACGGTCATATAGGTCTACATCACATGCAACCTGTACAAGATGAACTCTGTGCCTTGCCTTCTGAGTAGATCAACTCATCACATGAGTGACTTGCTCGATCTGGTCAGTCGTTTGGGTGCCACCAGCCGATCGTTTGGCTCCTCCAACCGATCAGTTCGCCCGGTCATCGTGCATCTCCTCATGGCCGCCACCCGCTTGTCTCGCTCCTTGAACTGGTCATCAACCGATCGGCTCACTCCTTGAACCAATCGTCTGGAACGTCAACCGATCGGTTCACACCTTGAACCGATCGTCTCAGCTGTCGTCTGGATGTCTAGCGTTCTTTGACATAACAAGAAATAAAATTCTATCCTATTTTACATTGTAAAAAGAGAAACCTCGAGTTACAGTCGAGGGGAGCAAAGGTAGGAAAGAAATCTCGAATTATTTCGAGTTACATTAGGAATAGGAGAGGGAATCGGTGCGCAGACTGAGATGCAAGAAACCACATACAACCATACACAGATAGGGTTTATTGGCCATAACCACGCTATACATCCACCACAAAACTCGTTTAAGGGCGACGCATATTGAGTGCATTAATATTACATATCATATATGTAGTTTGAGATTTGTGTATTTAGGATTGGACATGCATAAAGTCAATATTATTTACATCGTATGCAATAAATAAAGGCGACAAACCAAAATCGATCATATCGATATCCCCAAAGTACAGAGCAGTTAACTTGGCTCTGATACCACTGTGGGGTTTTAGGGGAGGCAGAGAAGGCAGCGGAAACAAAAACTTTCTCCCCCAAACCCCGTAACAAGGAAACGCGTCAACGTCTATACAATAGGAAATGATGGTTTGTGGAATCATACCTTGTCCCGAGGCTTGCTCGGCGACAATACCTCGCGCCTTGCGTGGTCTTCACCTCCGGTCTTGGACGGTGTCTGTGCAGCTCCTGGTCGCACCGGGACTGACGACTCCTGGTATCACCGGGACTGTCAGGATTGACAGTTGTCCTCCTTAGCGGCAGAAACCTCCCGCCTCTGAAGTAGTCCACACGGACCACCTGGAACTCCAATCTCCTTGTTCCATAAGGAATTGGAAGGAGTCACACCCTCCTGTCAGTGTACTAGTTGCCAACACACTCTCCTGCTACCAGTTGCAACAACAGTTGTCTTTCCCTTGCTGTGCCTCCCTTTTCGGGTAGCACTTGCTCGGGCTCTCTCTTGGTTACCAAAACTAGAGAGAGCGACAACTTTGCAGAGCAACTGATTGCACTGAGTTGTACTTTGAGAAGCCCCCAATACCCCTATATATAGGAGGGTAATGGGACAGGGTTCTCCATCCTGGGCAATGCGGGACTAAAAGCAGGAGTAGAAGGGTTCGAGATTTTCCACAAAACAACCAACTCGCAACCTGAATCGATCGTTTCACAACTGAAACGGTCGGTTGGGGACCTAAACCGGTCGGTTGACACCTCAACCGATCGGTTGGGACCCATGAGCCGGTCGGTTCACTTCTGAACTGGTCGGCTCGTGGTCCTGACCAGTTCCCGATTGACTTTCCTTCTTTTGTTTCTAATTTGTATCGAATACCAATCCTATTTCCCAATCAAATTGGGCAAGCGAAATGAAAGGAAAATTCTCACCAATCCTAGTTTCCCAACTTGCTCGGTTGCACCAGTTGAATCGATCATTTCAACACTTGAAGCAATCGTTTCACCCTGACCATGAGCCGATCGACTCAACACTTGAGCTGACCGGTTCACCAGCTCAGCCGATCGGTTCATCACATGAGTCGATCGGTTGGGAGTGCAGATTGTGCAGAATCAGTCAATTGCAATTTCAATCAATCTGATACTCCAATCAATGTGTCCAACACCTTGAGCATTATGATATTGAGCTATCAATTGATTGAGTGTTTAATTGAACTACTAAACTCCTTTAGTAATCAATCTAAACCTTGTTTGTGGACAAAACTCCTCTTCCAGGTTAAATCTTATGTGTGTGACCCTGCAGGTCCATTTCACGTTGGCAGTGAAAGTCCATAACACTTATGACTTCACAAGCAAAGAGCAGTGCTTAGTCACACATCAGTGCTACCCGAGTGAAAGTAGAAAGTTGGAGAACAACTTTCAATCCTACAATCCGTGAATGGTGTTACAACGAATGTATAATTCCTTTGTCACTGATATCCTGAATGAACTCGAGGCATGGAACAGTCATCCTGTCAAAGTTCATTCACTTTCTTGATCTCAGAGCATATTGGAAGAGATATGTATGACATCAATATCACATACTGATTCACACATGTGTGCACACGCCTATTTCAATCCTACTCATCAAGTGGCCTTGGATATCAAACTCCCTCAGGAGGGACAAATCCCATATCTATCACTCACCCCTCAAAAGCTCCATGTGTCAAAGACACCCAATCATCACCTTTATAACAACCCATGTTTCAGGACTGCGTTTGATGATGTCAAAGTGTGCCCAACAACATGTGTTGAGTGTAGTGATTTCAGGTCAAAGAATCACACTCACCACCATCACTATGAGTACTGACTGTGACTACCATGTCATGGTTCCATGTGTCAAACTCACGGTGGGTCTGTCCGGTACACTTGTTCTCTAACAAGTACCTATGTGTTTGGTTTGATATCTCTATATCATGACTAATGAGATTCTGTCATCAACTAACACCACAATCTAGTCTTATGTGTCATTGCTGTCTATCGACCTTCCACAATGACATCTGACTAGGGACATAACAAGAATGTACAAACTCTTAGCATCCGTATGATCTCATCGTTCAGGTCCTGAACCTGAAGGCATACGTCATTGAGTATTGTCATTCTCTAGACATTCAATGGGATATTTTTGTATTTTCATCAGCTTTAAGCCTATTTTTCTCCTTTTCAGGATATTGGCACCAGAAGAGATAGTTTTTCCCTTGATGTATGATTCAAGCATTTCCAACCTAAGCCAGAGGCTCAAGTTGTTTCTCTTTTTTTTTTTGAAACAAGAGCAGAGCTAGTTCTTATTCATTCTATGCTCTACTACAGAAAAAATAGGTTGAATATCCACCTAGTTATCACTATCTCATATGACTGAACCAGAAGGAATTGGAAGCTTGCCTTTGATGTTTATCAAATCAATCTTAATGTATCCCACCAATCATCCCATGATTGGCTCTCAGGGCATACATACCAACACTTAGCTCATCATGGAAAAGGCCTAGAGTTCACAAACCGATATGAGAATCCCTCTATGGCTCCTTGGCTAATAGGCACTCTTATATGAACTCTACAACCCGATACAAACTCAAAATTAGGGTTTCACATTCAACTCTTTCTTGGTCTTTCCATCACCAAGAATACTATCACTTATACATGATTCAAAAACTGTGTCTCCTTATTTCTCTCTCCAATAGGTGATACTAGGAGGTAGTAGGGACACTCTAGAGGTGGTAATTTGCATATCATCTTTACATTTTGGGTAAATTACAACTTGTACCAAAATTGGTACACAAGGCACTAATCATTATTCAAACAAGTTTCAATTTGAAATTTAGGCTTTCTAAAAGCTTACCCTTAGCATAATTCTCTCTCTTATGATGCTAAAACACATGAGGTATATTCAACATGTGACATATTTCAATATAACCCCTCATCTTGGGTAAATTGTATTTTGTTCCAAAACAAGAGAACATTGCTCAAACATTATTCAAACAGGACCAAACTTGAAACATAAGTTTGTCACTTGATAACAAAACACTTTAGAGAATCATATTAAAGTTCTAAAAAACTTATTTAAGCCAAACAAATAGGTTTAGCCCTAAACCTAGGTCAGGGATGTTACATAATTGATCAATGCAATATATGTTGCTATTATAGTTGCACACATTTTTATTGCACCACGTACATGACATAGTGATATATTGATCAAAGTATTTGATTTTTAACATTTTAGGTTACTGTCATATATAAAGACATGAAGACATGGGGATTCGGATGAAATCCACTAAACATATTAAAGTTAATACCAAGGAGAATTAGGTAGTTACCTTATTTCTTCTTCTCATGTATGTTAGTTTCTCATGTAAAATTTATATACATCTTAGAGGAGCATCATTATACATCTTATATCAAACATTTGTTAAATTAATGATAATTATTAATTATTATTTATAAAATAAAGATCCTAGAAACTTAGATACCGACTTTCAACTGTATGATCCACCTTAATTGGGGGATACTCAAAAGTTTGCGTTGTTACAACCACCTTTATCACAGAATTGGAATTGTTCTACTACTAAGTCATGTCTTTCATCCTTAAAAGTGTTGGAGCCACCTATCAAAGGGAAATGGCCGCTCTCTTCCACAACATGATGCATAAGAAAGGAAAGGTATATGTAAAACACTATGGTTTCCAAATCTAATAGTCTATAGGGTCATACCTCTCTCCTAGAAAAGATTCTTAAATGGTGAAGGAGATTCTTTATTAGTTTCATTATAGTAAAATTCACCTCTAGAGTTACACTTGGTAGCTTTTTTTAATACATCATTTATTAAAGAGGAATCAGTTTTGAACTTGGAAAGGCTTGTGCATTCCAAAATTCCTTTACCAAAGACAAAAGGAGATCTAAGGCATGCTCGGTTGTATCCATTGTGTAAGTAGCTTCATAGCAAAACTAAATCCTATCTATGAGCCTATTTTCAAGTTATGGATCACAAATATCTGGTGGCATGAAAAGTGTATAAAGGAACTCTGGAATCTTAAAGACTACCACATCCGACCATCAATAACCACTGGAGCCATGATATCCTCTCACCCTTCCATTACCTATTTGTGAAACATTGATGGAGGATTTTTAACCCAATAAAAGGTCAATGTTGAGCATGCTGCATATTATGTTTCCATGGGAAATGACATCAAATCACAATACACTACTATCAATAAGTATTGGATGGCTTTGGTGTATGCTACGCGAAGGTTGTATTATTTTTTATTATGTATTCCTTATAGCTAATTGAAAGACATGATCCACTTTATTACTTGTTTGAAATACCTACCCACATTATGATTCATTAAATGGCAAGTGTTGTTGTCTACATCTAAAATTACTTTTATACCAATGGAGGTTGTCAAACAACAAGACTTTTAGCATCATCTAGTGGACTCCCCACTTCCTAAATAACAAATGCATGAGTACGAGTTTCTTGAAAAGGGCATTGAAAGGATTGGCTCACCAGACATCATTATCCCCATTCTTATGGAGGATCTTCAACAATAGATCTATCAATAGCAAACAAGTCAAGATTAGAGTGGTCCTTCAAGAACCTCACATTAGAACCCATTCACTTCTCTCATGATGTCATATATGTTCCAATATTATTTTACCCATCTATGAAAAATGGCTATGCTTTGTAACTAATAAGTTCTTTTATGGACCTAATTTACCCTTCATTGTTTCTTAGTTGACATAAATTTGACACTTTTAATGTGTTTGTAACTGTAAATAAATTAACACCTAGAATATTTTGAAAGTTGAAACAACAATCTCAAACTACATTCAACCATCGTAGTCATTTGAATTTTGTTGCCATCCACATAAACATCCATGACTTGAATATTATTTTACGGTTAACATGTTATGAATATTATGAATGGGATGATGGTTCTCTAGTGGAATCTCATGGTTCAATGAGGATTTTTTTTACCGTTGTGGCAAAGGAAATAATACATGTTGAATATTTTGGTATTAATAGAATAAGAGAATTTTAGGAAGGTTGTATCAGTGTATGCCCTCCCTAACCTATGCCAAACTTTAAGAGGTATTCTCAAAAATAGTAAAATCTACCTTTTTCCTTGGGATTAATGTAGACATATATAGAGTGTCCCGCTTGTCTCTAGGCTATATGATTCAAAATTATCAAGTGGAATTCTTATGCAATCATTTATGTCGTCACTTATAATGTGATAGTCATGCATATCTCGTTCTTTATCATGTATCTAGATGCAAATACCCCCTCCATGATATTTATGTCATATACATAATTGAATGTATGAATATCTCACGTTAATTACCCCTTGAAGGGAAGAAATTCTAGCATATTCTTGTGTTGCACTAGTTGACTATACATGCCACCCCATTGCTTATTGGACTAATATGGCATAGTGCATCCATGGGGTTTAGGGGCATAATCGCTCATCCTTCTTAGTATTGAATCCTATTTCCAAACAAAATTAAAAACACAATAAAAAATAGTTGTCTTTTTGTCAATTTGACCTATAGATTGGTTTATCATTCATCTCATTCCTCCAGATTGGATAATTTTATAAAGGAAGATGCAGCGTTACTTTACCCTACAAGTTCTTGATATGCCATTAGTGATCTCTAGATTAATTGGAAAATAATGTAGAAGCCCTTTTCATTTAGAAATGACACTTGAGATATATTTAAACTTCCAAAGAAGAATCATGTCAAATCATTTTTGTAGAATTTATAAATCACAAACGTATCTCCTTTTTTGTTCTGCCAATTGATTCCCATTTGTCTCATTCTCTATAAATGATGGTTTTAAAATGACCATCACATGCACTATACCTTAACAACATATCTAAAGCAATATGACGACCAACAAAGTATTATATTTTAGGTATAGTTTTATATCAATTTAAAACCATTTTAGTGCATTTCACGACCTTCCCATGAATTCCGATTATTTATAGGTATCATCATCATTCTCCAAGATTCAATCCCAACTACCTAGTGAGCATATGCATACTTCTTTCTTTTCCATAGTTGGTAATTATCGTTAAGTTGTGATGGTTTTAGATCCCTAGTAGGTCTATCTTATACCTTTCCATTATGCTTTACACATTGATATTACTACATACTAATGCATATATTGGACCGTGTTGCACGTGTAAAATTCTAACACATTTATCTCCTAGTTTGTCCTAAATGTTGGTCAGCCTATATATTTTATTTTTAGTAGTCATGAAGGAGAAACTAGAGAAACTGATGGATGAGTATGTGACTCCACTACAATTATTTTCTTCCTCTACCTTTCCAACTACATGTCTCTCTTTATCTTTCTCTCACTCTCTGACTCTCTCCTTCCCACCACTTTTTTCTCTCTCTCTCTCTATCTATCTATCTCTCTTCAAAGTCACGCTTGGTAGAACACTAAGGTGGCTTATTGTCTATTTCATGTTGCTTCTTAGTTCTGTACACATCTTATATTGTTGTCACAATTTTGTAACTCTTATAGAGATAATACTCTTTAGGATCAAATTAATGGCTAGAGACCATATCTATGCTTCATAGAAATATGTTCTTATCAAATTTTGTCTTCTTTTTTCTTATCATAAGTGAGAACAACAATAAACCGCTACTAAACACAAATGATTCAGCTACTCAATTATATAGAAGCGTGAGTGGTGCTCTCTAATTCAGCTATGCTTGGTTGCTATCTATTTCAGTCAGTGGCATAGTCAGGGGGGCTACCGGGGCTCTTTCCCCTCCCACCCCAATCAAAAGTGTACATATATATATGTATAATAGGAATCCGTTCTTTATACATATCCGTTTCTATTTCTAATATAACAACATTGAGTAACTAGTTGGGTTGGTAGATATTACGCAGTCTGCATGAGCATTCTCAAGATCGAATCCTTACAGCAACTTAGTTTTTTTGTAATAAAAGTTTACAAACAATATAGTAGTACAAGTGCAGTCCCCTAATAATCTAAAGAAATGCCTTCGTAGAGGCATGAGCTATAAATTGGGTTGCCGATCCTTTTTGGATGGTAAATCCGAAAGATCGAATGACATAGTCTGAAGATGTTGATGATGGTAACATTAAATTCCTATTTATGATATTTTTGGATGTGCTGCAAAAGAGAAAGTGAATCATTAGCTAGCACCCCAAAGATATCAAAGGAAAACGACATAAAATGGTAGTTGTTTGCTTCACATGCAACACCATGCTTATGAACTTTTTGTGTAGCATCAGAAGCTGCTTGTCCTGCCTTTGAAAATAGTAGGAATATTGTCAGTCAATGGAGAAACCCTAGTAAGATCAACACTAGTGTGTTTTCTATTAGACCAATCATAAATCAAGATGTCAGCATGTCTCTCAGTGTGGAAACCATCATGTTATGACCCAAGAAAGGTGACTGGAGCTTCTTTTATAGATTTTATCTAAGCATGATAAGAATGTCAAAAAGAATATCTCAAACAACATCATGGAGGAACTTGAATCCAGGACGGATTCTACAGTGCACAACATGGTCACCAAAGGAATCGAGCTCGACAGAATGACAAAGTAGATAGCGCTCATTCCCATGATATAGTGAGATTAAAATACGGTAGCGTAGAATAGATCAATACTCAACTGGTGTCATGGATAATCCAAGACCATCAATAGGAATAGTGAGAAGAAAATATTGTGCATGGTCAGTTTGTAGAGAAGCAAGAACAACATGTTGTCGTGGAGTCAGATCAGATTCCTTGAAGCGCTGGAAGACCAACTTGTAGTAGGCGTCTGCCAATAGAGACTGTCTTTCGGATGGCAGAGCGAACTAGAAAGCTTGGACTAACAAAAGGATTGTAGGCGATTGTAGATGGACTCATAAGCAATGTCAAATGTGCTGCCAGCTGGGATGGGACCAACCTCACATCGAATATGGTCTTGAAGCTCTATGGTGAGAACTTGAGAAGTAACAAAGGCATAACTACCAACATTTTCTACAGTCGTAGTGCCCAACCCCCCGAGTTGCATTAGTAGTGTGGCAAGATGCCATTGTAGATTACCAAAACCTTGTCCTTCACCAACAATAATGCGAGACAAGCAGCATCGAAGTCCACGATCAAAGTCATGTAAGGCTGAAACAATATCATCAGGTGGCATTGTTTGAAGGGAGGACACCAATTTTGGCATACCAACACATGACCTAAGGAGAAGAAGTTCACTTTGTAGATCATTGAGCAAGGAAAGGAGATCCATCAAATCTAAAGATTTGAGCACACACTTCTTCAACAAATCTAAGGCAAAGCACAGGTCAATAGAAACTGGACCACCAAGAAACTTCACCCCACTCATGGGTTGAGATATGTTAGAAGAGAAAAACCTACAACATGGGGCTCTTTTAGGGTCGTCAGAAGGCCAAAAGATTTTTGTCTTGGTGATGTTGAGATGAATGCAGAAATTTGGACCTAAAGATATAAAAAGAGATAAGGTCTTAGACACTTCAGCAATGCCATTAATGAGAGTCTCATCATCCAGGTAAGAAAGATACTAAAGCTAAATGACATTCATTCTTTTAAGTGCAAGATAAGGAGGTGAAGGATCAGTCCAAGGACACACGTTCCCATAAAATAACAACTACCTTAATACTAAGGGCACACATTCCAATAAAATATACATCACAACCAACATATTAACCTCTAGTAAGTTGCTGGGTTGGTAAGTGTTGCACAGTCTGCGTGAGCATACCAAGGATCGAATCATTGTGTCAACATATTTTTGTAAAAAAATCCTAATGGCAACACATCTTTTTGTAAAAAAGTTAACATCTATAGTAATATGAAGGGCGCATTTCCTTTAAAAAAAACACAGCGCAGTGACTTGCTGGGTTGGTAGGTTTTACATAGCCTGTGTGAGCAACAGATTTTTGTAAAATAATCCATAGGCAACACATTTTTTAAGTTACAGCCAGCCCCTCTAGTCTGATTCTCTAGATCCGTCACTGATTTCAGTAGAATTGTAGTTGAAGATTATACTAATTACCTTACATGTACATGGAGTCTGTAATCAGGTAATGTAAGAGATCCTAAGCACCTGAGAGAAAAAATAAAGATAGATGTCAAGAAGCTAGGCTGGAAGAAACCAATGAAGCAAATCACTTTAGCTAAAATAACGACATGAGTATGATTTTATCGGTACTTAACTAAATTGATCCTTTTTATTGTAATGAAAGGGTTCTAACAATTCATTTTGTTGTGTTTAAATAAAAAAGACTATTTTTCTAATATTTCTCACTTAACTTTTTTTACTATATGAGGTTACATTTTAACTTTGCGCCTATTAAAATAGTTTAAAAATTCTGGACAGATATGGAATCTACCGTCCCTAAATTCGTGCATCCTGTGGGTTCATGATTAGTTCGAATAAACATGGCTGCGTAATTGATGAGATGCCTTTCCGGCAATGAACCAATTAATTAATAGGTTTTGGATGTTATAAAGCTTCTAGTATATGTTGTTGGCACAATCCAAAACACAAAAACACGCCGCGTCCATTCTGAATCACTCCGGCAAGTCGACAGATCATAGACCAAACAGCGACGTGCTACCACGCGAAGCACACCATTGACATCTCACTTGAACGAACAAATTAAGGTGAATTCATTGATAAGTAACCAATGCTTATTTATTTCAGTCGTACTCACTCATCGTTAATTGGTCTTGGGGTACAGTGAAGCGGAAAGAGGAAGCAAGAAAGGTCGTAGCGGCGGACCAATGAAAGCGGTGCGACGCCAGAGTGTTCTCCATTGGCATGGAGTACTTTGCTGGACTTGGACCACAGTAAGAGATATGGTGGTTCAATTCGTTCTTCAATCTCCAAAAGTCCAGGTTCAGATATCTTGTATGGTTTGGTGTATACTTACTACTCGTGAGGTCTTGGGTTAAGTCGAGACGAGCAACTGTGTGTCGCCGTCGGTGGGTAGCCGCTCTTCAATAACTCTCACGGAATGTACATCCATCTCTTATGCTCTATCTGACATAGCAGTCTAGCTGCACTCAAGAGTCGTGGTCTGTTTCAGGCAGCCCAATTGAAGTTGTCGAACGCCAATTAAATTTGCAACTCAGATCAGTGCACTCGACTGTTTTCTGGTGACTGACAATTGAAAATTTATACCAATCCTTAGGCTCAAAAATATATGTCTAAAATGCAAAGATTCGATCTTCATTACATTCAAAATTAACAAAATTATGATACTTTAGCAGATTAGATTCGATTTTGAATATTGGAGTTCGGATCTAAATATTATGAGTTGAATATCGGATCTTGTTTTCGCAACGATTGATCAAGCGGGTAGGGAACAAAACAAAACAAACCTGCATATAGCAAGCTCTGTTCTCTTCTTTGAATAAGGTATTCTCCGAGACAACAAATCATAGACAGTGGTGTTCTGCCAAGAGCCCTCTGCTGCTTGCAGGGGCCGGGATCAATCTTAGCGAGAAACCACATCAGCCGCACACTTTGTTCGGCATACCTGGTTTTCAATGTATAACATGAATATGACGGTTCTGAAAGAAAACAGGTCGATATGTCCGAGTGGTTAAGGAGACAGACTTGAAATCTGTTGGGCTTCGCCCGCGCAGGTTCGAACCCTGCTGTCGACGAATAATAACACTTTTAATATAACGACCAAAGAATGTTGACGAAGTGGATTTTTTTAATATAACGACCAAAGAAAGTGTAGATAATCACTTAGTCATATTAATATAGCCTTCGGAAAAGGACATTTTCACTACAACAAACACCACTACTACCAACCATATTAATTGCCAATCATTTTCTGCTTGGTTCTTGAGGTGCCACTGGCAGGTCGACTAGTTCATAATTGCCGTGTGACTTGTATATTCCATATGTGAATAATGAAGGGATGTCACCTGGGTGTTGTTGCTCCATAGTTTTGGCGTCGCTTTCATGGCAATCGAGACATAAATCTCATTCTCTTACATGTGATTATCCATGTTGTGACTGGGATCATGGGAAATGAGTTGAGATGTGGTTTGACTTTATGAGTATATATTGATATGTCAAACGGGTGGGTCAGGTTACGCATTGTTTGGGTTGTGTGGTGTGAGTGTCGCGGATGCAGGTTAAAAATCCACTTTTAAATGGGACTCGTAATTATTCTATAACTTATAGTATAACACAAATTTCTTATTACAAACATGCTTCAGTTTTTCACCTACTGCAATCTTTCTATGTGTAACACAAAATATATTTAGTTGTTTATATTTGATGTCAAGCATAACATAAAACAACATTTACAAAATAGTGTTTAAAACATCAAACAAAACACTCAATTTTCCTATTATAACGTCAATTGTGAAAGAGCAATAATTTGCTTATGCACCTAGATGTTCAACGCACAAAATTAACACATAGTCGTTGTCATTTAACTTAGACATGTCCAAAAATAACATTAATCTATTGTGATTGAAGATGAACATCAAATTAGAATGATGTTTTGATTTTTATCAGCATAAAATAGATATAAAATACTAAATAAATTTTTAATATTATTGTAAATACATAAATATTAACAAAACAAATACAAAGAAATTTATTCCTTAAATAAATATACATGTGAATCGGAGTACTTCAAATATATATTGCTCATAAGTACAAAGCATCATACACTTAATTCTCACCTTGTATATAATTATATCCTAAAATTCTCATAAGCAAATATCTATATAATCTAATATTTAATTTATTTTCTATTTAGATGGGTCAACCACTAGTGCCCACAGGTCAATTAGTGAGACATGTCTAATAATGAGTTGAGTTGGGTTTGGCCTAAATCTAAATGAGTGACCAAAACCCCCACCCACACACCAATGAAATGGGTCAGACCACAGGTACCTGTGGATCAATGATCCAATTTGACAAGTCTAGGGAAATGCGTACTCAAGAAATACATGTCCTACGATATCGGTTGGATTTTCACTTGTCATAATCTTTTATATGTTTTTCTTCTTTCTCTTATATCATGGTCGCTTATTGGTTAGAACTACTTTAGTGTTGAAAAGAACTAGATCGAGTTCTGACCACTCATGGTTTGTGTTGGACAAGAAGAAATTGGGTCACTTCAATGAAAGTATAATAATTTGGAGAAGCTAAACAAGTGCATAAAACAAATTTCACAACATCACAAAATCAACTAACCAAGATTAAAATTAGAAACTTTCAAAATAGGATTTGGCTCGTTGTCAATGACACCAAAAATGATGTGTGTTTTGTGACATGTAATTTAATAAACTAGAACAACACACACATGTTCCTGCAAATAAAAGAATCTAGATTAGTATGAGATTAGGGTCATCTCCACTAGGAACCAATTGATATAACACTTTAACAACTTATCAACTTAACGAGGAGAAGCTTACAAGATAATTTTAATTCGGTTCCATACGAGCTGAACTAACTAAAAGATCACTTTCAACTTAGAAGGTTCAAGAAAAGGATGCACTTGGTGCCAAAGCATTCACAACTCATATGAGAAACTACAATCTATACCAAACATTCATCTTGGACTAATGTCTAGAAAAGAGGATCAAAATTTCTCAACTCTTAACCATAATGTTCACAAAAATTTCCCTAAATATCTCCAGAGATATACCAATTAAATAAAGCAAGGAGATAGATAATTACCAACTCATATTCATTTACATACAATATAAGGTTAGTGCTCTAATAGACATCCCATTAAACTAGCATTTTTATAAAATATGTGTTATGAGAAGTAAGGAATCTTACCCAAGAATTTCATAAGAAAATACACATAGTTTAGAGAGACAAAGAAGATAATTCAAATTTATATACAATTTTATTCATCACATGAGCTATACATGTGAATTAGGCACGAAGTACAATGAGGTATTTTAGTATGAATGCTCTTATTTTAGCAATCTTCGGTCTAAGTCTGGTATTCAATCATATGTGAATAAGCTACTAATCATTGTTGTATGTATGGGTAAACGAATATGTAATGCAGTATTATACTACATTAAGGTACTTTAATTGTTCATATGCTCATATGTGATTAATTCATAGTCCTCATAGTCAAGATTAGCAAAATTAGGTACTAGGCACGTATTCTCTTTCCCAAATCCATCTATGTTAAAGTAAATCTAAGTATGTTGAGGTTACTCAAATGTCTAGGGATAAACTATAACTTTCCATTTAGGTCCCTGAATGATATCTCTATTTTCACCCCAAATATATGTTAGGTCCATGCATGGACATTAAAATCATGTTCATCACTAAATATATGAAGAAGTTAAGAATAAACAAAAGAAGACGACAGAGTAGATGAAATACTACACTATAGTGTGGGATTCTATACAATAAAGATGAATGGACACAATGATTCATCTAGAAAATCATAGTAGGGGGCTGAATTGGATGAAATATGACTAAAGCTAAGTAATAAATAAAGTTTGAAATGAATGGCATCATGTTATTTTTCGGGTTTGGGTTAGTAAAGATATTGTGGATAGAAGTAGAATCATTCATAAATATTAAAGATAAATGTGGTATTTTATCTATGAATTTTCATAAATATTTTTAGGTAGTGACACACATACCCTGAAATAAAATATGAAATAAATCTAAATTAACAATGATATAATATTCATTAATGGTTCAATACTTTTTATTGAAGTAAAAATATATATGTACTTGTTGTGTGCATTTCTTGTACTTCTCCTTATTGAAATGGGTATTGCAAAAAATATCCCTTATAGGCTAACAACTCGATAATGACTATATAAGTAACATTAATGGTGTAACATCTTTGTACTATTGTATATATTTTTGTATTAGTTTCTTACATTTCTTATACTTCTCCTTTTTTTTAGGAAGGATGGAGGGTCCTATGGTTGGGACCCCCCGTCATCTATTAATTAAGCTTCATCAGCCATAGCAAGGGTTACAATGCATAGAGGAAAAGACTGGGAAAAGGAAAACCTATCTACTTGTCCCCTTTGTGCCATGGTGGCAACTTTGTGGGCAACATTGTTACATTTACGACTGACATGAGAAATACTACAAAAAGAAAACTGACTTTTCAAATCAATGATGTCCTTTGCAAGAACACCCACATAGTCCCTTCTCATTGGGAAAACATTACAAGCCTGGATGACTTCAAGAGAGTCTGTTTCCATTTCCACCTGCCCCACTAGATAGTTGCTCGCCCATTGGAGTGATGTCCTCAAGGCAATGGCTTCTGCCGTTGCTATCCACGTACCACTGCTGATCTTCTCGCCCACCACACCCATCAAAGCACCCTCACTGTATCGCATCACCATCCCGATGGTCATCGCCCCATCTTCCCCACATGTAGCATCCACATTGACCTTAACCCTTATGTGTGTTGCCTTGGCACATCTTGGCATTGTGCCACTGCCTGATTGGGCGTTGCTGCTCCTCCGGGTGCACCGTTGTCCCCCTGCATATTTAATCATTGCCAGTGTTGTTTGAACCAGGAAACTACTGTGTACCTCACCATCTTGGAAGACCCTCATGTTGCGCCCTCTCCAGATAGCCCACATAGCTGCAATGATCACATCTTTATCCTCTCTTTCTAACGTTGTCCCCAAAGTGATGTTTATGTTTTCATCCTTGTAATCATCCACCCACTTTTGGATCCCATGTTCCAATTGTTCCCATACCTCTGTTGTGTTTGGACAACGGAAGAACATGTGTGGAATGGACTCTTTTTCTGACATACACAATTGACATGTACTGTCGTCGATGCAGTGCCGGTCAAACAACCTTCCTTTGGTTGCTAGGCCCCCGGTGCATACTCTCCAAAGGAAATGTGCAACTTTGGGTACCCATAACCCTCGCCATATACGTTGCCATAGTTTTTCTCCTTGTTTTGTTGTGCATCTCTGGACTTCCTCCTTTCCAAGCATACCGAGCCATTAGGTTGAACGGACTGTGAAGATCCCTTTCTTGGACGGCCACCAAGACCATGCATCGCCCTAGTCTCATATGCTAAGTGGGATAGCACACATCTTCTCTATGTAGTCCGTCAGGAAGCATTCCTCCAGCCTTGTAATGTCCCATTTTCGTTCATGCGGTGTCATAAGATCATGTACTTTCACGTAGGGTGAGTCATCCAAGATCTTAAATCATGCAAGTGTGTCCTCCTCCCCTGGCAGCCATGTGTCCTCCCAAATGTCCACATCTTTTCCATTTCCTATCCTTCATTCAGTCCCTTCCTTGAGTAGTGCCTTTGCTCCCCATAAACTTCTCCATGTATAGCTGGGGTTGTAGCCTCTCCTTGCTTCCCAAATAGATATTCTCGGGAAATATCTAGCATTCAACACCTTATGAACAAAGGAGTGCGGTTTCACACCTAGCCTCCATAGTTGTTTGGCTAGGAGGGCTTGGTTGAAGATGTGGAGATTTATAAAACTAAGACCTCCCGACCTTTTTGGCTTGAACATGTTCTCCCAACTCATCCAAGCTATCTTCAACTCATTTCCTTTCGCTCCCCACCAGAACCTTAAAATTATGTTTTGAATCTCATCAAGGGTGCCCGCTGGGATTTGAAATATAATCATCACATATGTCGGAGTAGCCTGTGCCACCGCCTTTATGAGGACCTCCTTCCCAGGTTTAGACAATAGTTTCTCGGTTCAACCTTGTAGCTTTTTCCAGATCCTTTCCTTTATGAAGCTGAAAATCTATTTCTTTAATTTGCCAATGGTCATTAGAACGCCTAGGTATTTTGCATGCCGGTAAACCTCCTTAACTTTCAAAAAACCCTTGAGTTCTTACCTCTTCATGTCCGTCATCCCTTTGCTGAAAACTACCTCCATCTTGGATAAGTTGATCTGTTGTCTGGATGCCTGTTCGTATTGGCTGATAATTTCAGCTATCTGCAAGCATTCTGACGAGGTTGCTCTAGCAAAGAGGATGTTGTCATCTGAAAAGAAGAGGTGAGATATGCATGGTGCCCCTCTACACGGGGTGATCCCGTGTATCAGGTTGTCACGTGCAATGATACTCAACATGGTAGAGAAAGCTTCTACACATATAATAAAAAGGTACGGGGAAAGAGGGTCACCCTGGTGAAGTCCTCGTGAAGGCTTTGTTTTCCTGGTCCGGTCCTCATTGATGGCAAACATGTGTTGGATAGATGTGACACAGTCGTGGATATTTTCCCTCCTCATCACCTTGAATCCCATTCTATCCATAATATAGTCAAGAAAACTCCATTCTACTCTGTCATAAGCTTTGGACATATCCAACTTCAGAGCAAGGCTGCCTTGTCCTAAAAAAGAAAGGACACACCTCCCACAACACTACAGAACCGACTAAGGGGGTTTTTAACAACAAACTATCCCTCTTACAACTGACAGGAAAAAGACAATAGTCAAGAACTTTACATGTGATAAAAGAGTGTGTTGCACCTAGGTCAACCAAAGCATATACAAAGCAAGAAGAAGACAAATCAGAATGAAATAACTCCATATGACCTATCACTACTCGCGGGATGACTACAGACTTCGGCTGACTCATAGCATAGAATCTAGTTGTTTCCTATTGTCACCCCATCCTCTACTTCCCTGAGCAGACAATCTGGCATGTGACACTTGACCACATCCTCATACTCCTGTACAATTGTTCTGCTATCTCTGAGAGACCTATTGGCTCTGCCTCAGTTTTCGGGTCACCTCATCATCTCTTACCAGACACTCCCATTTTAGATGTCATGCATGCCCACACTTGTGGCAAGCTCGAGTCTCAAACTACAACCTAGATGGCCCCGTCACTAACACTAACATGGTGCTATAAGCTCCAACAGGTGGAAGACTACGACCTCTTCCTCTACTCAATGACCATTGTGTCGAATCACTTTACCTCTATGATGCTGGTGGTGTAGACTGCCCTTGGGGCTGTGTAAGCCTCTTCCTGACACTTTCCTCCCACTTCTCTATCACATGTCGCTCTATCCTCCGAACAGACTCCACGAATGTGGAAAACCTTTCTTAATTCTCCAAGGTAGCCTCTAGGGTAGACAATTAAGCATTCAACCCCTTCTCAAAATGGTGAATCCTATCATCATCCATAGCATCCATGTGAGGACAGAACCAAAGAAGCTCCTTAAACTTAACCTCATACTCATTGATCGTCATGGATCCCTACTAGATCTGCTCAAACTAGCTGATCTTCTCATCTAGGTAGGTTTGTTGAAAGTATTAACTGACGAACTCACATCGGAACTCCTCCCAACCTACAGCCACCCCAGGTCTCTTCTCCTCTTCTATGGCCCTCCAATGGCCAACACTCCCCTTCAGAAGGTACACCGCATGCTTAACCTTATCCGGCTCTGGGATGTTGAGGATCTTGAAGGTTTTCTAAAGCTCAGTAAGCCACATATCAACATCTACTGGATCAGCTATTCCAGCATACTCCACCGCCCCAACATGACGAAGTTGCTCAAAGGTCTTCCTAGTACCCAAAAATTACACATTGGGAACTGGTGCCCTAGGATGAGGTGTGGGCATCATGTCTGCTATATGCATCATCGTAGCCATAAACTACCCAAAAAAGAGACTGAAAAATAGGGTTTTCAATTATGGCTGGGTCAAACTAGGGACCCTCAGGCACCCAATCTTTTCATTCCTTGTTCCTTGCACCTCCTCCTAGTGCATCGACACTACTCTCAGTAGTGTGTTCTTCATGTTCTCTAGGCATATTTAGGCTTTTCAAGATTCTTCTGCATAAGTAGAAATTACTATAAGACAGACTAGAGGACACAAAAATAGACACATATCCTAGTCCTAGGCCCCTGTAGACTCAGTGAACCTAAAGATCTGATAGCAACCAAACTGTGACGCCCCATGCCACAAACCATAAGATAAATCCAAAACTAACCGCAAAAATAAAACTTAACAAATAGATTATCAAAAAATACTAGAAGTTAAAACCACTTTCCTTTAGCCCCCAAATAGCAAAAACCTTTACGTATGAGTCCTTTCATGTCGCAAGGTACTTACCATGTATACCATCAACCTGTTACAAGAAAACTTGTCCCAAATATATATATATATATATATATATATATATGTATATATGTATATATATATCCTCTGCACGTTTACATGAAAATAACACACAAGCCAAACCATGTATTGAAAGCACATCTAAAAAACACACCAAAAAACCATCCCAAAGACCCGAGTGTACATGGATGACTCAAAGACTCTAACAACCAAAAGGACCAAAATCAACATTTCCAACCTTGTTATCTACTATCCTTCTTGTTATTGCTCAACATATGTTGCACGATCTCTACCTCCTCTTGCACGTCCACCTAAAAAGGGTATGGGAAACCCACAGGGTGAGATTTTAAATCTCAGCAAGAGATATAACTCTCCATTTACACAATTATTTGCACAGATAAGAGGATTAAGGAACAAAAATACGACTACAACTATGATAAGTAGGTAATCATTTCTAAAAAAATAAGCAATTGCAATTAGATTATGAAACATCTTATCATAACAAAAGGAATATGAAGAACATGTAATTCACTACCAACAATACTACACAAAAGCACACAAGGCCTCATCCAATATTTTTGTATTTGATCCTATGCAGGTATGCTACTCGGCTGATTATGTGTATTATTATGCTCTGAGGATGTGAGTTGTACCACCCAAATCCAACCGACCACTACTAAGTCAAAATCGGTGCCATACAAGGTCTATGGAAGAGTTGAAATCTAAGACCTCACTCCCTCGACCAATACGAGTGAACCTACAGTGACATCACAAATCAAAATGCTACAACTAACATATAGTACAACTGTACAAGTCTTTCCTACCTTGGTATAGGTTACGATGCTAGTGGAACTGAGGTACAACCCGCAACCCCACTCCTGACCGGGTATGGCCCACAGCCAATCCTGTATCACATGTCACTGAGCTATGGCCTGCAGCCGTACTACTGTCAGGGTATGGCCCATAGCCAATCATGTATAACATATCACTAGGAAACTAGCTCATGCATGACTATCTCATATATCCTGGATGTAAGGGTATATTCATCCTCATCCCTGCATTTTCAAAAATATGTGCTCCTAGTTAAATTCATTTCACCATTCAGCAAGTGCTGACACTGAATGGATCTATGGCATAAGGAAAAGGTACATGATTAGGTTCCACTTGATTAGTTAAGTCAGTTATGTGTCTTTTAGCATCAATCAAGTTACAACGTATAAAATCATAGAAAATTCTACAATAATAGGGACATAATACACTTCCAGCAGATAAAGAAAAAGGGTGTGAATTTATCACCACATGATACTTACATTATTGCCATTTATCACCTCATCAACAAAGCCACATGCCATGGGATATCAATCCCTCAACTCTTAAGATATTATACCACAAGTCACTGCCATGTCATAGTACCATTCACAACATCATTCTTACAAAAGTGCCACAACATGCCTCTCAAGGCTCATTCAACTTATATCATGTATCATGACCAAAACATACACTAGCTATGATTATCAAACTCATAACACCTGCATGGTTAGATATTTATAAATAGGAGAGGTAACCACATGACATCATAACCATTCCAAAATGGAGGAACAAGCAAGACCATCATTCATTATTATCAGGGTTAGGGTTTTCCTATTAACTGATCAAGGTTTACAAGACTAGGTTCATCCATCAACCATAGAATCATCACCCTCCACCATCTTGAAGTGTATAAGGATTAGAAAGCATCATTAGAGTTGATTAGATAACATTCTAAACAACATTGTATATGTATTATGTATCAAACATATATGGTTATCATTAGGTGTTTACATGTGTTTCTCATCCACCTACCATCACCCTATGTTGACCACACAACCACATATGTCGCAATCACCTACCATGGTCCATGTCATGACCATGTCTCTCATGTGCCTCAACCATCCATCACTTGTCACAATCTTCAACATCTAGACCATGTCGCGCCTGCGACACTTAGGGTTAGGGTTTAACTAAAGCACCTCGACCAGAGGTGTCTCGACCCCAACCTTTGTTGAGGCCCAAGACGATCGACCTCCACTCACATCGAAACCTAAGACCACCATGGTTGCAACTCAACTCTCTTGGGTGAGTCTTAACTCAAGAAAAATAATAACAAAACCCCAACACCAAGAGTAACTAGGTCACCATCCACTAAGGGTCTCAAAAGAACATCACTAGGTCGAACACAACCTCAAAGGAGAACCTCAACCCAAAAACTACTAGGGTCGGGGCCATCATGAGTGGAGTGTCATGACCTTTCCAGATGCACCACCTGGGTCACCAAAATAGAACTGAAACTAAAGCTAAAACCATGGTTACCATGAAGAAAAGGTCACATACAACCGGTGATCACCACCAAACAAGGGATCACCACCAAACAAACTCTAGATATTACCACTAAACACAATCATGGTGAGAAGGAAACTTGGAGGAAGAAGATATTAACATTTTTTTATAAAGAAGTGTAATAATAGAGTAGGTTTAGTGTTATATAACCCACCTTAAGAAGATCACCACCAAATCTCCAAGCACATGATCCAAGGGTTGGAAAAGCTCCACCAAAAGCTCCAAACTCGATCTAAAGAGCACCTCAAGAAAGGGACAAACACCAAGGTCAAAGGGTATCTCAAGAAAGAGAGCAAAAACTCAAAACTGAACCAAAGGAAAGAAGGGGGAAAAGAGACGAGAAACTCCTTCTCACTTGGGTGTCGCCTTGTCAAAACATGACCTATTACCCTTATGATGAGGAGCTTACTCTTAATAATGACCACCATGTCAAAATGCAGTCTAAGGCCAAGAAGGAGGAAGGAGATGGGGTAGAAGATTTGAAGAAAACATCAAAGAAATAAGATAAACACTCCCCAAGATATGAGATGGCTAAGGATTAGCACAAGCACCACATGCAAGGAATGAACCACCTCCAAGGCAGCAAGAACACTCTGTCTTGCTCCAAGTATGAGAATAAGAGAAGGGAGGAAGAAGATGACCAACAAGAACCACTTGCATGGAGAGAAGAGAATTCATATAGCAAAGGAGGAGGGAGGTAAGACAAAGGATGAAGTGTCAACAAGATAGGCTTTAAAGAGACACTTATCCACTAAAAGGACCAACATGAAACCACATGCAACCACTTAAGCATGGCATGCAAGACATTGTGATATACTCTAGGTAGTGTCTAGACCACCCAAACAACTTTACCCTCTATGTTGCAACCACAACACACCAAGGGATCCATGTTCGTGACACACCCTAACAACACCACTAGGCCATGACACCAAGGCCATCACAAGCAACCTAGGTCAAAAAACACCTCCCCAAGCCTATGTCTCGACCCAAGACAACCTTGGTTGTGACCTCCACACCAAGGGGAAGTGTATTGACCATGACATCCCTTCAACAAGCCCTAGGTTGCGACCTAGGTTGAGACAAACCAACAAAGGTCACAAGGACAAAGCACACCAACCCTAGAAAATGATAATCACCACTAAGGGTGACACCACTCAATCGAGGGTCAAAAAAAGTGCCCCAAGGAACTAAACTCTCTATCATGAATCTAGGAAATAGAAGGAATACTCTAGAGGTGGAAAATTGTATATCAACCCCCTATATTGGGTAAATTGCAATTTACATCAAAACTATGACAGAAAGCACAACCATCATCCAAATAAGCTCAAACTTGAAACTTAAGCCCTCCACAAGCCCTAATCACATCTCAAAAGTTTATAGAAAGGTTCTAAGCAAATTATTAAGCCAAAATAAATAGTGTTATGCCAAAACTCTAGTCAGGGTCCTTACAGTGATATATAACAAAACTAAAGTAAAGGATAGGACTAGTTGATGGTTATCTAGCCACCTCATATCTATATCCCATGAAGGATCAACTACACCTGTAGTTGTCCTGGTTGATGTTGGACCACACCACCTTACTTTCTACCTGAGAGGTTGGAAGCATACCCCAGAAGAGAAAATAAAGATGGAAATTATCAACATAAAAGCTGGTATGAGCATATTAAATAGGGATTTGAGAAACATTAGGAAAAAGTACATAAAATATAACAAGGCTTCCCATCCAAGAGGAAAAGTACCATCCATGTAGATATAAAAAGGAATAAATATAAATAAGATGATAAAAAATGTTGCATTTTCCACTAATAAAAAATAAGATGTGACACAAAATCACACATAAAGAATTTAGGGCTCACAACTGATAAACAACATTAATCAACTTGCATGCACATGAGATAAATATAGCACTAGTGAAATATAAATAAACAATGGAGGCCAAGAGACATATAAGACCTAGTATAGTAAGGCACATTACCAAACTCCTCAATATATAAGGTTGGCTATTCTCCTCTTGATAAAATTGGCTTCTGTCTACTCAGGAAGATCTAGTCCTTCACCTAAAAAGATGTTTAATAGGTTGATGAGCGATTGGATCAGTGAGTATAAAATCAACAGGTAACCAAGATATTTATAATGCTTATAATTGATAGAACATAAATGCAAAAGCATGAAAGCATTAATAGTTTAAAACTGTAAATCAATAATCAGAGCAGTTGGTCTAATATTGAATACTGAAAAAGGATAACCTAAATCCATTCTTTTTTTTAATCCATTTATTATGCCATTGGACCCACATGAGGTGTGCCAAAAAATATGTAAGTTTCATAGCAAGCTAAATCTCACTATACCAAAACATAGAAGCATGCCTGAGATCCTAAGTTCGTAGTATCAATTTTGGGTTTGCACCTAGCATTTCCACGTCTAGCTCTCGATGACTAATGGGAGTGGCCTGGATATCTGGAGTCCTCCTCTAAACTTGGGTAGTCAGGAAAAGAGTCAAAGAACCCTGGCTTATTGTGCATTCGTGGACCTACTAACCACTAATCACTACAACTTGTAACATAGGTACCACTGGCATCCACGTTTGGTGTTGGGTACCACACAATTCATAAGGAGTCTGCCCTACTAGTCAAGACCCCCACACCCTACTGGTAAAATTCGACTTACCTCGATTCAGACTACCTACAATTGGAAAATTGCTTCCTCCTCATAGTGCATGTCTCATCTTGTGATGATTCATAATGTCCAGGGCATCTAACTTGTGATATTTGATTTGATCTGATAATATCACCAACATTTCTAATCATTACATTATTTTGGACAATTTAACAATTAGAATTTATCACAACAATGATGTGACTAAATAGTAACTTTCATAATCTTCATAAAATATAATTTAATCCTTTAGATATGAAATAGGGAAATATGGCTTCTCTGATACCTCTATTTGCATCATTTCATCGTTGTCATTTATAGAAACTTTAATAACAACTTTTAATATGATATTACTGACTAAAATATGATTAATAAAACATTTCTACTACTGAAAATAACTGCACAAATTTATCAATTCCTTCATAGTTATCATAGATCAAGATTTAAACATTAGAAAGCCATTATTTAAATTTGTATGCTATAAATTTGGATTAGAAGGTGACTTTTCACTCACAAATCTCATTCAATATTACCGGTCTTAGTATTTTTACCAACTAAGCTTAGATATTAGCTCAAAAAAGTCTCAATCAAGCTTCAGGATCCAAGATATCATTCTAAACTAATCACTGGCAAGAAAAATGGAATTAGAATGGTCGGTTTGAGGTAGACGATGAAGAAATATTGAGGAATAGAACCTCCATGGATTCTAATAGAAGATCATAGACAAAGAAAAGAGGTAAAAGAGAAGGTATCTAAGGTCTAGAACTAGTTACCATGAAGGATCCATGGCTGATTCATCAATATCCAGCCATTTTTTATGTTTTCCCCAATAATAACCCTCAAAATCACCTTCATGGTTGTCTTTTCATCAGTCTAAGGGTCTAGTGGTATAGAGAATTGAATTATGGTTCTAACATACTATGTTTCATTGAAAACGGATATGTTAAACAAAAATTATGGTTGTTTTATAATTCACTACCCTACATGGCTACTCTCGTCGGTCTATGGGCTTATTGGGCCTTCTCATCGGTTGTTGGGCCTTTGCTTCGACGGTCATCATGAAACTATACACGTTACTAAAAATGCCATAACTCTCTCATTTTAAATCCAATTTGGTTCATTATTTTTACATTGGATTCATAATTGAATTCTCTAAAATCCTAGGCATAATATTAGTTTAATTAAATTCTCAAATAAAAATTTATGTATTAATGATTTCCTCAAGTATCATTAGTTCTCCTCGCACATACATGTAAATGATAATTCTTTATCAACTAAAACACTAGATCTTATGATATGCTTACGTCATGATAATGAGTTATCCATACAAGTATTTGAGATAAACAAGGTTAAGATAAATCACAAGGTGAATATATTACTACTAAAATCACAATAAGCATTAATGTTATCTTAAATCCCTAGTATTACTAATCAAGCTATAAGAGGTTTATAATGATTCACCCCCTCTAATAAAAAATTCATCTCAAAATTTTTCAAAAGAAGAGATGATACTTGTTGAACATATCTGACTCTACATCCCAAGTAGCTTCTTCTATACTATGATTCCTCCAAAGAACTTTCACTAAGGGTATCTCCCTCTTTTTAATCTTTCAAATTCTCCAATCTAGAATTTGGATTGGTCCTCCAATATAGGAGATATCCTCTTTTAACTATACAAGATCTGGGTCCATAATCTTTTCTATACTAGGATGACACTTCTTCAACATAGATACATAAAACACATCATGTAAACTGGCTAACTCTGAAGGCTAAGTTTATATGCAACTGGTCCAATTCTATAAACAATTTGATGGGGACTCATTTATCTAGGAGTTCATTTTCCTCGCTTCCCTAAACTCAACACTGCTTTACATAGTTGGAGTTTCAAATAAACCTCATCTCCAACCTCAAATTGAAGTGGTCTATGTCTTTTCTCTGTATGGCTTTCTATCTGTCCTGTGCAGCTATCAAATGTTGTCTATTCACAAATATGTTTTTTTGTTGTTTCTATCACCAACTCTGGACCTAGAAATTTTCTTTCTCCAACTTCATACCAACAAATAGAAGATCTACACTTTCTCCCATATATGGATTCATAAGGGGCCATGCATAAACTAGAATGGTAGCTGTTGTTATAGGAAAACTCCATAAGACTGAGATGATCATCCCAATTGTCACTAAACTGCAAAACACATGCTCTCAACATATCCTATAGGGTCTGGATTTTCCTCTCTCATTGTCCATCTATCTAAGAATGAAATGTTGTGTTAAACTTCAGCTTTGTTCCCAAAGAACATTGCAACTGATTCCAGAACCTAGACATAAATTTGGGATCTCTATCAAACAGTATAGAAACTGGTACCATGTATTGTTTGACTATTTCATCTATATAGACTTTGGTAACTTTGGCGTATCCCATGTGTTGGTATGTATGCTAGAGATCCAATCATATGATGATTGTAATGGCATACTATGCAAATAATTTGATTAGTTATAAAGGTAAGCTTCCAATTTATTTTATTTAATTTAGTTATGAGATAATGATGTAACATAAATATTTCTAGAGAATCATATTACTCAATGACGTATGTATTCATGTATGTGACTTGAAGAAACAATGTTAAGAGTATACATATATATTATCATTATGTCCATGATCAGTTGTTATTGTGGAAGGTTGACAGACAAAAATAACACACAAGATCAGAGTGTGAGTTGGTTGGTGATAGAATCTCATTAGTGATGATATGGAAATATCAAACCAAGCACACAAATACATGTTAGAGAATAGTGTATTGGACAGACCCACCATGAGACTAATACATGGAAGCCATTACCATGGTAGTCATATTCAACTCTCATTGTGATGATGATGATTGTGGTTCTTATACCCGAAGTCACTATGCTCATCACATGTCATTAGGTATGCTTTGACATAATAAAACACAATCCTGAAACATGGATTGTCATAGAGGTGATGATTTGATGAATGTGACACATGGGGATGGATTGTGAGTGATGTAGATGGGATTTGTCCCTCCTATAGGAGTTTGATATCCAAGGCCTCTTGATTAGCGAGACTAAAAAATGCATGGCCATGCACATGTGAGTCAATATGTGATATTGAGATTACATATATCTCAGACAGTCTGCTCTGGTTCAAGAAACAAGATTGAATGTTGAAGATGGTGACTACTCCATGCCACAAGTTCAACCTGGATATTAGAGGAAAAGGAACTATACACACACTTTAACACCATATACAAGTTGTAAGTTTAAGTTGTTGTCCAAATTTCCATTTAGTTGAGTAGCATTGATGTGTGACTAGGCACCACTCATTGCTTATGATGTCATAAGTTATTATGGACATTCATTGCCAACATAATATGAAACCTATAGGGTCACACAGATAGGTCTTGACCTAGAAGAGGAGTTTAACCTTGAATGATGATAGAATTGATTACTAAAGTGTTTAGGTATTCAATTCACGCAACAAATCAACCAAATACACTACCAAACAATCGAATCACTCTGTGAGATGGCTGTTTAGAGTGCCAAACGATTGCCTCAAGTGTTGAGATGACCTTTTCAAGTGTCGAGCTAATTGGAACTGAATTGATAAATGTTCTGCACAAAATAGGCACCAAACGATCATCTCACTGGGTGAACCAGTCGAATTAGGTAGATTGAGATGACCAGTTCACCTGGTAAACCGATCAGCTAGGTTGTGTCAAAGGAAGGTTCTAATAACTTTCCCGAATTTGTGAGAAAGTTTAATCATTTTGATAACACAAATCTATTGATGCAAGGAATTGTTGTTTAGCATTATTGCAAACAAATTGCCAAATTCATGTGTTATTGGGAAACATGCAACACGAACGTCTCTCTAAGTGAAACAATCAGCTCACATGCTGGACGAGTGTCTCGATTTCCAGCCGACCAGTTTAGCAATTGCAGGTTGGGAAAATTCAAGATCTTCCAATCCATTTCACTCCCACACAGATTGGGAACCCAAACCCTAAAGCCTCATATTAATAGAGGGGTATTGGGGGCTTCCCTGAACACAACTCAATTGCCTCTAACATTCTTGTCCTCTCTGGTTGTGGTAACCAATTAAGAGTCTGAGCAAGCCCTACCCATTAAAGGGAGGGATAGCAAGGGAGAAATAATTGCGGGAGAGCAAGTTGGTGACTAGTACACCAAAGGGAGGGACAACTCCTTTATGTCCGTTCTAGTAGGACAATAGGAGTTCTTGGCGGTCTGTGTAGACTTCCATAGAGGCCTGGAGGCTGTTGTCTTCTTCTCGGAGGACAACATCAATCTGCAGTCTATGGTGCAGACCAGGAGGCACAATAGTCAGATGAGTCCCAGTGCAACTAGAAGATAGTTTCACATCTACAAGTACAAGGAGATGTCGTTGGACTTGCTCCAGGACCAAGTTTATCCTTAAAACCATCCTTCTCGTCTTATAGTTTTTGACACAATCCATTGGTTTATGGTGAATATGGTAGTTAAATTTTTGTTTTTACTTCCTACTCTGTAGACATATTTCCCTACAATTTTATCATAGCCACGTTGATCTACTATATTTTGGGATAATTGATATCGTAGGATTTTGGTTTTATTGTTTAATTGTTGCATGTAATGCAAATAATTCTATCCAATCAAATACCATGATAAATCCCAAACTATATATATATATATATATATATATATATATATATATATGGCTAAAAGAATTGTGTACCTGAGTACATGTAGCTTACATGTACCCATCTTCACTTGTGATGATTACATAAGTATAAAAAAACAATTCAAACTTATGGATGTGATGCATACCCCTTAGATAACATGTGTATAAAAAATCACTTCAAAATGAGGTTCCAAGACCATTAAATGAAAGAATATACATATTTTCTAATCAACGGTAAGTTGCAAAAATTGCACAAACTGTTGAATGATGTATTGTTGTATCTCATTATATACATGATGAATGTTTGTGATTTTTTTAACACATCTAATCTATTGAACTTTGATTCAATCTATAAGGTTGGATTGGATAAATATATTCTACATATGTCATTTTCATGACCGGTACACATAAGTTGCATGTACCGGCCGGTACACACTTCCTAACCTCTCTCTCTCTCTCTATATATATATATATATGCGTCTCCCTAAAAGAGAGTTTTGATGGTGGATGTGTAGCATGGTTATGGCCAATGACGCTATTATCTATGCATGGTTGTGTGGTTGGTTAATCCCATGTATCTCGTTCTGTGTACCGAGCCTCTATCTTATCTTCCCAATGTAAAGTTAATTCTTTCCTACCCTTTCTCCCCTTGAATGTAACTTGAGGTTTCTCTATAATCATGTAATAGTAGGATAGTTTACTTTCTTATTTTGATGAAGAAGAAACATGTTTTGACGAAGCCAGAAGACTATCTTGAAAGTGAGATGACCAGCTCAAGGGTCGAGGAGGACAAGAAGGATGATCCAAACTGATCAGATGGTTGATCAAACTGATTAGACAGAGGAGCCAGAAGATGGTGGATAGAAGAACTAGATGACCGGTGAGATGACCAATGACCGGCTAGGAGGTGAGAAAATTGGTTCAAAGGTTGAATCGATCAACCTGGATTGGAAAGAACATATCTTCATCAAAAATGTGTTTCTGTATGTGATGTGGACCCTACATTTTGATAATTCCTTATGGCTTTAGGCTGGCCATAACCATCATTTTTTGTTGATTGCATGTTTTCATTGTGGGATATAGCATGTATATGATACATACTATATATGTGGTGATTGGATAAAGTATATATATTTATAAATAGAAACTCCCTCAAATGTAAAATATTAAGGCTTAGATGCTTTTTGAAAGCGACACACATGAAAAGCTTGAACGACCAAGTGTGGGATACGCCCTAGCATGGTACATCATCTATATCATGGAAGTGTGATGATAATGATGTAGGTTCTGCCATAGCAGGGTGCATTATTATCGTGTCAACTTTTGGATCAGGCTTAACTGGTGATTCTTAGAGCGTCTAGGCCCAGAGGCATGCAAATGATTATGGCAAGGAATTGTACATATAATCTATCCAGAATTGCATATGATGCAATTGACAGAAGTTTCCTACCTTGATAATTGACTATGTATGCTGATGTTGGTTGGGTCATAGTTGAACTATCTTGGATCTAGCGCACTAGGATATTGTACACTACAATATTCTAAATTGATATTTAAGGGCTATAAATTTGATTAAAATAGTGGGAGTGCTAATTAATTAAAGACTTTATTTTTATTTTTTAAAATCAAAAGTTTTTAACAAATGCTAATTTTCTCTTGTAAAATTAAATGACAAAAAAATCCATTACACTATCAGACCTTAATAAGGACAAACTTGACAGTACAAATTTCCACGAATAGTTTTGGACTTTGAGAAGGGTTCTCAATGAAGAGTGCAATCTCTATGTCCTTGACAAACCAGTTCCAGATATACATGCTCCTGATGAGCCTAGGGAAAAGTGGATGCTGACTAGAAGCAATGCAACATGCCTTGGAGATAAAATATCTTATGCTTAGCTGGAAAAACCATGAGTTGCATGAGCAGTGCAAGGACATGGGTGTTCTTGAGATGGTACCGCATATTAAGAAAGTGAACCTAGGCCTTGCAAAGAAAGAAAGGGATGATACCATAAATGATCTACTTGAGTCTAAACTTATAGAGGGAGCCTCAGTAGAAGAACATGTGCTCAATATGATTGGACATGTGTATCATCTTAAAGAATTGGGATTCACTTTGAGCCAAGAGTTTACCACAGATATGATTCTAAAGACATTGCTTGAATCATATAGCCACTTTATTGCATGTAATCATGTGAATATGGCCAGATCGATGTTAGATTTTCTTGGTATGCTAATACATGCCGAAGTAAGAATGAAGAAGGACAAATATGTGATGATGATTAGTGAAGATGTACCTATGGATCAAAGCAAGGTGATGAAGAGTTTTGAGGCCAAGCCTAAATCCAAATCTTTAACACTTAGGATAAGGAGAATGAAAAGTACAAGAGGAACTCATCCTTTTTACTTGAAGGCATTCAGGGTGAAGAAGATGAGGATGGTGATCTCCACTTTAGGTATATACATTATTGAGATAAATCTATCTACTTCTTCAGGGTACTAGATATTGAATTTGGATCTCACAGATGTTCGAATATGTAGGATTTGAAAAGAAGTAAGCCTTTGGGAAAAGGTGAGGTGGAAGTGCAAGTTGCTAATGGTGCAAGAGTTGCGACCATTGCAGTTTGAACCTATAGTGTATCTCTGCCCACATGACTTGTAATAGAGTTAATGAACTACTATTATGTACATGCTATAAATAGAAACATCATATCAGTATCTTGTATGGACATGTATGCATTTGAATTCCATATTAAAAATGGTCGATGTCCTATTTCTAAAGATGGGATATTTTATGGAAGTTCCCTAATGTCTTATGGTATTTATTTGTTAGATCTAAAGATAGATGTATATAACATTGTTACCAAAAGACTAAAACTCAAAAACTCAAATAAAACATACCTTTTGCATTGTTGTCTAGGGTATATAAATGAGAATCACATTTCTAGACTCCATAAAGATGGTTATCTAGACTCTTATGATCTGGAATCAATAGAGACATGTGAAACTTATTTGTTGGGCAAGATGGAAAAGACACCTTACACTGGTAAGAATGAGAGGGATACTGATCTATTAGGACTCATACATTTTTATGTGTGTGGACCTTTTAGAATAACTACTGGAGGTGGGTATCAATACTTCATTTCCTTCACCGATGACTTCAATAGGTATGGATATGTTTATTTAATGAAACATAACTTAGAAAATCTTGACAAGTTCAAGGAGTATATGAATGAAGTACATAACCAACTCAAGAAAAGTGTTAAGGAACTTCATTCTGGTCGAGGTGGAGAATAGATACCAAGGTGAGGAATCATAGTATCCAAGAAGTGCCAGTTGTGTGTGGACCTGAGGATATGTCTCCTGATAAGATGATGAAGAGTTTGACTACCTAGAAAGGTTGATTTTGGGAGGAACCTGGTTACATGTGCTCAACCTATGGCCTGGATATCACATGTTAGGTGGTTATGCATTGCATAAGATGACGTCAGAAAAGATGCATAAGTTGATGAGATAGTTGCAAGATCTACTTGGGAAAAGTTTATTAGGATGAGTACAATCCCTTGTAATACTCAAACCTAGAAAGATGATTGGTTAAAAAAGATTACAAACAAGTTCAAGGTGTTGACTATAATGAAACATGTTCACTAGTTTCTATGTCTAAACACATCAAGAACATGATTTCCATTGTATCTTATCATGACAATGAGATTTGGAAAATGGATGTTAATATATCTTTCCTAAATGGGAATATTCTAGAGGATTTGTACATGACACAACCTAAAGGATTTATCGTCTGAAATGAAGCCATAAAGTAAGTGAGCTACTAAGGCCAATCTATGGAATATTGAAGGCATATAGAAGCTAGAATCCTTGTTTCAATGAGATAGTCAAAGAGTTTGGATTTATTAAAAATGAATGTGAGCCATGTGTATACAAGAAGATTAGTGAGAGCATAATTATATTTCTCATACTATATTTGGATGACTTATTATTGATGGAAAATGACATACCTACTCTATAGTTGGCTAAGACTTGGTTAAGAATTACCTTCATCATGAAGAACTTAGACTAAGAATCTATATAATATGAATCCAAATCTATATAGATAGATCTAGAATCCTTCTATGCCTAAGCCAGAGTACACATACTGATAAGGTGTAGAAAAGGTTCAACATGAAAGATTCTAGGAGAGCTAATTTACTAATGTGGCATGGAATAATTTTATCTATATCCTAGTATCACAACTCTTTGGAGGACCCAAAGCACATTAGTAAGATTCTATATGACATGTTATGTGCATGCCATGATGTCTCTTATGCTTTGAGCATGAAGAGAAAGAACTAGTCAAATTTAGGTGACGGTCACTACATTTCCACAAAGAATGTCCTAAAGTACTTGAGAGGAACTAAGAATCAATTTTTGATATTAAAATGTGAGGAAGATCTAGTTGTAGATGGTTACATTACGACTACTGATCATAATCAAGATTTGTACTTTCTTAAATTGCAAGGTTGTAAACTTGAAGATTTCCAAGCAAGAGATAGTGTCTGATTCTACAATAGACACCAAGTATATTTTCATATCTGATGCAACAATGGAAGAAGAATGGATCAACTTCATTGGTGAACTTGGGGTTGTTCCAACCATTGAGGATGCAATAAAGTTTCACTATGATAATGGAGCTATTGCATAGGATAAGGAACCCATATCACATCATCACTCAAAGAACATACTATGAAGTTTTCATCTAATATGAGAGGTTTTATAGAGAGGATGTGTAATGATTTGTAGAGACCAACTACAAGAAATGTTGTTGATACCTTAATGAAAGCACTTTCATAGAAAAAGCATGATATTGATGTTAGATCACTTGGAATTTGATTCATGAGTGATTGTTTCTAGTACAAGTGAAGACTATTGGTTTTATTCCCTGGAAGACATCATGTGATGATTATAATATGGCTTAATTTTGTATTATTTGATTATTGAAGGAAATTCCATTTATTATGTTTGTTATCTTTGCATCCAATTGCGCTCTACGGTCCTTCATCAATTTCATTTTCTACTATTCTACTTTTAACCCCTTCCTTATCATATCCCTTTACCAGAGGTGGGTCTTTTCCTCCTCCGAAAAATCTGCCATTTTCTAATATTATGGCAAGGGCATGGCCTAGATCCCAGGTCGAGTATTGAGATAAAGATTAAATGTAAGAATGTCATAAGAATATTATGACTCAAGACATATGATCTAGGTTTATTACCTAAATATGAGATCATATGTATAACTAAGAGTATTCATTCTCGTATTGATCCTAGCCAGTTATTATTGTGGATATAATTGTACAACAATAATACAAAAGATTATTGCCTATGGTTAGTTATGACTATGTATCTGTAGTCATGGCATTAGATATCAACTCAGATGAATGCATACTTGTTAGAGAACAAGTTTAAGTGGACAACCTCTATTGGTATGTATGCCCTGAGAGCCAATCATGGGATGATTGGTGGGATACATTAAGATTTATTTGATAAACACCAAAGGCAAGCTTCCAATTCTTTCTGGTTCAGTCATATGAGATAATGATAGAACAGATTGAATGTTGAGAGAATGACATTACTCAATGACGTATGCTTTTAGGTTGAGGACCTAAATGATGAGATTATATGGATGCTGAGAGTTTGTACATTCTTAATTATGTCCCTAGTCGGATGTCATTATGGAAGGTAGATAGACAACAATGACACACAAGACTAGATTGTGGTGTTGGTTGATGACAGAATCTCATTAGTCATGATATGGAGATATCAAACCAAACACATAGGTTCTTGTTAGAGAACAAGTGTACCCGATAGACCCACCGTGAGTGTGACACATGGAACCATGACATGGTAGTCACAGTCTGTTCTCACAGTGATGGTGGTGAGTGTGACTCTTTGACCTAAAATCACTACACTCAACACATGTCGTTGGGTACATTTTGACATCATCAAACACAATCCTGAAACATGGGTTGTTATAAAGGTGATGATTGGGTGGCTTTGAGACATGGGGCTTTTGAGGGGTGAGTGATAGATATGAGATTTGTTCCTCCCGAGAGAGTTTGATATCCATGGCCACTTGATGAGTAGGATTGAGATAGGCGTGCATACACATGTGTGAATTAGTATGTGATATTGATGTCATACATATCTCCTCCAATCTACTCTGAGATCAAGAAAGTGAATGAACATTGATAGGATGACTGTTCCATGCCTTGAGTTCATTTGGGATATCAGTGACAAAGGAATTATACATTCACTGTAACACCATTCATGGATTGTAGGATTGAAAGTTGTGCTCCAACTTTCCTTTTCACTTGGGTAGCACTGATGTGCGACTAGGCACCGCTCTTTTCTTGTGAAGTCATAAGTGTTATGGACTTTCACTGCCAATGTGAAATGGGCATGTAGGGTCACACACATAGGATTTAACTTGGAAGAGGAGTTTATCCACAAATGATGTTTAGATTGATTACTAAAGGAGTTTAGTGTTCAATTAAACACTTAATCAATTGATAGCTCAAAATCATAGTGTTGAAGGTGTTGGACCAGATGATTAAGAGTATCGGATTGATTGGAACTGCAATTGACTGATTTGCATAGTATATTTCCCCAACCGATCGGCTCACATGGTTGAACTGATCGGATCAGGTTGATGAACCGATCAGCTCAAGTGGTGAGTCGATCGGCTCATGTGTCAATGAAATGATCAGGCTCAATTGTTGAACTGGTCAATTCGTGTGACCAACTGAGATCGTTTGGAAAGTTAGAAGACTCTTTTTGCAAATACATATTTGTTTCACTTGTACGAATTTGATTTGGACAAGGACTAATATTTGATTAGTTGGAAACAAACATGATAGTCAATTCGAGATGGACCAGGACCACGAACCGATCGAATCATGCTTGAACCGATCGGCTCAGGTGTCCCAACTGATCGGTTCAGGGCTCAGGTCCCCAACCGATCGGTTCATGCTTGAAAAGATCGGTTCAGCTGGCGTAGTTGGTTGTTTTTGTGGAAAATCTTGATCCCTTCTACTCCTGCTTTAATCCCCCATTTCCTGGGGTAGAGAACCCTGTCCCATGACCATCCTATATATATAGGGGTATTGGGGGCTTCTCAGGAACAACAACTCAGAACACTAGTTGCTCTACAAAGTTGTCGTTCTCTCTGGTTGTAGTAACCAAGAGAGCCCGAGCAAGTGCTACCTGACAAGGGAGGCACAACAAGGGAAAGACAATTGTAGAAAGGCAACTGGTTGCAGGAGAGTGTGTCAGTGACTAGTATCCTAACAGGAGGGTAAGACTCCTTTTGGTGCCTTATGCGACAAGGAAATCGGAGTTCCAGGTGGTCCATGTGGACTACTTCAGAGGTGGGAGACTTCTGCCGCTCAGAAGTCAACTGTCAATCCCGACAGTCCCGGTGAGACCAGGAGATGCACAGACACCGTCCAAGACTGGAGGTAAAGACCGCGCAAGCCATGAGGTAACGTCGCCGAGCAAGCCTTAGGACAAGGTATGTCTCTACAATCCATCCTTCCTATTCTATATACATTGACGCGATTCCTTCATACTAGGTTTGGGGAAAAGATATTTTTTTTGTTTCCGCTGCCTTTTCTACCTCCTCTAAATCCCAACAGTGGTATCAGAGCCACATCAAATGCTCTATACTTTAGGATTATCGATGTGATCGATTTTGGTTTGTCACCTTTATTTATTGCATACGATGCGAATAAAATTGGCTTTATGCATGTCCAATCCTAAATCCACAAATCCATATATACATATATGATATGTAATATGAATTCACTCGATACGCGTTGCCCTTAAATGAGTTTTTTGGTGGATGTATAGTGTGGTTATGACCAATAAACCCTATGTCTGTGTATAGTTGAATGTGGTTGCTTGCATCTCAGTCTGCGTATTGATTCCTTACCTCCTTTTCTTGACGTAACTCGAGATAACTCGATATTTCTTTCCTACCTCTACTCCCCCCAAATGTAACTCGGGGTTTCTCAATTCAAATGTAAAATAGGATAGATCTTTTATTTCCTATTATGTCAAAGAACGGTGGACAACCTGAAGTCAACTGAGACGATCAGTTCAAGGCGTGAACCGATCGATTGGCATTCTATATGACCAGTTCGAAGAACAAGACGAGCAGGTGGCGGCCCTAAGGAGATGCATGACGACTAGTGAACCGATCGGCTGGAGGTGCCAATCGATCGGTTGGTGGCACCCAACCGACCGGCCTGATGGTGAGCTGATCAATCATGGAGATGAGTTGATCAAACCTAGAACGGCAGAGCACATAGTTCGTCTTGTACATGTTGCATGTGATATGGACCTAGATGACTGTGATTCCTCTTGGCTCGAGGAATCACATTAGGATGGCCATAATCATCACTTTTATCATTTCACATGTTTTTTGTGGGATATATCATGTATACGATACGTACTATATATTGTGGTGATTAGATATGTATATGTACCTATAAAACCAAATCCCTCATTAAATATTAAAGTTTTAGATGCCTTCCAAATGTGACACACGTGAAAAGCTTGATCAACCAAGTGTGGGCATGCCCTAGCATGGTGCACCGTCTATCTCGTGGAAGCGTGAAGGATGGATATGTGGGTCTGCCCTAGTAGGGTGCATATTCATCGTGTTGGCTTTGGGTCGGACTTAACAAGGTGACCTAGATAGGATATAGCACCTTGAGGCATGGAGGTGATCATGGAAAGGAGTTGCACATGACATCTTTCAAGAGTTGCATATGATGCAATTGGCAAGAGTTGCCTACCTGGAAGATCTAAGTTGTGGGTGACAGCCCTAGCTGGTCCATGACTCAGAGGATTTTAGGATCTTTCCCACTAGAAGATTGTTCGCTACAATCTTCTGAATTGATGGTGAGGGCTATCAATTTGAACAAAATAGTGGGAGTGATAATTAATTAAAGTCCTAATTATATCATCAACATTTCAAATCAATCAAATAAGTCAAAATTTAGTTTTGGACTAAATTGCATATATTTCCTTTTGTAGTACAAATGACAACAAACAACAATCACTTTTCCTTGCAATCGGTCCTTGAAAAGGACAAGCTGAATGGGACTAACTTCCATGACTAGTTTAGGACATTGAGAATTGTTCTCACTCAATAGCGAAAGCTCTATGTCCTGGATACTCCAGCTCCAGAGGAACCTGCTCCTACCACACCAAAGGTAGAAAGGGATGCTTATAAGAAGCATTTTGAAGATGCCATTGATGCAAAGTGCTTGATGTTGTGCTCCATGAACCACGAGTTGTAGAGACAACATGAGAACATGGGTGTCATTGAGATGATTCAACATCTCAAGAACATGTATGAAGATCAAGCACGACAAGAGAGATATGATGTCTCTAGGGCATTGTTCAAGTGTGTCATGATAGAAGGAGATCCAGTTGGTCCTCACACGCTCAAAATGATTGGGTATGTGGAGAACCTGACAAGACTGAGATTTCCCCTAAGCCAAGAGTTGGCTACTGACATGATACTGCAATCATTGCCAGAATCCTACAGTCAGTTTGTGATGAACTACAACATGAACAACTTTAACAGGCCATTGACAGAGTTGTTGGGCATGTTGAGGATAGCTGAGGCACAGATGAAGAAGGACAAGCCTAAGTTTGTGATGATGATCAGCAACAAGAAAGGCAAGTCCAAGCGCAAGGGTAAGGGAAAGGCTAAGAAAGGTTCTGATGCTAGCCAGCCCAAGTCGTCTTCAACTCTCAAGGCCAAGGGAGGCGTGACCAAGAGAGGAAATTTCCACCATTGTCAAAAGCCAGGACATTGGAAAAGGAATTGTCCACTCTATCTGGAATAACTAAAGAAGAAGGAGGCAACAGACATCTCCACCTGAAGGTGTCATGAAATAAACTTATAAAACTTTTAAGGTATATGATACCAAGATATAAAGTGTAAATCACCCAATACATGGGGCAAGTGTTGCCGCCATAGATAAGAGTACTTTAGTTTATTTTCAGCCTTGAAGGCATGTAATAGAGTTATGAACTGCTATTTCATATTTGCCAATGGATAGAAACACCTTATTTTTTGCATATTGTATGACAATAATGGCAATTAATAAATTTGATGTTTCTCTGTGGCAATGCCTTGTTTATCTTGTGTTACTTGGTATGCATAAGATAAAATGATACCTAAAAGTTATTGATAACTCAAACAATCAAATTAGCATAAATCATGAGAAATTCATTTCTAGTTTCCATATGATGGATAAATCTAGACTCTTTTGGCTAGAGAACCAGTAAGAGACATGAATCGCTTAGACATCAATCTTCACTAATGGTAGTGGGAGAATGATTATCCTATTAGGTATAATACATGTGATGTATTTACACACCTAATGGAGCAAATGCTAATACTTCAACAGTGTTTAGAGAAATACCAATATGAATATCTTGAAGTGTTCAAGAATATCATAGATGAAGTATGAATTTGGTAAAGTGTTAATTCTTGATGATATCAATGAATGAAATATTTGGACCAAATGTTTGAGAACCTTGTGAGTGATTATGACAGTGTATCATAGTAAACTCATGATTAAGGCATGGTGATGTCTAAATCAAAAGGAGTCATACTCTAAGGAGTTAGAGGATGATTATCAAATAATGAATTTCTTCTTAAATAGAGAATACCCCACACTAATAAAGGATATTAAAAATCACAAGAAGTTATGAGTTCTTATATCCCTGATAGATACACTTCGATTATCTATGTGATGAGTTGGTTATGTGATGAATCAACTATCTAGATGAATATGAGGAACCAGATTTTGAGTTATGGTTTATGACCATTACATCCTAAATGACTTCCATGTGAACCATAAGGTATGACCTTGATGGTATCACACATTGGGATGAAATCCATAAGTGTGAATGAGTCTTAAGCGTTAAGACACATGGATAACATTTTGAGAAGGATGATGCTTGTTGATTGCAACTTAATGACTTAGAAATTTGGCATACACATACTGGAACCCATTCCTATGAGGAATAAAAACAAGGATGTGTATGTGACACGACCTATAAGGTTTATGAATCCATTAATGCAAATGAAGTCTATAAGTTACAATGGACAATCAATGTGATTGATTGAGTACAAGCAACTCAGAACTATGATCTTTACTTTGATAATATAGTCAAAGGGTTTGACTGATATGTCAAAGATAAAGAAGGGATCTGTGATTTAGTGGGAGCATATTCACATTTCACATGTTGATGTGAAATGGAAATGTTCTAGAATGGAAATCCAAAGTGAAAATTATCTTTAGGGAAGATAGAGATGTTTCCTATGTAATAGGAATAGAGATTTATAGAGATAGTTCTCGAAAACCTCTTGACCTGAAAAGAGAAAGCATACATTGGCAATCTATATTGAAGGGTTCAGTGTGCACAGATTCAGTGGGAGAAAACTTGTCCATGTTACATGGAATTAGTATCCCAAGGCCAAGTGTCCAATTCTTATGAAGAATGGGAACACTAAGAATAGATATGGATCTATTATGTATGTAATCATCCCATTATCTTGCATGTATGGTCATAGAAAGAATAAAATGCATTCATCATCTTGTATGTAGGACATGACAATATGATGTGCTCATCCTGATAACTCGTATGTGGGACATGATGAGTGGATGTCTGTCTAGTTCCAGTAAGGGTTACTGGAATACCATAAGAACTTGATAAGTACTTGATAAGTACTAGTTCTATGGAAATAAGGAAGGGTTCACTGTAAAGAGTTACACTGATGCAAACTTCCGAAAAGGACAGAAAACTAATAGCAATATATATATGAGATATATAAAAGTGAATGTTTGTTGATAAATGGAAATGTTCCAATAAAGTCGTTTGAAAGGAAAAGTCGAGTATTTGTGTGTTAGAGAACATTATTGGATACTACATGGATCTGAAAGTTCATGAGATGAACTTATAGATATTCTGGTCATTGATGACAAATAAGGAGTGCTTGGTCATGAAATGTGGCTAAAGGTTAGCAAATGAATACTAGATTGCATATTATGGCAACTCCATCTCATACATGTGATGTACAATGAAGAGATGAAAGACATGCAGTTAATACTGACTCTGGCAAAGTGTTGCCATAACTCACTGCGTAAGCACTAGAGCATAGTAACATGTGGGACATGTTTGAAGATCACTATGAATATGATTCAAGGGTGATTGGCTCACAGTGCAAGTGGGAGTCTGTTGGTATGTATGCCCTGAGAGCCAATCATGGGATGATTGGTGGGATATATTAAGATTGATTTGATAAACACCAAAGGCAAGCTTCTAATTCTTTCTGGTTCAGTCATATGAGATAATGATAGAACATATTGAATGTCTAGAGAATGACAGTACTCAATGACGTATGATTTCAGGTTGAGGACCTGAATGATGAGATCATACATATGCTAAGAGTTTGTACATTCTTAATTATGTCCCTAGTCGGATGTCATTGTGGAAGGTAGATAGACAACAATGACACATAAGACTAGATTGTGGTGTTGGTTGATGACAAAATCTCGTTAGTCATGATATGGAGATATTACACCAAACACATAGGTACTTGTTAGAGAACAAATGTACCGGACAGACCAACCATGAGTTTGACACATGGAACCATGACATGGTAGTCATAGTCTGTTCTCACAATGATGGTGGTGAGTGTGATTCTTTGACCTAAAATCACTACACTCAACACATGTTGTTGGGTACACTTTGACATCATCAAATGCAATCTTGAAACATGGGTTGTTATAAAGGTGATGATTGGGTGGCTTTGACACATGGGGCTTTTGAGGGGTGAGTGACAGATATGGGATTTGTCCCTCCTGAGGGAGTTTGATATCCATGGCCACTTGATGAGTAGGATTGAGATAGGCATGCGCACACATGTGTGAATCAGTATGTGATATTGATGTCATACATATCTCCTCCAATCTACTTTGAGATCAAGAAAGTGAATGAACATTGATAGGATGGTTGTTCCATGCCTTGAGTTCATTTGGGATATCAGTGACAAAGGAATTATACATTCACTGTAACACCATTCATGGATTGTAGGATTGAAAGTTGTGCTCCAACTTTCCTTTTCACTTGGGTAGCACTGATGTGCGACTAGGCACCGCTTTTTGCTTGTGAAGTCATATGTGTTATGGACTTTCACTGCCAACGTGAAATGTGCCTGTAGGGTCAGACACATAGGATTTAACTTGGAAGAGGAGTTTATCCACAAATGATGTTTAGATTGATTACTAAAGGAGTTTAGTAGTTCAATTAAACACTTAATTAATTGATAGCTCAAAATCATAGTGTTCAAGGTGCTGGACCAGATGATTATGAGTATCAGATTGATTGGAATTGCAATTGACTGATTTGCACAGTCTACTGCCCCAACCGATCGGATCACAAGGTTGAACTGATCGGCTCAGGTTGATGAACCGATCGGCTCAAGTGGTGAGTCGATCGGCTCATGTGTTAATGAAATAATCAGGATCAATTGTTGAACCGGTCAATTTGTGTGACCAACCGAGATCGTTTGGAAAGTTAGAAGACTCATTTTGCAAATACATATTTGTCTCACTTATACAAATTTGATTTGGATAAGGACTAATATTTGATTAGTTGGAAACAAACATGAAACTCAATTCGAGTTGGACTAGGACCACGAACCGATCGGCTCATGCTTGAACCGATCGGCTCAGGTGTCCCAACCGATCGGTTCAGGTGTGAACTGATTGGCTCAGGTCCCCAACCAATCAGTTAATGCTTGAAACAATCGGTTCAGCCAGTGTAGTTGGTTGTTTTTGTGGAAAATCTCAAACCCTTCTACTCCTTCTTTAATCCCACATTTCTTGGGGTAGAGAACCCTATCCCATGACCATCCTATATATAGGGGTATTGGGGGATTCTAAGGAACAACAACTCAGAACACCAATTGCTCTGCAAAGTTGTCATTTTCTCTGGTTGTGGTAACCAGGAGAGCCTGAGCAAGTGCTACCTGACAAGGGAGGCACAACAAGGGAAAGACAACTGCAGAAAGACAATTGGTTGCAAGAGAGTGTGTTAGTGACTAGTACGCCTATAGGAGGGTACAACTCCTTCTGGTGCCTTGCACGACAAGGCGATCGGAGTTCTAGGTGGTCCGTGTGGACTACTTTAGAGGCAGGAGACTTCTATCGCTCAAAGGATAGTTGTCAATCCCGACAGTCTCGATGAGACCAGGAGCTACACAGACACTATCCAAGACTAGAGGTAAAGACCGTGCAAGCCGCGAGGTAACGTCGCCGAGCAAGCCTCGGGACAAGGTATGTATCTACAAACCATCCTTCCTATTATATAGACATTGACACGATTCCTTCATACTGGGTTTGGCGAGAAGATTTTTTTTTGTTTCCGCTGCCTTCTCTGTCTCCTCTAAAACCCAACAACCTCACCTTGAGAATGTCTCATGGGATCCATTTCATGTCAAGTTAGAGTCATATCTCAATGTAATAGTAGTGATTGTGTTCCTTACACATGAAGTCACTACACTAATCACATGTCGTGATGTGTACTTTAATAGTATCCCAATGTGACTCTAAATAAGGGTTGCAATACATGTTGTGGTTGGGGGCATTCTGACAGTTGTGGTTTACTATTAGTGATGTAGATGGAATTTGTCCTGGAATTGGAGTGATATCCTGGTAACCTGATAAGTAAGACCATGAAAATAAATGGTTATTCTAATGTGATTCAATATGTGATATGGAGCTCACATAATGTGATAACCTAGATTTTTGAGTTTTAAAAACTAATACAATATTTGAGAGACAAGCATTCTATGTAGAGGACAAATACCAAATTGAGGAATTGGTAATTCAATCATGGATTCCTTCACCCAAATTAGGTGTTTTGAGATAGAATAGAGGACTATGATACCTAATGAAATTCAATTGTGAATGAATACCCTTCCTTATGATTATTGAAGAACTAAGTTATATGACCAAATGTTAGAATTTTTGGGGTCATATTTCTTGATACAGGGTTTTGTTTATTGGAGAACCCACGACTCAAATTTCATGGAATTCCTATTAACCGTTTCAGAGATATGGATGATTTAGTATATCATAAAGTGAATAATGATTCTTTGTTTTTTTTTGGCACATGACCATTTAGTGAACTGATGACCCATGTGTCATCTTCTTCCACCTCCGGTTTCCATGGAGGTTGTTAAATGGATTTGGAGGGCATCACATACGGTCGTCGCCAAGTGTTTGGGATTGGAATGGTACAACTAGATCCGGGCATATCGGAGCTACCCAACACACCTGATATCGTGAGGTTGGATGGAGGGTGCAACAATATATCCCCACTGTATTTCTGCATTCTCCATTGTGAAACAACGCCTCAGTTTGGGCGTGGAGTGCAGCGATGAGGGAGATATTGCTCTCTCTTTCCTAGCTCCCTGCTTCTTGTTGCGAGTGACAAGGGGAGAAGAAGGCGAGCAGGGTGGCCAATCGATTGAGATCTGGCAGACACAACCACTACCCAAGCAAGTTATTTCTACCTGCAACACCAATCGACCTCAGAAGTACCAACATAGGAGCTCCAGAACTTGCCACAGTTTCATCTCCTATGGCGGCGCCCGTGCTTCCCTCATGACAGTTGCTTCCCTCACGACGGCGACATGTGGGACTACATGTTACGATCTTTGATTCTGACCCTTTCTTGGGCATAGGTGGCACTACCCTAGTAGGAGAGGCCTAGGCAAATCCACTCCAGCCTTCATTGCGAATGAATATGGCCTAGAAGCCTGGCTGGTCGGGGCCGAACTCCGCCCGAATAGCAACATCATTCTCTATAAAAATAGAGCAACCATGACGAGCGAGAAAGGATGAGGTCATGGGTCCTCAATCTCAGCCTATTTATCCTCAACGACAGAGCTGGACCAAGCGGCAGCGTCGAGATCCCTAGATCTCACGGACGACGGTGTCTTGAGGCGGACTCTGTTTCACAGAGGAAACAGAGGCTTCGCGATCTGGGAAAGGGGGAAAAGGCGGGCCGGGTTCAGCCCCTGGCCGAGAACCAGATGGCCCAACAAAAGACTCACACACCCAAAGGTGGACATGTGGCACCCGCCTATTGGCCATTCAAGGTAATTATTTACAATAATTCTCAGATCTTTCATAATTCCTAGTAATTAGCTCGAGCATCAGAAAAATTCACATAGTATACCAACATTCTCAGAAAAATGAGTAGAACACAATATAACTATAATATCAGCCTTTTAATGCTTTAATATCAGTGATATCATGTAAAGTATATTATGCTTGTTTCATGAGTAATAAATATCAAACAATGGCCTAAAATCATGATAAAATGTCAGTAAGTCTATAATCATGTTTAGAATCCATATGATGTCAATAATTATGATGTTGATGCATGAAATCATGCAATTTGTTTAAATATGGCTAATTAGGGCTAACAACACTAAATATAATGCAATTAATGCATACATGCTCAATAAATGATGAAATTCACAGAACATTCTCATATCTATAACTGAAAGATAATATGTAAATATGAGACCAGTTTTGTACACGAAATTCATGTTGTAAGAAGATGAACCTTGATACATGGGTTGTAACCCTAACTTGAATAATGTATATAAACTAGGGTTAATATGTGCACCAAAAAGGATATGAGACCTAATATTCAAATAATGAATCATAATATGGAAAATGACATCAGTAAGATAAATATAAGACAATAATGCAAGTAAACATTGGAATATCCTAATGAGATAATATAAACCATAACGAACACGACTAGGGTTAAGATGATGAGAATTTGATGATAGTATGTGGTCTTGTCTTAATCAGGTGATGACCAGACTTCTAGATGATCAAGGATAAGTTAGAAATCTCTGAACTCAGGTACGTGGGTTTTATTTAAGTATATGACTATGGTTTTCTTGCTTGCAATCATGATATATATGTATGCTCTCTTCTATTTGCAAATATTGGATGTAGTAGCACTATATAGTACTCGATGTTTTATCACTTGTAAACATAAATGATAAGTATATGATTTGTAGTTATTTAAGGTGTTCATTATCCCCCTTACGAGGGAATGGATTAATGTGGGCTAGTACACCTCCCTAGAGCACACAATGTACATGGAGTTTCCCTAGAGTACTTGGTACACTGGGATGGGCCCAATATTTATGTTTTGGTACTAGTCCACCTTGATAATGCAATTCATCTAGGAAAATGACTTAAATTGGCGTATTTTGCTTAATAAAGAAGTGTTTTCTATGATTTTCTTTCCTTCTGCAAATCTTTTTCAAAATTATGAAAGCCATAAATATATGTATCTTTCTGCCCATGTACACAACACCTTGTGTGTTGATTTGTTGTTTCACGTATGTTTTAGGTTCAGAGATAGCATGGGAGAAAACTACAGGATGTGAGCAAGTTGTACAGGTTGTACCTATTGTGTAGATCCTAGTTTAGCATACATGTTCATAGACTTATGTAAAATTTTCTATTCAATGTGTAAATGTAATATGTAATAGTTCATGTTATAATTAATATTCATGTTGAATGTTGAGTATGTTATGGTTGTATGTTCATGTATGCGTATTATGCTTTCGCATCGCTCTCTGATATGATTGGATGATGTTTTCGGATTCTGACCTCTCATTCCCAATAGGGTTTGGAGAAGCCAAATTCCGGGGACGTCACACATAATCTCAATAGTTTGATCTAGTTCAAGGGATATAGATTGAATGTTAATAGAATGCCTCAATTTTTATCTGGATATTTGTGACAAAGAGATTAAACAGTCATTGTAACATTTTTCACTTTATAGATTCAAGTTGTACTCGACTTATTCCAATTACTTAGGTAGCAATGTTGTGTTTCTAGACACCAATATTTTCCTACGAGGTTATGAACATCACTAGCAACATAATGTGAAACCTATAGAGGTCACACACATAAGGATGCATAAAGAATTGAAGTACATAATCAAATATGTGACTATAATTGTTCTGATCATGTACATGTTGATTGACAACCTAGTTTAGCAACTTCATGGTTTACTATTATCAAATCATTGATTTTCAATCAACTTATTGATTATAAATTTGGTAAAGTGATTACTCAGGAAATTCACTAGGTGAGATGGGTGATTGGACCAAATCAGGGAAAGGAAATAAAGTTGTCTTGTTTCATTTTTCAATCAAATTTGAAAAGTATATTAGACTTAGATTGAAGAGTTGAGTGTCTCACTAAGTGAGTCAGGTGCCTCACATTTTGAATTGGTCCCAATTGTACAATTCCATAGTTGATTCAGGAGACTGGGATTGCAGTCTCAGTTTTCCAAGTTCTAGTCTATTTTAAGTTATGATAAGGAATGGAATCGGATTTTAGAAATTCCAAGACCATGAAACTCCTATACATATGGATGAGCATTCACATGGATGAGACACGACAACAAAACATTGTGAGACAAGTTACTTGAGATTTCTTACTCTTAGACAGAGAGAAACTAACCCCAAAGACAGTGATAACCTCCTATTTTAGTCGTTTATCTTAGTCTTTTTCCTTAGTTTTCCATACTCTTTTTAAGTTTAAACTATACATAATCCTAATTTTACCCCTTTTTGTAAATACACCATCAGACTAACTTTTTCCTTTTATATATGCAGAAAAAGCACAAAAAAAATCATAAAAGAATAACCCAGCCTCAAGACCAAGTAGATTCAAACGGTCCCAAGACCGCATGAAGCCAACCGGTCCCGAGACCGCATGGAGTTCAAACGGTCTCAAGACCGCATAAAGCCAACCGGTCCCGAGACCGCATGGAGTTCAAACGGTCTCAAGACCGCATGAAGCCAACCGGTCTCGAGACCACATGGAGTTCAAACGGTCTCAAGACCGCATGAAGCCAACCGGTCCCGAGACCGCATGGAGTTCAAACGGTCTCAAGACCGCATGAAGCCAACCGGTCCCGAGACCGCATGGAGTTCAAACGGTCTCAAGACCGCATGGAGTTCAAACGGTCTCAAGACCGCATGAAGCCAACCGGTCTCGAGACCGCATGGAGTTCAAACGGTCTCAAGACCGCATGAAGCCAACCGGTCCCGAGACCGCATGAAGCCAACCGGTCCTGAGACCGCATGGAGTCAAACGGTCCCAAGACCGCATGAAGCCAACCGGTCCCGAGACCGCATGGAGTTCAAACGGTCTCAAGACCGCATGAAGCCAAACGGTCCCGAGACCGCATGGAGTTCATACGGTCTCAAGACCATTTGAAGCCAAACGGTCTCACAGTCTAAACAGTCTTGAGGCCCCAAACGGTCTCGAGGTCCAAACGGTCTCCAAACCGTTTGGACTTCACTCAAAGCCTATAAATAAGACCCCAAGGGTCCTCCAAGAGGGATATCTCAGACGCCCAAAGGCTGCCCCTCCAGTTCCAGAGCAATTCCATCCTTCATCCATCGCCCTAAGGCTGCCGGTTTGAGGTCTACATCTCATCATCAAGCTACCTTCTCTCTCATCAACAAAGAAGGTGGGAGGAGAAGATCCATCATCTAGCAACCACGAAGTGTGAAGATCGTTTCTCTCTCCACCAAGGGTTCAACCTTCCCTCCTCCGTGGAGATGTCATTCTTTCTCTCTCTTCTCACCCCCTCCTTTGCTCTTGATATGAGCGAGTAGTCCTTTTCACTAGGGTGCGGGGAGTAGCCCCGCTACCCATGTTTTCATTTCATGCAATGTAATTCAATCGTTTGCAATAGAGATACTCTCCTTTTTGGCTCAACATCAATCGTTTAATGAATGCTTGTTGCTTGATCACCAACTTGTGTTACTTATTGTCTCTTGGTATGAATTGTCTACATTTATACCCTTAGATCTGAATATCGATTGAATGTTGGTTCTAGATATATGTAGTCACCATATGTCTGTTTCGGTATCTAGGAGTGCTTTCACGAGTGGAGTAAACTCACTCCCATCGTTTCACTTTCATACTATGAAATGGAATCAGTTGACGTATGGAAGTGCAACCTTGGTAAGGTCGAGGAACACACTTCATGAAGGAGTAATGCAAAGTAAGTGACCATTCGTTAGGGGATGGCTGGCATTGCAATATTCCACACTCTTCGTAGTTGGTTTTCCGAAAGGAAGCTAAGTCTACAAAGATACTAGCTGATTAGTTTCTCTTTGCAAGTCTTTTTATTATGTTGCATGTTTATGATCCATGTGTAGTGGTGTGAAACCCGGAAACATCCTAGTGGTTTTTTAATCATTGTTTACAACCTTAATTTCTACTCTCTTGCTTTACTTTCCTCGCACTTTGCTTTAAACCAAATCAAACTTTCGATCGAAATATCAATTGTTAAGTAGTTAAGTATGACTAAAACATTTTCCATCTTGATTACATCAAGACCGTTGTCCCTAGGATTCGACCCTTAACTATACTACGATAATACTTCCGCGTGTCCTAGCATACGTGGGTGGAGATCTTACCATAGTACTAGCAAGGCTAAACTTAGAGATTCATTTATCTCTAGGATTTTTAGTGGCGTTACAAAGCTCCATCAAAAAATTGGCGCCGTTGCCGGGGACAACGGAACGTTTTAATTTTCACTTAACAACTTCTTGGTTGGTTAGGATTTTACACTTTTCTTTGATAACTACTCCAAATCTTCTTGACTTCTTGTTTCCGTTCATTACCTTAACATGTGATTTTCTTTCTACTCAGGTAGAAAACGTGTATGCAAACCCCGCATAGCATCAGATTCTCCCCTGAACCAGAGTACGACTTTGAGGTAGAAAGAAGTTTCCACCGAAGGATTAGACTTAACCGCCAAAGAGCCAGACAGATGGCTGAAGAGCAATGCCTTGTTGCAGAAAGAGTTAATGCCGCCATAGAAGCACAACGAGCACAACTTATTGCAGACACTCGTGCTCAAGTGCAAGCTGAGATTCGAGCTGAGGAACAAGCCCGCATCCAAGCAGAGAATGCTGCTGCTCAACTTGCGCTAAGAAACAAGCAACTTCGAGACTACGCAGTCTCAAAGAATTATGAAGATGATCACCCAGTCCGACCACCGATTATTAACATACCAAACTTTGAAATCCGGACGCAATGGATCCAGATCATGCAAGGCATCTCTTTCTCTGGAGCACCCGGAGACGATTGCATGGATCACCTTAAGAGATTCAAGTCACTCTGCCGACTTGTACCTCAAGCAGGAATCACCTTGGAAGCAATAATGTTACACCTTTTCCACTTCACCTTATCTGGAAGAGCGCTAAGCTGGTACAATGCTTTAGATAGACACCCCATCATCACTACTTGGACTCCTTTAGAAGAAAAGTTTCTTGAGAAATTCTTTCCACCTTCACTAACCTATGAGATCAGGGGACAGATTAATCACTTCGCCCAACTACTTGGAGAAACACTTGCGGAAGCTTGGGAAAGATTCAAGGAACTCCTGAGAAAGTGTCCTCACCATGGCATATCTCAAAATCAACTAATAGAAACATTCTACAGAGGAGTAAGTATTGATATCAAGCAATTTCTAGATTCCTCATCTGGAGGAAATTTTATGAGAAAGAACTATGAAGATGCTTGGAATATAGTTACGCTAGGGGCCGAGAACCAATCCAATTGGGGAAGGTCATCTAACCAACCCAAGGGAGTTCTTAAAGTCTACAAAGCTGAAGAATCTATGGAACTCAAGGCCATTGCAGAGGCCCTGAAGACTATTGCTAGCAAGCAACAAGCCCTCGAAACTTCTTTCGGGGAATATGACAAGAAGAAAAGCTCTCAAGTTCAACAAGTAAAAGCAGCTACTGGAACTTGTGAAGCATGTCATGCATCTGATCATCCCACATTATCGTGTGGTCTGTTGTACAATGTCATGATGGATTTACAACCACCCGTGCCACAATATGAACCCATTATTGAGCATCTCGAGGACCAAATGCCAGAGCAAGTCAACTCCATCCATTCAATACCTAGCCAGGTGTATTACAATCCAGATAAACCAAGAAATCACCCAGGTTTCCAATATGGAAATCCTGCAGGAACTGCCAATCCTCAACAACAGATACAAGGTGGATCTTTCAGCAAACAACCACCAGGATTTCAGAATAACTTCGCCCAAAATCAAGGGAATTATAGAAATGGGTTCCAACGATCCAATTATCCTAGGAATCCCTCCTATCAATACCCAGGACTGCACCCACAGCTGCAGCAACCTCAGTTGAAATATTCACAACAACCGCAGTTGACAACACCTCCACAGCAACCCCAGGGGAAACAAGTCACTCAATATCAACAGAGGAGTGCTACTTCCCAACCATCTGATGAAATATCTTTGATTAGGCAGATGTTGCAATCTCAACAGACCATGCTTGCGAATCAACAAGCTCAACAAAAGGTGATGGAGGCCCAATTAGCACAGATTGCTGCTCAGTTGAAACCACCAGCAGGTACCTTCGCTGGGCAACCAGAGGAAAACCCAAGGCATGACCAAAATAGACTTGAGCAAATGAATGCTGTCACCACGAGGTCTGGTCGTGTCCTTCTTGATACCATTAGAATCATCCATGATGATGATGATGATGTAGCTATTCTCTCACCACCAGAAAGCTCAACTCATGAAAAGGAAAAGTCCACTAAAACTACTGAAAGGGAAAACGAAAAGGGACCTACGCCAGAAGCTCCGCTCAGAATTCCTTACCCGGACAGGCTGAAAGGAACCAAAATGGATACTAGGTTCCAGAAATTCAAAGAAGCTATGAAGAAACTGTATATCGATATCCCATTTTTAGATGCCCTTTCTGAAGTACCCGCTTGGGCCAAATACCTGAAAACCCTACTATCGAGAAAATATATGATAGAAAAGCATGAAACAGTGAAACTAGCTCAGACCACTTCAGATATTCTGCTTAATAAAATGCCAAAGAAAAAGAAGGACCCAGGTTCCTTCGGTATTCAGTGTTCGATTGGAAATGGCTCTAGCAAAAAGGGATTAGCAGATCTAGGAGCAAGTATATCCATTATGCCCTATTCTATGTGTAAAAGATTAGGCTTCACTGATTTGTTACCTACGTCAATGACAATTCAGTTACCCGACTCTACCATAACTGCTCCCCTTGGAATTATTGAAGATATACCCGTCAGAATAGGAACAAATTCTTATGTCCCGTGCGACTTCATTATTATGGACATACAAGAAGATCTAAGATACCCGATAATCTTCGGAAGACCCTTCCTAGCTACCGCCCGAGCACTCATCGATGTAGAAGCGGGAATGATTATACTAAGACTTGGGAAGGAAGCTTTCCAATTCAGAGTCCTTAACAGCATGAAAGGACCAAGCATTCAAGAGGAAGTTTTTCTCCTAGATGCTATATATCAAATGTCCCAGTTAGAAATGTCTGAACCCTCCGATGAGTTGGAAAGTGCCTTGACAAACCCGGAAGTAGAATTTTCGGCAAATGAACTAGTGCAACAATGCCTTCAATATTTAGAAAAAGCTGAAGAAGCCCCAACAACCACCTTTGAAGAACTCAAGGCTGTCACCGTTATAGAAGCAACCGAGCCACCTAAGGCCCCTGAATTGAAGGCCTTACCCGAAGGACTCAAACATGTCTTCCTTGACAGCGAGAAACTTTGTCCAGTGATTATCAGCTCTACTCTGGAAGAAGACCAAGAAAACAGACTTCTTGATGAGCTAAAGAGACACAAGAAAGCTATCAGATATAAAATGATTGACTTAACTGGTATAAATCTAGCTTTATGCATGCACAGATTGCCTATGGTGGAAGAATTCAAACCATCGAGGGAACATCAAAGAAAGTTGAACCCTAATCTCAAGGAGGTAAGCATTGAGGTTCTCAAACTTCTGAAGGCAGGTATCATCTACCCAATCTCGGATTCCCAATGGGTAAGCCCCGTGCAGGTGGTCCCTAAAAAAGGGGGGACCACTGTTGTTCTTAATGATAAGAATGAACTGGTACCTACTAGAACAGTAACTGGGTGGAGAATGTGCATAGATTACAGAAAACTTAATAAAGAAACAAGGATATATCATGTCCCCTTGCCCTTCTTGGATGAAGTTCTCGAACGTCTCGCCCACCAAAAATTCTTCTGTTACCTAGATGGTTATTCTGGGTTTTACCAAATCCCTATACACCCGGAAGATTAAGAGAAAACTACTTTTACCTATCCTTTTGGGACATATGCTTTCAAAAGAATGCCATTCGGGCTTTGTAATGCACCAGCCACTTTCCAAAGATGCATGTCTGCTATCTTTGCAGGATTAACATAATCTATAATGGAGGTATTCATGGACGATTTCTCAGTTTATGGAGACTCTTTCGACAACTGTCTGCTCAACCTGGTTCAAGTTTTACAAAGATACGAGGAAACAAACCTCATCTTAAATTGGGAAAAATGCCATTTTATGGTAACTGAAGGTATCATTCTCGGACACAGAGTGAGCGACAGAGGGATCGAGGTGGATCAAGAAAAAGTTGACGTTATCTCGAAATTGTTGCCACCAAAAGACGTAAAAGGGGTACGTGCTTTCTTAGGTCATGCTGGGTTTTACAGAAGATTTATTAAAGACTTCTCTAAAATAGCAAAACCCATGACACAACTGCTGACCAAGGGCACGGAGTTTAACTTTAACCAAGAATGTTTGCAAAGTTTCACAACTCTGAAAAATGCCTTGATTTCCGCACCCATACTAAGAGCTCCAGATTGGTCACAACCTTTTGAAATCATGTGTGACGCGAGCGATTATGCCATAGGGGCCGTATTAGGGCAAAGAATCGACAAGAAACCCTATGTTATATACTACGCATCCAAAACGCTTGATGAAGCACAGAAAAATTACACCACTACAGAAAAGGAATTCTTAGCTGTCATCTACGCGTTCGAGAAATTCCGCTCATACTTGATTGGAGCTAAGGTCATTGTCTACACTGACCACTCCGCTATACGGTATCTAATTCAGAAACAAGATGCAAAACCTAGACTTATCCGCTGGGTATTGATGCTTTAAGAATTCGATTTGGAAATCAAAGACAAAAGTGGAGTGGAAAACGTCGTCGCTGATCATCTCAGCCGTATTGAAGTCGAGGATGAAGACAAAGTACCTATCCGAGACTCCCTCCCGGACGACCAACTAATGAAAGTCGCTAATGGATTCCCCTGGTATGCCGACATTGTTAATTATTTGGCAACATGAATCATTCATCCGTCTGCATCCTATCACGACAAAAAGAAGTTCATTCATGACGCTAAGTAGTATTTCTGGGACGAGCCCTATCTATTCCTCTTATGCGCAGATGTACTTTTTCGTCGATGCATTCTAGAGACGGAAATCACCTCGGTTCTAGAGCACTGTCACTCAGGCCCCATTGGGGGCCACATGAGTTCTAAGAAGACAACCCTCAAAGTCCTGCAATCTGGTTTTTACTGGCCAACCATCACAAAAGATGCACATGAATACGTGCGATCATGCGACAAGTGCCAACTATCCGGTGGAATAACCAAAAGAAATGAAATGCCATTGAATATATGGCAAGAAATCGAACTCTTCGATGTATGGGGAATAGATTACATGGGTCCTTTCCCCCCATCTTACGGATTCATGTACATCTTGGTTGCTGTGGATTATGTTTCGAAATGGGTAGAAGCTCTACCAACCATTTCTTGTGATTCAAAACCGGTAATCAAGATGTTTAAAGAGATAATATTCCCCAGATTCGGCATTCCAAGAACAATAATATCTGACGGTGGATCACATTTCTTGGAACGAAGCTTTGAAGCCTTATTAAGAAAATATGGAGTCAACCATAAAGTTTCTACACCGTATCATCCACAGACATGTGGACAGGTTGAAGTCTCCAATAGGCAAATTAAAGCTATCCTGGAAAAAACTGTCAATCGGCACCGTACCGATTGGTCCACCAAACTATCTGACGTTCTATGGGCCTACCGCACAGCTTTCAAAACACCAATCGGAACAACACCGTTTCGATTAGTGTATGGGAAGTCTTGCCATTTGCCAGTTGAATTAGAAGCATAAGGCCTGGTGGGCCATTAAGCAACTAAACTTCGATCTCAAAGGCGCTGGTGAATTCAGACAACTTCAACTCCAAGAACTTGAAGAATTACGAATGACAGCCTACCACAATGCAAGAATCTACAAAGAACAAACCAAGATGTGGCACGATGTCCACATAAAAAGAAAGGATATAATCGTCGGAGACAAAGTCCTCCTATTCAATTCCATACTAAAAATGATTCCAGGAAAACTGCGTACTAAATGGTCGGGGCCTTTCACAATCAAACATATATACCCGACAGGAGCTGTCATTATTCTCGATGATAATGGAGGAGAAAGGACCGTTAATGGTCACAGATTAAAGAAATACCACACTCCGGCAGACAAATTATCAAGACAAACTATAGGGATCCATGATCCTATAACAACAGCATAGCTGGAGCAAAATTTTGTCGAGCCAGCGACGTTAAACCAAGGCGCTACTTGGGAGGCAACCCAAGATTTCTACTTCTTCCTTTATGATTCTGCTCTTTTATTTTCATTAGTTTTATCTTATGAAAATAAAAAAAATCTACATAACTAAAACTATAAAAAAAATATAATAATAAAAAACAAACAACATAAAAATGCATAAATCAAAAACAAACACAAAAATATAAAATCTTTTTTTTACCTTTGTCCTTCCAAGCGGTCCCGAAACCGTTTGGATTCCAAACGGTATCCAAACCGTTTGGAGCCAAACGGTCCTGAAACCGTTTGGACTCCACACGGTCTCCAAACCGTTTGGAGCCAAACGGTCCTGAAACCGTTTGAACTCCAAACGGTCTCCAAACCATTTGGAACCAAACGGTCCTCAAAATCGTTTGGAACCAAACGGTCTTAAAACTGTTTGGGACCAAACGGTCTTGAAACCGCTTGGAATACAAAGGGTCGCTAAACGTTCCCTATATATATAAACCCTACCCCTTCGTCTTTCTCTCTTTGAACTTCCGAACTCTCTGGAGCGCTTGTGCAAAGAACTGTTCTTTTGCTTCTGCTTCCTTTGTTCCCGCGCGATCACACTCCCGTTCACCAACCACCTGCAAGGTAGTCCGGCGACCACAACGCACACCGCCCTTCCTCCCTACCACCTTCGTCGCCATTCCTGAACTTTCACCATCTGTTCCACCATCGCCGCCTTCTCCACCGATGGTTTTAACGACCATCCGCACATCACCATCATTCTCACGATGCCATCATTCTATCTTCCACCATCTTCACCACAGTCATCACCTTCGATTCAGACCACTATCGTCTTCGACGATTTCTTCACCATCATCTGCATCACCGTCATCATCGCCGTCCTCACCATTGCCATTTTCATCACATCACTGGTTTCACCGCTATTTTCGTCGCCGGCACACCCTCAGCCTCCGCGTCGGTTCACCTTCGTCTTCACCTACGCCGGCAACCCTGCGGCTTTTCATTTTCCAAACGGTCCTCAAACCGTTTGGAAACACACGGTCTTGAAACCGTTTGGGACCAAACGGTCCTCAAACCGTTTGGAACCAAACGGTCCTCAAACCGCTTGAGACCAAACGGTCTTGAAACCGTTTGGTCTCCCACACCCATTAACCTTTCACAAAAATACAAAAAGACATAAACTACAAATAAAATCTAATTTGTTTCTAAAACTTTTCGCTCTAACTCATAAATTCCTATTTTTCAGATATGGCATCACCACCAAGCAAAGCCATCAGGTTCGAAGGTCCTGAAATCTGGACAAAAGAGGAAATGCTGGAAAAACAAGCCAGACTTCAAAAGAGAAGAACAGACTTCAACAGGACTGGGAAGGCACCCCCAAACATCAAGATGATGGAAGTCCTGTGCGAACTTGATCGCCTAGAGAGGATCTTCTCTAAGCCCCCTGAGGAGGAAACTGTCATCTCCTCTTCTGATGAAGATTCGGAGTACAATCCTAACTCCGAAGAGGAGTCACCTACCAAAGAGAAAAAGGGGAAGCGCAAGGTCCCGGAGACTGCATCTGGGCAGCCCTCTAAGAAGCGGGCAAGAAAACAAGTCCGACCCGTTTCTGCCATGGACCAAACTCTCGCCAAACCTTCCACCACCATCCCTGTAGCTACCATCACTGCTACTACCACCACTATCACCACCATTCCCACCACCACCATTCCTACCACCACTATCCCCATTACTACCACCACTTTCATTCCCATCACCACCACGATACCACCTCCAGAGAACCTCTTCATCCAAACCACCATCTCCACCGATAAAACCCTAAAACCTACCAAGTATGTCTGCTCCAGCATACTAATCAAGATGGGGATATATGATCGTATCTTCAACGTGCTAGACAAAGTCTACCTCACCAGGTTGTGTTTAGTACCTGAAGTATCCTACTATGAACCCACCGCAGAATTTTTCTCCTTTCTGGCCAAGGAGCCCATCGACACCACGGATAAGTCTCGGGACGGGAGTGACAGAAGGCTTGTCACCCAAATTTTTGGCAGCAAGGTCATCATAACATAGAATATGCTGAACTCCATCTTTATCGACGAACAGGAGCAGCTGCGAAAGGCTAAAATAGTGGGAACCGATCATCCGAAATTCAACAGACATACATTCTGGAAATCCTTAATCGGGATCCCCACTTACGATGCAAAGACGTGCAAGGCGTCAAACATACACTCTGGTTTTGTGCGCACTGTACACAAAATCATTGCTGGCGCACTCTTCCCCAGGACAGAAGGGGGGAACATTATAACATCTGATCTTTTTGTTCTCTGGTCTATTCTTAACGAACGACCAGTTAATATCGGCCGTCATCTGATCCAGAAATTCTCAATCTCCATCCTGGGGAAAGAGATTTGCATGGGGGGTCATGTCACATCTATCATCAAATATCTTAAGATGGACAAACCTTTACTCCGCTGCACGCAACTAAAGGGCGACATCCTCACCAACGAGCAAACTCTGAAGAACTCGTTCATAATCAAGGAAAAGGATGGAAAACTACACTATGTATTCTTCCCTATGGTCAAGTCATCAAGGACTCTCCTCCCGCTCCCGGAGTTAGCACACTATGATATGACACAACTCCTCTTATCTGACAAGGAGCTTACTCATCTGCTAGCTTCGGTTAAAAAACTTGAAAAGAAAGCAACAGCGGGTCAAACAGAAATGAGTATCACAGCCCCGACAGCTCGACATACAAAAATGCCTGTCAAACGGCCTTCTAGAAGGCAGTTGCAGGCCCAACAGCTGTCAGGGACACCAACATCTCGGCCAAATCCGGAGGCCGAGAAGTTCCACAAATAAGTCTTAACAACATCCTCCATCGACTCTTTTATCCAGAGTCTCCACGAGCAGCTAACCACTGCCACCAACACTCCGCCTTCCACCATTCCAACATCTACCACTCCCTTCCTCCCCACATCCACGCAACCATTCACATCCACTTCTTCACCCATTTTTACGTCGGACTTCCCTTTCTCCATCCCTATGCCCGACTTCACCACCCTTCCATTTACTCCCACAGTTTCTACCCCATCATTGTCGCTACCACCACTTTCGCCTCAAATACCACCACTTTTCACATCCGCCACCACCCCGACACCGCTGGTGACTACATCCACAGTCACTACGCAGCTCGGGGCATCATCAGTGTCTCTTCCGCAAGACACTAACACCGTCCCACACAGACCCCAGTCATCTCACCCTTCCGCTCCTGGGGTCCCTTTTACTAACATCGGTGAAGAATTCGGTCGTCAATTTGATGCTGTCCGAAACCTCCTCACTGATCCTTCTAACATATTAAATTCTATTTTTTCTTGTGTACAAGATTTATCACGATAGGTAACCAAGATCGACGAACAACACCGAGCCTTGCCTACCTTCCTCCAAGGCATCCAGCAACGACAGGACGAAGTGGCTAAGCAAGTTGAGCACATCAACAGCCACACCAACAACCTGCCAGACCTGGTCCTTGGATCAAAGCGTCAGCAAGAAGCTACAGCACAAAAAGTCGATGAGATCTCCAAGCAGACTCAACCTCTGCCAGAGAATCTCCGCAAGCTTGAGCAACATCAAGAGGCCCTGAGCACACGCTTGGCTACCATTGATGGAACACTTACGCAGCTACATCATCACCAAGAGGAGGCAAATAACGATGAAACCCAACAGCTACGTGCCCAAGTCACAGAACTGACAGCACGTCTCCTCTCTGCCGAGGGCAGATTCACAGACCTCAAAGAATCCCACGATGCACTGCTCAAAAAACACGAGCATCTGCAAGTGGCTTTCGACGAGCTACAAGCCACTCATCGGCGGTGTAAAAAGTCTGCCAACAAAAAACAAACATACGAAGTTGCGGATGACAAAGATGACGATGATGAAGAAGACAACGACTCCGACTCATCTGCTGACTCCAACAAAGATACATCTTTGGACGACAAGCATGATGACGGAGAAGACCCCGGGCATGCAGCAGGACCCTCCCAAAAAGGGTCCGACAAAGGTCACCAGGACAGTGACCATCACCCCAAGTCCCCACACAACGACAATGTCAACATGTCATATGGGGATCAATTCTTTGACTATTCAACTATGGGGTCCATCGGGGAAGCTGCCAAGGACGTGGCCTACGCTGAGTTACAACAATGCATACTAGGAACCAGCGCCAGCCCGCCAAAAACCTCTGCTCTCTTCTCAGCACCTTCTCCCCCTTACCAAGACGAGGCAGACCGAGTAAGTCTAGACACGGACGAGGATCTTGACTCTGAATCTGACTTGGATGATAATCTAGAGGGCCATGTAGAGGCCTTCGAACAACCTGCTTCTCCACCACAAGAGCTTCCCCCGCCACCTCCTCTGCCGCACAAAATGAACGACCTAGATATGGCAGCCATCTCTACTTTAGATGCTCAGGACTTTTTTATACTGAACACTATAGTGGACGATGCAAAGGAGGGGGAAGACATAATCTATCATAATACCAAAACCAGGCGTAAGTTGACACGCGAAGACTTCCGTAGCATCCTCCGACCTCGGTCCACGGTGCCAATGGTGATCTTCTGTGTCCTCCTCGCCAATTGTATAGAAACATATAGAAGTCACAAGCGGAAACAACCGGTTTTTAACGCTTTGCCCACTCTGTCTTTTGGCCTTTTATACAAAGACATACGTGAAAAATCGGTTGAGCAGCTGCGGGTCGGTTTGGCACGAAGGGCACATTATCTTACACTGCCCTTCCAAGTCTCAGACCACTGGCTTTTTATGATCGTGGATACCGAGGCTCGGGATGCCAAAGTATACAACTTCTGTAGCACCGAGCTACCAGCCGGCACAATAAATTTCGTAGGAGAAGCAGCAGGAGAAGCCAGGTGTATACCCTTCCGGCTGCTTAAATTAATCTGGGCTGCACGCCCATCTCTTCGACAGGACTGGAGCCAACCATGGTTCAAAATCATAAACCCTCCAGTCCAAGCCACCGAGGGATCTGGGGATAGCGCTTTCTACACCATCCGTCACATTCAAGCATTGAACCAGGAAATCCCATTCAACGACCTGGTAGCTGAAGACTTTCATTCCTTACGTGGACGTTACGCCATGGAACTCATCTGTGATAGACGATTCTTCAACGACCCAACTATGTCACCAGATGACGTTCCTCGCTACCTTTTCTCAGCTATCCAGCGACGACAACGGCAACCTTTCCGACAGGTTTTGAAGGAGTCAGAACAGACCAAGTCACCAAAGCAAGATAAAAGCAAGAGCGATCCTGCTTACACCATCAACCCAACATTTCCTGATTTTGATCGCGATGCTTGCAAGGGTCTTAACGATCTTGAATTGCGTATCATTATGGCGCGACTCTCCGCAGACAAAGATGACCTGGTATTCATGTCTCGAGACATACTTGTGATGGCAGATTCACTGCGAGAGACTCTACAGGATAAGGGATCCCTTTCTGTCAGCCTCATGGCCGCCTACCAATTTCTACTTGGCCAAACCAACCCAAACACATACATGGCATCTCCATATATGAAAGATGATCTCCTAAAGCTCAAGAACTTCGGCACAACCGACACACTAATCTCATATCTCCAACACACAACGCCGAAGTTCATCATGTTACCCATCCTGTATCATGAGCATTGGATTCTCCTGGCAACAAACCTCCCAGACGGAACAACCACAATATACAACAGTTCCGACAGCCAGTTCAACGCTCGACAGCGACACTACGTCGTGACGCCAAAGATGCCAACAGAAGTAGTGGCAAAGGAGTGCGCCGAGAAATTAATCGATTTTCTGAGTCAGCATACAAAGGCGTACGACAAAGAACATTTCCATCGTCCCGCCTTCTACCACAAATGCCCCCAGCAAATACGACAATCGAACGATTGCGGCTTCCACGTCCTCTACTGGATGTACACCATCATTGTTCTTCAAATACCAGTAGAGGAAATGACTGACGTGGACTACCACGCTTTACGAGGACAGTTCGCATCCAATCTACTTCGTTCTCTGGGGGCAAATGAAGATTTACCTTAACCCGCGGCCCTTGTCCTAATGACTTCTCAACCTATCACTTTGCCACTCTGGGGACAGAGTGCGTGATAAGTTGGGGGGGTACATTAGACAAGGGCGAGGTATCAATTTCTACACTCCTCTTTCTATCTAACACTTTCCATACAATTCTTTATTTTTAAATTTTTTCTTAAACAATTCTTTTTACAATTCTTTTTACTTAATTTCTTTTTCAAAAATAGTCACCTCAACTAACTCTAGAATCATGTTAGTCCCTATAAGTAAATAGCACTTAGACATCGAATGGCGATTTATCAATTTCCACCCACTAGTGATTTCATATTTTTGCTTCAATTCTTCATCTGACTCTCCACAGGTCAAAATCAAGGCAGAAATAAGCCAAGATCTCGAGGATGAGAGGGAAATTAGGCAACTTCCAAATCAAAAAGTTCTGCAAGTGGACCACAAACCAAATAAGTGCACGTTGAAAAACTTTATGAACAACTTTCCTCTCTTCAAAATAAAAGAGGCTTGGCCGCCCAAAATAAACTCTCAAAAATCCCAAAACCCAAGCCTGTGAGTTATTGAATAAAAGCCAGAGAGACGAATAAAATTATGAGAGTTTTGCCACGCATAAGGATCTATACGAAGAACTGACGAAGGTCTCACCCGGCCGGCACATTCCGCTGCCCTCACAAAGGCAGATGTGTCGTGCCCGGTAGTGAAACCCTAAAGTTTCCAAGTATATGAAAGGCTCATAAAGGACTCGCCCGGCCGGTACATTTAGCTGCCCTCATAGAGGCAGATGTGTCGTGCCCGGTAGTGAGATTCTAAAAAGCATAGACAGCCCCTCCCCCACTTGAAGGGGGAGCTACACTTCAAAGCCTTTAGCCAACCCTCATACCCTCTCTAGCTTCCAGTAGGTTTTTCAGAGAGGTATAAATCTGATTAGAGTCAACAACATGCACAAAATAAGGTGGTCCCAATGCAAACTTTGAGATATGGAAAGAACCTGAGATCCAAGCAACTCCCGAAATCCGAAAGAATCAAGGAATGCAATAAGACTTGATATGACCCCAGGGGAACTCAGGTCAAGAATTAAAGCAAGAGTATGGAAATCCTAAATAAAATCGCCTCGCCATTACATGTCTCAGCTCTATCTAACTTGAGGACAAGCTAGACTCTAAGTTAGGGGGGGTGATAACCTCCTATTTTAGCTGTTTATCTTAGTCTTTTTCCTTAGTTTTCCATACTCTTTTTAAGTTTAAACTATACATAATCCTAATTTTACCCCTTTTTGTAAATACACCATCAGACTAAATTTTTCCTTTTATATATGCAGAAAAAGCACAAAAAAAATCATAAAAGAATAACCCAGCCTCAAGACCAAGTAGATTCAAACGGTCCCAAGACCGCATGAAGCCAACCGGTCCCGAGACCGCATGGAGTTCAAACGGTCTCAAGACCACATGAAGCCAACCGGTCCCGAGACCGCATGGAGTTCAAACGGTCTCAAGACCGCATGAAGCCAACCGGTCCCGAGACCGCATGGAGTTCAAACGGTCTCAAGACCGCATGAAGCCAACCGGTCCCGAGACCGCATGGAGTTCAAACGGTCTCAAGACCACATGAAGCCAACCGGTCTCGAGACCGCATGAAGCCAACCGGTCCCGAGACCGCATGGAGTCAAACGGTCCCAAGACCGCATGAAGCCAACCGGTCCCGAGACCGCATGGAGTTCAAACGGTCTCAAGACCGCATGAAGCCAAACGGTCCCGAGACCGCATGGAGTTCATACGGTCTCAAGACCGTTTGAAGCCAAACGGTCTCACAGTCCAAACGGTCTTGAGGCCCCAAACGGTCTTGAGGTCCAAACGGTCTCCAAACCATTTGGACTTCACTCAAAGCCTATAAATAAGACCCCAAGGGTTCTCCAAGAGGGATATCTCAGACGCCCAAAGGCTGCCCCTCCAGTTCCAGAGCAATTCCATCCTTCATCCATCACCCTAAGGCTGCCGGTTTGAGGTCCACATCTCATCATCAAGCTACCTTCTCTCTCATCAACAAATAAGGTGGGAGGAGAAGATCCATCATCTAGCAACCACGAAGTGTGAAGATCGTTGCTCTCTCCACCAAGGGTTCAACCTTCCCTCCTCCGTGGAGATGTCGTTCTTTCTCTCTCTTCTCACCCCCTCCTTTGCTCTTGAGATGAGCGAGTAGTCCTTTTCACTAGGGTGTGGGGAGTAGCCCCGCTACCCATGTTTTCATTTCATGCAATGTAATTCAATCGTTTGCAATAGAGATACTCTCCTTTTTGGCTCAACATCAATCGTTTAATGAATGCTTGTTGCTTGATCACCAACTTGTGTTACTTATTGTCTCTTGGTATGAATTGTCTACGTTTATACCCTGAGATCTGAATATCGATTGAATGTTGGTTCTAGATATATGTAGTCACCATATGTCTGTTTTGGTATCTAGGAGTGCTTTCACGAGTGGAGTAAACTCACTCCCATCGTTGCACTTTCATACTATGAAATGGAATCAGTTGACGTATGGAAGTGCAACCTTGGTAAGGTCGAGGAACACACTTCATGAAGGAGTAATGCAAATTAAGTGACCATTCGTTAGGGGATGGCTGGCATTGCAATACTCCACACTCCTCGTAGTTGGTTTTCCGAAAGGAAGATAAGTCTAAAAAGATACTAGCTGATTAGTTTCTCTTTGCAAGTCTTTTTATTATGTTGCATGTTTATGATCCATGTGTAGTGGTGTGAAACCTGGCAACATCCTAGTGGTTTTTTAATCATTGTTTACAACCTTAATTTCTACTCTCTTGCTTTACTTTCCTCGCACTTAGCTTTAAACCAAATCAAACTTTCGATCTAAATATCAACTGTTAAGTAGTTAAGTACGACTAAAACATTTTCCATCTTGATTACATCAAGACCGTTGTCCCAAGGATTCGACCCTTAACTATACTATGATAAGACTTCCGCGTGTCCTAGCATATGTGGGTGGAGATCTTACCATAGTACTAGCAAGGCTAAACTTAGAGATTCATTTATCTCTAGGATTTTTAGTGGCGTTGCAAAGCTCCATCAGACAACAACCCACAAGCATGCAGACAACTCTAAGTTCTGCTTCTTCTTGGTGACCAAGGTGGTGCACCAAGAGTTCCTGCATCCGCATGTACATCATCGAGGTCGAGGCCCTTAGGCAGAGTCTTGAGAACAAGCAACTTCTTCAAGAATAAAGACAAGACATTGTTGCAAAAACAAGGCAGAAACATCAACAACCTCTTCTCATACAGATCCATAAGTACAAGTTCTGATTGACATAACATGTATTTAGTTGTTAAGTAGCTAGTGTGAACTAAGGTATATTCGATATCCGTTTTATGTATTTCATATAGTGATGTTTTATGGGTACAACAGATTTGTTGGCTTGGATTTTATCAGGAAATTTTTTCTTTTCCCACTTCCCCCTCCCTGAACCCTACACAAAATCCCTAAGGAGAGAAAGGGATGCACTCTAACTCATCAGATCTGCACTCACACTTATGGTTTATTTTTCATGTGTGAAATACTCTAATGGGTATAGTGGCGAGTGATGGAGTTGGGGAGTACAATATGATGATTATGATGTAGAAGATGTCATTGGATACATGAAGGAGGCCAATGATCTAACTCTAAAATAGATTGAGATTGTTTCATCTAGCTAACTTCATAGAACATTCATCCATCTTTAACTCACCATTCCCAAGTGACTTCAATGAGTGGAGTTGTGAGTGCATGGAAGAAGAATTGCTGAATTGCTGAATATGGAGTTCAATATTGTAACATCCCTGACTTGGGTTATGAACTAACCCCAGGTGTTTTGCTTAATCATGTGATTAAATTCTTGTGGTTATCTGTTGATAATGTAATTAAAGCTTCTGAGGAACATATATTTCCCTTTCTGTCCTTTTTAAACAATATTGTAATATTGTTTTGTTAAAAGTGGACTTATGTGCAAATTACCCAATTAGAGGGGTTAACTTGCAAATTGCACATGTTTAGATGTTCCTCTGATGATAAGACATCATAATCATTATTTTGATGAAGTATTATGGATTCTCCAAGCTTGGGCACCAAAAGGCAGCTTGTGGAGCAATCCTTGTGCTTTAAACCCTAGTTTTGGTGTAAAGTGCAATTTACCAAAAACATGGGGTACAACATGTAAAATATACCTTCTAGAGTATCTTTTATGACCCTTGGAATTAATTAGAATAAAAATGATGAAGGGGGCGCTTCATTTGAATAATCAAATAAGAAGGATAACCCTTGTAACTAAATAACTAAGTTGTAAGCATAATCACCCTTTTATATGTGTGCAACTTAGTAGGATGTTTGGCTTCTTTTTCACTTTGGTTAAGAAAATATTTTTGCTTAAGTATAGGAAGGAGGGGAGTGTCCAATAAGGAGAGAAGGACCCATATGAGAAATAGAAGAAAAGATTGTCCTTATTTTGAAAACATGCCCAAAGTATATATACACCTTTCTTTTACAACCAAGGGATCGTTTCCCTTTCTCTCTTCACTTATCTCTTGCTGTGGCTGACTAAGGAAGGAGCTCAGGAGCAGGGGAGAATGGCCAAGTAAAGTTGGGTAAGCTTTGGTTATCTTCTAGCTCGGATTCATGGAGGAATTCATGATATAAGGTTGGTTTGCTAGCTTTTCTTACTTAGTTCTTCTTTCTAGTCATCCTTTCCAACCAATTCTTGAAGAAGAAACCTTGGATGACCTGTGGAGCTCAAGCCACCATTAAAGCTTCGAATCTTGGAGCTCTAGACCTGGTTCTAAGGTGGGTTTTATAACTCTAAACCCTTAAACTTTGTTATGCATCTTTCTTTTTTGCAAAAGTAGCTTGTTCTTCTTTCTCCCATCCTCCCTTGCTTTCTTGCAACTAAAACCATGAAGAACAGACCTGGATCTGGAGGTAGGAGAAGGGGGGCGTGAATACCAATGCTACTTTATCAAATGGTTTCCCATCCTTTTTGGTCCAAACGGTTTGCAAAACCGTTTAGACTCAAATGGTTTCAAAACCGTTTGAGGGTGTTGACCAAGGGTTGACCGTTTGGGATTCCTGTTCATAATTATGTTAGTTAATAACCCACCAAATTTGACAGGTTAACTCCCAAGGAATCATGAGTTAAAGGCTAATCCATTAGGAAAACCTAATTGGATTAAGTGCTGATTTCCAACCTGATTAACTTGACCTTTTTGGGAAAACAGTTTCAAAACCGTTTTAGGGCGTTGACCAAGGGTTGACCGTTTGCGATTCCTGTTCCTGATTATGTTGGTTGATAAACCACCAAATTTTATATGTTAATTCCAAAGGAATCATGAGTTGAAGGCTAATCAATTAGGTAAACCCTAATTGGATTCAGTGCTGACTTTCAACTTGATTGATTTGACGTTTTGGGTTTTCTTGCCCAAACGGTTTCAAAACCGTTTGGGGATCACCCAAACGGTCTCAAGACCGTTTGGGGGTCACCCAGGACCGTTTGGAGGTCTAGGGTTGGATATGGTTAAGTGTTTGAAGGACAAAAGATAGGGTGTTAACCCTAATCGGCTAAGTGTTGGTTTTGCATTGAAATGAGTTGATGTTTTGGGTTGATTGACCCAAACGGTCTCAAGACCATTTGGGGATCACCCAAACGGTCTCAAGAACGTTTGGGGATCACCCAAGACCGTTTGGAGGTCTAGGGTTAAGCATGGTTGACCAACTGAAGGTCTAAAGGTACCAAATCACTTTGCAATTATGTGCTGATTTGATGATCAACTCAATAGCTCAAACCCTAATGATTTTTCACTAGAATCCAAGGGTTGGATGAGCCAAACGGTCTCAAGACCATTTTGAGCTCATCCAAACGGTCTCAAGACCATTTGGAGGTCACCTAAGACCTCTTGAAGGTCCATGGGTGAGTATGGTTAAGCAATTGATGATCCAATGTTACTAAGTTAAAGTGTAATCAATTGCTGATTTGATGATCAATCCAATGATCCAAACCTTAATTGGTTGACTTGGATGTTGATGATATGATGGGCAAACAATCTCAAGACCGTTTGGAGGTTATCCAAACGACCTCAAGACCGTTTGGGGTCAGGTCATGACCCAATTGAGTGATGGTTCAATAGGTTCAACATCAATTAAGCTCATATTGATGCATGTTGAAGGATGATCGATTCCAACCCTAATCCAATCCATCCAAACCCTAATTGGTGATCAATTGAGGATCAATTGAGGGTCACATCAATTGAGTATTAAATTAGTTGGCTCAATTGATAAATGGTTAACCATGGCATGAACGATTGAGGGGTTTAACATTGAAAACCCTAACTCAATTGGAAGTGTTAATACATTTTTTTGGTCCTTGCGGTTTTGAGGGTGTTTGGACCAAACGGTCTCAAGACCGTTTGGTGGTCATGCGGTTTCAAACCGTTTGGAGGTTGAAAGTGCAAAACCGTTTGGGGTCTTTTAAGGTCAAGATTGCTTAAATGCTTTAAAGGCTTAGATGGTTTAATGGTTGATTAATCTAAATCCGAATGATACCTAAAGACATTAAGGGAACAAGTAATTAGTTGATTGAAGCATGTTATGATCAATGGTGAACATTACTAAAGTACCCTTGATGGGTTTAAGTAGCCAACACCTCTTGATCAAGCAAACCCTAATGAACATTGTAGTAATAATATGACTTATGTTACCAAGGTTGAATTGACCTAACCTAATCATAAGAGATGTAAACATCATATAATAATAAGAGGGGAGAGAAGACTCCTAATATGAATGAGAATCAAGTAATATACTTCCAACATGTATGAATACACATAATTAGGGTATGATCCTTTACAATGGGATCATGGAAACTCTAATTATGATGATCAATGAATCTTAACCTAAGTGAAGACATGAATGGAAGTTATCCTCATACATAATGATGGTATGATCTCAATTCACTGCTATGTGAATAGTAAACCCTAATCTAGGGTAATGTGATGCTATGTGAATAATAAACCCTAATCTAGGGTAATGTGATGCTATGTGAATAGTAAACCCTAATCTAGGGTAATGTGATGCTATGTGAATAGTAAACCCTAATCTAGGGTAATGTGATGCTATGTGAATAGTAAACCCTAATCTAGGGAGATGTGATGATATGAACAAGTAACCCTAATTCTGAGTTATGCTTTTAAGCATGAAACCCCATGATTGAGAAATGAGATAGGAATCACTATTCCTAATCTAGTTAAGAGGTTGAATAACTCTATTTGGATTAAATGAGAATCCTAACCCTAGAAACCAACCGTGGTATTATGACACGGTCGTGGTGAGTCCTTTGTTGCACGACCGGGCAAGGTAGCACAGCCGTGGTATCACATATATAATTTGAAAAGAACATATATTGTGCTGCTATGATACAATATGTATGTCATTAGTAAATATTGATCATGTAGCTTTTCATAAAGAGATGATCATATCCAGGTAAGGATTATGATATCTTATGTATTGAAATTACTTTAAATGCTTCAAGTATAATGATATGCTATGATACCTAGTGAATGGTAAGTTATGAGTTCAAGTACCTGGATTCTATAATCATGATGATAAATTTAGAAAGGTACTTGATAAGTTAAGGAATTGAGATCCTAATACTTTGTGAGAAAAGGTATGGCTACAGGTCATGACTCCCCAATAATAATGTCAGACATTAGATATATGATCTAAGTCTGAAGATAGTTAGTGTTGTAATAATGGTTTTATAGTAAATAAATGCCATACATGTTCTTCTATTTCTTAAAAGACATATGGGTTTATCAATTTATAGCTGTATTGCTTTAATAGGAAGAATGGTTTAATCTGTTAAATATTGTTTTAACTACTCCCAGACAAATATAACTTCTTTGTGTACATTTATTCTCTTAAGATGCAATAATTATGTTTCTGGCGAAGAGTTATATCTCTCGCTGGGACAATTTTATAATTGTCTCACCCCGTGGGAACCATATTTTTAGGTGGACGTGGGCGAGGAGGCAGAAATCCTTCAATAGGTGAAGGGCAGCATCAACAGTACCAGGGACACCAGTGAAGTTTCAGGTGGAGACACTGGCTGTTCTGCCACGTATAGATGTAGTTAGAGTCCTATGTGTCATCTCTGTACTCTCAGGTCCCTAGAGTAATAGTTAGTGCTTTCGAGGTTTTGGTACAGTACCTCGAAATTTCTGTATCTTGCCTTATATAGTTAACATGGTAGTTGATGATTGTAATCTCGAGATACAACCTTACAGAGATGTACTGATGGATCAGTTTGTAAATAGCTTATCATGTTGCTTTATGAAAAAGCTTTACCATTTAAACATCTCTTCACAAAAAGTTTTAATTTTTGGTGATTTTTGGTAATCCGCTGCTTAGTGAACGCTTCTGCATTAGTTAATCATGTTTTCGTGAGACAGTCGCTATAAATATGATGTCTACAATGATTCTTTTTGAAATATTTGAAGGATGAGGGATCAACGTCATCTTTGAAGCAAGCATTACTGAATATCCTCATGACTCATTCATCATGTACAATGTACGGAAGAACTACAAAATTGGTATAAGGAGGAGAGCACTACTTTGAGCACAAAACCACCTTTTGTGCCTCAAAAGAAGCCCATTAGAAGAACAACACTCTAACATTGTGGAGATCCTAGAATGTCTATTCTCCCATGCTCCACAATGTGCCATCTTCCAGCAAAATACTAACAAAATCACACAATACAAAACACAACAACTAGAATTGAAGTCACTCCTTCAGATAGGATACAAAATTCAAAAATAAATAGTTTGTGCTTGTGATAAATATTTATGATAATTTTAATAATGGATAATTGAAATATGGAATTATGAAAGGAAATCTAGAAGATCCTAAGATATTGTGTGACCTAGGTAATTAATTATGTAATTATCTAGAAATTACTTGAAAGTCAAGGTTTGAAGGATAAATAGATTAATTCAAAGAAAACATATGCCCTATGAGAGAATAATAGAAAAAGGAAGATAATACCAAAAATAGGATTAAAAGGAGTAATATATTAGCCTATATAATAAATTGTCCATTCTAGGTTTATTTAAAAGGAAAATAATATACAAAAATATGGGGATAAAGTCCCCTAATCTGGATCTGGGATCTCTAGAGTAGCCAAGCATGGAGGATTGCCTCCCATGTCCAGATATACCAAAAATATCCTAAAATTGTGGTTATGTTCCATAGTCCAGCTCTGCCTTCCTCTTTATCACTCCCAAACCAATCGAAAGACTAGCTTTATAAGGAGGGATAATGGAAAATAATTGCTTTATCACCACAATGACTTGAAGGTGACCTACAAACCTAAGCCCCCACCCTAGTGCATATGTAAGGCATCAAAGGCCTTCATCCAATATTGAACATCCAATATTATTATTATTATTATTATTATTATGTTACGGGGTTCCCATTTCCCTAGTTCATTTTGAACATTGCCATCCCTTACATCAATCTCTAGATCATGAGACTTTTATAAACATCTTGTCACCTCTAACTAGGCAACATCCATCTCTAGGTCATAAGATCTATATAAACATTATACTTGCTGTACAAGTATTGTAATCCATATTATATGAAACATCATAGCTCATACTTAGTTATGCTCATTATCTCATGATACCAGCATGGTTAGTATTTTATGATGACATCAATATCAAATACATATCATTACCATGCAATAAGAGAAATAAAATCTTCCCATCATTAGGGTTAGGGTTTCCCTTTATTACCGATTAGGGTTTCACGTCATATCAACACCCTTCATTAGGGTTAGGGTTTCCCTATTAAGCCTATAAGGGATTCCAATGTGTTCATCAAGAATTAAAACCCTATTTCCTACTCCAAAAATATTAGGAGTATCAATGTATACTCATTATATGATTATTTTACAAGTATAAGTTTCTCTTTCACCCTCACTAGGATGTTGATTACATCATACTCCATTAGTTTGGCTCAATCTTTCTCCCAAGGTACATTTGCCCATATTTATCAATGCATTAAACTATTTATGTCTTAATGTATCATTTTACATAACACACTACGTGTGTCATTCAATCAAGTGTATTAGATTGAGGTGATTCCTCCATATCGGGTATAGAGGTGTAGGTATGCTTCTATATCGGGTAGAGAGGTGTATCCTCATCACCATATCATGCATCCATATTGGGTTACTCAACCTTTAGGATTTTCATATTGGGTTTGACCCTTATGCTCATATCTTCTTTAAAATCTTCATGGTATCATCCTACTCTTCATCATGTGATTAGTGATAGGCTAGACAACCGATTAGTCTCAACTAGCTCAAGTGTACAAACCAATAGGGGAGTGGGGGTCCAATGCATATTGGATTTCACAATACCTTGTTGGGTTTCAACACCATATCAGGTTAGGGTATATACTTGACACCATATCATGTATAAGGTGAATGCTTGACCCCATATCATGTTAAAGGTGTGTGTATGTATCACTCATATCATCCATGAAATATAAAATCATCAGTATATCATTCTAGTGGAGTGTTCATATTACCATATTGGTTTACTCATCATCTAGGCTTTGTCATATCGGGTTAGAAGTATATACTTGACTCCATGTCGTGTACAAGGTGTATACTTGACCTCATATCATGCAAATGGTGTATGCTTGACTCCATATCATGCACAAGGTATATAATGCATCATCATATCGTGTATAAGATATATTCATCCTCATTGTATTGTGATAGTGGTATGTTTACCTCACCATATCAGGTTAGAGGTGCTTCAACCCAATATTGGGTTGGGCCATGATGATGTCATCATCATTAACCTCTAGACTCTTGTTCTTACTATTATAGTTTATGGACAATAGTCCTAGGTCACTAATAGAACTCATGGATTCATCAATTATGCAAGAAAATTTGAATTGAAAGTAAATCATCAACTATTGTAAGATTGATGGTAAGTAATAACATAATTGAGTTCAAGTCATATAACCCGCCTCAAGAACAACTTCAAAGATCCAAGCTCCAAAGCTTCACGTTCCCAAGGTTGAAGATGAGATTATCAAAGTTCAAAGACTTGTGATCCTCAGCACTATGCACGATACTTCACCACTTGTGGCTGATATCCCTCACTTGTGGCTGATATCCCTTCACTTGGCTGATATCACTTTGGTATGGCTGATATCACTTTGGTATGACTGATACCAAGGCTCTATGCACGATGCCCCTCTTCTTATGCATGATACTAAGACACTATGCACGATATCTAAGAGCAATATGGTGATAAAATTTTCAAAATTTCACTAATAAATGAAAGGAATGGTATATTTACTTGAGGTTCATGAAAAAGTGTGTATATGAGGTGTCATCATTTTAAGCTACTAGGTGCCACGTGTCCATGCATGGTTGACATGTGTACATACATGCACTTATATTTATCTTGAAATGCAAAACACTTGAGGATAATCTAGAGATGAAATTTCGGCCATCAATTATCTTGTTGGATAAGATATTTGAACTCAATCACCACTTTATTCACAACCCGATACAACTTTTCCAAGGAAGTTGTAAACCGATACACTTCACATCCTTGAGGTGCTTATCTCGTCATGGACAAGGTCTATAGTTCACAAACCTAGATGAGACTCCTTCTATGTCTCCTTGGCCGATAGGCCCTCTTATATGAATTCTACAACCTGATATAAACTCAAAATTAGGGTTTCACATTCAACTCCTTCTTGGTCTTTCCATCACCAAGAATACTATCACTTATACATGATTCAAACATGGTGTCTCCTTCTTTATCTCTCTTCTAGGTGGTACTATGAGGGAGTAGGGAAACTCTAGAGGTGGTAATTTTCATATCAATCCTACATTTTGGGTAAATTACAACTTGTACCAAAATTGGTACACAAGGCACTAATCATTATTCAAACAAGTTTCACTTTGAAATTTATGCTTTCCACAAGCTACCCCTAGAATAATTCTCTCTATTATGATGTTAAAACACCTGAGGTATGTTCAACATGTGACATATTTCAATATAACCCCTCATCTTGTGTAAATTGCATTTTGGTCCAAAATAAGAGAACATTGCTCAAACATTATTCAAATAGGACCAAACTTGAAACATAAGTTTGTCACATGATAAAAAACACTTTAGAGAATCATGTTAAAGTTCTAAGAAACTTATTGAAGCCAAATAAATAGGGTTAAACATAAACCCAAGTCAGGGTTGTTACAAGTTATAAACCCCTAACAAGGATTTTGTCCTCAAAATCCCAGATGAAGGAAGACAATTGTTATTCATACATCATATCATCAAGCCTCCACATAACATCTTGATGTCATGGAGATGTCATAGAACTTTGACCAGCACAAACTCCTTACATACAGGGTCATCATAAAATCTATCATACAAGACACACACACAACTGTCCTTCCCATTAATGATTACAGTATCAATCGTATGTCAGGTAACACTTTCTAAGTCAGAGAAGTACTTTTCATACTTCAAATAATTTGGTTGTCAAACCTCATTGCTTTGTCACCTTTCTCAACTTACATCTTTTATGTAATAAGATTCTTGACCTTGGGAGACTTCCATACTCCTCACTTAGTTTAGCATTTCACTTGTAAGGAAAGACTAGAGTTACATTCTATCATCCATTTGGGACTACAGGTCTTATCATACTTCTATTGTCCCAGTCTAATCTGTTGATACAACACTAACTTACTTATGACTAGAACCGACCATTCCATTTGTTGTTTATTTTCTTGTCATAAGGAGAGGCTACTTATCAAGAAGAACTATCTCAGAGTTGATTCTAGATATTATATGTATAAGCTACCTTAAAAGATCTAGTTAGGGATATTCTAAGGAATTATATTTAGCTTGATAAGCTTTTCCCAAGATGATTCTACAATTGTTCCTTCAATTAATATATCCTTATCGATGTTATTTTTATGCAGAGAATAAACCCCTAACATATGATGTCCATACTATCGTATGTAACTAAACTAATCTCAAAGTTGGCCTTTCTAGGTAACCAATATAAATCATATTATTAGGAGTCATGTCCTCACTATCTCATACCTTTAAAAATTCTTGTCTTTAGAATTCCTTCCTTAGTATTAGTTACATGTGTAAAAAACACATCACATCCTCATAATTTCCATCCTCTATTGTTATTACCAGAATCGTACATATTACTTATCACATATACTTTGTCTTGGAACCAAAATCTAGGACGAGCAGATACTTTTCAAAGTATGCTTCTATAGATTACTTCTAATCCATGCACATCAAGTGTCATAAGACTTACTTGATTGACATGTCCCCGAAAGGAAAGAACATAAGGAAACATAGTCCTTTTCATCGCCCCATCATTATCTAGGTTTGTTTATTAAAGAAAAGAGATTATCACCTTCTTTGAGAATTGCATGAACTTTCAACTGTTCATGTGTCATTTAATCTTGTTTCCTCTTAGGTTCCTTTCCATCAACATAGGAGTTATAAAGATGATTACATGTCGTCATCCCTTAGATTTATTATCATCATGATTACTAGATATGGGTATTCAAACCCTTAGTTCATCACTGAACATTGTCACCTCTCATTAGGTAACAGTTACCTATAGGTCCTCAGACCAAGGTGTAAATTATACTAAACATCTTCTTTTGTTTATAAGTTGATTTGTGATTCTCAGATTCCTTCATATATCAATTAGGATGTGGTAGAAATATTCATGCAACATCTCCTACTTGATTGTGCTCTTTAGATTGTCTCAAAATGACTACTTGATCAGAGTAATCAGAAAGATAGCAATCTAAGAGTGTCATACTTACCTTGCCTTCAATAGATGAATACCTAGACAGGGTATGCAAGAACTGAAATTAGGTAGTATGCATTTGTTTTATATTATGTTTCATCTCTTTAAATTTTACTACTTAGTATCTCAAATTTTCTCTGGGTGTTTCTTTTACATCTCTTCCCTTTCTACATGAAGAGAGAAATTTCAAAACATATAAGAGAATATTGGAATGAATATAGGTTCTCATCCTTTTTATCTCTTCCTCATGTCCTCATAGGACTAATTAAAGGAAGCTCAATCAACAACTACCTTTCTTTTAATTAATAGGCAAAGAGAAGAAAAGGGAAAGATAATTCAGAATGAAAAGTACTATCTGGCATGTTACCTCTTATGGTTTATCTAGTGTCTTGGATGACTCAACGCTTGGAGTCTAATTGTCATCTGCTATTGCCTTTGTCCTCTACTATCTGAAGTAGATGGATCAATCAGCGACACTTGTCTTCGTCCTTGGCCTTCTGCTCCACTAAACTGTGGTCCTTGTGAGTTTTGTAGGTTATGCCTTGATTGTTGGATCACCCCGTTATTTCTTCTTAGACACTACCGCCTCAGATGTCCTATCTGTCCACATGTATGGCAAGCTCAGACCTCACATTGTGTCCTAGGCGAGTCCCTTGTTGATACTAAAGGTACTCTTGGAGTTCTTGGAGGTATACTCCAACCTTGGTCCTTACTAGGTGACCACTGTATTGGTGTACTATATTGTTGTTGAACTGGTGGTACCGAAAACTTTGACTTTTTAGTACCACCAAACAACTGTTCATGTGAATGTGTAGACCTCCTTTTGAGGTTTGCCTCATGTTTCTTTGTCATAGACCTTTCTATCCTCCCGACAGATTCCATGAATGTGGTGAATCTATCTCTATTTTCTATCATAGCTGCTGAGATAGACACCTCAACATTCAATCCTTTCTCAAAACGTCGAATCCTCTCCTACTCAGTAGAATCCATTTCAGGAAAAAACCACAAAAGTTCCATAAATCTAGCCTCATACTCATTAATTGACATGGTTCCTTGCCGAACCTTCTCAAACTGTGAGATCTTTTCGTCTAAGTATGTTTGTGGAAAATACTTATTGACAAATTCTCAAAGAAATTCCTCCCAACCAACCTCTTCATCATTCCTTTTTACCTCTTCTATGCCCACCAGTGGCCAACACTACCTTTCAAAAGGTAAATGACATGTTTGACTTTGTCATCATCTAGGATACTAAGGATTTTAAAATCCTTTTCTAACTCAGTGAGCCACAAATCATCATCTACTAGGTCAGTTGTTCTGGCATATTCTATAGCTCCTATACGGCATAGACATTCAAAGGTTTCACCAGACCCATGTCCCTCATTGGGAACCGGTGCCCTAGGTGCTGGTGCTAGCATCTGGTCTGCCATATGCATTACTAAGGTCATGATTTGTCTAAAAAGAGCATGAAAGGTTGGGTTTTCTATCATAGCTTCCTCAAAATGGGGATTCTTAGGCACTGTTTCCTCTATTTCCTGATCCCTTACACCTCCTACTAGTGCAGCAACATTGCTCTCAGCAATGTGTTCCTCGTGTTCTCCAGACATATTTAAGTTATATCCCTTCTTCTTCATAAGAAGAAGTCGCTATAAGATATATTGGAGGATACTAGAACATACTCAACACCTTAGTCCTATGTCTATGTAGACTTAGTGAACCTTAAGCTCTTATACCAAAACTTTGTGTCGACCTGAGATCGAATCAAGCCAAATCTCCATCAATAATAATTACAGAATAATCATAAGCAACGGATTAACAAAATCACTGAAAAGTAAAACCATTTTGTAAAGAGATCCATTTCTAGGGAACTCTCTTAAAGGAAGAACCAAAGCCTTATATACATCATTGATCACTTTGTACATACATTGTACCATCTCACCTCGAGGATAAAATATAATAGTTGCTTTGCTAAAACCTATACATAAGCAACATAAAACTTTGAGGCAATCAAGCCAAAATCACAGATCATTCATAAAACCATCATGTTCTAATTCGAAGGACCTAAGAGTACAGAGACGACACATAGGACCTCTATCTATAAGACATGATAGACAGTACACTCAACCTGAGATGTTATTGCAATCCCTATTGTTGTTGTCCTTCCTCTGTAGAGCAGTCTCTACCTCCTTGTGTATGTCCACCTAAAAATTGTGGATCCCATGGGGTGAGACAATTGTCCTAGCGAGAGATATAACTCTCTGCCAACAATGTTATTATCACATAGTATAAAACTGAGCAGAGGTTCTTTTGAATTAAAAAGCAAGGTAAGTAGATTAGAACATTCTCATCTTTTAAAGCATTGTAACTATCTATGATAGATTAGTAAATCATTTGTTCACTTTATAAGGAATATGAAGAACATGTGTATCATTTACTCATCATACTATACTAACATCTCAAGCTTATCCTGTGATAATATTATCATGGTATGATATTCATGGATCATTCTCATTTCTAGTTGTTGGGCTCAGCCAATCTGCTAGTCAGGTATTGGATTATACCAATCATGTGAATATGTGCTAGCTAGGTATTGGATTACACCAATCCTATGAGATTACAACCAGGTTTTGGATTGTACCAATCCTATGAGATCATAGCCATGTATTGGATTGTATGACTCCTATGAGATTATAGCCAGGTATTGGATTGTACCAATCCTGTGAGATCATAGCCAGGTATTAGATTGTACCAATCCTATGAGATTACAACCAGATATTGGATTGTACCAATCCTATGAGATTACAACCATGTATTGGATTGTACCAATCCTATGAGATTACAACCAGGTATTGGATAGTACCAATCCTATGATATTACAACCAGATATTGGATTGTACCAATCCTGTGAGATTACAGTCAGGTATTGGATTATACTAATCATGTGAGATCATGGCCATATTGCTAAGGATCCCATGTTAGTTGGGATACCTTTATGTTTCCCTTTTAGTTTCATTATGGGATATCAATCCCTTAAACTCATCATTGAATACCACATCACCTTTACTAGGCATTGTACCTCGACCAAGCCATCATACCCATTCACATCCTTTATGTGTTACAAGTATTCCTCATATCTCATTTAAGCATATTCAAAACACTATAGCCCTTATTTGGCTATAACCATAAAGCATGTATGACCAAGATTTCATTATTATTATTATAACCATTTATTATTATTATTATTATTATTATTATTATTATTATTATTATTATTATTATTATGTTATGGGGTTCCCATTTCCCTTGTTCATTTTGAACATTTCCATCTCTTACATCAATCGCTAGATCATGAGACTTTTATAAACATCTTGTGACCTCTCACTAGGAAACATCCATCTCTAGGTCATAAGACCTATATAAACATTATACTTGTTGTACAAGTATTTCACATGACTTACAAGACTCATATAATCTGTATTATATGAAACATCATAGCTCATAGTTATCTATGCTCATTATCTCATGATACTAGCATGGTTAGTATATTATGATAACAACAATATCAGATACATATCATTACCATGCAATAAGAGAAATACAACCTTCCCATCATTAGGGTTAGGGTTTCCCTTTTTTTACCGATGAGGGTTTCAAGTCATATCAACACCCTTCATTAGGGTTAGGGTTTACCTATTAAGCCGATAAGAGATTCCAATGCGTTCACCAAGAATCAAAACCCTAATTCATACTCCACAAATATTAGGAGTATTAATGTATACTCATTACATGATTATTTTACAAGTATACGTTTCTCTTTCACCCTCACTAGGATGTTGATTACATTATACTCCATTAGTTTGGCTCAATCCTTCTCTCAAGGTACATTGGCCCATATTTATCAAAATGCATTAAGCTCTTTATGTATTAATGTATCATTTGACATAACACACTGCATGTGTCACTCCATCAAGTGTATTAGATTGAGGTGCTTCTTCCATATCAGGTATAGAGGTGTGGGTATGCTTCCATATCAGGTATAGAGGTGTATCCTCATCACCATATCATGCATCCATATTGGGTTACTCAACCTTTAGGGTTTGCATATCGGGCTTGACCCTTATGCTCATATCTTCTTCAAAACCTTCATGGTATCATCCTACTCTTCACCATGTGATGATTGATAGGATAGACAACCGATTAGTCTCAAATAGATCTAGTATACAAATTGATAGGGGTGTGGGGTTCCAATGCATATCAAATTTCACAATACCTTGTTGGGTTTCAATACCATATCGGGTTAGGGTATATACTTGACACCATATCATGTATAAGGTGAATGCTTGACCCCATATCATGTTCAAGGTGTGTGTATTTAACACTCATATATTCCATGAAATATAAACTCATCAGTATATCATGCTAGTGGTGTGTTCATATTACCATATCAGTTTACTCATCATCTGGGGTTTGTCATATCGAGTTAGAAGTATATACTTGACTCCATGTCATGTATAAGGTGTATACTTGACCTCATATCATGCACATGGTGTATCATTGACTCCATATCATGCACAAGGTATATACTCCATCATATCATGTATAAGATATATGCATCCTCATTGTATCGTGATAGTGGTATGTGTACCTCACCATATCGGGTTAGAGGTGCTTCAACCCAATATTGGGTTGGGACATGATGATGTCATCATCATCAACCTCTAGACCCTTGTTCTTACTGTTCTAGTTCATGGACAACAGTACTAGGTCACAAATAGAACTCATGGATTCATCAATTATGCAAGAAAATTCAAATTGAAGTAAATCATCAACTATGGCAAGATTGATGGTAAGTAACAACATAATTGAGTTCAAGTTATATAACCCGCCTCAAGAACAACTTCAAAGATCCAATCTCCAAAGCTTCACGTTTCCAAGGTTGAAGATGAGCTTATCAAAAGTCCAAGACTTGAGCTCCTCAACACTATGCACGATACTTCACCACTTGTGGCTGATATCCCTCACTTGTGGCCGATATCCCTTCACTTGGCCGATATCACTTTGCTATGGCTGATATCACTTTGCTATGGCCAATAAAAAGTCTCTATGCATGATACCCCTCTTCCTATGCACGATACTAAGACACTATTCATGATATCTAAGAGCAAGAGGGTGATAAAGTTCAAAAATTTTACTAATAGGTGAAAGGAATGGTATATATACTAGAGGTTCATGAAAAAGTGTGTATATGAGGTGTCATCATTTTAAGCTACTAGGTGTCACTTGTCCATGCATGGTTGACACATGTACATGCATGCACTCATATTTATATTGACATGCAAAACACTTGAGGATAATCTAGAGATGAAATTTTGGCCATCAATTATCTTGTTGGATAAGATATTTCAACTCAATCACCACATTATTCACAACCCCATACAACTTTTCCAAGGACGTTGTAAACCGATACACTTCACCTCCTTGAGGTGCTTAGTGTTGGGTTTTAGGGGAGGTAGAGAAGGCAGCGGAAACAAAAACTTTCTCCCCCAAACCCAGAACAAGGAAATGCGTCAACGTCTATACAATAGGAAAGGATGGTTTGTGGAATCATACCTTGTCCTGAGGCTTACTCAGCGACAATACCTTGCGCCTTGCGCGGTCTTAACCTCCGGTCTTGGACAGTGTCTATGCAGCTCCTGGTCGCACCGGGACTGACAACTCCTGGTCTCACTGGGACTGTCAGGATTGACATTTGTCCTCCTAAGCGGCAGAAACCTCCCGCCTCTGAAGTAGTCAACACGGACCACCTGTAACTCCAATCTCCTTGTCCCACAAGGAATTGGAAGGAGTCGCACCCTCCTATCAGCGTACTAGTCGCCAACACACTCTCTTGCTACCAGTTGCAACTGCACTTGTCTTTCCCTTGCTGTGCCTCCCTTTTTGGGTAACACTTGCTGGGGCTCTCTCTTGGTTACCAAAACTAGAGAGAACGACAACTTTGCAGAGCAACTGATTGCACTGAGTTGTACTTTGAGAAGCCCCCAATACCCCTATATATATAGGAGGGTCATGGGACAGGGTTCTCCATCCCGGGCAATGCGGGACTAAAAGAAGGAGTAGAAGGGTTTCGAGATTTTCCACAAAACAACCAACTCGCAACCTGAACCGATCATTTCACAACTGAAACGGTCGATTGGGGACCTGAACCGATCGGTTGACACCTCAACCGATTGGTTGGGACCCATGAGCCGGTCGGTTCACTTCTGAACCGGTCAGTTTGTGGTCCTGACCAGTTCCTGATTGACTTTCCTTCTTTTATTTCTAATTGGTATCGAATGCCAATCCTATTTCCTAATCAAATTGGGCAAGTGAAACGAAAGGAAAATTCTCACCAATCCTACTTTCTCAACTTGCTTGGTTGCACCAGTTGAATCGATCGTTTCAACACTTGAAGTAATCGTTTCACCCTGACCATGAGCCGATCGACTCAACACTTGAGCCGACCGGTTCACCAGCTCAACTGATCGGTTCATCACATGAGCCGATCGGTTGGGAGTGCAGATTGTGCAGAATCAGTCAATTTCGATTTCAATCAATCTGATACTCCAATCAATGTGTCCAACACCTTGAACATTATGATATTGAGCTATCAATTGATTGAGTGTTTAACTGAACTACTAAACTCCTTTAGTAATCAATCTAAACCTTGTTTGTGGACAAAACTCCTCTTCCAGGTTAAATCCTATGTGTGTGACCCTGCATGTCCATTTCACATTGGCAGTGAAAGTCCATAACACTTATGACTTCACAAGCAAAGAGTGGTGCCTAGTCACACATCAGTGCTACCCAAGTGAAAGTAGAAAGTTGGAGAACAACTTTCAATCCTACAATCTGTGAATGGTGTTACAACAAATGTATAATTCCTTTGTCACTGATATCCTGAATGAACTCGAGGCATGGAACAATCATCCTGTCAACGTTCATCCACTTTCTTGATCTCAGAGCAGATTGGAAGAGATATGTATGACATCAATATCATATACTGATTCACACATGTGTGTGCACGCCTATTTCAATCCTACTCATCAAGTGGCCTTGGATATCAAACTCCCTTAGGAGGGACAAATCCCATATCTATCACTCACCCCTCAAAACCCTCCACCCTGAACATAGAAATTTGCTCGGCCCGAGCAAACTCTAAATCCGAGATGGAGGGGAAACTTCATGTCGGTAGGATCACGAGATGTTGTTGCATTCCAGACAGCGTGTGTCTTCCATATGAAAATCTAGAAAAGAAGATTAATCAGAACTCCAAATAGCATCTCGCGATGCAAATTTTATTTGGTGCAAAATTAACTAAAAATTAAAAACAAAATTAAGGAAAGTTTTCTAATTCAAATTTAAAACTAAATACGAATTTATTTATCGGGTTGCCTCCCGACAAGCGCCTTTATTTTATGTCGATGGCTCGACTTGATATCTTCATCTTCACAGTGGTTCCCTTGGATTGGAGAGATCTATTATTTATTTGGTGCTTATGTCAATTGTGGTAAAATATCTTTTCAAACGATGACCATTCGTCACAAATTTACCCGACTTTTTGCTCCATAAAGAGAAAGCACCATGTGGGGAGATGCTTTTGACAATATACGGTCCAGACCAGCGAGAGCAGAGTTTCCCTAGGAATAACTTCAACCTTGAGTTGAATAGAAGAACATGGTCTCCCACTTGTATGTCTTTTCTTTTCAAATGACCATCATGCCAAAGTTTGGTGTGTTCTTCGTAGATTCGAGCATTCTCATAAGTTGTCATCCGGAGTTCATCCAGCTCCTGGAGTTGTAGAATCTTGGCTTCGCCTACTTTCTTTATGTCAAAATTCAATTGTTTTATTGCCTACCATGCTTTGTGTTCTAGTTCTATAGGTAGGTGGCATGACTTTCCATAGATCGATCGAAACGGTGTAGTTCTAAGGGGGGTCTTAAAAGCAGTACGGTAGGCCCACAAAGCGTCGTTGATTTTTACTGACCAATCTTTACGATTGAGGCCTACTATTTTTTCCAATATAGCCTTGAGTTGTCTGTTAGAAACCTCTACCTGTCCACTTGTTTGTGGATGGTAGGGCGCGGCTACCTTGTGAGTTACATCATACTTTCTCAACAATGCTTCAAAGCTTCTTTCTAGAAAATGTGACCCTCCGTCAGATATCAAAGTTCGTGGTACTCCAAAACGGGGAAAAATGATGTCTTTGAATAATTTTATGACTGGTTTAGAATCACTAGTGATGGTTGGTATGGCTTCAACCCATTTTGAGACGTATTCCACCGCCACTAGGATGTATGAAAATCCATGAGAAGATGGGAATGGATCCATGTAGTCCACCCCCCAAACCTTGAATATCTCTACTTCTTGCCATAGATTCAGTGGCATCTCATCTCTCTTTGTTATATTTCCTTATCTTTGACATTTGTCGCATGATAAGACAAAGTCATGGGAATCTTTGGATATGGTGGGCCAAAAGAATCCACATTGCATAACCTTCAAGGCAGTCTTTTTAGAGCTCATATGTCCTCCCACTAGTCCTGAGTGATATTGTTCCAGGATAGGTTGAGCTTCCTCTTTGGTGATGCATGGTATGTATAAACCATCAGCACATAATTTGAAAAGGTATGGCTCATCCCAGTAATACTATTTCACATCATGCATATATTTCTTTAGTGCATTTCCGGTGCATTGAGGATGAATAACCCCAGCAGCGAGGTAGTTCACAAAATCTGAGTACCACAGTATAGCTTCTGAGACCTTCATTAGTTGATCATCTGGAAGGGAATCATTAATCGGAATCTTCTCGGTATCCAGAGTGTAGATGTGACTGAGGTGATCTGCTACCACATTTTCTGTACCCTTTTTATCTCTTCTCCAAATCAAATTCTTGCAATAGGAGAATCCATATAATTAGCCTAGGTTTTGCATCTTTCTTTGCCATAAGGTAACGAATGGCAGTGTGATCTTTTTAGACAATGACCTTTGAACTAATTAGGTAGGATCTGAACTTGTCGAAGGCATACACGACTTCCATAAGTTCTTTCTCAATAGTAGCATAATTCCTCTGAGCTTCATCGAGGGTCTTTGATGCATAATAGATCACATAAAGTTTCTTTTCTATATATTAGCCCAAGACAGCACCTACAGCATAATCACTTACATCACACATGATTTCAAAAGGGTGGTCCCAATCGGGAGCTCTAATGATAGATAGGTGTGGTTGTAAGGGCATGCTTTAGTATGTTGAAGCTTTTAACACATTCTTCGTCAAAATTGAATTCAGCATCCTTTCGTAACAAATTTGCCATTGGCTTGGTTATTTTTGAGGAGTCCTTTATAAACTGTCTATATAATCCTGCATGACCAAGGAATGCTCGAACTTCCTTTACATTGATAGGGACAGAGAGCTTGGAAATCACTTCAATCTTGGCTTTATCTACTTCAATTCCTCTATTGATGACCCTATGGCCCAGGACAATGCCTTCCTTTACCATGAAATGACACTTCTCCCAATTGAGCACAAGATGAGCTTCTTCACATCGTTTGAGGGCCAGGGAGAGGTGTTTTAGACATGAATCGAATGAATCTCCATATACAGAAAAATTATCCATGAAAACTTCCATAATGGTTTCGGTGAGACCGACAAATATGGCAGCCATGCAATGTTGGAAAGTTTCGTGTGCATTGTAGAGGCCGAACGACATTCTTCTGAATGCATATGTTCTGAATGGGCAGGTGAAAATGGTTTTCTCCTGGTCATCTGGATGTATAGGTATTTGGTAGAATCCAGAGTAACCATCGAGATAACTGAAATATTCTTGATGAGCCAGCCGCTCTAATACTTGATCAAGAAAAGGCATTGGAAAGTGATCCTTTCGAGTTGCCTTGTTCAACTTCCTATAATCAATGCACATCCTCCACCCTGTGACTGTTCAGATGGGGATGAGTTCATCATTTTCATTTCGTATTACATTTGTTCCACATTTCTTTGAGACTATATGTATTGGGCTCACCCATGGTGAGTCTGATATTGGATAGATAATTCCAGTGGTGAGCAGTTTAATGACCTCTTTACGGACTACCTCCTTCATATTTGGATTCAGTTTTCATTGATGTTCAATGGTTGGCTTGTGATCTTCCATCATAGGGATCTTGTGCATACACAATGCTTGACTAACCCCAGTGAGGTCATTCATTTTGTAGCCAATCACTTTCTTCCTCTTCTTCAATTCTTTCAGGAGTTTATCTTCTTGTTCGGTCATAAGATCGGAATTTATTATTACTGGACAAACCTTGAGGTCATCCAAAAACACATACTTCAATCCCTCAGGCAGGGGCTTCATCTCTGGAGTTTCTGGTTTTTTGCATGTTTCTCCAGTAGCTTCCAAATCTTTGAGTTCTTCACATGTGGCCTTAACATCTTCTTTTGCAGAGTCGAGGAATTCAATGCAATCCTTTACTTGTTCATCAATAGGTTCATCAACTGATAGATTCGTTAGAGAAACTTCTAATGGATCGTCTAATTCATGATTCTCTTGGGTCAGATGTGACATCTTCTCTATGCAATCAATCAGATAGACTTCTTCTTGCATACTTGGTCTTCTCATGCTTTCAAAAACTTTAAATTTGAGCATTTCCTTGCCTAATCTAAGCAGCAAGGTTTCTGCTTCAACATCAATTAGAACTCTTGTTGTGGCGAGGAACGGATGTCCAAAGATGAGAGGATATCTGGAATCCTCTTTTATGTCCATGATGACAAAATCACATGGAACATAGGAATTTTTTCCTACCTCAACAGGTACATCCTCAATAATTCCTAACGGCTGTTTTATCGAATTGTCTACGAGTTGTATGGTCATGCCAGTTGGAAGAAGTTCAGCAAACCCTAGCCTTTTGCAAAGGCTGAGTGGTATGATGGAGATTCTAGCACCAAGATCTGCTAGTCCTTTCTTGAATGAAGAATCACCGATATGGCAGGAAATATCAAATGATCCTCGATCTTTCTATTTCTTTGGCATCTTACTCTGGATGATATCTGAAGTGGTTTTAGCAAACTTGACTATCTCATATTCTTCAGTTATATATTTCCTGGTGAGGAGTGACTTTAAGTATTTTGTCCAAGCTGGTATCTCATCCAGCGCATCCAAAAAAGGTATATCAACATGAAGTTTCTTCATAGCTTCTTTAAATTTATTGAACCGGGTATCAAGCTTGGTTTGTCTTAAACGAGCAGGGAAAGGAATACGAGGCTTGTATACAGGGATATCAAGTTCTGGTGTTTCAGTTTCTTCATCAATAGGTTTCTCAGGACTTCCCTTTCTATCTTATCAGTAGTTACTAGTTCTTTTGGTTGAGACTCTGGTGTTGTTGAGTCTTGGACAATCACAGGTTCATCTTCATCTGTAACAACCATAGGTGTCTTGATAGGAGGATCAGAATAGTCTTTTCCTGATCTGGTGGTGACCACATTCAATTGTTCAGGATGCTTAGGATTATTCAGGTTGGCCAGCAAAAACCCCAGCTGGTGGCTTGATGCTAGCTGTAAGTTGAGCTAGTTGGGATTCAATAGCCTTCTGTTGAGCTTGATGGTTAGCTATCATAGTTTGCAACATCTTTTCAATGGTTGATAGCTTGTCATCAGGTGATACGGGACTTTCTTATTGTCCTTATTGTTGATAAGGAACTTGGTTAAGACTCTGGTACTGGGAATTGTTGTGATAATTATTGAAGTTCCTATTCTGAAAGTTTCCCTTGAAATTTCCTTGATTTCCAAAATTCTGTTGTTGATTGTACTGGAATCTTGGAGGGCCTCGTGGCTGATTGTTCGAACCAAATTGATGTGAGTTTACTGCTCCAGAGGGGTTTCCATATTGAAATCCTGGATGATTCCTATTCTGATTCGGATTGTAGTAACTTTGACCAGGGATGGTATTAACAACATTAAGATTTTCCATTTGACAATTATCTCCTTGTCCACATACATTGCTTATAACAACATCAAAAAGAACATTACATGCTAATGTGGAATGATCAGTACTTTTACATGCTTCACAGTATAATGAAGCTGACTTGATTTGTTCTTGTTGTCGAGTGGGCGAATGTCCTCTTCTAATAGTAGTAAGAGATGGTTCAATGTGGTCTTGCTTGGCAACTAAGAGTTTTAAGGTTTTAGCGATAGACTTGTACTCGGGAGTAGCTTCAGCCATAGCTACTTTCAAGACTCCTTTACCTACAGATCTACCCCAATTGGCTCGTTTTCTGCTCCAAGGGTGACGACCCTCCTTGCGCTGTCATAACTTTGACGCATGAAGTTTCCCCCATATGAGGAGTCTAAGAATCTCTTGATATCTTCGTCCACACCCCTATAGAAAATTTCGATGAGTTGATTCTTAGGAATTCCATGGTGTGGACACTTGCGTACAAGCTTTTTATATCTATCCCATGCTTCAGCAAGAGTTTCTCTAGGGACTTGAGTGAAATTTGTTTTTCTCCCTCTAATTTCATAGGTGAGAGATGGAGGGTAGAACTTTTCTAGAAACACATTTTGGAGTTGTTCCCAAGTGGTGATGGGTATTTCACTTTGCAACGAATTGTATCAACTTATAGCTCTATCAGCAAGGGAATACTTGAAGAGACGGAGTCGAATGGCATCATCGGACACTCCATTTTTCTTTGTCATGGCACATAGATTAATAAACCTCAATAGATGTTCCTGACTATCCTCTCCTTGTTTGCCATAGAATGGGTTGTTTTGAAGAAATGTGATCCAATGTGCCCTAATTTCAACATTGGTAGCATTGATGGGAGGAGGTTGTACTAGATGATGAACATTAGTAGCTTTGGGGATCGAGAACTCTCTAAGGTCCTTTTGTAGTTCTGTTGCTTGTGTCGCTGCTTGTGCTGCTTGAATTTCTTCTTGAACTGCAACTCTGGCTTCTTGCATGAATCTTTCTCTCTATGCATTAAGGGCTTGAGCCACCCTTTGAGCTATCTCTTCTTGTTGAGCCATCCTAGCATGATTCTCTCTGATCTGACGATGAAAAGTTCTATCTATCTCGAGATCAAAACTCATTGTTAGTCCGGGGCTGGCCGAACGGCGCATGCACTATGCCTTGGGTTGTACCTGAATTAGAAAGATTTCAAAAGTGAGAACCACAGAGTAGAGTCAAATTCAAGTAGATGATCGATTGTATCAAAAGAAAATTAAAATCCTAGATTAGCCTCAAAAGAAATAGATTTGACTAACTGATTTCGTTGTCCCCGGCAACGGTGCCAGAATTTGATGTGGGAATTTATCGCACTAACAAACTCACTCGGGGTTGAAATCCTCGAACTTTTACCAAAACCAAAGTGAAGTAATACAATCCGCAAGCGGACGAGTCTTATTGTAGTATAGTTAAGGATCGAACCCAAAGGACAACATTTTTAAGAATCCTTGTTAGTCGAATCTAGTTTGAGTTAATACTAATATTTAAAATGATCGATTGATTTGAGTTTGATTTAAACTAAATTGCAAGGAAGTAAAAGCTGAATTAAAGTTGGATTTAGATCAATGATATGCAATCGATGGGTTGGTATCGGGTTTCACCACCGCTACACATGCAAACACATTCAATCGCAAACAATCCAGGTAGGATATAACAATCCAAATAGAGATGTTGCAAAACCCCCCATATGGGTGTTAGGTTCGCGTAAGAATCACCTTAGGCATCAGATGTCTTGTCACCATCCGGATCACTTACTTACGGCTCTGAAGATACAGAAATCCAACGAAGGTTGTGGGCCCCCTATATAGGTGTTAGGCACACAGAAGCGTCACCCAAGGCTAGATGGTTCGTCCCCTCATGGATCATGCACTTACGACCTCGAAGAAATCTCATTATATTTCTAGTTTGGGAGTCAACCGCATTAATCGATAAGCAAGTAGGCAATTAATATATGAGCAAACATCGACGATTAACAAGAAGATACAAAATCCAACTAAGGTTGTGAACCCCCTATACAGGCGTTAGGTACACAGAAGCGTCGCCGAAGGCTAGATGGCTCATCCCCTCGCGGATCATACACTTACGACCTCAAGGAATCCCATTCTATTTCTAGTTTGAGAGTCAACTTGTTAAGTGACATTCAATCCTACATATAGAAGTTCTCACAACATAGGAAGAACAAAGATGAAAGTAAGCAATTAATCTAGCTACAAACATAATGATTAACACTGAAATGAAAAGTTATATACATTGCCATGGTAAGTTTAACAAAAGAACATGATGGCATGGGCAGTGGGGCTAGTCCCCGCACCCCAGCGAAATAAGACTACTCGATGAGGGTGTTTCACATCATGTTACTCATCATCTAGCCTTTAGAAAACTCTAGGAAACTACACCAATCGCTCCTACACTAGCTACTTAGATCTCACACTCAGTTGTAGGAGAAGGGATCTATATGTAGGAAGAGAGGGTGCTAGATAGGGATCCACTAGTTGGACCTAGGAGCAATTCCTAAAATAGACACATACAATTCATTTCCCCTAGAATCTAAGTGTTTTCAAGCATCATTCATCAAGAAATCCATGTTTAGAAGAATAAATCACATGTAGAAAAATGGAAAATGAGATAGAAGCAATATACAATAATCATATAAGGAAAATATGTTCAATACTAGTTACATTTCCCCCAACATGGTATCAAAGTAACATTTCATCCCCCAAACAGCCTGTCGAAGGGGATTAGCTACACATAATCATGCTAAGGGAAAAAAGGAAAGAAGAAAGAGGTAGAAAGTCATGTATGTCATGGAAGCTTCTTCTCCTTCACCTCTTAGATATTGTAAGATGAGCTCCCTCCTCCAAAATGGATGAATGGCATGGAAATATAGGGGATTATGGTAGAAAACTCTAGAAAATTAGGGTTCTTGGGGAAATGAGGTGGAAATGGAGTAGGATGGTGGAGGAAGGTAGGTGGAGCTCTTTAATGCTAAGGGGGAAGCAATATATTAAGAGGTAGCTAACATAGTGTTGTGTATGTCACTATGGTATATATAGGTGGTGGGGAAGCACTAGGGTAAGTGGGGGTAAAGTTGGAAATTCTATGTAGAAAGTAGTAGGGTTCGGGAGGTCACCATGGTGTTGGTGAGTACCAGGATCATGGCGGGTGTGAGGTGGTATGACCATGGGGAGTGATATAGGTGTGGTGGATATATTCAGTAGAGATGAGGTTAGAATAGTGGAGTGGCCATGACCGTTCTACTCTTAATGCTTGTTTTGTCTTCTACTCACCACAGTCATGGTAGTCGACACAAGGTGGTGATCTTCTCTTACCACGGTCCTTGTGGTGGCCACGACTGTGGTCATTCCTTAATTTTTCTTGCAAAGTGCCTGGATATTGTCATGTTTTCATTGCAGTCATGGCATTGTGCCATGGGGGAAATGGTCATTTTTGTCCACAGTCATTCTGACGGCCACGATCATGTCGAATGCAGCATGCCACGACCGTTTGAACTCCACGTCCATTGTGGATCTTTGATTTTCTTGGCATAATCTCTATGATTGTTGGAAAAATGGCCACGGTCGTGACGGAGTACCATGACCCTTGGGGAGGGCTCATCTGCTTGATCTTGCTCAAAACTTCTTCAAATAGATACTAATTGCTTTAGAGTATTTTTGTTCTATTTATGGGGTGTTTGGGGAAGATCTGGGTCCAATCCTAGGGTGTAAAACCCAAGGACCCTCTCCATCCCTCTCCTTTACATCCAATGCATGCACAAAAATCTTGAAAAACATGCAAAAATCGGCCATAAGTGTATTTGATATGATAGTTCATATTGGAGGAATTGACTTGCAATGTAACATTGTTCAGATGTGATAAGAATACAAAAAGACACAACATGAAGCCCTAAATAGGACTCCATCTATCATCCTTTGGTTCCTCATGATATTTTACATCCTATTTCAATGAGATTTTCTTATCCTATTCCATTATTTCCACCTTCAAGGTGGCCTTATAAACCTAAGTCATGGCATCTACCACATTTAGAAATGGTTTCCTTGAGAGAAAAGAGATCTCATTCTCAGTGTGTTAAATGACAAAAAATGTGCTTTCGTATTGGTTGTTTTTTTTTTATAGGAACCACTCAAGTATTACTTCTCAAGTCAAGGGATACATCATTCTTACAAATATCGGGGAAGTTAACCCTCCAGGACCTATGGTCTGAAAGGTCCCGACCCCATCTAGCTAGGTTATGAGCAGCCCTATTACAGCCCCTTTTAATATGGGTGAGACTAGAGAAATCAAAAAGGGAACATTCATCCTTGATCCACGAAACCAGCTGGTTGAAAGAGTTGCCACCGAGAGCCTCCTTTGCACAAGCTTCAGAGACCATCAAGGCATCTGATGCGATGATTTTGAGTCGCATTTATAGACATGTTCGATATGTGTTTTATGCTTTAATTAGTCATTTCTATGGTTAATATTGCATAATTCATCCATTTTGGTCTTTGTTGCTATTTTATGTCAAATCCCCTTTAATTTATCGTTTTGAACATTAATTGTCGAATTATTATTATTTGTGAGAATTGATTTGGTTTCATGATTAAATTTCAGGAAAAATGAGTATCTGCTTCCGTCGATACCATCGACATGGTCACAGGTTGCTAGCCGAAAGAAGCAGCAAAGAGTCGATACCATCGACGCTGATGTCGATGGTATCGAGACACCTTCAGGTTGCTGGTGAAGAAGCAGTCGATAGTATCGACACCAAGTCGATACCATCGACGCATGGAGGCTACAACGTCACAAAACTACAAAACCGTTACTGTAGCGGGTCGATACCATCGACTCGCGTCGATGGTATCGACGCCGTAGGATATGAGTTTGCTTTCTAATGATCTCAATCGGACGGCTGGAGTTAATTAGCGACCTAATTAGGGACTTATACCTAAGGACGGCCGTCCAGACGAAAAAGGAGTAGATTAGCCATTGCACAAGTGCCGAGGAGGAGGAAAAAAGGAGAATGGAGGCCAGAAGTTCATACCGATCGATCCAGACACTGCAGAAGACGGATTTCACCCCTGAGAGGCGGGAAAGCACGTGTTCTACGCAAAGGATCAATCGGTTCTTCTCCGTTCAGGGGTTTTCCCATTCAATTCACGTTTTTCATATGATTTCCCCTATTTCTACCATGTACTTGTGTGAGATGAACATGCGGGGCTAATCCCCTCCATCTTTAGGACTGGGAGTAGCCCGAGAATTCATTGTATGACAGTTTTATAATAGTAATTCATATTTTCTCTCTTAAATCTGTGGTATAGTTTCATTTTCTCCATATATTGTTATGCTTGATCACCATAATAATAACCTAATGCCCTTAATCACTTCGACAAAAGGATTAACGGCTGAAAAGAGATAGAACCTACATTAATCGATAAATCCCTTGAACAAGGTGGTGTAAAATTAATGGTGGATACTGAGAGATCGTTCGTAATGCACTTAGTTTAGGGGATAGGTTACTACGACGGTGGAACCGACCTAAACCTAAGTAGTGAATTACACCACGACAGTGGGCAATTCTGTTTTCAGGCCACTACCCAGATAGAGAGAGAAGGTTGAGGCATTATATAAAATCTAATACAATGAAAACCCGCGTGGAAACCGCAATCCTAAAGATACCTTTTTGAATTTATTAAATTAACCTTTAATCGATTGTTTGCTTTATTTTATTTTTATTTTCTTTTAATTTTATTCAACAACCCCAATTTTGTTATTTGGTTTAGCTTATCGCAAATAGTTAGTAGGAGTCTCCAACATTTCCGAGTATCCCTGTGTTCGACTCGGGCCTCACAAAGGCCTGTACTACTCGACGCGTATACTTGCATTTTTAGCGCGTAGTAAAATACACTTCAAGTTTTTGGCGCCGTTGTCGGGGATACGGCGAATTGTTGGCACTTCGAGTGCTACAAGCGGCCACTCTAGGCCACATTTTTTATTTATTTTTATTTTGAAACAACTTCAAATATTTCTAAATTTTTCTATAATTGTTTACACTCGTCTAAGCATAGTACTAAACTTGAATTTTCTCATTTCAGGTACGTTGCATGGTGCAGACACGTAGTACGGACTACGATAATCGCACACCCGGGGTTCCACTTCCGGGACCTGAGGACAAGGAGTATTACGAGCAAGAGCACCAAGAAGAGAGAGATTCTGATTTTGAACAAGAAGACATGGCCGAGCCACAGACCATATGGGAGAAGATAAAGGCTTCTTCCTCATCAGCTTCAAAGGGGCCTATAAAGAAGCAGGCGATCAACATACCGACATATAAGATCGATCCAGTGTTGATAAATTTGGTGAAATCAAATGCATTTCATGGGCTCAAGAATGAGGATCCTGTTGCACACATCAGCCAGTTTGTTGAGAACTACAACATGGTAAAAATTAACAGGTTTCCACAAGATGCATTGTATCTCAAGCTTTTCCCAAGTTCATTGGCGGGAGTAGCATGAGAGTGGTTACATAATCTAGACGATGAGTTCGTAGAATCCTGGGACCATATGGTGGAGGTATTCTTTGAGAGGTTCTTCCCTCCTGAGAAGACTAACGACAAGATCCGGAAGATTCATAATTTCACACAACAGGCCGGTGAAACATAATATGAGACCTGGGAGAGATTTCAGGTCATGCTAAGGAGGTGTCCACATCACGGGCTGGACAAAGAGACACAGGTGAAAATCTTCTATTTTGCTCTCTCTGAGCATGATAGGAGTAATCTGGATTCAGCCGGGTCGAGATTTTTTCTGAACAATACTGACACCAGATGCTGGGAAATACTCAAGAACATGGCTAGAAAGCAGTCATGGGGTGAGAGAGAGAGAGAGGCCCAGTCGAGCAAGCGCGAGTCGTCAGTGAATCCAAGGCAATGAAAGAGCTGAATGAGAAGATGGATCTTCTCGCAAAGAAGCTACTGCAAAAGGAGGATAATGAGTCCGAGGATGAGGCTCAAGTCAAATATGTGAGACAATAGCAAGGGTATAGGAACAATGACTACTCGTGGAGAAAGGACAAAAAGTTCTCGTGGAAGGATCCGAACAATTTTCTGCAGGATCCGGAGGCCAAGCCCTCGCCAGTTGCAGAAGACAAGATCACGGAGTTTCTCAATCAGGTCATCAAGCAAAATCAAGAGCTAATGAATACATTCGGGCAGCAAATCAAACAGCAAGGAGAATACATGAATCAATTTGGGCAGACATTGCAGAGCCATGGGGCTCAAATGAGGACCATTGAGACATCCATGGCACAGATGGCAGCCGAAATAGCTAGTTTGAAGAAACCGGCACCTCTAGGTTTTTCGGGGAATACCAATGTTCCCGGGGGAAACCAGCAAGCTAAGTCTATCCTGCTTAGAAGTGGTAAGAAAGTGTTGAATCCAAGAATTGATGAAACAAACACACCGCGAGATGAAGTTGAAGGTGAAACCACTACGGAGCAGCCCACACCAATCACAGGGCAAGTTGAAGACATAGCCATGGATGGTACTGAAGAACAGGTTGTAGAGGAGGAACCGCAGAAAAAGACGCCTTATGTGCCACCTCATCAAAGGGCACAAATTGTTCCGGTCCCGTATCCAAATAGCGTGAAGGCAAGGAAGGTAGATGCACAGTTCAAGAAGTTCTTGGACAGTTTTAGGAAGCTTTCAGTTAATATCCCGTTACTGGAAGCCATTGAGCAAATTCCTTCATACGGGAAGTTTCTAAAAGATGTCATCACCAAGAAAAGAAAAATTCTGGATATAGAGGTCGTTGTGCTAAAGGAGCAAGTGAGTGCCTTCATCATGGGCACTTTTCCGCCAAAGAGACAGGATCCAGGATGTTTCAACATTTCTTGCTATATAGGGAAGGTTAAATTTGGCGAAGCATTGTGTGATTCAGGGGCCAGCATCAACTTGATGCCCCTTTCGACATTTAAAAAGCTGGGATTGAAGGAGTCACGGCCGAGCAATATGACGATTCAATTGGCAGACAACTCTGTGGTGAATCCTTATGGAATCTGTGAAGATGTCTTAGTAAAGGTGGATAGATTTGTCTTTTCGGCTGATTTTGTGGTTATGGAGATGCAGGATGAGCATGGCAACAAGCTGTTACTTGGACGTCCCTTCCAAGATACAGCCGACATGATCTTAGATATGGGGAGAGGTCGCTTGACCTTGGGCATAGCAGATGACCGTTTTGAGATGGTCATGCCTTCTAGCACTGCGTCATCTAAATCAAAAGAACAATGCAATATGGTGAAACATCTGGACTGTAATATTTCACTCTGCCTTGGAAAACCATTTCTTGACATGGCTCATGTGATGAGCAAGGTGGACAATGGAACCTTAGCTGTGGATATCATGGAGCAGACTAAGGTGGTTTCTTTGTGTAAAGACGTAAGATTTCTGAATGATGAGAATGAGGACATTCCGCCTTCTTTGGAGGATGATGTGATTGCTAATTCTGTTTCTGATGCATATCTGGAATTACCATTGGAGGCTTGTTTGTTGAATATTACATATGATTGGATGCGGAGTAAATCACTGAAGGAGTGCGCGAAAATGCTTCAGATGCTTCCATGCTTCTATGCGAGGCACTATGAAGATTTAGGTGCACTTCCCCCACCGCTTCAATCATCGCTTATCAGCCTGCCGGAGTTGGAATTAAAGCCGCTGCCCCCGCATCTCAAGTATGTCTTTCTAGCTGAGAAAGACAAGTTACCGGTGATCATTTCTGCTTATTTGAGTGCGGACGAGGAGAAGCAATTGTTGATAGTGCTGAAGAACCACCGAGGAGCTTTTGGGTGGTCCGTAGCAGACATCAAGGGGATTTCCCCTACTCTATGTCAGCACAAGATTTGGCTCGAGGAGGGAGCCAAGCCTGTGATTCAACCCCAAAGACGTCTAAATCCGAGCATGATGGAGGTTGTGAAGAAAGAGGTCATTAAACTTCTTGTTGCAGGTATTATCTATGCCATATCAGACTCGACATGGGTGAGTCCCACACAAGTAGTCCCTAAGAAGGGGGGAATTACTGTCACTAAAAATTTGTTGAATGAACCTGTCACCACCCGATTGGTAACCGAGTGGCGAGTTTGCATTGACTACCGCCGTTTGAATGCCGCCACGCTAAAGGATCACTTTCCTTTACCGTTCATTGATCAAATTTTAGAGCGTCTTGCCGGTAGATCGCATTTCTGTTTTCTTGACGGGTACTCGGGGTACAACCAGATCTCGATTGATCCTTTGGATCAAGTGAATTCTACCTTCACTTGTCCCTATGGGACTTTTGCTTACCGTCGAATGCCATTTGGTTTATGCAACGCACCGGCGACGTTTCAACGTTGTATGCTCGCCATATTTTCTGACATGGTAGAGTGTTGTCTTGAGGTTTTTATGGATGACTTCTCGGTTTATGGTGCATCGTTTGATAAATGTCTCTATAACCTAGACAAAGTGTTGCAGCATTGTGAGGACACACACTTGGTCCTTAACTGGGAGAAATGTCACATGATGGTGACAGAGGGAATAGTGCTAGGACACAAGGTGTCTAGAAAAGGTCTTGAGGTGGACCCGGTGAAAATTGAGGTCATTTCCAAGTTGCCCCCACCAAATTCTGTAAAAGGGGTGAGAAGTTTTCTGGGACACGCCGGGTTCTATCGGCGATTCATAAAGGATTTTTCTAAAATTGCAAAACCTTTATCCGAGCTTTTGGAGAAAGATGCGGTTTTCGATTTCAATGATAAGTGTCTACATGCATTCGATGTTTTGAAAGAAAAATTGATTTCTGCCCCGGTTGTTCAAACGCCGGATTGGACAAAACCTTTTGAATTGATGTGTGACGCTTCGGATTTTGCGGTAGGAGCCGTATTGGGGCAACGGGTAGATAACAAGCCCACTGTGATTTTCTATGCTTCAAAAACTCTGAATGATGCTCAATTGAATTATACAACTACTGAAAAAGAATTACTTGCCGTTGTGTTTGCTTTCGAAAAATTCCGGCAGTATTTAGTTGGATCTAAAGTGGTTGTATGGACTGACCATGCTGCAATAAAATACTTGATGGAGAAAAAAGACGCAAAGCCTAGACTCATTAGGTGGATTTTGCTCTTACGGGAATTTGACATTGAAATTAAGGATAAATCTGGGATTGAAAATGTAGTGGCTGATCATTTGTCTAGGTTAGATAGGGTGGATGAAAAAGATGTACATATACCCATAACCGAGACGTTTCCGGATGAACATCTTATGAAAATTAACTCTAAAGAGCCTTGGTTCGCTGAAATTGTAAACTATTTAGCCTGTGGGATCATCCCAGAAGATTGGTCATATCAGGAGAAGAAGAGATTTTTTCATTCTTTAAGATACTATTTTTGGGATGACCCAATTCTTCTTAAGCAATGCAGGGACGGTATTTTACACAGGTGTGTGCCTGAAGTGGAGTACGAGAGTGTTCTCCATCATTGCCATGCATCACCTACGGGAGGACACCACGCCAGCTCGTGAACGGCAGCGAAGGTTTTGGAAAGCGGCCTTTATTGGCCAACTTTGTTTCGGGATGCCTACGATTTTGTGAGGCAATGTGATCCTTGTCAGTGAGCAGTTAATATCTCAAAGCGACAGGAGATGCCCTTGAATGTATTTTAGGAAGTTGAGGTATTTGATTTGTGGGGCATAGATTTCATGGGACCCTTTGTGTCCTCGAACTCCAATTTATATATTTTTTTAGCAGTTGATTATGTGTCGAAGTGGGTGGAAGCAATCCCTACAAGGACTAATGATTCCACTGTAGTGTGCAGGTTCGTGAAGGAGAATATTTTCTGCAGGTTTGGGATACCCCGAATGATAATCAGTGATGGGGGTACACATTTTAGGAATCAGAAGTTCTCGACATTATTGAAGAAATATGGGGTCAAGCACAACATTGGCACCCCATATCATCTGCAGACTCAAGGCCAAGTGGAGGTCTCCAACCATGAAATTAAGAAGATTCTAGAGCGAATGGTGGCATCCACGAGGAAGAACTAGAGTGCCCTACTACTGGATGCACTGTGGGCGTGCAGAACGGCCTACAAAACACCTATAGGCACCACGCCTTTTAGGTTGGCGTATGGTCGGGCTTGTCATTTGCCAGTTGAGTTGGAGCACAAGACCCATTGGATGCTTAGAAGGCTAAATCTGAGTTACAATGAAGCGGGGAGAAAGAGGATGCTTGAATTGAATGAGTTGGACGAGCTAAGGATGACGGCGTATGAGAACGCACAGATATACAAGGAGCGCACAAAGCTGATCCACGATCGCCTCATCGAGTTGCACACATTCAAGAAGGGAGATAGTGTTTTGTTGTTCAACTCATGACTCAAGTTGCATTCTGGGAAGCTCAAATCCCGGTGGAGTGGACCGTTCGTGGTGAAAGAGGTCAAACCACACGGTGCGATTTTAGTGCGTGATGGTGATACCACGTTTTTGGTGAATGGACAAAGGCTGAAGCTCTATTTTGGGGAGAGTTACAAGACGAAGGTGAATGAGGTCAAACTCATTTCACTTTTGGATGATTGAGATGCCCGGAAGCCGTCTAGCCTAAGACGTTAAATAAGGGCGCTTGTTGGGAGGCAACCCAACCATCGGTACATTAGGATAGAGTATTTATAATCATAGGTTGCTTTATTTTCGTTTAATTTCTAGTGTAAAAAAAGATACCTTGATCCCTTTGTTCATTGTGCAGGCTGAGGCAGAGTCGATACCATCGACACCCTCGTCGATGGTATCGACAAGGGTACAGGTTGACGACTACAGATTTCGTTCTGAGTCGATACCATCGACGGCCTCGTCGATGGTATCGACATACCTACAGGTGGTCGAGAAGGAAACGTCGATAGTATCGACACAGGTGTCGATACCATCGAGATCTCTGGAGAAGTTCAGACTGATTTGTCTCAGTCAACTCGATACCATCGATGGCCTCGTCGATGGTATCGACATAGTTACAGGATGAAATGCAAAGTGGCAGTGTCGCAATGAAGCCAAGTCGATACTATCGACACCTGTCGATGGTATCGACCATCCATGTCACCGATCCGCGCAAAGAAATCGACGGCAATCGCGGCTTCCACGTCATCGATCCGGGTGCATAGTCGATACCATCGACCCATGTCGATGGTATCGACACGTCAGCGATCCGGGTTACAAGATCCAGCAATCGACGACCGTCGATACCAGTGAGGGGCGGATAGCATCGACCAAAGTCGATACCATCGACTCGCGTCGATGGTATCGATGGGCCAACAGTAGCACCGGCCGAGTCTATTTAAGGAGAATCATTACGTCATTTGACGTCACACCTTCAGAGTGATTTCCTCCCTTTGCGCCGAGCACTTCCCCGAGCCATCCAAGAGCGAAGACCAGCATCACCGAGCGACGATCGTCACCGAGCGGAGATTCATATCTCCATTATGCACCAATCTCTCTTTTCTAATCCCTTTCTCGTCGCCAACATGGTTCACGTCGCTGGAGCATCTTCTTCACGTGCGGACCCGGAGGAGATTCAGGAGTTTGTGCCACCTCCTCCCGGGTCGGTTGCACGGCCGCGCATGATGCATGCTTCCACAGAGGTGAGGAAGATCTACGAGGAGATTTTAAAAAGGAAGATCGAACCCACTCGGTATGTGGACCGGGAAATGATCCGAGACCTCGGATTCGAGGCCAACTTGGCCTATGTTCTGCATGGGCAGGCGAAACGTACAAGTAGGAGGCCCGATGAGCTACAGTACCATGCTGATGGCCAGCCATTTTTCGGTGAGTGGCCAACCTACAAAGAGTTGGTGGCGGAGTTCATGGCGTCACTTGACGTCTGCGTTGTGCCCAACGACATCGTCGCCACCGACCGTGAATGGATAAAGGGCCGGGTGTCTTTCCGGCTGTACAACCATGACTATACCCTCACGCTTCGCCAATTCAACAGGATCTTCAATTGGAATCATTCTCCGTACGACCACCGGCGGCCGGATAACCGCACCAACTACGACGCTCTCTTCTCCGAGTTGGTGACGGTGCCACAAGGGAGGTCGGTGAGCTACCACAACGCTGCGGTAGCCGACTTCGAGCACCCATTTGTTTGGGTATTGCACCGGATGTTGAGTTTCACCATCTTTGCTCGAAGTGATCTGGCGCTAAGCAAATTTCAGGAGACAGATCTTTTCTTCTTATATCAGCTCCTGAAGTGCCAAGAATGCAATTGGGGTGCATTCTTTCTACAACGTGTTTTGGCGGTGAAGAGGAGCACGAGAAAAGCCCCGATTCATTTTGGGGGGCTTGTCACCAAGGTAGCCCTCTACTTGGGCTTGAATCTCGATCAGCTGACTCCTCTTTCTACGAGAAGCAAGGTCAACTTGCAACATCTACATCGAGCCAATCTCGTTCTTCTCCGAGATGGCGTGGCTTTTGCGCATTGCCACATAAATCAAGCGTACCAGGAGTGCGCGCTGACGGATCCCGTCTTCAACATCGAGGGCGCACAACATTTCAGATGGCTGATCATAGCCATCGACTCCGATGATGAAGAAGGCGGCAATGACGGCGGCGACGACGGACAGGACAATGAGGCTGAGGAGGAAGAAGAGGCATTTACACCTCTTCGAGCATGAGTAGCACCCCGGAAGCGTCCTCGGATGCATCCAGGTGCGTCTTCATCATCCCAGCCTACGCCGCCATCACCACATCCCTCGCAGCCCAGCGAGGATGCCTATTCCATGCAAGGCATGTACAATATACATGTACAATATGCTGCAGGACATCCACTAGACACAGCAGCAGCATACATCCACCTTTACCGATATTCAAGAGACTACCAACCGACTCTTCGTCAACCAGCACGCGATCTTCGAAAATGAGCGCCTTCTTTTTGAAAATCAGGAGAACATCCATGATCGGCTGCACAGGATGGAGCAGCAGTAGCAGCCATTTTACGATCATTACTGGAGTCAGAATTATTTTGGGGGGTATCCACAACCTCCTCCGATGCCCCAGTATGATCCGACCTTTCAGGGGCAATACCCGTCTTGGGACCCCACAGCGCCGCAATACCCGCCTCCACCGCCACAAGAGTGATCTGGTATCCCTGTTCCAATCTTTAAGTTTGTTTTTGACTATGAGGCCATAGTCGAATTCAAGCTTAGGGGGGTAGTTGGAACAGCTCTATCTTTTATTGTTTTCAGTTTTTAGCATTATTTTTTATGTTCTCTTGTTATTTGATTCTTGCAATTTTAGTTTTGTAGGATCCACGTGCTATCTAGTGTAATTGTGGACGTCATAAAAGTGTGTCATCTTTTTTTTAGTGCATGGGAAATTTAAGGGAAATTTGAAAATTTTTGTGTCTTTGGATAGCTTGTTTTGTTTTGACCTTGGGCACACATCCTATGAAAATGATTGGTTATGTCAACTTTAAAACAACGTTTCATACCTGTACTCCTAATGACTCATGAAAGTGGATGGAAATGGTTGTTTGAGCCTAACCTAACCAAATGGTAATGAGACTTTAATTGGATGTAAGAGAGAGAACCCTCTAAACTACTACACAGGTCAGTAAGGAGGGACGCATAATATCTTTCTAAGGTTCAGTCATCTAGTCTTGTGATCGTTCCACTTCATTTTTTTTTCATAACCCACATAAGAACTGGAAGTAAAGTGCATTTTTAATTCCTTTTGTGTGCATAACATTTAGATAGGACGTGCATTGGTATTTTCCATATGTTTGCATAAAAAGAAAAAAAACAAAAATATAGTGATTCATGCACATTACCTTTAGGTGCATGCCATGTAGTTGCATTCATGATTTTCATGCATAAAAGTATATCATGTATCTCAATTTTGTTTCCCAAGGGTGAATTAAATTGTTCCATACCTTCTAAATAGTGCAAAAATTTCTGAGTATGAAGAAAATAGCCCAATAAATTTATCTTTAAGCAATTATGGATATGTGGGCTGAAAAAAATCTGAAAATCTGCAATAAAAAAGAGAAAAGAAAAAGAATTTAGAAGAAAGTGAAATAAGAAGGAGAAAGGAACGTAATATCACTTGCATTTCAGGATAATTGAGTACATGATGTAGCTGGACTAGATATCCATCTTATTTTGAGGTGGATGGTTAGTGCATGCATCATTCCACCCAATTTTAGGCATTAGGGCATTTCTAATGTGCACTTGCATCATATAGGACATTTTTGTATTATGCATTTTGAAACTGTACAATACTTCCATTTTCTTCCATGAGCCACCCATCTTCATCCACCCGTTGCTCGGATTGGTAGGCCACCGTGAATTTCTCCTCATTAATGAATATCAGGAGAACTGCTTCCATGTAGACGGTAGTTAGGGCGAGCAACGTAGTATAGGCGATCACAGGATGCACCAAGTCTGAACCGGCGAATCTTATTATGTTAACTGCCTTATGTGATAGTGTTCATTGGTTTGGAGGTCAATTTCTTTTATTGATGATTACTGTCGCCTTTAGGGTAGTTACCGCTCTGTGGTTAGAGAAGGCCGGTTAGTGAATGATCAGTGGGAGTCATATGGGATGTTGGGTGTGGTTTGTTATTTTTCAGTTGACATTTGCAATTCTATTCTAAGGATGAGTTGCTCGAGGGCGAGCAATAGTCAAGCTTAGGGGAGTTTGATGCGATGATTTTGAGTCGCATTTATAGACCTGTTCGATATGTGTTTTATGCTTTAATTAGTCATTTCTATGGTTAATATCGCATAATTCATCCATTTTGGTCTTTGTTGCTATTTTATGTCAAATCCCCTTTAATTTATCGTTTTGAACATTAATTGTCAAATTATTATTATTTGTGTGAATTGATTTGGTTTCATGATTAAATTTCAGGTAAAATGAGTATCTGCTTCCGTCGATACCATCGACGGAAGTCGATACCATCGACATGGTCACAGGTTGCCAGTCGAAAGAAGCAGCAAAGAGTTGATACCATCGACGCTGATGTCGATGGTATCGAGACACCTTCAGGTTGCTGGCGAAGAAGCAGTCGATAGTATCGACACCAAGTCGATACCATCGACGCATGGAGGCTACAGCGTCGCAAAACTACAAAACCGACGCCAAAAGGAAGTCGATACCATCGACCCGAGTCGATGGTATCGAGATGATGTCGGGCGCGACAAAGGAAGGGTTTGCAGCCAGCCGTTACTGTAGCGGGTCGATACCATCGACTCGCGTCGATGGTATCGACGCCGTAGGATGAGTTTGCTTTCTAATGATCTCAATCGGACGGCTTGAGTTAATTAGAGACCTAATTAGGGACTTATACCTAAGGACGGCCGCCCAGACGAAAAAGGAGCAGATTAGCCATTGCACAAGTGTCGAGGAGGAGGAAAAAAGGAGAATGGAGGCCAGAAGTTCATACCGATCGATCCGGATGCTGCAGAAGACGGATTTCACCCCCGAGAGGCGGGAAAGCATGTGTTCTACGCAAAGGATCAATCGGTTCTTCTCCGTTTAGGGGTTTTCCCATTCAATTCACATTTTTCATATGATTTCCCCTATTTCTACCATGTACTTGTGTGAGATGAACATGCGGGGCTAATCCCCTCCATCTTTAGGACCGGGAGTAGCCTGGGAATTCATTGTATGATAGTTTTATAATATTAATTCATATTTTCTCTCTTAAATCCATGGTATATTTTCGTTTTCTCCATATATTGTTATGCTTGATCACCATAATAATAACCTAATGCCCTTAATCACTTCGACAGAAGGATTAACGGCTGAAAAGAGACGGAACCTACATTAATCGATAAATCCCTTAAACAAGGTGGTGTAAAATTAATGGTGGATACTGAGAGATCGTTCGTAATGCACTTAGTTTAGGGGATAGGTTACTACGACGGTGGAACCGACCTAAACCTAAGTAGTGAATTGCACCACGACAGTGGGCAATTCTGTTTTCAGGCCACTACCCAGATAGAGAGAGAAGGTTGAGGCATTATATAAAATCTAATACAATGAAAACCCACGGGGAAACCGCAATCCTAAAGATACCTTTTTGAATTGATTAAATTAACCTTTAATCGATTGTTTGCTTTATTTTATTTTTATTTTCTTTTAATTTTATTCAACTACCCCAATTTTTTTATTTGGTTTAGCTGGTCGCAAATAGTTAGTAGGAGTCTCCAACATTTCCGAGTATCCCTGTATTCGACTCGGGCCTCACAAAGGCCTGTACTACTCGACGCGTATACTTGCATTTTTAACGCGTAGTAAAATACACGTCAGCATCTGTTTCCGCCTCTAACTCCACAAAATTCCATTATCTTGCTTTCTTAAGACCCATTAAGACAGCGTAAGCCTCCGCAATATGGCTTCTCCAATTGCCGAAGCAGATCCAGCAAGCCGCACCCAGCAGGCCACCATCGTGATCTCTAAAGATGGCACTGAACTCCATTTTCTTACTATCAGCATAGAAGGCCGCATCGGTATTCATTTTGACATGTCCATGCAAAGGCGGAATCCATCTGGCGACAGACCGGCCTCTAGCAGGGCTGCACCTGCTTGTTGTAGCGTCGTCTCCCATCGTCGTCCAGGCCATGAGGTTGGTATAAAGAAGGATGGGCAGGTTCTTTTTCTCCTTGAAGACGTCTGCGTTCCTGATCTTCCAGTAGGTCATGCACCCAGTTATAATGACATCAATGGTTTCATTGTTATATTTGTTCATGATCCATTTCCAGCATTCGATCATCGATGATCTCGGGACCAGCAGCCCAAGATCCTCAAGCTTGAGGAACCTCCATAAGACGAGAGCAGCCTTACAATCAAAGAAGACATGGAACATGTCTTCGTTAGGATAGTAGCAGATTGGGCAATGTGGTTCCATCTCTATGTGTTTCCTTCTTAGTCTCTCAGCAGTAGCAAGGTGCTCATTACACGCCCTCCACACAAAATCCTTCATTCTAGGGGCTGCTTTGATCTTCCATATCTCGGGCCAGATTTTGTCTCTTTGATCTTCTACTCTGATGTCCTCGCGCTCGCTGAACCCCAGCCAATAAGTAGATTTTACAGAGAACACTCCATTGTTGGTGGGATACCAGTAAAGGTTGTCATTCCGCCCAATGCACGGGGGTGCACTACTGATTGCAACTATATCATCATCCATCATGAGTTCAAAAGCAACCACCATGTTCCACGAGTTACTATCATAGTCGAGAACTTCAGAAATCAGCCATTCATGCTCGTCAGTGATATATGAAGGTCTGCTGCAAAGGCCCTTATGGTTAGGAAGCCAAGGGTCAGTCCAGAGTTTGACTTCAGAATTAAACCCGAAGCTCCATCTGAGACCTTCCTTGAGAAGCGATTTGGATCCCCAAATGCTGCGCCATGTATAGCTAGGGTCATAGCCTCTGAACGCATCAACGAAGTCCTCTCCCTTGTAGTATCTACCTTTTAACACCCGAGCGCAAATGGAATCACTTTTGGTATGAAGACGCCAGGCCTGCTTAGCCAGAATAGCATGGTTAAAAGTTTGCAGATCTCTGAAGCCCAGCCCACCGTCTCTTTTGGATTTACATAATTTGTCCCACGAGGCCCAATGAATCCTTCTCTTAGAGTCACTAGTACCCCACCAGAAGTTCGCAATCATTCTTGTAATTTCATCCGTGACATGAAGGGGGAGGTGAAACATACCCATCATGTAAGTAGGCAGTGCTTGGATGATAGACTTAATCAACACCACTTTTCCAGCTTGACTCAAGAACTTCTCTTTCCATCCGTTTAATCTATGACAGATTCTATCCTTTATCGCCTTGAAGGTTTCTTTCTTAGACCTACCAATGACCGTCGGTAGACCCAAGTATTTCTCGTGCTTCGTGACCTGCTTCATATTCAGAATTTCAAGAATGTCAAAAATTCTTCCGCCATCCACATTACAACTGAAGGACACCTCCGACTTGAAGAAATTAATTTTTTGCCCTGAAGCTTCCTCGTAGCAGCTAATGAAGTTAGCTATCGTCAAAGCTTCTTGCGTTGTTGCCCTTCCGAAGATAATGTTGTCGTCGGCGAAAACAAGATGAGATATGTGAGGGCCCCCATGGCTTACGGAGGACCCATGTAGTTTGTTAGACTCAATCGCTTTCCTGATGAGATAAGAGAAGGAGTCCGCGCATAGAAGGAAGAGGTATGGGGACAGGGGGTCGCCCTGTCTAAGGCCTCTTGTGGGTTCAATAAGCACTTTAGATTTTCCGTTCACAATGCAGGCTAGGGATGTACTCGAGTAACAATCTTCGACCTTGTTGCACCAATCGTTGTAGAAACCGAAGGCATTCATCACCTTTCTTATGAAACCCCACTCCACACAATCAAACGCTTTACTCATATCCAGTTTGAGGGCCATGGAGCCTCTCTTACCTATCTTCTTCCTCTTCATCTTATGAAACATTTCGAAGGCGATGAGAGCATTATCTGTGATGAGGCGGTCGGGGATGAAGGCGCTTTGGTTTTCTGAGACCAGTCCATCGAGCATACTCTTCATTCGATTCGCCAACACTTTGGAAATGATTTTGTAGAGAGTGTTGCAAAGACTGATGGGCCGATAATCATTCATGGATTTAGGGTACCTACATTTAGATATAAGTATTATGTTAGTTTTGTTGATGCGCCTCAAGTCTTCTTCGCCTCTCCACCATTTGATAATAAACTTCACAACGTCCTCCCCACAGATGCCCCAGAAGGTTTGGAAGAAGCCAGCTTGAAACCCATCAGGACCCGGAGCTTTTGAAGGGTGCATACTCTCCAACGCGTACCATATCTCGTTTTTATCAGGAACCTTAATGAGCTCACCATTAGCTTCCTGAGTGACTCGATTTGGGATGTTATCTATCGCCTCAGAGCCGAGGGAGGGATGGTTCGAACAAAAAAGGGTGTTGTACTAATCCATCACCACCTCAACCACTTTTTCTTCTTCCACCCATTCTCCAACATTATTTTTTATTTTGTCAATTCTGTTCTTCAGTTTCCTTTGAGTAGCGGTTTTATAGAAAAAGGAGGTGTTGCGGTCCCCATCCTTCATATAATTGGCTTTGGCCCTAATGAACCAGTAGGTTTCATTCATTCTGTGAAGGAGGGTCAGCTCTTCACTAAGTTGATTGCACTTCTCCACCGTTTGCAAGTTCAAAGGCTGTTCATTTATTGTGGCCAGGTCCCTTTCAACTTTCTTAATTTCAAAGTATTGGTTGTTAATTGTTCATCGGGTACCTTAATTTCAAAGTAGTCATCATGAATTCCAAGTGTTAGCCTTCTACTTCCCACTTCCAAGATAACATTAGTTGTAGCCTACAATGGCATGCCTTGTAGCAATTTGTTGTCGTAGTCATCCTAATTTCCCTGACTACAAAATATACTAGAAAAATGAAATTTTCTACCTTCATTAGGACATCCTCACATATGCCTAATGGTCTCACAACTAAATTACCTACTAAATGCATTGGCATATTGCTTTTTTGTCATTCCATGAGCCTAAGTTTCTTGAATGTGGTCAATGGAATTAGGTTTATGCTTGCTCCTGAATCATAAAGTTATTCCCAAACTTTATACTTCCAATGAAAATTGTATGTTGAAGCACCCAAAGTCTTGTTGTTTTTGTGGCATCCTTTGGATCAATGCTATGACGTCTTCACGAAGTACCACAATATATAAATCAACTATCCTTCTCCTTTTGTTGATGATGTATTTCAAGAACTTTCTTTAAAAAGGAATTTTTTTAACGACATCCACCAGTTGTAGGTGGATATGGAGTTCTTTGAAAACATCATGGAACCTTTTGAACTATTTTTTAACCTTTTTGGCCTTCAATCTATTGGGAAAGGGCATGGGGATTACATTCTTGTATTGGTGTGGTGTAATATATGGCTCCTTTATGGTTTTGGCTTCCCCCATGTCGCCCTGTTCTATAGTTTCTTCCTATGGTGTAACATCAATTGGTTGTTCAAAAGATGCCTTTTTGTCAAAATAACAGTCTCAAATGGTGGTGTGTTTGACTCTAAATTCACTACCTTCTTTTTCTCCAACATATTATCAATGCATTAAATGATTGCCACTGCATTGAATGACTACCTTCACATGTTGGTTATTGTATAGAATATTAATGTTTGCTAGAAATCCTTACAAAGTAGGCTTTTTCATTGCTTCAGCGTCTCCTTCTATGAGGAATTTGATTTTCCATAATGTTGATTTGGGTTCCTTGATTTTGATGATCTCTTTGTGATTGGTCTAGATATGCTTAATTTTTAATCATGAAGTTTCCAAACATTATCTAAGAATTTTATCTTACTAGGGCCTCTTTTCTACTAATTTTGTTGTGGAATGTTTTCCTACTAAGGTGGAGGTTCTTATACCTACAATAGATCTTGCTGAAAATTGTTCAGGTCCTTTCATGAAAATTTTGGATCCCTACATCATGAGTATTCATTGTTTCCCCTTTGTTGTATTGTCATAAGTACAGTCACTTCTCTTCCCTCTAGACAAGGTGATGACCTTTTGGTTTAGCTTCTTCATGATTTGCACCATCTGAGCTTTAAGTTTCATGAATTCATGTGACTACATGGAACTTCTTACTTAAGTTGTTAGTTCATGTTCTTCCCCCCAAGACTAGTTCTTGTCCATGTTCTTTAGAATATCATGGTATCTGGTTTCCTTGTTTTTGAAAAAAAATACTAGAAAATGTGTGCTTTGAATCTTTGATCATGGTGCTTGAACCCTTGGTGAAGATCTTCTTGAGGCAGGTTATATAACCATTATCCTTCACTATTATTTCACTCTTTTTCTTCTCTAAATCATTTTCTTTACATGCTAATAGATGACGATGATCTGGAGGATTATTTTGATGAAGGAATCTAAATTTGTTTTCTATTTTATATCATGTTCTTTCTTGCTTGGATTATGTTGATGTTCCTTAGCAATAGTAATGGTTGGTGGCCAATATCATAAGCTTGAAGATGACAAGTCAACATAACACAAAGGGGGTTAAACTGAGATAATATGTGGTGTTTAAACCGACATGCTTAGTTGGCACTTAAACCAACACACATTGGGGAGTTTCAACCTTCATACATTTCTTGTGTTTAGTCGACACATCATGTAATAAGTCGACACACATGGAAGTATCAAACCAATATGCTTTGATGAGGCAAACCTGACATGCTGATATGAAGTGCTTACATTGTTACCCGATATTGTGAACTAACCTGACATGATGATATGAAGTGCTTACACCGTTACCCTATATTGTGAACTAGCCCGACATCTTAGGTCAAGTACCAAGTCAACATACTAAGAGATGACAAACTGATATACCTTGCTAATGCCTAGCCCAAAACACCTTGAGAATGCTAATCATTCACACTATGTTTATGGGTAGTCGACACATTTTGATAAGGTCAATCTGACACACCATGAGGTACTAAACTGAGGTACCCTCCTATAGGAGAGAGGCCGACACACTTTGTGGAGTAAGTGGTTGAGACATCAGGGTGAGGCTAAGTCGAGATACTATCTTTTTGAGTGAGAGGCTGACACACTTGAATTGCTAAATTGATGCCTCCTGTTGTGAGGGGAAATTGATATCTCATGATGAAAGTGAAATTGATATCTTAGGCTAGGTGATAGAATAAGATACCATGTAATTGATCAGTTAGCACATGTGTGATGAAGGACTATCATACCTATACTCTTGAATAGTGACAAAATCAATACATAGTGTAATGATCTACCTAATATTATGTAACTATGAATGGTCAATTCTTAACTATGACGCTTAATCCTAAGACTCTCCAAGAATGTGGAAAGTAATGGGAGTAGGGTTTAGTGGTGACGTAATCATATAACAGCCCTAATATTGAGATAATATGACCTATGTGCTAACCATATTGAGAGATTGCAATTCATGACATGTATCTTCCCTAATTCCTTTCCGTATGATTCATAACTGGATGGTGAAGATTAATGTTGCAACCATGTGAGTAATTGGGTGAACCTTATAAAGTACTTATGATGATTAAGCTTTATTGAAATAAAAGGGTGTTAGAAATTGTGTAGGAATCATATGAATAAGTTAATGATCTAATAAGTGCCTTGTGTATAGTTTGAATTAAAATCCTTTAGATATGTAATCTAAGGATATACATCCCTTAGTAATATGATATGGTTAACAACTTGTGAGAGGACATAACATATGGATCACTTAATGATGAGACATTATGTGGGTGCATGGTCAACAAGTTTGTATAATGCATGGTTGTAACATTTGCATAATCTAATAAGATAATACACATATACATGTATACAATGGTGATACCTAGTAATGTTGTTCAATCCTAGATCAATTCCAAGAAAGTGGGAAATGGTGTATTTTGGGGTTTGGTGATAATAATTATGAGGCAAAAATCTAATCAAGTTATGTGTAAAGAGCACTGGACCTAATCTCAGGGTAGGTTACTTTTTCTGAGTATGTGTGATTAAAAGCATGAGACATTCTCTTCTCTTTTATTCACATAACGTTAATCTTAGAGATTAATGGAATATTATAGCTTGTCATTGCTATGAAGATGATTAACTAATACTAAGTGATGACTATGAGAATTGATAAGGGAACAAAGGAAGTATGAATATGTGAATGTGTAGACTGGAAATAATGCATTGCCTTATACATTCCAAACTTGTGGCAGGTAGTGAAAATGACAATTGGAAAATAAATGATGCTTTAGAACCCTATGCGGTTAAGCATGAAACTTAACCTTAATTGATGGGACATATGATGAATGGTGTGCTTTATCTAAAAGTATTTAGTGTATTGAGACATATTTCCCCTCTATTTGTATAATAAAAGATTTGGTGGAGAATTATATTGCAAATCAATTTTAATTACCTATGATTTTTGGTAATCCGCTGATTAGTGGCTGATCATTATTAAGTTTTGATTAATCTTTCTTTATGTGGCAAAAGGTGTCATATTTGGTGGTATTAGAGCAATAGGTTCACTGAGTCTACAAGGACACTAGGTCTAGGATTGGGATGATCTCTAAGATAAGAACATGACATAAAACATGGTGCATATTGTCTAATCTCAGTACTTGAGTGCCCTGGCCAGGTATTCAAATGTTGAAGAAAAGGTAAGTATGGAACTCGTAGATTGATTTATCTTTGATTACTATGATCAAGTAGTCATTTTGGAACAAATTAAAGAGCATAAAAAATCAGGAATCTTGATACTAATACCTTCGTCTTACTTCAAAAAGATGAGAAAAATCAAACAAAGAAAACAATCGATTAAAGGTTAATTTAATCAATTCAAAGGGATATCTTTAGGATGGCGGTTTCACCGCGGGTCAACATTGTATTAGGTTTCATATAATTCCTCACTCTTCTCTCTCTATCCGGGTAGTGGCCTGAAAACAGAATTACCCACTGTCGTGGTGTAATTCACTACTTAGGTTTAGGTTGATTCCACCGTCGTAGTAATCATTCCCCTAAACTAAGCGCATTATAAACGGTCTCTCAGTTCCCACCATTAATTTTACAACTCCTTTGTCAAGGGTTTTATTGATTAATGTAGGTTTCGTCTCTTTTCAACCGTTAATCCTTCTATCGAAGTGATTAAGGGCATTAAGTTATTATTATGGTGATCAAGCATAACAACATATATGGAGAAAACGAATCTATACCACGGATTTGAGAAAGAAAATGTGAATTATCAATATAAAATTGTCATACAATGCATTCCCGGGCTACTTCCGGTCCTAAAGATGGAGGGTTTTAGCCTCTCATGTTCATCTCACACGAATACATGGTAGAAATAGGGGAATTCATAAGAAAAACGTGAAACAAGTGGGAAAACCCCTGAACAGAGAAGAACCGGTAGATCCTTGGCGTAGAATATGAACTTCCCCTCCTGTCGGTGGTGGAATTCGTCTTCGGCAGCGTCTGAATCACTCGGGATGAGCTTCTGGCCTCCGTTCTCCTTTCTCTCCTTCCTCGGCACTCGTGCAATGCGATATGAGATCCATCCCCCGTCTGGGCAGCCGTCATTAGGTATAAGTCCCTAATTAGGTCGTCAAATAACAACAGCCGTCCGATCGAGATCAAAACAGATCCAACGCATATCTGCCGGCGTCGATACCATCGACGCGGGTCGATGGTATCGACCCAGTGGATTAGCGGCAGCTTTCCTTTCTTTTCGTCTGAGCGCATGTGGTCATCTCGATACCATCGACTTGGGTCGATGGTATCGACTCTCTTTAGCGTCGGTTGTTGTCGTTTAGCGACGCTGTAGCTCTCCATGTGTCGATGGCATCGACTTGGGTCGATGGTATCGACAGTTTCCTCGCCAGCAATATGAAGGGATCTCGATACCATCGACTTGGGTGTCGATGGTATCGACTCTGTGCTGCTCCTCTCGTCTGGCAATCTGTGGCTTGGTCGATGGTATCGACTTCCGTCGATGGTATCGACGGAAGCAAATACTTGTTTTTCCTGAAATCTCACAACAAGACCAAGTAAATCCACACAAATAATAATATTATGATAAATAATGCTCAAAATAGTAAAACAAAGGGGATTTGACATAATATGAAGGCAAAGACCGAAATGAGTGAATTATGCAATATTATCCATAAAAATGAGTAATTAGAGCACAAAACACATATGAAAAAGGTCTATAAATGCGACTCAAAATCATCGCATAAAACTCCCCTAAGCTTAAACATTGCTCTCCCTCGAGCAACTAATCCTTAGAATAGAATTGCATATGTCAACTAAAAATCAACACACCAACCCACATCCCATGTGACTCCCACAGAACGTTCTCAAACCGGCCTTCTCTAATCACAGAACAGTAATTACCCCACAGGCGACAATAATCATCAATAAGAAAAATTATCCTTCAAACCGATGAACACTATCACATAAGGCAGTTAACATAATAAAGTTCGCCGATTCAGCATTGGTGCATCTTGTGATCGCCTACACTACGTTGCTCGTCCTAACTACCATCTACATGGAAGCAGTTCTCCTGATAATCATTAGTGAGGAGAAATTCACGGTGGCCTACCAATCCGAGGAACGGGTGGATGGAATGGGTGGTTCATGGAATAACTTGGAAGTATTGCACAGTTTCAATATGCATAAAACAAAATGTCCTACGTGATGCAAATGCACAATAAAAGTGCCCTAATGCCTAATTTGGGTGAAATGATGCATGCCCTAACCTTCCACCTCAAAATGAGATGGAAATCTAATTAAGCCACATCATGTACTCAATTTCCCTGTTATGCAAGTGATATCATGTTCCTTTCTCCCTCTTATTCCATTTCCTTCCAAATTCTTTTTTTTTTTCTTTTCTCAATTTTTTTTTCAGATTTTCAGAAATTTTTTTCTTTCTTTTAGCCCACATATCCATAATTGCTTAGAGATACATGTATAAGGCCATTTTCTTCACAATTGGAAATATTTGCATTATTTCAAGGGTATGGAAAAGTTTAGATCACTTTTTAGGAAAAACTGAGGTACATGGTGTACTTAAGCATGAAAATCATGAAAGTCATGAGTGCAACTACATGGCATGCACCTAAAGGTAATGTGCATGAATCACTATATATTTTTTTAGTTTCATGCAAAAGTATGAAAAATTTCAATGCAAGTCCTATCTAAATGCTATGCACGCAAAAGGAATTAAAACTGTACTTTACTTCCAATTCTTAGGTGGATTATGGAAAAATGAAGTGGAATGATCACAAGATTAGATGACTGAACCTTAGAAGAGTACTATGTGTCCCTTCTTACTGACCTGTGTATTAGTTCAAAGGGTTCTCTCTCTTATATCCAATTAAGGTCTCATTACCATTTGATTTGGTTAGGCTCAAACAACCGTTACTATCCACTGTTCATGAGTCAACGGGATTATAAGTGTGACATATTGTTTTAAAGTTGACATAATCAATCATTTTCATAGGATAAGTTCCCCAAGGACAACCAAGTCAAGCTATCCAAAAGACACAAAATTTTTAAAATTCCCTTAAATTTCCCATGAAAACAGCGAGATGACAATTTTTACGACCTCCACGGTTACACTAGATAGATGTGGATCCTAAACACAACCTAAAAATGCAAGAAACAAATAACAAAGCAAAAACTAAAAACAACAAAAGAAAAGATAGAGCTGTTCCAGCTACCCCCCTAAGCTTGATTCCGACTATGCCCTCATAGTAAAAAACAAACCTAAGGGTGGAACAGAGATACCCTGATCAATCCTGTGGAGGCGGATACTGCCAGGGTCGTGGGGTCCGGATTTGCTCTGGATGATGTGACTTCATTTGACCAATAACCCCGTCTTGAATAACTGACACCGACACTACTGTGTGCCCGTCGATACCATCGACGGAAGTCGATGGTATCGACTCGCTGATTAGGGCAACTGCCTCGCGAGTCCGGCTGCCGCCTTTTTCATTTGAAAATGTCGATACCATCGACGGACCCGTCGATGGTATCGACTCCACTGAGTCAATTTCTTCTGAAAATCTCCAGAGATCTCGATGGTATCGACTGGCATGTCGATACCATCGACCATTATTGTGCAACCTGCCTGTAGGTATGTCGATACCATCGACGGGAGCGTCGATAGTATCGACTCAGAGCGATTTCTACAGCTGTCAACCTGAACCTATGTCGATACCATCGACAAGTGTGTCGATGGTATCGACCCTGCCTGTGCCTGCACATTGAACAAACGGATCAAGGTATCTTCTTTACACTAGAATTTAAACGAAATGAAAACAATCTATGACTATAATTAAACTATCCTAATGTACCAATGGTTGGGTTGCCTCCCACCAAGCGCCCTTCTTTAACGTCTTAGGCTAGACGGTATGAAGCTCATCATCTTTTCACATTGGAGACTATGCTTAGAGGATCATGCGGTGATTTGAATTCAACTCGATCTCCTCCAATTCCCAAGGACAAAGTACCTCTCCCTAAGGCAGTCACGACGTCCGCTGTTGCTTGAAACGGTCTTCCTAGAAGAATTTCACAGCTTTGGAGTGGTGGCATATCCATGACTACAAAGTCCACCGGAAATATGAATCTACCCACTTTGACTAGAACATCTTCACATACTCCATAGGGTCTCACAGTAGACCCATCTGCCAATTCAATTGTTGCGGATGACCTCTTTATCTCTTTTAACCCCAGCTTTTGAAATGTCGCCAAAGGCATGAGATTTATGCTAGCGCCGGAATCACATTACGCTTTAGGGAAATGTTGACCACCTATTGAGAACGGTATGTAAAAACCTCCTGGGTCCTTTCTCTTCTTTGGTGAACTCCCGTGAATCATAGAGCTCACCGTCTCATTCATCCAATAAATTTCATCATCTTTTATCCGCCTCTTCTTAGTGATGATTCCCTTGATGAACCTCCCATAGGCGGGTACTTTCTCGATCATCTCCACTAAGGGAATATTGATGTGGAGTTTTCGAAATATCTCCAGGAATTTCTTAAAATGACGATGCTCTTTCTTCGACTTAGAATTGACCGGATCTGAAACATCAGCTGCATCAACACGCCTGTGAGGTGGCACATAAGAGCTTTTCAGGGGTACCTCCCCTAAGCTTGCTTCAATCACTCCCTCCGACGTGGGCTTTGGCGAGACATCCTCAATAGTAGCAGCTTGTGGTGGTTCCTCTCTCGCCTTAGATGTCTCCACATGTGCACAAACAACTTGCACTTGTTCTTCCTGCCTAGGTGGAGGGGTGACCACCAAGGGCTCTTGGCGGCTTTTCTAAAAAGAAAAAGTGCTTCCGCCTGGTAGTCCATAGTAAGTGCGTGGATATGGTATTGCCGGCGTTGCATTCACATTGAAAGTCATTTTTCTTTCTTCTACAGCTTCTTGCGCCTGAGATTCCTCCTCACTGTTTAGCACGGACATATACTTGACCTGATGGTGTGCCTGAGCCACATTTGCATTCTCGGCTGGTTTCTGTTGATTGGCGTGCTTGATGGCCGCCACTTCACTCGAAATCTGTGCCACAGTGGTCTCTAATGCCCGCATCTGTGCTCCATGGCTTTGCAGCGTCTGCCCAAATTTGGTTAGAATGTCACCTTGAGATTGCAATTGTTTACCAAACATGGCCATCATCTCTTGGTTTTGCTGAACCATTTGACTTAGCAATTCAGTGTTCTTTTCCTCGGTTCTTTGCTGTGGTTTGGCATCCGGATCCTGTAGAAAATTATTCGGATCCTTCCATGAAAACTTTTTATCCTTTCTCCATGCATAGTCATTGTTTCTATAGCCCTGCTGTTGCATGAATTTTACTTGGGCCTCCTCATCCTCAGATGAATCCTCCTTAGTTAGCAGCTTCTTGGCTAGAAGATCTAACTTGTCATTCAGCTCTCTCATTGCCTTTGACTCACTGGCAACTCTTGCTTGCTCAGCTGGGCCTCTTTCTCTTTCTCCCCAAGATTCCTTTCGTGCCATGTTCTTCAGTATTTCCCAGCATCTTGTATCAGTGTTATTTAAGAAGAATCCGGAACCAGCCGAGTCCAAGTTGCTTCTATCATGCTCGGAGAGAGAAAAGTAGAAGATCTTAACCTGTGTCTCCTTGTCCAGTCCATGATGTGGACATCTCCTCAACATGACTTGGAATCACTCCCAAGTCTCAGAATAAGTTTCACCCGCCTGTTGAGTGAAATTGTGGATCTTCCGGATCATATCATTGGTCTTCTCAGGAGGGAAGAACCTCTCGAAGAAAACCTCCACCATATGATTCCATGATTCGACAAACTCATCGTCGAGGTTATGTAGCCACTCACGCGCTGCTCCTGCCAGTGAACTTGGGAACAACTTGAGATACAACACCTCTTGTGGAAATCGGTCTATCTTCACCATATCACAGTTCTCCACGAACTGGCTGATGTGGGTAACCGGATCTTCATTTTTCAGCCCGTGAAATGCGTTGGATTTGACCAAATTAATCAGTGCCGGGTCGATCTTGTATGTCGGTATGTTGATCGCCTGCTTTTTTATGGGCCCCTTTGATGCTGAGGAAGAAGACGCCTTGATCTTCTCCCATATTGTCTGTGCTTTAGCCATTTCTTCTGCTTGTTCTTGCTCTGAATCAGAATTTATATCACTTTGGTGCTCCTGCTCGTAGTAGTCCTCGTCCTCTGGTCCCGGATGTGGGAACTCAGGTGTGTGATTCGCGTAGTCGGTACTACGCGTATGCACCATGCAAAGTACCTGAAAAATGAAAATCGGGGTTCAGTACAATGCTTTGAACGAGTAAACACAATTATAGAGAAATATAGGAATTTTTTAAAATTGTTTTAAAATAAAAAAAATGTGGCCTAGAGTGGCCGCTCTTAGCACTCAAAGTGCCAATAATTCGCCGTATCCCCGGCAACGGCGCCAAAAACTTGACGTGTATTTTACTACGCGCTTAAACGCAAGTATACACGTCGAGTAATATAGGCCTTGTGAGGCCCGAGTCGAACTCAGGGATACGTGAATTATTGGAGACTTCTACTAACTAATCGCAATCAGCTAGGCCAATTAACAAAATAGGGTTTTGTTGTTGAAATTAAAAGAAAATAAAAATCAAACAAAGAAAACAATCGATTAAAGTTTAATTTAATCAATTCAAAGGGTTATCTTTAGGATGGCGGTTTCACCGCGGGTCAACATTGTATTAGGTTTCATATAATTCCTCACTCTTCTCTCTCTATCCGGGTAGTGGCCTGAAAACAGAATTACCCACTGTCGTGGTGTAATTCACTACTTAGGTTTAGGTTGATTCCACTGTCGTAGTAATCATTCCCCTAAACTAAGCGCATTATAAACGGTCTCTCAGTTCCCACCATTAATTTTACAACTCCTTTGTCAAGGGTTTTATTGATTAATGTAGGTTTCGTCTCTTTTCAACCGTTAATCCTTCTGTCGAAGTGATTAAGGGCACTAAGTTATTATTATGGTGATCAAGCATAACAATATATATGGAGAAAACAAATCTATACCACGGATTTGAGAAAGAAAATGTGAATTATCAATATAAAATTGTCATACAATGCATTCCCGGGCTACTCCCGGTCCTAAAGATGGAGGGTTTTAGCCTCTCATGTTCATCTCACACGAATACATGGTAGAAATAGGGGAATTCATAAGAAAAACGTGAAACAAGTGGGAAAACCCCTGAACGGAGAAGAACCGGCAGATCCTTGGCGTAGAATACAAACTTCCCCTCCTGTCGGTGGTGGAATTCGTCTTCGGCAGCGTCCGAATCACCCGGGATGAGCTTCTGGCCTCCGTTCTCCTTTCTCTCCTTCCTCGGCACTCGTGCAATGCGATATGAGATCCATCCCCCATCTGGGCGGCCGTCATTAGGTATAAGTCCCTAATTAGGTCGTCAAATAACAACAGCCGTCCGATCGAGATCAAAACAGATCCAACGCATATCTGCCGGCGTCGATACCATCGACGCGGGTCGATGGTATCGACCCAGCGGATTAGCGGCAGCTTTCCTTTCTTTTAGTCTGAGCGCCTGTGGTCATCTCGATACCATCGACTTGGGTCGATGGTATCGACTCTCTTTAGCGTCGGTTGTTGTCGTTTAGCGACGTTGTAGCTCTCCATGTGTCGATGGCATCGACTTGGGTCGATGGTATTGACAGTTTCCTCGCCAGCAATCTGAAGGGATCTCGATACCATCGACTTGGGTGTCGATGGTATCGACTCTGTGCTGCTCCTCTCGTCTGGCAATCTGTGTCTTGGTCGATGGTATCGACTTCCGTCGATGGTATCGACGGAAGCAAATACTTATTTTTCCTGAAATCTCACAACAAGACCAAGTAAATCCACACAAATAATAATATTATGATAAATAATGCTCAAAATAGTAAAACAAAGGGGATTTGACATAATATGAAGGCAAAGACCGAAATGAGTGAATTATGCAATATTATCCATAAAAATGAGTAATTAGAGCACAAAACACATATGAAAAAGGTCTATAAATGCGACTCAAAATCATCGCATCAATTCACACTTGGAAACTGAAATTGAGTAGAGAGTAGTGGATCGCATGCCTAATTCCTCATGTGAACTCATTATAGCCAGTAAACATCACAATGATTACATTATCCATGAACTCCTTGATTGAATTGAAAGAGAGATTAATATGGAGCATACTTGAGGACATGTATGTTTTAAGTTTGGTGTGGTGATGCAGACCTATTTTAGGGCTTCATCTTGTGTCTTTTTGTATTATTATCACATTTAAACAATGTTACATTGCAAGTCAATTCCCTCAACATGAACTATCATGTCAAATACACTTATGGTTGCTTTTTGCATGTTTTTCATGATTTTTTGTGCATGCATTGGACGTAAAGGAGAGGTAAGGAGAGAATCCTTGGGTTCTACAACCGGGTATTTGACCCAGATCTTCCCCAAGCTCCCCATGAATAGACACATATTGCTGTAAAGCAATTAGTAGTTGTTTGAAGAAGTTTTTAGCAAGATCAAGCAGCTGAGCCCTCCCCATGGGCCGTGGTACTCTGCCAACACCAAAAAAATCAAAGATCCACCATGGTAAAACTTCCTCATCTCTACTACCATTCCCACCCTTGGATCTCAGTTTCCCTAATACCTATTACCCTAGAAACCAAGACTTCCCTAGTCTTATTATAATTACACCTAGCCCTAGTTTCCCAACTAGTAGCTTAGGGTATATTCATATAGCACTTATCTTGTTGTTTGTTTTGGCAATCTAGAATGAAAATATAGAATTTACATGTCATATCAACCCTCAACTTGTATTCTAGTGACATTCCCCCAAACGACCCACTCTCTCGATAATTTGCTAAAACCCATATTGTTTTCTTAGCTTTCTTATGCTAGTGTCGTTTCTTTCTTTCATTGCCTCCTAGTCAATTCCTTAGTTTTGAATTGTTAGGCCTTACTTGAGTAATTAGTTCTCTTTTGAGCTTGCTATTGTTAGTTTTTCTAGTTAGTAATAACCTAGGTCATTAATTGCTTTATTGTTTTACTTTATAGCTTAGAGTAATTCCTTGCCTTTTATTAGTTAGTTTTCAGCTTGATAGCTAGAATTACTTGCTTAGGATTAACTTAGGATTTTTGCTAATCTAGTTTCCTTTCACACTTTTAATTGCTTGCAACATTAGAGAAATCAATTAGAACCACCAACAAACCTTAAAAACCCTACATTCTGCTTTACTAATGCAGCTTACCCTAACTTAGCTCTAGTGGCCCCTCTCTCTGTGTGGATTGACCCCTCGCTTGCCATTCACTATATTATGACACGACCCCATGCGCTTGCGGGTGAGTATTTTAGTATTGTAAGTTAACCTTGTCTAGGGCTTTATAAATTCAAAAGATCCCAAGTGCATCAAAATCACATCGTCAATATTCACCCAAAAACACTCCTTGATGTGGTTTCCTCTTCCATCACTCATGCCTATCCTTATTTACCTTTGGCAGCTTTTCTCATGAATCTAGTGGAAGATTATACACGCTACCCTCTTTTAGATGAGTGTGCCTTGTTTCTAATATTGCTGCCATTGTTTTCATACAAAACATTTTGAGGATTTAGGTTTAACACTACCGCCACTGGTATCATTGTTGAGCTTCCTGAGATGGAATTGAAACTTCTTCCTCTACATCTATACATTCTTGACTGTAAATTACATCCTTTCAATGATAATTTCTACATCACTGGGCCTTTAAACGAAGGAACAATTGCTTTCCATTCTAAAAAATCACCTAAATGCATTTGGGTGGATTGTTGTTGATATAATGGGCATTTCTCGTTGCTTATGCCAACACAAGATCTGCACTCAAGAAGGAGAAAATCTTGTAGTGGAACCTCAAAGATGAATAAAATTATTATGAATAAGGTGGCAAAGAAAAAGGTCATAAAAAATATGTGTGCATGTATGATCTATAGCATTTTGAATTCTGAATCGATTAGACAAACTCAAGTAGTTCCAAATAAGGGGAGAATAATTGTCACTATGAGATATCTAGAAAACGAGATGAAAAAATACTTTTGTTTTGAACAAATGTGGTTTGTAGATTTGGGCTTTTGGGAAACTACAAAACCTTTTGGGAGATTTGGGAGAATGGAATTTGGTGGACAAACTGAAGGGTTTTGGTGAGAAATTAGAAGCATTAGCTATGAATCACTCTGGGAATCTGAAGAAAAAAGTCAAAGACACGGAAAAAAGGTTGGAAGTTGAACAAAAGAAACCAAACAATGTGGTTTTGAATAGGTATGAGTAATTGGCTAAGGAACTCCAATATTGACATCTATAGAAGGATGAATATTGGTATGCTCGAGCCATAGTAAATAAGAGGAAAGGGAAGATACAAATACTACATATTTTCACTAAAAATCTTCACATAGACGAAAGAGAAATGAGATTGATGCGCTTAAAGATAAAGAGTAAGGAAGATGATATTGAGAAAGTAATTCTCAACTTCTAAGAAGATTTTTTTGTCTAGCAATAGGATTGGATTATCAAAAGCTACTTGAGGCTTACAGAAGATGGATTAAGAGATGAACAATGCTATGGAAAAGGACATCACTAATGAAGAGGTGGGGGGTGCTTAAACATATGCATATGAATAAAACACTAGGTCCACATGGTCTGAAACAACCATTCTTTAAGAAATTCAAGCATATTGTTAAAGGGGACTATACAAATTACATCAAGGGATGGTGGAAAGGTAAAGAAGATATTGTTGAATTGGATTCCACCTTAGTGGTACTTAGCTTGAAAGTGAATAAACCCAAGGGGATTTCTAATTATTGGCCCATCTCACTCTTTAATGTTATCTACAAGCTCGTGTCAAAGGTTATTGCTAATCATTTTAAACCTCTAATGGATGGAATAATATTTTAAAATAAAAGTGTCATTATACCAGGGAGGATGAATACTGACAATGTCCTGACTTCATATGAAATTTTTCCCAAGATGAAGAGTGAAAGGAAAAACAAAAAAGGGAGTATAACATTAAAATTAGACATGTCAAAAGCCTATGACAAAGTTGAATGGTTTTTTCTAGATTGTGTTATGGAGAAGCTGAGGTTTGGATAAAAGTGGTGGTTCCCTTTCCACAAGATACAGAACTCTATGGACACATCAAATGCAAGACATGAGATGTTACAATATAGTTGCATAGAAACTTGGAAAAAATGGATTCATATAATGAAGTTAATGTGAGTCATTTTAGCATAAATTGTATCAATTGTATGGTTCATCAACCAGGGTCCAAAGGAGATGAAATTTGGTTGGCATGGTAAATAAGATGTGAAGATTTTGACTTCAAAGTCAATTTCACCTTTTGAAATGTTTAATAATTTATCTATGTATTTAGATGGCAAGTACTTATTTAATTCATTCATATTTATGCACTACCTATCATCAATCATGATTAAGTATATTTTTGAGTGATGAAGAAGGGTCTAGACTCATTAACTGATGAACATGTATAATAAACTCCACAAGATACTTAAATACTTCAAAATAAAATATATTTTTATATTTCTTGACATCTATTACTACTAGTTTGATCTTACTAAAGGAAAATACATTGATACTAAAATAACTAGAGAGGCCTAAGAAAAGGGGAGTGTTGAGCTTGGTTGCTAAAGGCCTAAGAAAAGGGGAGTGTTGAGCTTGGTTGCTAAAGGCCTAAGAAAAGGGGAGTGTTGAGCTTGGTTGCTAGATTCGGGTATGTTATAGTGCTCAATTTATACCTTGAAGGTTATGGTCGTATGTGATTATCCAATGGTGTTGTCTAAGCATTGAACTCCATTATGTATTTTCTATCAAGGAGACATCAACTTTATGTAGGATCTTTCCCACTTAAGTAATATTATATTAGAGTTTACGAGTAGTCATGATCATAAGAGAGACTAGGATTGTCACTCAACAAATTCTGAGGATAATGGCTAGTCATTAGAATCATTTGATATAACCAAGATAAAGTTTGATCTGAAACCTCATGGTCTGATGGAATTATTTAGCATTGCATAAAAATGTCTCACAATGTCCTAACATCCATAAGGGTGTATCTCAGAGACTAAAGAGGTTATGCATGCATTCTTTCAATCTAATATAATCTTCAGTGCCTTATAACAAAACTTGGGTATCATAGACTACACTCATAGTTCATAACTAGATCTATTCTAGTTTGAACATGTTTAGCTATCTTTATTGTTGGTAGAAATGGTTTTTAAGATAACAAATAAAAAAATTTCAAGTTGAAACCAATTTAAAGGAAATCCACATATTCACAGTGATAAAAATGTGGTGTCAATATTTAATGGTGACAATAACATGATAGAAGTGTACACAGTAGGGAGACTGTCTGAGCAGAAGGAGCATCGGGCTAGTGCATGGGGCATGTAGTACCCTCTCTACTATATAAATGTGTATTTATATTATTTTTTCCAAAACAACAATAATATATACATAAAATATTATATAAATATTTCACTCATTAAGAATATATAGATACACATATATATATGTATTTACATATCATCATTGTTTGATGAAAATATTAGTCTGCAACTAACTATTTACAAAAAAAGATAACATTTTTGTGCTATCATGCAATACAAATTTTTTAAAGTAACATTAATGTGTACAAATTTATAACTCATAGATATAAATGTCGTTTCATGTATGACATGTAAATATTAGTATAAAATGGTACCTCTATTGTTATGACATGTTTGAAAAGTATTATAATTTAAATCATAAATTATCAGAAAGAGTGGATCAAATTAACATGTCAGGAAATGTAATTGTTGATACACTTTGGTCTATTGTGGAATTTCTATCTTACGGTTCACCATATGTGATCCTTTGAATAAGCATTTCTGTGTGAACTATTTAGGAAATAAATATCCTACAATCTAAATTTTTGAATGAAGTATTTGTTCCTAGTTGTACGAGAAACAGTTCCTAACCAGAAATGCTAGAGGTTTATTTAACCAATATGAATAACTAGTATTGGTAATCAATTACAAAAGTCTTATATTCAACCTTTAAGAAGGAAGAACCTGATTGAACTAGAATTATAGATGCTGACTTGTAGCATGCATGTTAGAATATAAAGGTGTAATTTAAACTCTAGTGGCCAAGTAGTGGTTATGTAATATACTCATCTTACAAACGCCTCACATATATGATAAATCCATTCAAGTCAAATTAGGTGAAACACACACATGATAAGATATTTGAGGATTCTACATGTGGCGGCCATTCATGAGAAGAAGACACACATCTATTTATAGTATATAACATTGAACTATACATCCATTTAAGAGTAGATTGAGAAGACAACAAAATGGTAGCAAGTAGAATTTGAGCATTTTAGACACAAAGCCAAGTTTCACATATTAAAACAAGATCCTTTATAGGAAATATTACAACATGTTAGAAAAGCAAATAGTTAAGAAAAATATATGCAAAAGGATATAGCACTAGCAACCAAAATAATATGATTGGTAGTGTTAAGTTATTATCTCAATATTATTGAACTAAAGTCACCCATTAATAACATGGATTTTTACGAGTCAAGCATGTAGCAAAAAAATTGTAATTTGTCGTACCAACCAATGTGGAAATAATAATAGTTGTGTGATCCTGATGTTGCCATTTGATTATTTCTGTGATAGTAAGGGTTCATTTTCATGCTGGTTTTCAAGCTTTTGTTTGATATATTTCTACATAATATATAATTTTTTTGTATCAATTTCCATTTTAGATATATTTAAACCTTCTTCAAAAAAGGTTTCAGTGAGCTATCGAGTATATTGTGGTATGTGGAGGCCCTAGCTTTGAGGACCTTCAGTGGCAGATGGCTTCCTTGCCGATTCAACTTGGTGTCTTAGGTCTATACTCGACTCTATATGCTTCCTCGTACACTTTTGTGGCGTATGTGGCTCAATTTTGGGGCTTCAAGTTCATATTCAGTGAAGCAATGGAGTTTATGGTACGAACTATGATTTTGATAGTGTTTTGGATTTTCTTCATGACATGATTCCAATTGTTCACCTTAAAATTTTGTTCAACAAGGACAACGTCCCCCGTAAAGCCCAACATGCTTTGGTGATTGCCCTTTTTAGTAGAATTACTGAGGAAATGGAAGTAAACTCAACACTACTGTTAGAGAAAAAGTAGTCTTTCTATGTCTACGAGCTAATTATCGAAAATATTTTCTTGTTGTTGTTCCTATTGATGGGTTAGGTTTTTACATGTTATCCTTGGAGTACTGTACTATCCTCAAATATCATCTTACGATTCCTTTGTTTCCAGTTGATGAGGTATGCCCAATTTGTCATAGGGCATGTTTGGATGCTTTTGGGGAACATGTAGTTCAATGTAGAAATCTCCCTAGTTTCAAGTACATGCATGATCTTGTTAAGGACATTACCTATGATGTACTTAGACACTCGAGAGTTTTAGCTAAAAACAAGCACATGTAAAATTTTTGACGGATCCATAGGAGGGGAGGTGGATACTTAGACCAGTTGACATCTTGATTTTTACATGGGCTGGCGGGAAGTGTGTTTGTGTTGACGTGATTGGGGTTTCCTCACTTGTGGGCTTGAGGGATGGATTTTGTTTTGTGGGATATGATGCCCTCAAAGCTGCCTCAACCAAAGTGGAAAAACATGAGAAAGTGTGTATCACATTATCCTCTTATTTTGTATTATTTTGCATTTTCTCTTTCTTCTTCTCCATTGGGACTCCTTGGATCCCAAGAAATCCTTATATTTTGAAATTGTTTTTTAAGGATACTTATTATCCTTCTAGATGCATCTACATCCTTCATTTTTCAATATCTTACTTATTTCTTTATTAAGATATTCTTTTGCAAGGATTTCTCATTATCTTTCATATCCTTTTTCCCTCTTTTCATATTTCTTTTATTAGAAATCATATGTAAATGAATTTTACTCAATTGTGGCCATTAATTCCACTATATAGATATTTCCAAGTATTTCTCATAAATACTTTTTGTTAATATCCATTATCTTTTCCCAATACTTGAACTTTTCTTCTTTTCTTCTCTTTTATATCCATTATTGGATTAATATAATAATAGGAACCACAAAATTCCTAATGTAAGGGAGATTTGCAAAGAAATCCCATCTTTGAAGCAAAGCGTACAATCTTTTCAATTAAGTCCAAATTCACAAAATCATTATATTTCAATTATGAAAACACATGCAAAATTGAGGTTGTAACAAAAAGGGAGGCCGTCCAGACCAAAAAGGAACATCATGTAGCACTGCAGGATGGCCAGAGAAGAGAGGGAGAGAAGCACAGAGCTGAAGGATGACAACCGAATGATTTGAGTACCTTTGACGGGAGTTTATTCTGCCGAAAGACTACAGATCGCACGTTTCATGAGAAGGATCATTCGGAACATCGCCTTTCTAGGGGTTACACTAATTCTTTCATGTTTCCTACATTTTTCTTCTCTCCTTCCATGTATTTTCAACTGAAAACCATGTGCGGCTGAACCCCTCTGTTCCTTAGGACCCGGGAGTAACCTGGGGAATCCTTATATTGACTATTTACATGATTTAGTATAAGTTTCGCTTTATTCCTGGATATATAAGTGTTGATTTGAATGACTTGTCGCTTCTTGATCACCATCGATAAGGTATTAGACCAATAATCACTCTGAAAGGAGGATTAACGGTTAGAAAACCATAACTTATACACTGCCCTACGCGTTCCTTGGAATAGGTGACGTACGGGTAGTGGAAAGAACCCAAAGTTTTCAAGAATGTGCCTAATCTAAGAATTAAATTACCATTGACATGGAATTGTCTTAGACTTAGGTAGTGGATTGTATCACAGGAGCGAACAATTCGGGCTACATGCTTTCTATCCAGGATATTAATGAGATTTATATTAATTTGGTAAAAATGATATACAACGAGACTCCGTGGTGAAATCGGTAAACCTAAGGAATTCCACCATAATTGAATCAACCATTATTGTTTTCTCTTTCATTTTCTTTTGTTTTATTAAAACCCAATTTAACCATTTCAACCGGCCTAGCTGATCGTACTATCATTAGTAGTAGTCACAAAGACTACGTCTCCCTGAGTTCGACTCGGGCCTCACAAGGCCTATATTACACGACACGACCACTTGCATTTTGCGCTTGGTTTTGGCGTGTTCAAGTTTTTGGCACCGTTGCCGGGGAGACAGTGACTTCTCAGCACTACAAGTGCTACAGTCGGCCACTTTAGGTCACTTTTTAATTTTTGTGCAATTTAATTTTAAAGAAAAAAAAAATATATTCATTTCATATTCATTTATCACATTGTCTCTTAAGGTACCTTGGCTAACTATTTTGAATCTTTTAGGTACTAGTGTATGGTGGGAATGATGACCATAGACTACGGAGAAGATACACCTGAGATTCCAGGGAATGTCAAGGCTCCAATTCAAATAAATTCACTAGAAGTCATACCATTATCACCCAAGCAACAAGCAATGGGGGACGGTAACCCAGGAGCAGAGAGGACTATCTGGTAAAGGATAAAAGCATCTTCTTTAGCGGCACAGACATGGCCAATAAAAAAGTAGCACGTGAATGTGGCTCAGTACAAGATTGATCCATGTTTGATTGCACTCATCAAGTCACAAGCATTCTATGGGAACGCTCATGAAGACCCAGCGGCACATGTTAGTAATTTTATGGAAATTAGTGATATGGTGAAAGTCAACAGGTTTCCTCAAACCGCCATCTATATGAAGTTGTTCCCATCGTCACTGGCTGACAAAACAAAGGAATGGCTGCACAACTTGCCTAAAGAGTCGATAGAGACGTGGGACGACATGGTGGAGGCATTCGTTGAAAGATATTTTCCTCTAGAGAAGACAAATGAGATGATCAAGAATATCCATAACTTCAAAAAACATGCATCCAAATCATATTCTGAGGCATGGGAGAGTTTCCAAATAATGCTCAGGAGGGTTCCACATCATGGGATAGACTTGGAAAATCAAGTGAAGATGTTCTATTTTGGGCTGCAAAAAAGTGAAAGGACTACTATAGACTATGTAGGCTCAGGATTCTTCCTCAATAACCCACCATCAACATGTCAGGAGATTTTGAAGAACATGGCAAAGAATCAGGCTTGGGGAAATGAGAGAGACAATCCAGAGCAGATCAAAAGCATAGTGGAGTCCAAGGTTATTTCTTCCTTGAATGAAAAGTTGGACCTTATTGCAAAGAAGTTGCTTGAGAAGGATGATCGTGTTTCTGAAGAGGAAGAGAATGTGAAATACATGCGTCAGTAGGGATACCCCAATAATGACTACACATGCAGGAAGGACCCCAAGTTCTCATGGAAGGATCCAAACAACTTCTTGCAGGATCTGGATCAGCAGAGGCCAGTGCAATAGCAACATCTAGTGGAAGAAGAGAGTACTAATGACATCTTGAAAAGGATTGTGAAGCAAAATGACATGTTACTCAATAATGTTCAACGGGACCTCCAGAACCATAGTGTGTAGATGAGAACTTTTGAGACGACATTAGCTCAACTTGAAGTGGATGTGGCCGCGTTGAAGAAGCCTTCTCATCAGGGGTTTTTGGGAAATACTGACACCCCAACGGGGAATCAGCAGGTCAAAGCCATACTATTGAGAAGTCTGAAGAGGAAATTGACCCCATAGTACGAGGAGAATGAGGTGATGAAGCCTATTGACAGTAATGACTCAGTGCTAGAGAAAGTGCAAGAAGAACCTAAGACAGGGAACATAGGGGAGGAGCAAAAGAAAGAAGCTGAGTCTAAAAAGTAGACGTCATATGTACCACCACATCAGAGGACAACGGTACCAGTTCCATATCCCAATAGCTTGAAGGCAACAAAGAAGGATCAACAATTCAAGAAGTTTCTGGACAACTTTAGGAAGCTTTCTATGAATATACCATTAATTGAGGTAATTGAACAAATACCCTCATATGGTTAGTTTCTAAAAGATATCAGTAAAAAGAAGAGAAAGATTCCAGATTCTGATGTAGTTGTATTAAGAGAGAAAGTTAGTGCCTTGATCTTAGGTACGCTTCCACCAAAGAGACAAGATCTCGGCTATTTCAACATCACATCCTGTATCGAGAAGATAAGGTTTGGTGAGGCACTTTGTGATTCAGGGGCAAGCATTAACTTGATGCCCCTATCCACTTTCAAGAAGCTTGGTCTCAAAACATCAAGGAGGAGCAACATGACGATACAATTGGCAGACAACTCAGTAGTTACACCGTATGGCATTTGCGAGGATGTGCTTGTCATGGTGGACCGGTTCATTTTTCCTGTAGATTTTGTAGTGATAGAGATGCAAGCTGAACATGGCAACGAGATCCTGCTAGGATGGTCTTTCCAAGCTATAGCTGACATGATTTTCGAGATGGGAAGAGGCCGCTTGACTATGGGGATTAAAGATGACAAGTTTGAGGTAACCATGCCGGGTAATTCCAAACCATCTGATTCTTAGGAGAAGTGCAATATGGTGCAGCACATGAATAATAATATTTCCTTGTTCTTGGGAAAACCGTTTCTAGACATGGCACATGTTATGACTAAGGTGGATAAGGGTACACTTGTTGTGGACATCATGGCGAACACCAAGGTTCTCTCACTTGCCAAAGTGGTAGGATACCCAGATGATAGAGGAGAGGAAGTGAGTTTGTCTACTGTGGATTAAGACGTAGAGGATTCCATAATACTGGTCCATCCACAGCTTCCTCTAGAGGCTTGTCTCATGAACATAAGGGATGATTGTGTTCTGGACCGGTCAAGGGAGGAGTGTGTGTGGCTATTGAAGGTGTTGCCATGCCATTACAAGAAGCATTTTGAGGACTTAGGGCCACTATCACCTCCTTTGGTGTCTTCATTTCTAGACCCACCCAAGTTAGAGCTCAAGTCGTTGCCGCCTCCTATGAAGTATGTTTTTCTAGAAGCTGAGGAGAAGCTACCAGTCATCATCTCGGCATCATTGAGTATTTCGGAAGAAGAACAATTGATCACGGTGTTAAAGAACCACCAAGGTGCTTTTGGGTGGTCCGTGACTGATATCAAGGGGATTTCTCCCACCTTATGCCAACACAAGATTTGCCTAGAAGAGGGCATGAAGCCGGTCATTCAGCGTCAACGTCACTTAAGTCCGAATATGATAGAGGTGGTAAAGAAGGAGGTAATAAAGCTATTGTTAGTAGGTATTATTTATGCTATTTCTGACTCTATGTGGGTAAGTCTGACACAGGTAGTGCCTAAGAAGGGGGGAATCACTATCACTACCAATGCATCTAATGAGCAAATCACCACTAGATTAGTGATAGGATGGCATGTTTGCATCGATTACCGTCGGTTGAACACTGTGACCCTTAAAGACCATTTCCTATTACCGTTCATAGATCAAATTTTAGAGTGACTTTCCACTCATTCCCACTTTTGTTTTCTCGATGGATATTCGAGTTACAATCAGATTTCAACTGAGCCTAAGGATCAAGAGAAGTCTACCTTCACTTGTCCTTATGGCACTTTCGCCTGTCGCCGCATGTCTTTTGGGTTGTGCAATGCACCCGCAACTTTTCAAAGGTGTATGTTGGCAATTTTCTCAGATATGGTAGAGAGATGTCTTGAAGTTTTCATGGACGATTTTTCAGTTTATGGGACGTCATTTGAAGAGTGCTTGAAAAATTTGGACAAAGTTTTGCAGAGATGTGAAGACACCCATTTAGTGCTTAATTGGGAGAAATGTCACATGATGGTTAGCGAGGGCATTGTGTTAGGCCACAAGGTGTCTAGCAAGGTATTGGAGGTAGATCCGGTTAAAAAAGTGGTGATCTCAAAACTCCCTCCACCGTCATCGGTGAAGGTAGTTACAAGCTTTCTAGGCCACACTGAGTTTTATCGCCCATTTATTAAAGATTTTTCAAAACTCGCTAAGCCTTTATCTGAGCTTTTGGAAAAGGATGTTGAGTTCGATTTTGATGAGAGGTGTTTAAAAGCTTTTGAGATTTTGAAAGAGAAACTCATACCCGCACCGGTTGTGCAGGCTCCGGATTGGAGCCAACCATTTGAGTTGATGTGTGATGCATCATATTACGTGGTAGGGGTTGTGTTAGGACAATGTCTCAACAAGGTCCCTACGGTCATTTATTATGCATCTAAAAATCTTAAAGATGCACACTTAATTTACACCACCACAGAAAAGGAACTCTTGGCTGTTGTTTTTTCTTTTGAAAAGTTTAGGCAATACCTTGTAGGAGCTAAAGTGGTGGTGTGGACGGATCATGCAGCCATCAAGCACCTGCTGCAAAATAAAGGATGCCAAGCCTAGACTTATCCGTTGGATCCTTTTATTGTAGGAGTTTGATATTGAGGTGAAAGATAAGGCTGGGATTGAGAATGTGGTGGCTGACCACCTATCTAGGCTAGAGAGGGTACATGAGAAAGACCTTGACATATCCATCCTAGAGACCTTTCCCAATGAACAATTATTTGCCCTTAATCATAAGGACCTTTGGTTTGCGCATATTGTGAATTATCTTGTTTGCAAGGAGTTTCCTAATGATTGGGGGTATCAGGAAAAATAGAAATGTTTCCATTCTCTGCGTTATTATTTTTGGGACGATCCTATTTTGTTGAGACAATGCAGGGATGGTATTTTGAGAAGATGTGTGCCAGAGAGTGAGTATGAGAGTGTGTTGAAACACTATCACACACTACCTACAGGAGGGCACCATGCTAGTTCTAGGACAGTTGCAAAAGTTTTGGAAAGTGGTTTGTATTGGCCAACATTGTTTAAAGACACATACGACTTTGTGCGAAATCCAAGCAGTAAGAGATGCCCCTGAATGTGTTCCAAGAGGTAGAGGTTTTTCATTTGTGGGGAATAGATTTTATGGGACCCTTTGTGTCCTCTAATTCCTACCTTTATATCTTGTTGGCCATTGACTATGTGTCGAAGTGGGTGGAAGCAATTCCAACCCGCACCAATGATGCCGCAGTTGTATGCAAATTTGTCAAAGATCACAATTTCTACAGGTTTGGAGTGCCTAGGATGATCATTGGTGATGGTGGAACTCATTTCACCAATTGCAAGTTTGGGGCACTTTTGAGCAAGTATGGTGTGACACATAGGGTGGGTACACCCTATCACCCACAAACTCAAGGACAAGTGGAGATATCAAATAGAGAGATTAAGAAGATCCTTGAGAAGATGATGTCATCAAGTTGGAAAAATTGGAGTGAGTTATTGGTTGATGCACTTTGGGCCTATAGGATAGCCTATAAGACACCCATAGAAACCACACCCTTTAGGTTAGTTTATGGACGAGCATGTCATCTTCCTGTGGCATTAGAACATAAGGCTCATTGGGTGTTGAGAAGGCTAAATTTTAATCTTGATTAAGTCGGGAAGACGAGAACGTTGGAATCGAATGAACTTGATGAACTAAGATGGAATGCCTATGAAAATTCTAGATTGTACAAAGAAAGGACAAAGAAAATTCACGATCGGCATATAGAGAGGAGAGTGTTCTATCCGGGAGAGAGTGTCTTGCTTTTCAATTCTAGGCTAAAATTGCACCCTGGGAAACTTAGGTCTAGATGGAGTGGACCCTTTAGCATAGAGGAAGTGTTCCCACATGGGGCTGTGAGAATCAAAGAGGGGGAGAGAAACTTTTTAGTGAATGGATAGAGATTGAAACACTACTTTGGGGAAGATTTCACTAGAAAGGAGGATGAGGTGAAACTTATTTCTCCCATTTGATCTTGAGCTTTAGAGTTGTCTAGCCTAGGACGTTAAATAAGTGCACTTGTTGGGAGGTAACCCAACCATTAGGATGTTTGTTTCATGCATTTTTCTTTAAGTTGTTTCATAGTACTTAGTTTTAATTTTTTTTTTGTAAAAATGATACCCTAACTCATTTGTTCAGTGTGCAGGGTGTGGCTGAGTTGGTTCCACTGACTACCAAGTTGGTGCCACCGAGTCACGGTCAGAGAGACAGGCATATCGACTGATATGAGTCGGTGCCACTGACTTCCAAGTCGGTGCCACTGACATCTCTGAAGAAAGAGCATAACTCAAACGTGTTTAAATAATAAACCGAGTTGGTACCGTCGACATACATGTCGGTGGCACTGACTTGGCATGGGGTGCCAGGCGTGTGTCGATGCATCGAAAAAAGAAAAAAATGTCGATCATCATGTCGGTACCACCGACCACTAGCCACACCGATCCATGGGCAACCTTGATCTATGTCCCAAATGCGTCCACGAGGATTATCTAAAGTTTTGATCCCACCCAAGAGTTGGTGCCACTGATATCCAGTAATTGCCACCGACTTGTCAGCAATCCGGAAAAAGAAGATCATGCATCGACAGTCGTCGATGCACCGAGGACGTGGATTCGGTCCCGAAGGTCGGTGCCACCGACTACATGTTGGTGCCACTGACCCAGTCTCAACAGGATGGTTTTGACCTTATATAAATAGGGGTGTGGTTTGATTATTCTTCACAACTTGAAGAACAATGACTACCTCGAGCACAAGAAGCTACCCCGAGCATCCAGAGGCTACATCGACCTCCTTCTTTCTCAATCTTCTTCCCTACTCACTCAGTTCTCATGGCCAGACGAGGAGGACCCCCTGGCACTCTAGTCCCATGACCATGCATCAGTCATCCGACGATGGTGGTGCAAAAGGTCTATGAAGAACTTGCAAAGCGGCCATCTGCACCCACGTGATACGACGACTATCTACTGCTAGAGGATATGGGATTCACTGATAATATGGCGTACGTCCTCAAGAAACAAGAATGGGAGATAGGGTCTGTCAACCCAATATTTGGCGGGTGGCCGGTGTACAAAGCAATTTCCATCGAGTTCATGGCTTCTCTGGAGATAGTGGTCACCCCGATCAAGCACACCCGTCAAGAGGCAAATGGAGAGAGGGGAAGGTAGATTTTTGCCTCTACAACACCAACTATTACTTCACTCTCTAGGCCTTCAATGACATCTACGAGTGGCCACATGAGCCATGCCGTCAACCAAAGAATGTCAATCTGGATGCCATCTGGAAGGACTTCGTGACAGTGCCGGAGGGTAAAAGGCTTAACTTCCACCATAGTTCGTTGGTGGACTTTGAGCATCCCTTTGTTTGCATTCTCCATTGGATGTTGACAAACACGATATTTGCAAAGTCAACCCAGACGCAAGAAAAGGTACAAGTACTGGACTTGTACTTTTTATATCAACTCATGGAGGGAAATATGGTCAACTCGGGAGCGTTCTTTCTCCAGCACATCATGCAAGTGTGGCGTAATGTCAGGTGGGCTACGCCTATTCTGTTTGGGGGACTTATCACCCCCGTTTCTATTCATTTGGACCTTGAACTGTCTACTCTGGAGCCACTGAATCCAGCCTGTGCATCGACCACCTCCACTTCAGGCAAGCCGACGTCATCACTGTGGAAGCCAGTGTCATCTACGCCACATGCTTGGTCGATGATACCTTCTACCAACATTGACTCCCTGATCCCGTATTCAACATCAGGGGAGTTGGATACTATAGATAGCCAGCTCTGGGCGATGTTGATAATGTTGGACAACAACAAGCTCAGGCTGAGGAGGAAGACGTGGGAAGTGATGATGTCGAGGAAGTGGAGGCCACCATTCCTGTGTGACATAGAGTGGCTCCAAGGAAGCGTCCTCGCCATTATGCTGCCTCATCATCTTCTACCCTGCCACCCTCTCAAGAAGGAGAGGATGCCTATTCTATGGCAGATATGTATAACATGATGTAGGACATCGAGATGCATCAACATCTGAAAACCCAATCCCTGGATGGCATTCAGGACGTGTAAGGTAGGCTGTATACAAACCAGCAGGCGATCTATGAAAATGAACGCCTTCTCTTGGCCAACCAAGAGAATATACACCAGTGTCTGCAGCGGATGGAAGCTTATCACCAACCTTTCTTTGATAAATACTGGAGCCATGGGTATTTTGGATGTTACCCGATGCCACCAGACATGCCACCATATGATCCGACCTTTCAGGGGATGTTTCCTCCCTAGGATCCCACACAACCACTGCCACCACCATTCTGAGTTAGGTATCACTATTTGACCTCTTAAGTTAGGATATTGACTATGAGGCCATAGTCATATTCAAGCTTAGGAGGGTGCTAGAAGAGCTTCTATCTTAGCTTTTATTTTTTGTTATCTTAGTTTTTTTTATTTGCTTCATTTTGAGAAAAGGAGTTAGTTTTTGTTAGTTTTTCTGTTATGTAGGATTCACATTCTATCTAGTGTAATCTGTGGAGAAGTAAATGCATGGTTTCTGTGAAAATATCAATCTCTGGGTTGGGTGCAATTTTGTGAGTAAATTTAAAATTTGTGAGCTTATCTTGTGAGTAAGAGAGTCACATAACTGAGGAAGTGCTTGAGTAAGTTAGCTTTAGGACATTAAAGAATAAGTGACAATATAATTTGTCTAAGAAAGTGATTGACAAGGATTGCTGAGCCTAAAATGATAAAACACTAACGCGCCCTTAAATTAAAAATTCAAGAAAGAAACCCCTTGATTACCCTGTACACAGGTCTTTAGAGAGGGACATATGATTTTCTCTGAAGGTTCTGTCTCTTAGTTATGTGATCTCAACCACCGCATTCCTTTGACTCACACCCCACCATAAGAGGATTGAGTACATGTTATCATTCTTCTTTTGTTTGCATTTACATCGCATAATAGACTTTGCATGGTAGTTGTTTATTCTTATCTGCATTAGCATATACATAAAAAAATATATAGAAAATCATACATGCACAACAAATTCATGTTGCATGTCATTTAGTGCATAACACCTTTGTTCATCTAGTTGCATAAGAAGACATTTATTCTTGCATAAAATCTTGTCTAACTTCTTCTCTCTTAATAAAAAGGTAGTGATTGTGCCCATTCTTTAAAAAAAATTAAAGGTGAAGTGCAATTAGAAGCCCAAAGCAAGTTTATCATGAAAGAAGGGGCTTAAATGAAAAAAAAGTACTTATATATTTCTGAAAGTTCAAGGGCACAATTCTACTCAATTATAAAGAAAAGTTAGCACATGATTTAGTTTTGTAGATATTTTGTCTTAATTTGAGATGAAATAATAGTTGCATGCAACATTCCACCACAATGATTAGGCATTAGGAGCATTTATAAAATTCTCATCATCATAGGGTTATCATAATTGTTGATTGCATGGATGATTTTATGTGCTCATGATTCTTCCGCAGCCACCTAATTCAACCACCCATTGCTCTTATTGGTAGGCCACTCAAATGATTGTCTCCTCATTCATTATTCTATCAGGAGAAATGCTTCCATGTAGATGGTAGGTAGAGAAAAGAGCAACGTAGATAGGAGATCACATGATGCATCAAGTATGAACTGGAATAATTTATCATGTTAACTTCTCTAACTGATAGTGTCTCATTGATTGGGGGGGGGGTAGACATCTTGGATAGATATTTTTGGTCGCCTATAGGGCAGTTAGTGTTCAGTGGTCAGTAAGGGCCGGTATGAGGACCGAAAGGTGAGAGACACCTAGATATAGTTTATGTATTAGTGTCTTTTTGCCGACTTATCTCAATCAGATCCAAAGGTATTGTTGCTCGAGGATGAGCAAGATTCAACTTAGGGGAGTTTGATGCACAAGTTTTGAGTCACTTTTACAGGCCGGTTTTATACGTGTTTTGTGTATTTGTTTGTCATTTTCTTGATTATACTTGCATAAATCACTATTGTAGGCCTGTACACTCTGTTTGCATCAAATTAAGCTTATTTTATCATATTTATATGATTTTATATATTCCTCAGACTTATAAATGTTTTTTTACATTTTCCTGGTATTTTATATACAAAGCAAAGTCAGTGCCACCGACCCTTGAGTCGGTGCCACCGAGATAAGATCAGTGAGAAGGATGTAATCGACCAAAATTTAAAATGATTGATTTGTTTGTGGTTAATTAAACTAAATGCAAGAAAGTAAAAGAGAAGAACTAAAGTTTGTTCTAGATTAATGATATGGAATCGCTGGGATGGTATCAGGTTTCACCACCACTGCACATGCAAACACATCCAAACATCAAACATCCAGGCAAGCATCTAACTATCTAAATGGAACTGCTGCGAACCCTCCCAGAGGGATGTTTAGCCCCGCGTAAGCATCCCCTTAGGCATCAAATTTCTCATCGCCATTCGGATCATGCACTTACGGTTGCGAAGATACAACATCCAACTAAGGTTGTGGTCCTCCCTGAGGGATGTTTAGACCATAGAAGCGTCACCGTGGGCTATATGGCTCATCCCCTCACAGATCATACACTTACGACATCAAGGAAACCCATTCTATTTCTAGTCTGGGAGTCAACCATGCTAATCGAAATACATGTAGGCAATTAGTTTGTAAGAAAACATCGATGATTAACAAGAAGATACAACATCCAACTAAGACTGTCGTCCTCCTAAGGGATATTTAGACCACAAAAGCGTTACCGTAGGCTAGATAGCTCGTCCCCTCACAGATCATACACTTATGACCTCAAGGAACCCTATCAGATTTCTCGTCAAGGAGTCTACCTCATTAATCGACATTCTATACTACAAAGAGAAGAACAAGATGAAAGCAAGCAGGTAATCAACTACATTCATATCAATTAGCAACGAAATGAAGAGTTATATACATTGCCTTGGAATGTGAAATGAAAAGGCATGGTTGCATGGGAAGTGGGGCTAGTCCCCGCACCGCAGCGAAAAGGAACTACTCACTCATGGTGCGTGAAACAAGAAGAATAAGAAAGAGAGAGGAATTCACCATGAGCGTGATGTAGAAGGTGGTCACAGCTCGGTGAAGATGATGTAGTCTCCTACGTCATGTCAGAGCAGATCTAGACAAAGAACGAGGGATGCCAAGACAAACTGGGCAGTCTTTCTCACTCCTCCTACCTTCTCTTCTCGGTCTCCTTGAGTTGCAATAGGAACGGTAGGTGAAGTGACAGTGGTAGTGTCGGACCAGCGTACAGGCAACCTGTCGGTGTCCCGAAACTAATACCCAAAATGGGGATCCTGCTGGTCCTATTTATAGGTGTAGGTATGGCCCTCATGCTTTTGGTGTGAGTCCAAACGGTTTTCTATTTTAAGTACCCAAACAATTTTGGTAAATATCTATTTCAAACGGTTTCATTGAAAACCCACTTTATTAAACAATTTGGTGATCATACGGTTTGATACAAACTGACCAAACGGTCTTGTTTTGCTGCCACTTTTCCATTCGGTTTGGTATTCCATTCGGTTTGCATGCAATTGCTTAAACGGTCTTCATGCAGCTCGAGAAAATGGTCTTCACGTTGCTTTCATGCAAATGGTCAGCTCAAACGGTCTGGTACTTCATCAAAAGCAAACGGTCTTCGCACACCTCATTCGGTCTTCGATCAGCATGCCTTCTCGGTTTGCATGCATGTGATTTCTTCAAACGGTCTCGCAGCCTTATCCAATCGATTTCATAATACTTTCTCCAAATGGTCTGCTGCAAAGTTCTTTACTAAACGGTTTGGCATTGTATGCCTTTTCTATATGATCTCGGTTTGCTAATGATCTGCTTTTCCAATCAGCTCCGCATGCACGTAGCTTGAAACAATTTCCAAACAATTTGATGCAGTTGCTCTCTCGCATGCACATAGCTACCAACTAAACAGTTTGGTTATGTTCGTGCAAACGGTTTGTAAACCGTTTAATTATAAAATGGTTTTGACAGTAGGTCCATTCGGTCTTCACGCAAGAATTCTCATTCAGTTTCCATGCAGCAAATGGTTTTGCTTTGCTAGCAGCTTCAAACGGTCTCACACTGCTTCCTTTACCAAACGGTTTCATGTTGCTCTCCTCCATTCGATCTTCACGTGGGTGTAGCTCTATTAGGTCATGCATGCACATTCCTTTTCATTGCTGGCATGCAAATGGTTTGCATTCCTGCTAGAGCAAACAATCTTCGCGCTCATTCGGTTTTGCTCAGCAAACGATCTGCTGCTCTTCACAATCCATTCAGTTTGCTATGCATGTTCACGCTGGGTCTATTCGGTCTTCACGTATGAGGCAAACAATCTTCACGTATGTATCTTACTCAATCGTTCTCTCTGCTCCATTCAGTCTTGGCTGCTTGTTCGGTTTGCAACTGGGATCTCCAAATAGTTTGGGACCGTTACCTCCTCCAAACAGTCTAGGACCGTGTGCTTGAGTGATCGGATGGTGAAGAACGATTTGCACCCAAACAGTCTGGGAATCAAGTTAGATCAAACAGTTTCGAGGTGAAGCAGGTCCATTCAGTTTTGAGATGGAACTGTTCATTCGGTCTTGAGACTGAATGGTGAGACCAAATGGTGAAACCGAATGGATGAGACCGATTGGTCAGGACCGAATGGTGAGACTGAATGGATGAAACCGATTGGTTAGGACTAAATGGTGAGACCGATTGGTTGAAACCCAGGATGAGAAAGGTGGGTCCCACTCAAAATGGTTCGATTGTTCAACCTCGTAAAGACCTGCATCAAATCAACATAAATTCAGTTCAAATCATGATAATTGGACCAGTTAAGAAATTTTGTACATATTGGTATTTTGTGATTTTTAATGAGTGAACTTGGATGTGTTGAGTTGAATTTGACCCAATATGGTAATTGAATTCCATGATGAACATGCATTCATCAAAACACCCCAAACTTAAACGTTGCTCGTCCTTGAGTAACACAAAATCTGAAACAGTTGCCAAATGAATACTTTCTGATCCTGTGATTTCCTCATCTTCACATCATGATTGTTTTCTTTCTGCTCAATATGACTCAGTATCTCAACCTCCTGAGACCACTAAAAACATCTTATCATATCTTCATTCCTGAGTTCGCTTTCCAACATCACTTCCTCCTCACTTTTTCCAACAACAAGCATGTCAAAGAGTTTTGTAAGAGTCCAGAGACACCCGTAGAATAACAAGTATGCATCTGATCTGACACTGGTGTTTTTTAGGATAGTGGTGGCATTTATTTTGCCATTAGGTAGAAAAGGGAGTGAAAGGTGGTATGGAAGGAAGAAGTAAATCTCTCCTCTATTCGACTCAAGAATTTTATTATTTGTAATTTCATTGATTGCATTTTTTTGTGTGCGAATCTCTCCTCTATTTGACTCAAGATTGCATTTCTTTTTGTGTGCGATTTTGCATCTTTTGTTGGTGGTACACCCCTATTTATTTGTGAGGGGCATGGAAGAAGTGAATATAGAGGGAAGTGGCGTGCTACCCCGAACTTAGGGTTTTGCACTATTTTGACTATTTTTGTTTCTTTTTGATGGATGGAGGGGTGCGAAGATGATGGAAAAAGTGTATAAGAGAGTTCAGATCAGAATGTGACTTGATTTACAATTCCATGCACCAGGTCGTTCTCTTTATCATACTCTGCTCAAATAATGACTTGATGAGGATCTGGTGGGGATTCCATGTTATTGTTCCACTACTCAGTTAGGAAGCACGACATGTTTGATCCCTATTAGTTTGACAGACACTTGCCATTTTTTGCATAAGTATCATGATGTTACGAGTCATAAGCTTCACAAGATGATTTCAATCAAAAGGCTAGTTTCAAAAATGGTCCTTTTAAGGATTTACTTCGAATAAGGAGGATATAATGATTCAAAATGCATAGCAGGTTAGTTAGAGACTTTTAATGAAACAAGAAGTGTCAAAAAATCATCAAGTATCTGTTCAATTTCTTTGAAAAGATTTATTTTATTTTAAAAAAAAATTGAATTTTTTTTATCAAAAATACGACGTTGCAATCTTAAGTTTGAATTAGATGGGTGAAGGTGGAAAGTAAGATACGTACCACCCACCCTCCACCCCGAACTTAGAAATTTGCTCGTCCTTAACAAACTCTAAATCCGAGATGGAGGGGAAAGTTCATGCCCTTTGGACCATTGGATGTGCTTGTGTTCCAATTAGCGTGTTCATCCATCTGAAAATCTCAAAAATGAAGATTAATCAGAAATCAAAGTAGTATCTCGCGATGCAATTCTTATTTGGTGCAAAATTATCTAAAAGATAAAAACAAAATTAAGAAAATTTCTAATTCAAAATTGAGACAAAATACACATTTATTGATCGGGTTGCCTCCCGACAAGTGCCTTTGTTTTATGTCGATAGCTCGACGTGATATCTTCAACTTCACAATGGTTCCTTTGGATTGGAGAGATCTATTATTGCTCTGGTGCTTATGTCGACTGTGGTGAAATATCTTTTCAAATGTTGACCATTCGCCATGAATTCGCCCGACTTTTCACTCCATAAAGAGAAAGCACCATGTGGGGAGATGCTTTTGACAATGTATGGTCCAGACCAGCGAGAGCAGAGTTTCCCTGGAAATAACTTCAACCTTGAGTTGAATAGTAGAACTTGGTCTCCCATTTGTATGTCTTTTCTTTTCAAATGACCATCATGCCAAAGTTTGGTATGTTCTTTGTAGATTCGTGCATTCTCATAAGTTGTCATCCTGAGTTTGTCCAGCTCTTGGAGTTACAGAATCGTGGCTTGGCCTGCTTCTTTCATATCAAAATTTAGTTTTTTTATTGCCCACCATGCCTTGTGTTCCAGTTCGACTGGCAGGTTGAAAGCCTTTCCATATATTAATCGAAAAGGCATAGTCCCAAGGGGAGTTTTATAGGCAATTCGATAGTCCTATAAAGCGTCGTTGATTTTCACCAACCAATCCTTTCGATTGCGGCCTACCATTTTTCCATAATAGCCTTGAGTTGACAGTTAGAAACCTCTACTTGTCCACTCATTTGTGGATGGTAGGGTGATGCTAGTTTGTGCGTTACACCATACTTTCTCAGTAACACTTCAAAGCTTCTTTCTAGAAAATGTGACCGTCCATCGGATATCACAGTTCGTGGTACTCCAAAATGGGGAAAAATGATATCTTTGAATAATTTGATGACTGGTTTGGAATCACTAGTGATGGTTGGTATGGCTTCAACCCATTTTGAGACGTAGTCCACCGCCACTAGGATGTATGAAAATCCATGAGAAGATGGGAATGGACCCATGTCATCTACCCCCCAAACATCGAATATCTCTACTTATTACCATAGATTCAACGACATCTCATCTCTCTTTGTTATATTGCCTGATGTTTGACATTTGTCACATGATAAGACAAAGTTATGGGAATCTTCGGATATGGTGGGCCAAAAGAATCCACATTGCAAAACCTTCAAGGCAGTCTTTTTAGAGCTCGTATGTCCTCCCACTGGTCCTGAGTGACATTGTTCCAAGATAGGTTGAGCTTATTTTTCGGCAATACATCGTCTGAATAGACCATCAACACATAGTTTGAAAATGTATGGTTCATCCCAGTAGTATTGTTTCACATCATGCATAAATTTCTTCAGTGCATTTCCAGTGCATTGAGGATGGATAACCCCATCAACAAGATAGTTCACATAATCCGAGTACCATGCTGTAGCTTCTGAGACCTTCATTAGTTGATCATCTAGAAGGGAGTCATTGATCAGAATCTTCTCGATATCTAGAGTGTGGATGCGACTAAGGTGGTCTGCTAAAACATTCTCTGTACCCTTTTTATCTCTGATCTTTGGATCAAATTCTTGCAGGAGGAGAATCCATCTTATTAACCTAGGTTTTGCATCTTTCTTTGCTAGAAGGTAACGAATGGTAGTGTGATCTGTGTAGACAATGACCTTTGAACCAATTAGGTAGGATCTAAACTTGTCAAAGGCATACACGACAGCCAAAAGTTCTTTGTTAATAGTAGCATAATTCCTCTGAGCTTCATCGAGGGTCTTCGATGCATAATAGATCACATAATGTTTCTTTTCTATAAATTGGCCCAAGACATCACCTATATCATAATCACTTGCATCACACATGATTTCAAAAGGGTGGTCCCAATCAAGAGCTCTAATGATGGGTGTGGTTGTAAGGGCATGCTTCAGTGTGTTGAAACTTTTAACACATTGTTTGTTAAAATTGAATTCAACATCCTTTAGTAACAAATTTGTCATTAGCTTGGTTATCTTTGAGAAGTCCTTTATAAACCATCTATAGAATCCTACATGACCTAGGAATGCTCGAACCTCCTTTACATTGATAAGGATAGAGAAATTGGAAATCACTTCAATCTTGGTCTTATCTACTTCAATACCTCGATTACTGACCCTATGGCCCATGACAATGCCTTCCTTTACCATAAAATGACACTTCTCCCAATGCATCACAAGATGTGCTTCTTCACATCATTTGAGGACTAGGGAGAGGTGTTTTAGACATGAATCGAATAGATCTTCGTATACAGAAAAATCATCCATGAAAGCTTCCATAATGGTTTCAGTGAGACCGATGAATATGGCAGCCATGCAACGTTGGAAAGTTGTAGGTGCATTGCAGAGGCCGAACGACATTCTTCTAAATGTGTATGTTCTGAATGGGCAGGTGAAAGTGGTTATCTCCTGGTCATCTGGATGTATAGGTATTTGGTAGAATCCATAGTAACCATCGAGATAACAAAAGTATTCTTGATGAGCCATCCGCTCTAATACTTGATCAATAAAAGGCATTGGAAAGTGATCCTTTCGAGTTGCCTTGTTTAACGTCCTATAATCAATGCACATCCTCCACCCTGTGACTGTTCGGGTGGGCATGAGTTCATTGTTTTCATTTCGTATCATAGTCGCTCCACCTTTCTTCGGGACTACATGCACTGGGCACACCCAAGGTGAGTCTAAGATCAGATAGACTATTCCAACAGTGAGCAGTTCAATGACTTCGCGACGGACTACTTCCTTCACATTTGGATTCAATTTCCATTGATGTTCAATCGTTGGCTTGTGATCTTCCATCATAGGGATCTTGTGCATACACAACACTTGACTAACGCTAGTGAGGTCACTCATTTTGTAGCTGATGGCTTTCTTCCTTTCCTTTAGTTCTTTCAGGAGTTTATCTTCTTATTCGGTCGTTAGATCAGAATTTATAATAACTGGAAAAACCTTGTGATCATTCAAAAACACATACTTCAGTCCCTCGGGAAGGGGCTTCATTTCGGGGGCCTCTGGTTTTTTGCATGTTTCTTCAGTAGCTTCCACAGCCTTGAGTTCTTCAATCTTGGCTTCTGGATCTTCTTTGGCAGTGTTAAGGTCAAGAACACACTCTTTAACTTGTTCATTGATGAAATTATAAACAGATGGGTTTGTTAGAGTCACTTCTAAAGGATCATCTTGTTCATATCCCTCTTGTGTGAGGAGTGATATTTGTTCAATGCAGTCAATCAGATAGACTTCTTCTTGCATACTTGGTCTTCTCATGCTTTCAAAAACTTTGAATTCGAGAGTTTCTTTACCAAGTCTGAGAAGTAATGTTCCTGCTTCAATATCAATTAGAACTCTTGCAGTGGCGAGGAATGGACTTCTGAAGATGAGAGGATATCTGGCGTCTTCTTTATGTCCATGATGACAAAGTCACACGGAACATAGGAATCTTTTCCTACCTTAACAGGTACATCCTCAATAATTCCTAATGGACATTTTATCGAATTGTCTACGAGTTGTATGGTCATGCCAGTTGGTAGAAGTTCAGCAAACCCTAGCCTTTTGCAAAGGCTGAGTGGCATGATGGAGATGCTAGCACCAAGATCTGCCAGTCCTTTCTTACATGAAGAATCACCGATATGGCAAGAAATCCTGAAAGATCCTGGATCTTTCTGCTTCTTTGGTATCTTGCTTTGGATGATATCTGAAGTGGTTTTAGCTAACTTGACTGTCTCATATTCTTCAATTATATATTTCCTGGTGAGGAGTGACTTTAAGTATTTTGTCCAAGCTGGTATCTCAGCCAACACATCCAAAAACGGTATATCAACATGAAGTTTCTTCATAGCTTCTTTAAACTTATTGAACAGAGTATCAAGCTTGGTTTGCCTTAAATGAGCAAGGAAAGGAATACAAGGCTTGTATACAGGGATATCAGGTTCTGGTGTTTCAGTTTCTTCATCAATTGGTTTCTCAGGAGTTTCCTTGTCTCTCTTATCAGCAGTTACTGGTTCTTTCGGTTGAGACTCCAATGTTCTTGAGTCTTGGACAATCACAGGTTCATCCTCATATGTAACAACCACATGTGTCTTGATAGGAGCATCAGAATAGTCTTTTCCTGACCTGGTTGTGACTGCCTTCAATTGTTCATGATGCTTAGGATTATTCTCCGGTTGGCCAGCAAAAATGCCATCTGGTGGCTTGATGCTAGCTGCAAGTTGAGCTAGTTGAGATTCAATAGCCTTCTGCTGAGCTTGTTGGTTAGCTATCATAGTTTGCTGAGTTTGCAACATCTTTTCAATGGCTGATAGCTTATCATCAGGTGATACGGGACTTGCTTGTTGTCCTTGTTGTTGATAAGGAACTTGGTTAAGACTCTATTACTGGGAATTGTTTTGATAATTATTGAAGTTCCTATTCTGGAAGTTTCCCTTGAAGTTTCCTTGATTTCAAAAATTCTATTGTTGATTGTACTGAAATCCTGGTGGGCCTCGTGGTTGGCTGTTCGAACCAAATTGATGCGAGTTCACTGCTTCAGAGGGGTTTCTATATTGAGAACTTGGATGATTCTTATTCAGATTCAGATTGTAATAACCTTGACTAGGGATGGTGTTAACAACATTCAGGTTCTCCATTTGATTATTATCTCCTTGGCCACATACATTGTTGAGAACAACATCATAGAGAACATTGCATGCCAAAGTGGAATGATCTGTGCCCTTACATGCTTCACAAAATAGTGAGGCAGACCTAACCTATTCTTGTTGTCGAGTGGGCGAACGTCCTCTTCCAATTGCAGCAACAGATGATTCAATATGGTCTTGCTTGGCAACTAAGAGTTTTAGGGTTTTAGCGATCGACCTGTACTCGGGAGTAGCTTCATCCATAGCTACTTTCAAGACTCTTTTACCTACAGATCTACCCCAATTAGCTTGATTTTCAGCTCCAAGGGTGACGACCCTCCATGCATTGTCATAACTTTGACGCATGAAGTTTCCTCCAGATGAGGAATATAAAAACCTTTTGATATCATCATCCACCCCCCTATAGAAAATTTCGATGAGTTGGTTCTTAGGAATTCCATGGTGTGGACACTTGCGTAGAAGCTCTTTGTATCGATCCCATGCTTCAGTAAGGGTTTCTCCAGGGACTTGAGTGAAATTTGTTATTCGTCCTCTAATTTCATAGGTGAGCGAGGGAGGGTAAAACTTTTCCAGAAATACATTTAGAAGTTGTTCCCAAGTGGTGATGGGTTCACTTTGCAATGAATTGTACCAGGTTATGGCTCTATCATCAAGAGAGTACTTGAAGAGACAGAGTCGGATGGCATCATCGGATACTCCGTTTTGCTTTGTCATAGCACATAGATCAATAAACCTCAAAAGATGTTCCTGACTATCCTCTCCTTGTTTACCATAGAATGGGCTGTTTTGAAGCAGGGTGATCCAATGTGATCATATCTCAAAATTTGGAGCATGGATGGGAGGAGGTTGAACTGGATGATGAACATTAGCAGCTTTAGGGATTGAGAACTCTCTAAGATCTTTTTGTAATTCTTCTGCTTGTGTCGCTGCTTGTGCTTCTTGGATTTCCTCTTGAACCGCAACTCTGGCTTCTTGCATGAGCCTTTCTCTTTGTGCATTAAGGGCTTGAGCTACCCTTCGAGCTATCTCCTCCTCTTGAGCCATTCTTGCTTGGTTCTCTCTGTTTTGATGGTGAAAGGTTCTGTCAATCTCCGGATCAAAGCTGGCCGCGAGTCCAGGACTATTCAAACGGTGCAAACACCAGTCTTGGGGGTACCTAAAATGAAGAGATCTAAAGTGAGATTGATGGAGTAGAATGAAATTCAAGTAGATGATCGATTGTATCAAAAGAAAAACAAAAATCCTAGATTAGCTTTAAAAGAACTATATCTGACTAACTGATTCTGTTGTCCCCGGCAACGGTGCTAGAATTTGAAGTGGCAAATATCGCACTAACAAATTCATTCGGGGTTGAAATCCCTGAGCTTTTACCAAAACCTTGTGTAATAATACTACCTGCAAGCAGACGGGTCTTATCGCAGTATATTTAAGGATCGAATCCTAAGAGACAACGTTTTTAAGGATCTTTGGTGGTCGAATCTAGCTTAAGTAAGACTAATATTTAAAACGATTGATTTGGTTGAGGTTAATTAAACTAAATGCAAGAAAGTAAAAGAACGTAATTAAAGTTTGTTCTAGATTAATGATATGGAATTGCTGGGATGGTATCGGGTTTCACCTCCACTGCATATGCAAACACATCCAAACATCAAACATCCAGGAAATCATCTAACTATCCAAATGGAACTGTTGTGAACCCTCCTGGAGGGATGTTTAGGCTCGTGTAAGCATCCCCTTAGGCATCATATTTCTCGTCGCCATCCAGATCATGCACTTACGGTTCCAAAGATACAACATCCAACTAAGGTTGTGGTCCTCCCTGAGGGTTTTTTAGACTATATAAGCGTCATCGTGGGCTAGATGGCTCGTCCCCTCATGGATCATACACTTACGACCTCAAGGAACCCCATTCTATTTCTAGTTCGGGAGTCAACCATGCTAATCGACATACATGTAGGCAATTAGTCTGCAAGAAAACATCGACGATTAATAAGAAGATACAACATCCAACTAAGGCTACGGTCCTCCCTGAGGGATGTTTAGACCACAGAAGCGAGACTGTAGGCTAGATGGCTCGTCCCCTCACAGATCATACACTTACAACCTCAAGGAACCCTATCAGATTTTTCGTCAAGGAGTCTACCTCATTAATCGACGTTCTATACTACAAACAGAAGAACAAGATGAAAGAAAGTAGGTAATCAACTACATGCATATCAATTAGCAATGAAATGAAGAGTTATATACATTGCCTTGGAATGTGAAATGAAAAGACATGGTTGCATGGGCAGCAGGGCTAGTCCCCACACCCCAGTGAAAAGGAACTACTCACTCATGGTGTGAGAAACAAGAAGAATAAGAAAGAGAGAGGAATTCGCCCTGAGCGTGATGTAGAAGGTGGTCGCAGCTCGGTGAAGATGATGCGGTCTCCTACGTCATATCAGAGTAGATCTGGATGAAGAATGAGGGACGCCAAGACAGACCGGGTAGTCTTTCTCACTCCTCCTTCCTTCTCTTCTCGGTCTCCTAGAGTTGCAGTAGGAACGGCAGGTGAAGTGACAGTGGCAGTGTCAGACCAGCGTATAGGCAGCTTGTCGGCATCCCGAAACTGATACCCAAAATGGGGACCCTACTGGTCCTATTTATTGGTGTAGGTTTGGCCCTCATGCTTTTGGTGTGAGTCCAAATAGTTTTCTGTTTTAAGTTCCCAAATGGTTTTGGTAAATATCTATTTCAAACGGTTTCATTGCAAACCCACTTTATTAAACAGTTTGGTGATCATACGGTTTGATACAAACCGACCAAATGATCTTGTTTTTCTGCCACTTTTCCATTCAGTTTGCTTGCAATTTCTTAAACGGTCTTCATGTAGCTTGAGGAAACGGTCTTCACGTTGCTTTCATGCAAACGGTCAGCTCAAATGGTCTCGTACTTCAGTAAAAGCAAACGGTCTTCACACACCTCATTCCGTCTTTGACCAGCATGCCTTCTCAGTTTGCATGCATATGATTTCTTCAAACGGTCTCGCAGCCTTATCCAATTGATTTCATAATACTTTCTCCAAATGGTCTGCAGCAAAGTTCTTTACTGAACGGTTTGGCATTCTATGCCTTTTATATACGATCTCAGTTTGCCAATTATTTGCTTTTCCAATCAGCTCCGCATGCACATAGCTTGAAACAATTTCCAAACGTTTTGATGCAGTTGCTCTCTCGCATGCACATAGCTGCCAACTAAACAGTTTGGTTGTGTTTATGCAAATAGTTTGTAAACCGTTTAATTATTAAATAGTTTTGACAGCAGGTCCATTCGGTCTTCACGCAAGAATGCTCATTCAGTTTGCATGCAGTAAATGGTTTTGCTCTGCTAGCAGCTTCAAACGGTCTCGCACTGCTTCCTTTACCAAACAGTCTCGTGTTGCTCTCCTCCATTTGGTCTTCACGTGGGCGTAACTCTATTAGGTCATGCATGCACATTCCTTTTCATTACTGGCATGCAAACAATCTGCATTGTTGCTAGAGCAAACAGTCTTCACGCTCATTTGGTTTTTCTCAGTAAACGGTCTGTTGCTCTTCACAATCCATTCGGTTTGCTATGCATGTGACCATACAGTCTTCACGCTGGGTCCATTCGGTCTTCACATATGAGGCAAACAGTCTTCATGTATGTATCTTGCTCAATCATTCTCTCAACTCCATTCGGTCTTGGCTACTTGTTCAGTTTGCAGCTGGGATCTCCAAACGGTTTGGGACTGTTACCTCCTCCAAACGGTCTAGGACCGTGCACTTGAGTGATCGGATGGTGAAGAACGATTAGCGCCCAAACGGTTTGGGAATCAATTTAGATCAAACGGTTTTGAGGTGGAGCAGGTCCATTCGGTTTTGAGGTGGAACTGTTCATTCGGTCTTGAGACCGAATGGTGAGACCGAATGGTGAAATCGAATGGATGAGACCGATTGGTCAGGACTGAATGGTGAGACTGAATGGATGAAACCGATTGGTCAGGACCGAATGGTGAGACCGAATGGTTGAAACCCAAGATGAGAAAGGTGATTCCCACTCAAAATGATTTGATTGTTCAACCTCATCAAGACATGCATCAAACCAACATAAATTCAGTTAAAATCATGATAATTGGACCAATTGAGTAATTTTGCAGATATTGATATTTTGTGATTTTTAATGAGTGAAGTTGAATGTGTTGAGTTGAATTTGACCCAATATGGTAATTGAATTCCATGATGAACATTGATTCATCAGTGAAACCCAATCCAAATTCTCATCCATATTTTAGTTACCTCATGCTTGTTTTCTTTTCCTCTCTTGTTTTGTTTCTTTATCTTTCCTTTACTTGTTTTGTTTGTTTGAAGTAATATTGTTCTGTACGGAACACCATATTAACATACCCATATCATTTGGTGTATCTGAGCCAAGGTTTTACATCCCTAACATTTATTGTTACTTGTCCCTATGGTTCGATCTGAATTTACTACTTCAGACCCTGTATAATAGTTGTGGGGGCCTGAGAGTCAGGTTATAAATTTAAGAGTCTGACTACTCTAGATTCTCTCAATATTGGGCGTGTGATTTAAGCATGTTAATTGTGACACAAAGATATTTATTTGTTATGAAAAGTGGGGTTATTACACAATTAATCCTCCTAATACTACTCTAGGCTGAGCACGCTTAACTACAAAGTCCTTAGTGATGGTTTCCTTGAAAAGAAGATGAACTTTGGTAAATGGGTTGTCTAGTTGTTCCTTTTAAGATCATTTTATGTAAGTCCTCCATACCTAAGATGTTACAATATCCTCCACTTAAACTCTTGATGTCCTCATCAAGGCTCACCTATAAGTCCTTATAATCATTACCCATTTTATGTAGACCCTGAATGATACATATGCACTCATCTTGAAATCACGACTACAAGCACAATGTTGGCTACATCACCATGGATAGACCTTTCCAACATGCCCGGGTTGCATGACTCAAACTGACATACCACATGCCCATCTGGGCCCAACCTAATGGAGGGGTTTGGCCTCTAATACCATTTATAAACATCTAGGCTCGCTACCCAAGACTACAACAAAGTTTTAGGAATGACGACAAGCCTCAAAGACCACCAGTAGACTAGCTTGTCCGCTTTGTCCTTACACACAACCCGAGATCAAATACCTAAAAGGTCAACCATCCAATTACTACTCTCGACGGAGCATGCTAAACCATTAAGTTCTTAGTGATATGATCCTATAAAAGGAGGTGCACCTTGGTGATATGGATAGTCTGATCCTTCCTTTTAATATCATTTTATCTAAGCCCACAAGACCAAATATTCATTGACTAGTTGTTTGTTCAAACCACCTACACTTAAAAAAAAAGAGGTAACCCAATTCGGTCAACTGGGCAACCAATTGAGCGACCAGTCTGTTTGTTAATCATATATAAGAATTTTAAAATAGGCTTTTAACACTAATGCTAATGAATCTACAAGGCTTGAAAACCCATAAATAGACCGACATTGTCTCTAGAGGAGGGCATCTCTCATTTTGGGGCGAAATTAGTGGCTTGATTGACATGTAATTGAAACAAAGAAGAGTGAAGGAATCTCAAGCAAACACATTCTATCTAGATTCTCATTTGAAAGAGATACACCTTGATTCATGTAGGGATTGTGTTTATTACTTCTATCATGAGAGATATAGGGAGTAAATATGAGTAGAATTTCATGTTTCTTGATTACTTTTGATTTGGTTATTGTGGAATATGGAATATTCTACATGTATCAAGAGAGAAAGTAGATATGATGATGGAAATTTCCATTGTTAGTATAATTGATTGTGAATGTAGATAATCAATGAAATTAGTGTGCATGTTCATTGTGGCAAAACCCCTACTTAGTTTCTTCCTTGTATTTATGTACCAAGTTGTTAAAACCACTAGAAAATAGTTTTTCTTTTACTTTATTTTATGTTAACAGTAAAATTTCAATTGCCTGGATAATATGATAGATGTTTAAATTGGCATTCATGATCCTTTTGGGGTTGACCCACAAAAGTTTCAATGACATTGTGCTTTTGAGAAAATTGAGGTTGTGCAGATCATTTTATCTTATCCTTTTCTTGATTTAGATCTAAATTAAAATTCAAAATGTTGGCGTCATTACCAAAAATAAATAGAACATAAAGCAAACATATGTCAGGTTAAACTATGCACCCTTTAGCAACATGCTTGGGATCCTAACCCTCAAAGTGCAATAACATAAGAGGACAAAAGGGTGACCCAAACATTTGTCATTCAGCATATGTCCAAACTACATAACATACAAAACAAAACTTTTCACCTCAAATGGACATGTTGGTAAATCTCTACCAACCTAGAATACCTGACACCCTAAATGTGGCTTTAGCATCAATGGCTTCAATAATAACTGGGTTTTAAGCTACCATCTGAAGTAACACACCTCAAATGTGTAGACCTGACTCACGGAAAGAGGCTTCAACATCAAAGGCCTCCATAATGATCATGTGTTGAGATAGAATCCTAAGTGTTGAGCATAATGAATATCATGGATGAAGTACCCGAATGTGGTTTTGCATACCATACCAAAGCAACATTCTTTCAATCTTTAATTTTTGTTAATTTCAAAATATATTTATTAAATTAAAAGAAAAAATGGCACCATTTATCTAACAAAAGTTACAATGTATGAGGACTTCTAAAAAAGAAATGGAAATGAGAAACACCATGCATGACTACTCGACACCCAATTTGAACCATAGGTCACCACTATTGAAGGAAACAAATCTATCCACTCCAAGTACTCAAGACATCAATCGTTGCTAATAGGAAATGCCTAAGGAGTCATCTTATGTTGATCAATCCACATTCTATAAACTGTTCATGGACCATAAGCCCTTGTGAATCTTCTAAAAGAATGGCATAAGCTCCTCAATGTAATATATACATTATCAACTATTGAATCATCTGAGTATGGACATTGGGTAGTAAGGAACTCACCACTCAAGCTCTAAAAGAATGGCACCCACCAAAACTCGGGCATCTCTATCCCACAACCCAATGTCAAGAAGAAACCTCATCTAGACCCAACAGAAATCCCCACGTGGAAAATGAGAAATACACCTGGCTACTCCATTACACTGCTAAATAAAAATACCGATCTTGATATGCTTCGATTTATAATCTTGTGCAAGGATATGATGTGTATTTTCCCTCTATAGGAATTGATAATATTGATTTGCATCCCCAGACAAATAAACAAGACATTTAAGGGTCTTCACACCAATCTAGTAATCTTTTCCTCATCCTAGCATTAATACAACTCATTATAGATCAAGGGAAAAATGGGCTCACTTTTCCACACACCCACCATGATGCGGGCTTCTGACACTAATACATGCCAAAGATTAACTCTACAAATGGGTCAAGGTATAGGTTTCCAAATGAGAATTATCTAGACAACATTCATCCCTACTCACCTGACTCCTAAATGAATCCTAGAGTGGATCCAACTTGGTGAAGTTACCAATAATAGGCAACCATTGAGTAGCTCTAGGTTTCTTTAGGATAAACATATAAAACATCTCAACATCCCAAATCAACTTCTCAGGACAATCGACCAATCATCATGAATATTCAAATGAGTTATCTTAGCTATTTCCTCTAGAGTGAGAGCTAGTGCAACAACCCCAAATTGTAATGCATGACTAAGAGAATCCAAGAAATATACAACATCTAACATGAAATCCCTTACAATGGGAACATATATACATGAAAAAATTGTTGAATCAAGCTAAATCTAGCAAAGTCCATCCCTTTAGTCTTAGATATATCAATAATCTAGCACCACACTAAGGAAAAATTCATACGAGGACTTCTTAAATGAAGAACTTCATCAATCACATACAACTCAATGAAGATCATATTCTCAAATATACATGAGATGTTGAATAATGAGGAAATTAGACCATATTAATAGCCATCCCAAGGTGAAAAACTCAGATAGACATGCTTTCCAAAAAAAGCGGATTCATAGTAAGATTATTGTTGGATCTAGATCTCTAGAGGGAGGAGGTGAATAGAGCTTTAATTTTTCACAAGAAAAGTTAGACCTTCAAATTATATCAATTGAAACCAAATGGTTAAGATCAATTTGAAGTCCTATCTAAGCAAGCATACCAAGGATGAGAGGAATTGAAACATGCACTTGGACAAGGTGGTTTAGAGTGGTTCTAATCTCCAAACTAGGAGATAGTCAATCCACTACCTAGACAGGTCAACCTCTAGGACTTTGCAATCTATGTATACTTATATTCCATCATAAGAGATACAAGGATACCACCATACATATAAGGACTTACCTACTCAAGATAAGAGTCTTTCACCTACACAAGGACTTACCTACTTGATCAAGATGTCTCCATCCCATCCGGTCTTTGTCCTTGAAGGAATTACCCACTCTTCTCGAATCTTGGCCTTATACTTCTCCTTCACCTAGAGAAGATCTTCACCTCTTCTTCAACCTTGAAAAAGACCAACAACAGCTTCACCTTCACTTGGAGTAGCTTGCTTCAACCTTTGCTCATTGAGAAAGGGGGTCGGGAAGATGGAAGGAATGAGAGCTTTACAAGCACATGTTGGTAGCTCTCTTAAAACATACCTAACTCACTCATAATCATGAAACGCTTTGTAAATGAGAGATATAAAGGGGCTCAAAGGGTTGAAACACACTCAACTATAGCAAGGACTTGGAATATCATGAATGAGCAAACTTGGAATGAACTCCAAGGGGTCCTATTTATAGCTGGGGGTGTTACTTTGACTGTGACATCACTTAAGAACGAAAAATAGCCATTTTACAACTTGTAACATATCTATTTTAGTTTACAACAACTCTCCAATAGTTATTATCACTTTTGTTGTGTTTTCCATACAGTACATTCGGTCAAGTTTCAATAAAGATAACTCGACTGATCCACTAACAGACAAAGCTAATTTTTAAATTATCAATCAATTTTGTTATGGAAAACTCAATCGATGAGTCAAAATTAGTTTTACTTAGTTGATCGGTCAGTCGAGTGATGTGAGTGTGCAACTGGACCGATTGATCATTTCAGAAAATCCAACACCGAATCGGTCGAGTTTCCAACTCGACCGACAAAGTGCCTGTGACAAATTTTCCCAAATAAATTTTGAGTGACCAAACGTTGAAATTAAGTTCCTCTGATTTTTTCTCATCTTAGTTACAAGTCATATCATCAATACAAGTGATTAATAAATTAATCTAAGGTGATTTTGAGTGATTTCCCAAAAAGCACACTTGCATTGCTTTTGACTTGAACTTGAACAAGCTAGGGGTTGTGTAATTTGATCCTTTTCATGTACCTAAAGCCTAAAATCAATCTTGAACAAACATATTAGATACTTAGGAATGGAATGGTTAAGTAATTATAAAAATATGGACAATGTATAACTCTCAAGTCAATAATTATCTCATAAAAACTTATGTTCTACCACTAAGTAGGTTTTGTCGAACGAAGATTCTGTGAGCCCTGTTGTAGGGTCCACAACCTTATTGCTGGTCAGACCTAGAATCCTTCCTAGCATAATGATTCGATTAGACAACAAGGAAGTCTAAATCGCAAAATAGGATATGATAGTCATACTCAAACTCCAAAGTTAAACATATAAATAAAGGTATATTTTATAGCCCAATATTTTTGAAACTATTTTGTTACATAGTTTTCTTATAGAAGAAAAATGATACTAAATATCAAAATAAAGATAGATGAACATAAAATACATATACAAGATACTTCTATATATTCTTCTTCGGACATCCGGTCAAGTGATTTTTAGTGGTCATGCTCAAAAGAGGGCCCTGAAGATTGATGCTCCTGACTCATATCTAGTTGCACTACACTGGTCCACCACTATTGGCCAGAAGATAGACCTTTTAATTTCTCCTCCATTCCAAAATAAGTGTCTCTTTGATAGGATGGTTATACATCAGTATTCACAGAAGGTGGCTCCATGGTGACCATACAACCATGTGATCCACATAAACATTAGATCCTCGATGGATAAGTCATCCATACTTGCATTGTAGTTGTATATGAGCTTCTATAATATAATTGTTATGTTGATACCCTATCATGATGTTCAAGTTAAAGATGTCTTTAACTACACTTGACCCACAAATAGATTCCTAGAGAGAAGAAGACCATCTAAGGCTAACATCACTAATAAATGAGCCATACTAGGATATTGTGGCAGGGAAGTGACTTAAACGTCCAAGGTCAAAGTTGTGACGAGTTCACAAACCCTATAAAGTCATCAAAGATATTAGGTGCCTCTCCAGCACATCTAGGAAGAGGTATGAAAGGAGTCGCCTGGAGACACTCTCCCTAATTTGATGATGTAATCACAATTCACTATGTTTGTCATCTGACTCTGCAATCAAATCATATTTTATCACATGCAATAGTAAAAGTACAAAATCATCAAGTTACTTCAATAAAGTAAATAAGTACAAACAATGCTTATTGAAGATAAATCTTACTGGTGAAGAATGTGCCAGATGTTGATGAGATCCCTAAGAGAACAATAGTGGTTGAGCATCATACTATTAAAAGCACTCTAAATAGACAACATGGTTTGCTAGGATCCTTATCAGCCCCCATGTTGTATATTCAATTCTAGGATATACTTAATAAATTCTATTAGAGGATTGAATGGGATGTGCCAACCTCCTACCAACTAATGAGAAACATTATTGAAAGATCTAGAGGGGGGTGAATAGAGCTTTTGATTCTTTTAAAATTTAATTAAAAACTTAAAGCAAAGAAGGAGGAGGTAACAAGGAAGACATTTTGATTTAGAGTGGTTACAACCTTTGAATCAAAGGTTGTCAGTCCACCACTCAATTGTTTGCAATTGGGATTTTGAAAGTGATTTATTTTATTTACCTCACAAGGATGTTACAACAAAATACAATCACCATGAAGTAGCCTCAAGCTCCTTGAAGCATCATTCTTGAAGTAACCTCAATCAACCTTGGAGTAGCCTTCACCACCTTGAAGTAGCTCTACCAGCTTCAGATAGCCTTCACCTAGAAGTAGCTCCAACCTCCTTTGAAGCATCCTTCTTGAAGTAACCTCAAGCAACCCTGGAGCAGCCTTCACCACCTTGAAGTAGCTCCACCAGCTTGAGTTAGCCTTCACCTAGAAGTAGATCCATCCTCCTTTGAAGCAACCTTCTTGATGTAACCTCAAGCACACCTTGGAGCAGCCTTCACTTTGTTGAAGTATCACCAAGCAACCTCCTTTCAACAACCTCCATCCCTAGGAGTAGTCAAGGAGAACATGGTACAATATAAAAGAAATAGATTGGTAGAATGAAATACTTAACCAATGAAGTACAATGCGTTGATCCTTTATCAAGAATAGAGATATCATATCCACTTAAGATGGACATTGCTGAATCTGGTGACTAGGAGATTGTCACTATAGGACACAACTTTAGAGCACAAGAAAGAAGATAGCAAGTAAATTTTATCTTTGTTGCTCTCTAGAATGGATGCTCAAGTGTAGCTTGTGTATTTTTGGTGTCCTAAGGGTTCTCCTATTTATAGGAATGGTTTGTAAGTGCTTAGGGACGTTCTAGGGAGTCTTTTTAATGTTCTTAGTGCTTACTAGCCGTTAGGTAGAAAGAAGTTGGGTTGCAATGGCTAAAACGTTCGTTAAATGTGAAGTTTCCAGAACTTTTCTCAATCAACAATATTGTTGACCAGATGACTCTCGGTCCATAATATTGTCGACCATATGGTTGTCTAGATTCAGCTGGCTATGTGTCCATTTCTCTCTTGTTTAAACCTATTACAACGTCTATATCTCGATCGACAATACTGTCAACCGAGAAGGACCTTTTGTAAGGATTTGCAATGTATGTGAGGTCCTAATGATGACTCATATGAAACCTATCAACCCTAAAGTCTTCAAGGGAGTGTAAGATAGGGTTTTGGGTGGATAGGGAAATTATAATTCTTGATTTATATGATATCTTAGTACTTGTACATTATGTACTTGTACAAGTTTTCACATTGAGTACAATCATGAAAATATTAACATTTAAGTGCATTGATCTTAAATTTGTGTTGATCTTCAATTATCCACTTAGTATGATCTCCTTATTTCCTTGAACCCTAAAATACTCAAGTATCACGTTAGATCCATAAGAATAAAAAAGTTTGTCATCATCAAAATAAAGGGTATGCTAATGTCCAATTTAGCCAACAATTATCGCCCATGTAAAACACTCTCCTTGATGACGAGTCAAACTAGATCCTCCATGAATCCAAGTTTAAGGAGTGGAATAAGGTAGCACAATATGCACATCTCGAACCTAGATTTAGTTGGGAAAATATCCAAACTTGACCTAAAAATTCAAACAAGTAAATGGTTAACTAAAGCACAAGAATTCATGACTAACAAGTATCAAAAGGTGTGAGGCTTACCTCCCCAATAGATATCCTATCTAGATCCTCTCTCTACCCCCCATAAGAGGATTTTGTTTAATTTATGCCAATAATTGCAAGTAGGCAATGGAGAATACATATGACCATATGCACCACTCAATGTCAGAGGTCTACATATTCAGAAGTGCTCATACCCCAAAAGATGATAAGTCAATGTCATTGAATTTATTCACAAAACATCAATATGCACACGAAATAAGTGACAAAATCTATAAAGGATACTTCTAGCTGAACAAAGAGAACTTCAACTTTTTAAGGATTGGATGCATCCGTTCACAGTGAACTCACCAATGAGGAATCATCAAGCTAGTCACTTGGAGGTCATATATGCCTCCGCCCATATTGAAAGAAGTAATGACCTCTAGATCTATATGAAAGGAGAACCATCAAACTTCCCCCCCCCCATTTTCAGTGTTGTTGTCAAAGAGACAAGCAGTAAACAAGATTGAAAACAAAACAATGACGTGTTGAGTGGAAAATTCAGGGTCAGACACACCCCTCATTTCACCCTTCCTAAATAAATCATGGAGGAACAAAGTATATTTAGCCTCATACTCATATGACACCCCTTTCTTAGATGGGTCCACTCCCAACATCTGAGAAGGATGTGCACATTCCCAATACTACCTCTCTAAAAAAATCTAGTATTAAGACTTTGCCAAAGACAACTTGGTAATCTTGAAAAACTCACTCTGAGTGATAGCATGCTCACCAAAAGTAAAATGAAAAGAACTGTTATGTAGATTAAAATTGCTAAATAAATGGGATGACATAGTTCCTATATACAAACTTATATCTACTAACATTGCTACAGATAGTCCTAGCAAAAAGTTTCATGTCTTGCAATACCAGAACATATACAAACATCCTAGCTTATCCCAACAAGATCCCAAGAAGGCATTCTAAACCCCAAGTCCTTGCTGTTTGAAGGTGATAAACTAAAGAAGAATCAAAATCACCAACAAAACAACCAAATCCCAATCCATAATCATTTATAAAAGAAAATAATAAAGGTGAAAAGCTTAATGTTATAATTCATTACATGTTCAACATCCTCGATGATGGAAGTTCATCCACAACAAACTCAAAGCCATCACAAAGACCTCAGTAGGGAGAATCTGCCCATAATTCTCTTCAATCATGTGTGTCAACTTTTCAAAGAAAACAAATGTCTTAAAATTTTCTAATCTAATGGAATACAATAAAAAATAAGATATAGGGATCTCTTGGGATATGCCTAATTTCCCACACTCATGTCAGCATCATTTACCTAACAAAATTACTTTGTGGTTTCAAAATTCCTTAGCTTTTCCATTTTTTTATAATTATACAAGAATTGATAAGTTCAACTTTCACATTTTCTCTCTCTCAATAAAATAGTCTAGCAAATCTATTGGGAAACCTATCCAAATTAAGTTGCTTCTTTTTGTTTTCTTGAGTTCCCTTTTTTATTTGATTTTTGGTTAGGGTTTCCTACATGTTTCCCTTTTCATTCTCTCTTTTAAGGTTTCATATACTCAATCAATTTTGTGACTCCTTTTTCTCTAGGATTTTTTCAAAAACAAAATAAAAAAGAGGTCTACCATCATGAGAAATGCGCTTTATTTCCATTCCATCATGGTTTCTTTTTAATGTGATTAATTGGTTTAAGAAAGTGCTAAAAATTCCATCTCCTCTTGGGGTTATCCTCTTGCTCTTTACCTAGCTATGTCTTCCTATGATGGCATTGCAATTGAAGACTTACACATTTCCTCAATTTCACTCTAAGCAACCCATACTCTTACATATATAGAATTGGTCTAAACACTCACATTGGATACCTACATGAGTAAGGGTGTTAGTAAAGGTACCAACACAAGAAATGTTAGGTGTCCAAAGGCCTTAAGGATGACCCCTCTTCTAGCACTAATGAATAATTGCATTGTTGTAATCAAGAGGTGTATTAGGATTAATACCCACATCCAAAGAAATTGGGTTACCCCTATGGAAGTTCCACCACATCATAGATACGTTAAGGACCAAAAAATCCTATGTAGGTCATGCTTAAGTGAGGGCTTAAATAAAATTTCAACTCATTGTTTGAAAAAGGAAGATTTATCTTGGAAAATCAGCTATTGTTTTATTTACAATCTAAGTCTAGTGTATGATCACACCTTCAAGATTTTTTCTTTTTAATCATCTTTCATATAGTGTTACTTGATTGTTAACATCTTCAATATTACATAATACTTATTCCAATCATCATCAATAATTTCTCATATAGCAAATAATGTTACCCAAAGATTTCCCATCCTTACCTTCATGGAATGGTTGTCACAATTTATAGATATATCATAATTACCTTAGGTTTAAGTTAAAGTCCTCCTATGTGCCAGTAGCATAGTAAGATCAAATCCCTAGGTATCTCCAATCCCTTTCTAAAAGATTTTCGAACATGATCTACATTAAAAGGTTTTCTAATTTTGGTCACATCAATTGGGCCCATCACTCAGATATAAACCTTTTGGTACCTATCCAAATTTCACCAAAATTCAATTAAAAGATTGAGTACCCATTTTAAAAAAAATTCACAAATACTTTCTCGCCACCAAGTCAATTTCAAAACTTGAACTTTCACATTGGAATACTTCCCGTGTTTACCTCCGAGCGACATGTTTTTGTTTGGATGAGCCCCATTCACATGCTTTAAAATTTACCTATACATATTTTCACACCTAGTCCAAAACATGTGCAAACATAGGCTACCCATTTGAAAGGCTCTTCTTCTCTTCCTCATCCCTTCAAACCCTACGCTCCAGATTACATAAGGCTACTCAATCATCAACCTTAGGCACTAGTTTTGAATCAAGGATAGCTGCCAAATCATCCTATATTTATTTGATCCAAATAAAACCTCAAAATCATATTAGGATCTCCAACCTTACTATATTTCACCTAGTAGAAAGATGATGCACCTATTTTTTTCTAACTAAAGTATGATCACAGACCATTACTGAATATTGCACCACTCTTACCTTAATTTCAAATCCAACAGTTGTGGAACATGACCTACAACTAGACCATCCACACCCATGTAGACTAACAAATAGTCTAGGATTATGAACTCAAATTACCCACTTGGTCTTCGCTTATAACCCTTAAAATACACCCCTTTGGTCTTTTTTCTTTTTCTCCCCACTTTCTCTCCCACTTGTCCCTAACCATGGCATGAATCTATAGGGTAGCCAAAACAATTTGGATTGATTGATTCCCTTTTCAAATTTTAAATTAGTAGCATTCCAGGAAGGATACACTCCCCAGATAGCCTACCAACACTCTAGGGGCAATTATTAAACATAATATTCCATGTCACAAAATTAACTAACGTAAGCTTTAATGTTGTCACTTGACCAACTTCACCCTTTCCATGAGGTGGTTGTCCCACCAACTTACACCTATAAGGTAAATTTATTATCCACTCTACCCACCCACATTGTGTTGTTGGGGACAAACTATAACAAGTTAAAAACTCCTACCATATTATCTAAGCTTTGGGTGGATATCCCCTTATCTATGTTGTTTACTTGGAGAGAAAACTCTTGTAGGAAGGATCCATGTAAAGGACTATGTATGACCAAGTGTATCATACTAACCTCTCATAAAACATAGATCAATATACTTTTACACTATAATTGTGTGCTAAGGGTAAAACCCAAAATTGCCACATTCATATGTGGACTAAATCTTGCTTTTGAAATATTTATGTCCAATTTGCAAGGAATTATGGGTTTCTCTAGGAGTTTTTATTACATTCAATCTAACAATTGATCCATTAAAATGTTTGGATCAAGATCTATTGATAAGGAACTCAATTTGACCCTTGAGGGAGGCCCAACTTTTGGTAACATGGATAAACCCGCTGAAGGGGAGACCCCAAAGGGAAACCCTCAAGCGTAAGATATTCCTACAGTTGAATTGAAAGTTTTGTATCATGCTCCATGAATAAACCATGTTACACCCCTCTTCATGCATCCATTTGATTTAAAATGCCAACTTAGTGCATATCATAGTAGATCATCATCCTACAGAAGGTCTTGTGAAAGCACGTTTCCATATAGCTCTTGGAACTTGTATATGCATTAGCTGAGTTCTTCCATCTAGGTACTAATATCTGCCACATACTAGCTCACATAATTCATTGGTAAAGGTGCACCTAATTAAAAAACCATTTCATATCATTTTATGGAAAACTAATATAGAGATTAAAATTAAAGAAATCAATGATGTTTAAGAAAATCTAAATGAGCAAAAAAATGCAATACCTTTAACAACATTATCTATTTCCATGATTGGAACATAAGTGTGGTCATTGCCACATTCATATCTCTATACACTACCTCTGTTATGGTATAATCCTCACGTGAGGGGGGCTCTACCTTTCCACCCCCTGTATATACAACATTGCCACTGAAAATTAAACTACTAGTTATACCAGTAATTGTAGAACATGAAAAAGCCCACTCAAGACAACACAACAAAAGACTCCATCACGGTGGAAATTATTTACAAACTCAAATATTAATAAAGGAATATGGTTGGTCCAATACCTATGGTGACTTCTAACACTTTCTTAATGCAAAACTTGCCAAACAACTTTGACATCCTGAAGTTTTGCAAGTACCCAAAATAAGACAACCCGTTCACTCATGTCAAATCCTCCACTCTTACATGGTTGAGGTACAAGATGATGAGAAGGTGTTGATACATTGCTTTTCTCAAATCCTTCATGGTCCAGTCTAGAATGGTACAACTAGAAATATTGCATCCCTCGCTAATAGATGCATCTTGCCAAAAAAAACACCAATCAATATGTCTAGAAACTTGACCATGTATAGAACAAAGAAGACATGGGGGCTCTATAAATAAGATGAAAATTGATCACAAATGTAATTCAAACAAACAGACAAAAAATCACTTAACAACCAAATTAGTGAATCCTCACCCACCCTTAAGGAAATACTCACTTTGCAATGATTCACCACGTTTTCTAAGATAATTTGAGATAGATGGTGAATTGAGTTCCATCAAGAGAGGTGTATATCAAAATATAGGCCTCCATATTCAACCTCTAGATCAATCCTCAAGGACAAATCAAAAGTTAAGATGGAAAAAGATTTTAGGCACAAAGAGTTGTGATTCTATGGTTGGACCATGTTGATCCCATCCAGTGAAAACAACATGCGACATCATTTGTCCATCAAAGTAGTTATGTCTCAGATTCAACAACATCAAGTCCATGCAAGTTTTGTGGTGCCACCACTACAACCGAAAATTCAATAAACCCACATGGTGCAACCTAACACACTAATTCCAAACTCAACCACAATACATGCTACATCAATTTAAAAGTCAATATAATCACATAGACAAATATGCATTGCTACCTTTTTGATGGAACATGGAACAATCTATCACTATACATGCCACATCAATTTAAAAGTCAATCTAATCAATTCTACGAGTGTTCATTGCCCGTGGAACAACCTATCACTTTCAACATGCCGCCTTAAGGTGGTGTGTAAGTAATAGTTGAAGCCACAGAGGAGCATGAAAATCTCAAGTGGAATTTCAATCTAATAGGAGCTTATCTCACCACCATCCTACTAACCATTCAACATCTTCAAGAATATTCAATCATAAGGAATCCTCCGAATCCCTTATCAAGTGGATATTGTGTCCATTCCTATTGAAACTACCATCATAGAAAGGGGCACAAGACATATACATACTTGTTTCTTAGGAACAATTTTGAGAACATGAATAATTTTGGAAACTCAAATGGCCACTCCTAAAGACAAGCCATCATCATCTGATGTTGTGGCAACCAAAATTATAGTCATAATGTGGTTGAAGGATACATTCATCCTTTAAAGGAAACTCTTAATAATTGGTTTCAAAGTATGCAAAGAGTGGGATCTGAGAGAGGATCCACTCCCTACTAAAGTTGATGAAGGAATTAATCTATTCCAAACACACTAAAAAGGTATACTAGAATAGGTGTAATTTTTTATTTTTAAATGATGATATACCAAATAACCAAAGTAGCAGCAAAATAATATTTCATGACTGCATTCAATTTTATAAAATTTTACAAAATATTTAACCACTCGGGGTTTACAAGAAAGAAACAACATAAGGATCCAAATACAGGGATTTCCAGCTATCTTAAGTGTATTTTCAGAAGATCTCCAACTAGCAGGTCCATGTCACCATGTCCAGTCTTCCAAGTCCTACACCTGGGGCTAGAAGCATACCCTAAAAGAGAAGACAAAATGGAAGTTGTCAGCATAAAGGTCAGTATGTGTATAAAAATATGGATTGAGCAATATAAGGGATATAGGACATCAAATATAGCAAGGTTTCCCATAGAAAAGGAAAGTACTATCCTAGTTGATATCAGAAGAATAAGAATTTCCTAGAAGATTATAAACAATAAGAAATTCCTTGCCGTAAAACAATGTCACAACAATAATATCACAAAATATAAAAAGTTGCGCACTGAGTAATAAGAAGACTTACATATACTAAAAACTAGGGTAGGAATGCATATGTTTTCCATAGGGCAGGAGGACTAAAACCTTAGTGCCAAACAAATATAGTATTTGTTTGGGGAATAGAACCCAATGCATGGTCAGGGAATAAACCTAGTGTCTACTATCATATGTGGTAGGGTGATAAAACCTAGTGTCTGGTAGTGGAATAAAACCCAGTGCCCAAATATTAAACATGGCAAGGGAATAAAAACTACTGCCTATATGGTGTCATGACTTATAGTTATGACTAGTCAATCACCCATGCAAATAGGGGAGGTGAGATAAAGTATAGTAATGTTCAAATAAAGGTTGACATCATCCAACTACTATCAATGGGGTCATAGGACCGAATAACAAATATTTCAATTAATTCCACAAGTAAGATATAACAAATGATCATAAAAGTCCACAACATGAGAAATTAGGATTTCAACATAGGATAAGATGAACAAAATATAAATATGAGTCCAAAGAAACATACAACAAAGTATGATGATCACATTATTAGATCAACATAAAACCTTTCACATGAAATAAATTCTCAGATGAGAGAGAAATTCTATAGGCTACTTTGTCCATAGGACCAAGAGAAGGAGGGAGTATAGGTGAATGTTAAATTAAGAATAATATGGGACGCAACATACATTGAGAGAGTGAAATTCAATGGTGCTCAATATGATTTTGAGATGCAACATACATTAAGAGATTGAAATAAAAAATTTCTCAATATTATTTGGAGAAGCAATGTACAATAGTTGAAAGCATAAATATCCAATCCACCACAAGATTGGGGTAATGGTGACACCAAAACCTATATTCATTATTTATTATTTGAATTAGAAAATTAGTATTTCGTTCTTCTTTTCATATATTTACTTAACTAAACTCTTAGTGAATTCAAACTGTAATAAGAGAAGGTTGACCTATTGACTTAGAGATGGAGACATCTGATCTTTAACAAGTTGGGTTGAAACTAGCCTTAGCTAAATAGACTCATGATCTTCTCTGGTCCCAAACAAGGTTAACCTTTGACTAGATGCATGGATTAAGATCTTTGTATTCTCGATCATTGTTGAATAAGAACACATGACCACAGATCAATAGTTGTCTTCAAAACATCTATCAAATTTTAAATACATCAAGGAAGGTCGAGGGTTTTTTTCAAGTCTCCAATAAAAATCTTGGTTGTCTACAGTGTCTAAACTCTTTGAGTTGTAGTTCAATGGTTTCGGTGGTCATCGTTTCTTGTAGGTACTCTTAGGTATTTTGCACAAGTCACCATGTATTATCATGGAGTTCTATGAATAGTCCATCAACATGAGGAAAAGAAGCAAGGACAACTGTCAGAACTAGTGGAGCATGGTTTTGCACTACAAACATGATGCTTTGATGATGTTTCATGCTTCATTGGAAAGGGGAATGATGGTGGTAGGAGGTGTTGCTTCAAGGTCATGTTGGAGGGGAATAATAGGGAAGGGAGAAGAGAACATGAAATCATAAGAAACCTTCCATGTAGCATGACTTAATAGGGTTGAGATAGAGAAAGGAGGAAAATATATTATAGAATTAAGAATGAAAGTCAGGGGTTGTTGTCTAACTAGTTTTATTTTGCAGATATATAGGTAGTGTGATAGGAAATCATTAGTAGAATACAACCCAACTAAAGCAGGAATGGTTCCTAATATATTAGTATATTTGTCCCTTTTTATATTTTATTTAAGGAAAAAACATTATCTAAATGAGGTAAATTTGACATGTAGTCTAATATGATGTGTATAGTACAAATTTAACATATGTTTCCTATTTTTGAAACTATTTAATAAGTCATTTAATTTATTTGTTTCCTTTTTAGAATTATAATGATATTGAACAATCCCTCAGGGGGTCCCTAGCCCCCATATATATACTTCTTTACTTGTCTGGTTTTCTCATGTTGAATAGACTGGGCAAGACTACTATGTGCCCCGAAATCCTAAAAAACTTGGGATCTCTGAGTCTGAAATCCTCTCCCACTTAGTTCTTGTTTTTAGATTGTTTAGTGGAATATTCTATAGATAAAGATATTTTTGGTACTATTTAAACAAATCTTATCAAAATATATATTATTTTAGTATATTTACTTATTAGGATAATTTGGAAAATATCTACTCACGAGGGAAGTAAATCCTTTTTGTACTTATTTAAATACATATTGCCATGATAATTTTCCACTAAGTATGTGTAACACAATTTCCTTCTAATATAAAGGTATCTATGTGATTAATGTATAGATAGATTCTAATTTGGATTTCTGATGTCCCCAAAACTATTCTAAATTTTCATATTAGGAATTTGATTATAGCAATAATTATATGAGGAAACATGTGAATATATTCATGGTATTCATAATATAGAATTTTTGTTAAATTTGTCTTAAATCACAATAATGATGATGATATTATCAAATTGACAGATTTCTATTTTCAAGAATTATAGAGGAAGGTGGAAAGTTTTTTAAGAAAACATACAAACAAAATTGTTATAAAAATTCAATTAGTATTTATTTATTTATTTATTAGATGTGTTTTATATTGCGATATATTTTCATTGGATTGTAAACTTCATAATGGGAGTCTACTTTCTTTATGGTAGGCTAGAGTGGAAAATTCTACCTACATGCTATTTTATATATAAGTGAAAGAGAACTACCACATTAGGTTTTTGTGAAATTTATATATTGTTAAAAGGAACAATGTCATTAAATTGCATATACAATCACGATATTTGGAAATGAGAATTGTATTTGAATTATTTTATGATGAGCAATTTCACAATTTTTTATTAAGACATGGGTATATGGTATGTATCAAAAAAACTAATATCTAGTGACTAGGAACTCCCCTAGCTCACTATATGGGTTCTTAGGACTATGTAGTCTCACTAACATCCTTCCATGTCTTTATTGGTATGCGTATATTAGCATAGGATCATAGAAGTGCAATATACATAAAATAGTTGGCCCATCTCGGTTTTCAAATGATATCACCTGTCATATCACAATGGTGCTAGTGCAATTTATCATCATGTCATTTTTTCAATCACATTGCAAAAATATTCATATAACGATAGGAGATATGGCCTTGGAAACACTCATATAAATGGGTAGCTTTAGAGTGCTAAGGGTACTATTGATTGTATGGATTCTTGATAAGCCACATGCACTCAACAATATATGACTCTAAGTACCTTCTGAAATCCATGGATTGATACAAGGACACTCATTTTTATTCTCACCTTCCAATTATTGAGGAAGTTATAAAGCCACAGTGCAACTACATGGTCAATGTGTCATTTGGTTGTTTAATCTAATTATTCATCCTTCATGGAACAAGAAAATATAAATTTGGTTGTCATGAGAAGTTGTGAATAATTAAAGCATTATATATCACAACCCTATTTTGTATCTAACATTCACAAGCATATACAACTCTCAAAATCTCAATTTTAACCATATATAGGCAATCAGAAAATTATGGTTCAAGTCATATTTTTTGTTGTAATATAATATTATAATATTAAGAAATATGTTTGAAAAGTTCCATCAAATAACACTACCTTTTGAGATCAATATGCAAAAAGTAGTTGAAAGTGTCAAGTTTGACAATTTAGGGCAAGCTACTTGCAAGGTTTGTATATATTATCTATAAGCAAATAAAATGATCATCTTCTAAATATATAAATAGAACGTAATAATAAAGAATGTGATTATCTTGATGCCAATTTTTAGTCAAAACATCATAAGATCATCGTCTTTATCTTATTTTGCATGTAATTGGTGAAATTAGGTACTAATATGTAGAAATTTCATCACAAAGATTACTAAACATGGTCTAAATCAACTACCTTAGTGAAAGTAATATTCCCCTTAGGGGCACACACAAGAACCAAATACCAAAGTTGACCAAACATAATCAGAAATCTAAATAGGGTCTAAATTCCATTGTAAGTTTTAGCTCAAATTGGACCAAAGAATGAGAAAATTAAGGATTTTTAGGTAGGAAGCAAGGTTTCTACCATAGAACACGGGGATATCAATACAAAAAAGTAGACCAGAGATAAAACATGAGAACATATGAGAAGAAAAGAAGAAACTTACAAATATTTGTGTTAACTCAAGGTCAATTAGGTCAATGTTGACTCACGTCTAAATTGACTAAACCCAGGTTTTGATGATGACTAACCATTCCACATATTGGGGTCTAATGTCTCTACTTGAGTGTTTTTAGATTAGGTATAGAAACACTCCAAATGCCCTAACTTGCACATCTCAAATTGGAGAAAAGACAAGTCAAAGTCAATACAAGTGCACGTTTTTGTAATATGATGTAAATCCATTAGAATCATGTTGTAAATCACTTGTAATGATTGTATGACTTGTAATTAAGCTTAGAAAAAATCAAGAACACTTAGATCGAATGTTTAAGCACTCAAAAGCCATTTTCCAAAATTCAAATCAGGTTGTTCATCGGTCGAGTTATGTGAGTTGCAAACTCGACCGATCCTGATTGGATCTTAAAAATGACTTTTGATCGATCGAGTTTACGCTACATAGAAATCGACCGATGGAGTAGCTGACCAATTCAATTTTCATTGGTCAGTCGAGTTTCCCTAGCACAAACTTGATCGATGGTATGAATATCGGCTTTGTTTTTTACTCTATTGGTCGAGTTACCCTTATAGAAACTCAACCGATTGCACTGTACAGAAAAGTGCAGAAAATCGCTTCTAGCCGTTGTGGAGTTGCAACAAGTGAAAATATATCCATTGCAAGCCACAAAATGGCTAGTTTTCATTCTCATGTGTTCCCAAAGGCTAAGAGGCATCCCCAGCTATAAATAGGACCCCTTGGGCTTCATTCTAAGGTTGATCATTAAATGCAAACTCTATGTGAGGTTCCTATTCTATAGTTGAGTGCTTCCTAGCTACAACCTCCTCTCTCTCTCTAAGCTTAATCACTTGATACATCCATTAGAGTGAGTAGGAAATCTTTAAGAGAGCTAGTCCTACATGTATATCTTGTGAGGCTCTCACTTACACCACCTCCCTTTATCTCTTTTCAATCATGAAGATGAAGGTTCTCTCTCTTGGCGAAGAGAGGTGAAGAAGAACAAGGGAAGGCATCCGTTGGTGAAGATCAAGGCTGAAGACTTGGAGCTAGAGTGGGTAAGCCCTTGATGAAGGCAGAAGACTCCTTTCTCAAGTGGGTAAGAGACTTGGAGCTAGAGTGGGTAAGTCCTTGGTGAAGGTAGAAGACTCCTTCCTCAAGTGGGTAAGTCCTTAGTGGAAGCTTCTCCGAGTGAAGGTGAAGTCAAAGGCGGAAGTTCCAAGAAGAGTGGGTAATTCCTACAAGGCTGATGACTTGTGCAAGAGTAGGTAAGTCTTTGGAAGAAGGTGAAAGACTCCTTGCAAAGTGGTTAAGTCCTTGGTAAGGTTGAAGACTCTTTGTATTGGATAGGTAAGTCCTTTGTTTAGTCATGTATTGTAAGTCTTATGAATGAATATAAGAATGCAATGGTTAGGAAATCCTAGAGGTTGACCTCTCTAGGTAAGTGGACTGACATACTTCTAGTTTGAAGTGTGGAACCACTCTAAATAGCTTGTCTACTTGTGTTTTCTCAATCTCTCTCATCCTTACTATGCATGTTTTAGTTGCACTCAAATTACCTATTTAGCAACCTTATCTTGTGATATATCTTGAAGGTCTATTGAATTTTGTTTAAGTACATTCAACTCTATTCACCCCCCTCTAGAGCATCTAATCACCCATCTAGCATCCAACAATTGGTATCAGAGCGGGTCTTCTCCAAGCATACTTTAACAAGTAGGAGAAGATGGGTGACTACCAAGGAGGGAGATACTTGATCAGCCTACCAATCTTTGATGGGAGAAATTTCCTCTATTGGAGAAGAAGGCTTCAATTCTACATCCAAGGATCAAGTATTGAGATGTGGCAAATGGTGAACAACCCATACATGCTACCAAAGACAAAGATTGAAGAATGGGATGAAGCTACCTTGAAGAAAGCAACCTTGAATGCTAGAGCCATGCACATCCTCTATGCCTCCATGACCCCCACCAAGTTCAACCAGATTTCTTCATGTGAAACAACCTATGAGGTATGGAGAAAGCTATGCATCACTTATGAATGGATAGATCAAGTGAAGGAAAGCAAAGTCTACATGCTCAAAGGGATTCTTGAGAACTTCAATATGGGAAAGGAGGAGAGGATAGCCAACATGTACTCAAGGCTCAACACCATTGTGAATGGTCTTGCTGTTCTAGGACATCCTATGTCTAGTGGAGAGATCAACTCAAAGATCCTTAGAAATCTCCCAAAGAGATGGGAACCCAAGGTGACTTACATTGAAGAAGCAAGGTCTCTTAAGGATATTCCTATTGAAGACCTCATTGGAAATCTACAAGCCCATGAAGTCACACTTGAAAAAAGAGAAGAAGTTGAAAGACAAGAGAAGAAAGAGCTAAAGAGAACGAAGAAGGTTGAAATGAAGGCTCAAATTGAAGCTATCATGGAACAAGTCTCTCCATCCTCTCAAGTTGAAGAAAAGGCCATGTACTCCAAGGATAGATTCTACAAAGGCAAGTCCTCCTCCATCCGGTGCTTCACATGTGGAAAGAAGGGTCACTACAAGGAAGATTGCCCAAAAGGCAAAAAGACCCATCTTCACAAGAAGAAGGAGAAATTTCACTCAAGCTCAAGTGTCTCCTCCAACTCAAGCTCAAGTGAAGATTCAAGTAAAGGATCAAGCTCAAGCTCTAGTGATGAAGGAGAATGCCATTTTGCTCTTATGGAATCAACAAGTAAGGAATCAAGTGAGGTAAATCTAAACTCTTTAGATAAAGAATCTTTGATTGCTATTATTCATGATACGTGTGCCTCTCTTAAGTCTTCTAAAAGGAAAAGGAAAAAGCTTGCTAGAATTGTTGATAATTTGCATGTAGAATTAAATGATCTTGAACATGCTAATTATTGCTTGCTTGATGATAAAAATGCTTGTCTTCTCTTAAACTTGAAAATGCTAGTTTGCTTGATAAGATTAGATTTCTAGAAGCTCAACCTCTTATGCCTAGTTCTAATGAAGAGCATACTTTAATTGTTGATTCTCTCATGCATGATATTGATGTTCTTAAATCTGAAAACAATGACAAAGATTTTGTTTTTCAAGAATTAGAAATAGAAAATGCCTCCTTGCTTACTAAAATCAATGTGCATGAATCTTGTTCTAGTTCTACTAATAGAGAGAATGATGTTGCTGCTCTTCATATTGATAGAGATTCTTATTTAACTAAAGCTCTTTGCTTAGAAAATGATATTTTGCATTCTAGAGATAATATTAATCATTTGTCTTCTACTGTTACCTCTCTTATGCATGATAATGATAGTTTGAGATCTTCTTTGCAAAGAATCTTAGTTGGTAAAAAGAGTCTTAATGACATCCTACACCATTCTACTAAACAAATTGGTAGACATGGTTTAGGATATGACGGTATTCAAAGGAACAAAAAAGATAAACGACCTCCAATATTCCATGGATAATCCTATAGTTCCAAGACTATGGGCACATGCAACTATTGTTATGAAATTGGTCATTATTCTACTTGTTGTCCTTCTAGGAAAGCACCCAAGAGAAATAGGACTTGGGTTGCTAAATTAACCCCTCTAGACCCAAAAATATGATTGGGGACCATTTCATCTTTCTTCTTGTAGGTACTTGCAAATGGATTGACTTGAGCTATTGAATTGCAAATTGACTTCTCAATACACATGAAAGAAGAAAGGTGAGATGTGTAGAGGGTGACAACAAGTGGAAAAAGGAATGGTAAGAACAAAGGTAATGTTTTTCTTGCTTATAACCAATCCTAACTTGTTTTGTCAAGATGGTGTGCACTATACATACGGTTTTTGAGTCAAAAGTGGTATTTTGTGATTCTCTTCACACTCATACTCAAAAACTATTTCTAATGCTTCCATAGTGCTTTACCAACTTGCTTAGACATTTTTGGATATGGTTTTTATTTTTAGCATGCCTTTAAATATGTTTTTATGAAATATATATGCTTTTTGACAGATGCTCTGTCGGTCGAGTTTGCCTTGTTTGAAACTCGACCGATAGGCACCAATGGGTGTTGCCAACAACTGTCATCGGTCGAGTTGTCAATGCACATAACTCGACCGATAACACTGTGCATAGAATACACTGTTGGCTTATTGAATGAGAATTTCCCTCTCAACTAGATTTTCTCAACCAATAGCCTTATTCTTTGGCACTCCTTTGGTACCTTTATATATGCATATTGCCATGTTCTAAATTGCCTATCTTGCTTACAACTCTATCTATCTAATTTCTCTAAATTGGTATATCTATATGTTGCAAACTTGCTTTGAGTTGTTTTGCAGGTGTTGATGATGATCTCTTTGGATCTCTTGGTTGTGACTAAAAATTGCTTCCGTTGTACTCTAACTTGCTACATCTATATAGGTGTATATCTAGTGTTGATACAACCTTGAGGTTCTTAGTGGTAATCATCTTTTGGTAAGGAAAAGATGCATATTTGTATGTGAGTTATATCCTTTCATGCTTCTAAAATTGCATATCTCTTTGTTTGGATATATCTCTACATCTACTCATAGATTGCTTTATCTTGTGTATTTTTGGTATCTCTTGCTATGATCTAGATCCTACTAGTAGTCCTAACTTGTAATAACATCTACTAGTAGTTCATATACATGTAGTTCTAGCCTTGTTTAAAATTGCCATCTTTTCTCATCTATATGCTATGCTTGCATCTTGTCTCATACATGCTCAGGATTGTTCCTTGAATTGCATATCTACTATCTTGAGTTGCTTGCATAACATTGTGATGCAGGGCACATAGAGCTACATTATATGTAGAAATTGGAGTATTTTTGGATTTCATGCAACTTTTGATCCAGTTTTAGTTTTTGCTGCAAGAGTAGTGTTTTTTTTGCAGAAACAACCTTCTGAGCAAGACTCATTGCTTTGCAATGAGCTCTGATGGTTTTTGGTCAAATTCCGTCATCTTGAGGGTCAAAATTGGTCAATACAAGTGCACGTTTTTGTAATATGATGTAAATTCATGAGAAACATGTTGTAAATCACTTGTAATGATTGTATGACTTGTAATTAAGCTTAGAAAAAATTAGGAGCACTTAGATCGAATGTTTAAGCACTCAAAAGCCATTTTCCAAAATTCAAATCAGGTTGTTCATCGGTCGAGTTCTATGAGTTGCAAACTCAAGCGATCCTGATTGGATGTTGAAAATGACTTTTGATCGATCGAGTTTACGCTAAATAGAAATCGACCGATGGAGTAGCTGACCAATTTGATTTTCACTGGTCGGTCGAGTTTCCCCAGGAAAAACTCGACCGATGGTATGAATATCAGCTTTGTCTTTTACTCTATCAGTCGAGTTACCCTTATAGAAACTCGACCGATTGCACTGTACGGAAAAGTGCAGAAAAGTGCTTCTAGCTGTTGTGGAGTTGCAACAAGTGAAAATATATCCATTGCAAGCCACAAAATGTCTAGTTTTCGTTCTCAAGTGTTCCCAAAGGGTAAGAGGCATCCCCAACTATAAATAGGACCCCTTGGGCTTCATTCCAGGGTTGATCATTCAATGCAAACTCTATGTGAGGTTTCCTATTCTATAGTTGAGTGCTTCCTACATCCTCCTCTCTCTCAAAGCTTAATCACTTGCTACATCCATTAGAATGAGTAGGAAATCTGTAAGAGAGCTAGTCCTACATGTATATCTTGTGCGGCTCTCACTTCCACCACCTCCCTTTCTCTCTTTTCAATCATGAAGATGAAGGTTCTCTCTCTTGGCTAAGAGAGGTGAAGAAGAATAAGGAAAGGCATCCCTTGGTGAAGATCAAGGCTGAAGACTTGGAGCTAGAGTGGGTAAGTCCTTGGTGAAGGCAGAAGACTCCTTGATCAAGTGGGTAAGTCCTTGGTGAAGGCAGAAGACTCCTTGCTCAAGTGGGTAAGTCCTTGGTGGAAGCTTCTCCGATTGAAGGTGAAGTCAAAGGAGGAAGATCCAAGAAGAGTGGGTAATTCCTGCAAGGCTGATGACTTGTGCAAGAGTAGGAAGGCGGAAGACTCCTTGCAAAGTGGGTAAGTCCTTGGTAAGGTTGAAGAATATTTGTATTGGATAGGTAAGTCCTTTGTTTGGTCATGTATTGTAAGTCTTATGAATGAATATAAGAACTCAATGGTTAGGAAATCCTCAAGGTTGACCTCTCTAGGTAAGTGGACTGACATACTTCTAGTTTGAAGTGTGGAACCACTCTAAATAGCTTGTCTACTTGTGTTTTCTCAATCTCTCTCATCCTTTCTATGCCTGTTTTAGTTGCACTCAAATTACCTATTTAGCAACCTTATCTTGTGATATATCTTGAAGGTCTAATGAATTTTGTTTAAGTGCATTCAGCTCTATTCACCCCCCTCTAGAGAATCTAATCACCCATCTAGGAGCCAACAATTTGATCTTTACAAGGTTAGAAATGTAATGAAAAGATTTGTTCTCATTAAACTTCCAAGATTCGACAACATGTAAGGGTTTCCCCTCCCATATCACCTTGCTCCATCTCTATTTTCCCTTCTCTATCTTCAAAATGTTCTAGAAGATCTCTATGGTTTAAGGAAGCCCATAAAATTTGCATTTTGGCCACTATGAAGGCTACTTTGACCCCCCCACTTTGACCCAAAAGACCTACTTTGACCTTAATACCCAGTCTAAGTGCCTAAAAAAACTACTTCGACCTTTTCCAACATTCATCATCATATCTCAGCATGCATTAATCACAAAACCTTGTTAAATCCACTAGAATTCAAATGCTTTGGTGGTACTCTAACCCACATTTGCCTAAAGTGGAACACTTCATCTCGGGTCAATCAACATCAACCTAGCGTAGACACACATTATGACAAGATTAGATCGACCCCCTATGATACACATCGCTTGCATAGAGAAATTGATGCATGCATAATTATAGTGATTTTTAGCTATTTTAGGTGATTTACGACTAGATTGATTCTAACTTCATGTATTTTCATTTATTTATAGTCATATTGGTTTATACTCAGTTGTGCATTAATATTTCTCATTTTTCATATAATAAAGAAAATTTTATCATTTTATCATTTGGTTTATTGTGATACTTGTTTTACTATAGGAAATTTGAATTTTATTGGATAAGTCAATAGTAGTGACATCCCAACTAGTGCTACCAACTTAAGTCATAAAAAACTGCCAATGAATAACATACTTTACATTATAGTAGAGTGTGTGAATCAACATGATGTCAATTCCATCAACCCAACATAGTTAAGACCACCAACATTAGGTCAGTGGAACCAAACCAAAATTAGTATCATAGAAGAAAAGTTTGTTGTTGATTGATAGCACCCTCTAAAAATGGTGGTGCAAACACTGTTAAAAAATTGATGGCCATTATTTTATTAATACCAATCAACTGATCATGTTTTATTTTCCCATTTCTAGGCCACTTAATACCTCAAAATGAGGCATTTATCTCATCATCAATTATCCTTTGATGTCAGAGTGGAGAGCAAAGGAGAGAGGAGAAAAGCATAAAACACTATCTGATAGCACTAGAGTTACAATTTGATGGAGAAAATGATGGTAGGTCATACTCAAATTTTTTGGAGGGCTTCATTATTGGTTCAACCAGGGGTTTATATATTTTTGATGTATTTTTATCCTTCTTCAAAATTTCTCTGTGATATCATGTCAAACATGGGGGGCTATTCCCATTTGTCTCTAAGACCCTAGAGCAGCCCATTGTGATCTTGAACTATACTATAGATATTTATAACTACAATTGTTGTTGCTTATATTTAATGAAATTTGGAATTAAATAGACATGTCAACTCTTTAGCACCATAATCATAGTCTGAGACAAATTCTAAATTCAAAAGGAGGATTAATTACTATATGAATTTTGTAAACACAATCGATAAGAGGTACAATAGTAGTTGTATAATTTAGAAAGAAAAATGTATAGATCAATCCTTGATCAGTGCAATTGACTACTTAAGAACTATGATTGCAAGTTTTCAATTGAATTAAACATGGAATTAGGCTTTAATAGAAGGTGCACTAACTACAAATCCTCATTCAAGATAAATGATGACTTATTATTAAGTGGATAAAATCAATTATATATTGTTTTGTGGTAAAAAAATAAAATCTAGAGATATCACTCATTTTTCTTTGAATCAACCTTTAGTTACTTTCTTTGTTAATCATTAGTTTGTTAATCAACCAAATTAATCAAATATTTTCTTTGGTCCAAATGATCAGAATTAGTTGGTAGTAGTTTCCAGTGTTCTCAGTTCCTTGAGTTTGAAACTCAGGGTCTGTTTGCTTCCCATTATTACTTTGACCATACTTTGCATGATACATGCACTATTTATACATGTCAATATTTGGTATCACTTCTAGGGAAGTTGCATCCACTAGAACTACGAGTGCTAGGACCAGCCACTCTAAGCCATTGATAACCTCCCATTTTGTGATGTTATCTTACTAGTTTTTCTTAGTTTTCCATACTCTTTCTTAGATAAATTAGATTAAATACCTAACTTTCTAGCTTTATTGTAAATATGCCAATAGACTGATATTTCTCTTTTCTTCTTACAGATAAGCCCACAAAAAATCACAAAAGTCTCAACCAAAATGGTCCCAAGACCAAATGAAGATCCATGGGTCCCAAGACCGAGTGAAGGTCCAACCGGTCCTGTTACAACCCCAATTTTTGGGTTCAATTGGTGAGAAATACAATTTCTCATATTAAAGATAATTGAACAAATAATGATATGATTTGTTTTAAGTAAATGGACTCCTTTCACAATAGCTCTGATTGGTTGCTTTGTGGGCTGTATTGGCTATTGGGCCCAATAACAAGGAAATTCAAATAGTAAATGGATAATTGAATTTTCGAGAAAAGGAATATATAGAAACCTCTAGAAGGCAAATCCAAAGAGACCAAGGTTATAAAATAGTACAACTCAAAAGCAACAACATTGGCTCTGCTAGGGTTTGGCTCTGCTAGGGTTTATGCGCGGCCGGGGTGTTGGCGGCCGGGGAGGCCGAGGTGGTCGGGGATGCTTCGGCGGTTCCCGCCCACCGGAGACCATGCCCTGTGAAGGGGAGAGACAGACGGAAGAGATGGAAGGGCTGGAGGGAGATGGTGGACTTACGGAAGGCGAAGATATCACCATTACAGAAACTTTTGTGGCAATGACCACCGACCCCGTAGGAGGGAAGGAGGGGAAGGTGACGGACACTAATTCTTCTAAACATGACATGTTGATGGATTTGCATAGTAACCCTCTGGTGGAGACTGTCCGAACAAGCAAGAAGCAATCTCAACATGAGATTCTTTGCAGACTGGGTATCTCACTAAACTTTGGTGAACGAAGGAAGGAAACTGAAGGGAACAAAGTAACCAGTGATGGTGGAAGCCCAGGCGCACAGGAGGTCGAAGAGTTCCCGCCGCTACATGGCGGGAAAGGGGGGGAGGAGTCACTGGCAGAGGCAGCTACAAGGAAGATAGTGTCTTATAGAGACATCATCACCGACGGCGAGGGAGGCGGCAAGTTGCCGTTTCTTGGCTTTGAGGACCCGAACGCTAAACTTCTAAAGGAGGACATCAGAACATGCATGATACAGGGAGTGCCGACGTTTGAAATTGAACACGAGAGATTCGAAACCCTGACGAGACCGTGGACGTACGCCGTTGTGGTGAAGGTCATCGCCAGGAATGTGGGATTCCTCACGCTGCAGGATAGAATCAAGGCTATGTGGAGGCCAAGCGGGGTTTTCAAACTCATCGATTTGGAAAACAATTACTTCATCGTACAATTGACGCGTGAGGACGTTTACCTAACCGCCCTCACAGGAGGGCCATGGCCACTGATGGGGTCCTATCTCTGCGTGCAACCATGGGACAGATCATTCTCACCGTCCTCAGCCAACCCAAAACACATGGTTGTGTGGATCAGGATCCCGCGCCTACCTATCTTTCTGTACCAAACACAGCTTCTTGAGGAGTTCGGCGACACGATTGGAACTACCATCAAGGTGGACTCGAATACTGATCAGAGAAGGAGAGGAAAATTCGTGAGAATTGCTGTGAAACTAGATACCAGTAAGCCTTTGGTGCCAGAGATTATGGTCCAAGGGGTGAGGTATAACATTGAATACGAAAACCTTACCAGCATCTACATGTTCTGCGGGAAGATTGGACACATAGCGGAGGAGTGTGTTGAAAGGAAGAAAGCCATAGAAAATCAGACCAGCTTGGGGAAGCAACCGGATGGTGCGGAAGCATCGGTCAGGCCACTAGGCAACTTCTCGGAAAACTTACACGCACAGCCACTCATCAAGCGAGCAAGGAAGGAGCAAGACACGCAAGGGAGGAAGGGTGGTATTCCAACATCGAATAGGTTTGTGGATCTGGATGCTGAAGAGGATTTGCAGGCAGATTCGCATGTTGTAGGCAACGACGGTCCTAAACCAGGCTTTGAATGGAGACAATGGAAGGAAACGAACAAAAAGAAAAGAACGGTAGATGAGGTGAATAGAAGCGGCTCCAAGGCACAGCACAAAGGGGAGCAGTTGCGTGTCGGAAGCTCTGAGAAGCACCACCGAGCGGTGGTCATAGAAGGTGAGAACACGGTGATTATTCCTGAAGGGGAAGGCAACCAGCAGGAAGGATTCACCTTTGTGATGGGTGGATCGGAGGAGAGGAAGACTACTACCAGCAGTCCGAGCAAGGCGATGGCGTTTGGGGCATCTGTTGGGATCCATCTCAGAAACAGGAAGATCATCAATTCAAAAGATCTGTCGAGGAATGGACCAAGTAAGAAGAACAAGAGGAGTGAAGAGGCACGGATAGAAGGAGAACCGGGACCAGAAGTTCCGAGAAATACTGGAATGGTTACCCAATGAAAGTGGCCACTTGGAATGTCCAGGGTATCTGTGGGAAGGATACCCAAAATACAATAAGAGATCTTTCCCGGATCTATAAGATAGATGTTCTTGCCATTCTGGAGACTAGAACCAGTGGCTCTAACGCCGATAGGATCGTAAGGTCGCTGGGGTATGATAACTCTTATAGAGTCGAAGCAACAGGGTTTTCAGGAGGAATTTGGGTGCTATGGAAGAATAGGATAGGAGAGATGGAAATTATAGCTGGCCATAAGCAATTTTTACATTGCCGAATCAACAAAAGAATGAGCCTCGCATTCGTGTACGCGAGCACCAAACAGGCAGGAAGACGCCTGTTATGGGACCACTTACTTACAATTGCAGAGACATCGTCGTCGCCGTGGCTGGTGGCGGGCGATTTCAATGTGGTTCTTTGAGCGGATGAAAAGGTGGGAGGTGAACCTATTTCTACTAGCAGCTGTAGGGAGTTTGCCATGGGTCTCACAAATGCAGGGATGGAGGAGTTAGGGACATCAGGCCCTAAGATGACCTTTAGAAGGGGGTGGCTAACGGAGAAATTAGATCGAGCAGTAGCAAACCAAGGTTGGTTGGACACGTTCCCATCAACTACTGTAGATGTCCTGCCAAGGATTAACTCGGACCATTCACCTATCCTCATCACAACAAATGATAGAATCAGGAAGTACAAGCATCACCCTAAGACAAGCACAATATGGGATACACGAAAGTCCTTCCCGAGATTTTTGAAAGAGAACTGGGACAGCAACCTACCCTATCATGAAGTCGTTACTAAGTTGATGAGCAGGTTTGTCAGTTGGGACAGAACTGAACGACGACAGATCACTGAAAGGAAGACGACCCTGTTGAAGGAGATAAACAAGATCCAATCGAAGATCAGCGGGAAGGGAGACGAGAAGTTGGACGAGTTAATGTCTGAGTTGCAGACGGAGTACAATGGCATTCTCAACGATGATTGTGAAGAATGGAAACAGAAAGCGCGATGTGATTGGATGAAGGCAGGATACGCCAACACCAAATACTTCCAATCGCTAGTAAAATCTAAGAGACAAAGAAACAATATTACGAGGCTGAAAACGGATGAAGGATCTTGGGAGGAAGACGAGCCTACTATCAAGAGCATGGTGAGGAATTTTTTCATCATCCTGTACAAGAGGAAGGAAAGGAGGTGTAGCACGAAAGCTATGGAAGCTTATGCCGGCACCTTCCCGTGTCTTGCGGATGAAGAGAAGACACGTATGGGACTTCCACCATCCAAGGAGGAAATCAAAGAAGTATTGATGAAGATGAACCCTGTAAAAGCACCTGGACCCGACGGCGTAGATGCCGGTTTCATCCAACGAAACTGGGATCAACTGGGCGAGTCCATTTTTCTAATGATCTCTAGCTGTTTTGCAGGAGAATCGATCACTGACAAGTTAGCAGATGCTATTCAGGTCTTAATTCCTAAAACGCAGAATCCGGAGAACTGCAGCCAACTGCGACCAATCGCGCTGAATAATGTCGACCTCAAGCTACTTTCCAAAACCTTGGTGGAGAGAATCAAACTGTATTTGCCCGATTGGATTTCTCCTGTCCAAAGCAGCTTTGTCCCGGGGAGGCGAATTACAGACAATATCATCCTGGTCCAGGAGCTCATTCACTCGATGAAAGTCCGAACGGGCAAACATGCAGCTATGGCGATCAAAGTGGACCTCTAAAAGGCATACGACCGAATGGAATGGGATTTCATAGAAGACACACTGCGCAGAACGGCTATACCTGCGCATATGACCACCATCATCCTAAACATCATCAAAGCAGGTGAGATCTCGATCAACTGGAATGGAGAGAACCTTACACCGTTCAAGGCATCTAGAGGGGTGAGACAAGGAGACCCACTCTCCCTGTATATCTTTGTACTTTGCCTGGACAGACTAAGCCAAGCGATCGCAGCTCAGGAGGAGGAGGGGAATTGGAAGCCATTCCGAGCTTCAAGGGGGGGTGTTGGAGTATCCCATGTCTGCTTTGCAGATGACCTCATTCTCTTTGGAGAAACATCCATTCAACAGGCTCGTACCATGATGAGGGTCCTGAAGAAGTTCGAACATGTATCTGGACAGATGCTAGCAAAGGAGAAATCAGCTGCTTTCTTCTCCACGAATACCTCAGCCACTGTAAGGAAGGCAATAACCAGAATCACGGGCATAGTCCAGACAAGCAATCTCGGGAAACACCTGGGAGTGCCAATTATCCATGAGCGACCTAAGAAGGCATTGTATCTGGATATTATCCACAAGCTTGAAAATCGCATCTCCTCCCGGGCGAATAACTCTCTATCTCTAGCAGGCAGGAGCACGCTGGTCAAATCTGTCCTCAACACCATCCCGGTTTACTTGATGCAATCGACGATCCTGCTGATGGCGGTGTGTGATGAAATTGATCAAGTGGTGCGGAATTTCCTCTGAAAAGGGGCGAGGAAACAAAGTGGCATTCACCTGGTTGCCTGGGACAAAGTCACGGCTTGCAAAGGAGAAGGAGGGTTAGATATTAAAAGGGCGAGGGACCAGAACGAGGCAGCTATACAGAAAACCTGGTGGGACTTCATGTCAAATAGGAATATGGTCTGGAAATAGGTAATGAAGGATAAATACTGGCACAAAGCTAACAAAGGGAGACTGGGTGCGACGCAATTATGGAGATCGATCATCCGCATACATGATGAACTGAGCACAGAAACGGGCAGAATCATTATGTCTGGAGCTACTACCACCGTGTGGACGGACAAATGGGTGGAAGGTGGCTGTCAGCCTGAATTGAAGCAGGGCAGAAACATCTCGACGGAGCTGGAAGATCTGAAAGTCGAGGAAATGGTGGATCTGCAGGGCAATTGGGACGCGGATTTTATCCGGTACTGGTTTGAAGAGAACACAGTCAAGCTCATAATCGCGATGCCTCCACCTGACCCTACTGCGGGACCTGACGAGTTGTGGTATTTACCGGATGACGCTGGGAAATTCTCCACAAAGAAGGCTTATCGAAGGCTGCAACAGGTGCACTCGAAGAAGACACCGGGGAAATGGAAGACTATATGGCAACTTCAGGTGCCTGAGAGGGCCAAAATGATCATTTGGTTGGGGTTGCACGGGGGCTTAATGACGAATGATGCAAGGATGAGGTGAGGTTTCACTGAGGATAACCATTGCCCGAGATGCAGAAGGGGAATCGAAGATCTCATGCACCTCTTTGTCAACTGTCCAGAAAGCAAGAAAATCTGGGAACTGGTCGAGGGAGCCACCCAATTGAAGCTTAATGCGGGGACTTCCTTTGAGCATTGGCTGAGGACCAATCTATGGAGAAAGAAGGATAATTCGGAGTGGAATTCGTGGGTTGTTGTGACCTTATGGAAGATCTGGGGAAGAAGATGCGAAGTGGCTTTTTGAGGCAATGGTACCAGCACTGCAGCGTTGTTCAGCACAATCAAACTACATGTTACGAGTTGCAGGACAGCTTTTGCGTCAAAGGATAACTTGATCAAGCAGCCGACAGTTGATACATCGTGGTCCTTGCCAGAGAGGGGATACGTTAAGCTAAATGTGGATGCTACTGTAAAGAGGAATGCCATGGCTTCAGCTTATGTCATCAGAGATCATGAGGGTCAGTGGTTAGGAGGAGGCTACGATAAAGGTCATATCACAAGTGTCCTCAAGGCGGAACTGAGAGCTATCGCCATCGGATTACAGGAATGTAAGGGACGTTTCAGTCACCTACAGGTTGAATCCGATAGTAAGAAAGCCATAAGTATGGTGAATGGCAAAGGAGAGGTCCCGATCAGTTGTAAACAGGAGTGTCACTTTGTCAGGAAGCTTGCAAGCTCTTTCCAGTCAGTAGGGTTCTCTTTTAGAAGATGGTCTGGTAATAAGGTAGCTGATTTCGTAGCTAAATGGGGTAGGAGAAGCAATGAGAGTCGAGCTAGGTGGTCTCAATGCCCTAACTTTCTCTTTGAGCTGTTCAGAGGAGAAGTTACATTAAATCAATCTGTAATGCCTTTTGAGGACGAGCCTGTTGAGGGAACAGGATGAATAAATATCTCCCTTTTATCTCGAAAAAAAAAGAGACCAAGGTTGCAAAAAGAAGGTAATTAGAAAAGAAAAGGGTGATTAAGTAATTCTTTATTAAGAAAGAAATTGAAAATGATGATAAAATGTGGAAAATGAGTGGAAAGAGGCATAAATGAGTTTTCTTGGTGATAATTCGTATCCATGAGGTTTCTAATGATAAAAGGAATACCCATGAGGAAAATAAAAGGGAAATAAAGAGAAATTTTCAAAAAGAGATATCTTAATAAGAAATAAACCTGATAATGCAAAATAATGCATATAGGTGCATTGAGAAAGATAATGAGTATTCCAATAAAATGAATTTCGAAATAATAGAGTGCCTTGGGATCCAAGGAGTCCCAATAAAGAGGAAAGAAAGAGAAAATACTAAAAAGGCAAAATAAGAGGATAATATAATGCATTATTAAGGAATTATGAGGTATTGTTAAAAAGAAAGTAATTTCTATTAAAGGAAATAGAATTTCGTGGCTAATGGATTAAAAGCTAAGAATAAAGACAATAATGAGAGGGATTTTCGAATTCCTAATATCCAAGCAATAGGAAATACCGAAGCAGAGAGAGAGAGAGAGAGAAGAATTGCTTCTCTTTGAAGGAAAACGATTCCTATTAGGAGAAGGACTACGTTTCTTTAAGGAATGTCCTCCTAGGGCTTCGTTGACTTCCCCTATATAAGGGGTAAGACTTGAGGGCGAACCCAGAAGCTTTCCACGCAACTATATCGCTCTTCTCCATCTTCTTCTTGAAAACCCTAGCCTTGAGAATAAGGTTCCATCCTTGGAGCAACGAGGGGTGTTTATGGTTTGGTTTGAAGCAGGGAGCATCCACAACCACCCCCAGAAGGTCGGCCATCCGTTCCCATCCTCCTACCACCCGCGAATCGCCTACAGCAGCAGCTGGTTGCGGCTCTTCCCCAGCCCAACCCAGCCGCACTGGGTGTGATCCATCTGGCACCCCAAGGGCGGCCGAGGGCAGCAGAGCCAACAGAGGAGTCGGCGGCAGCCATCGTGGACCATGGAGAGGGAGAGAGCCTGCGCACGGGCTGCGGTAGGACGCCTAGGGCGTCTGCGTCGCAGCTGCTGGAGGAAGAAGGTGACCAAGTAAGGTTTGGATAGAATTGCCCTCCGCGGGCCAAAAGAGCCGATTTTTAAGTTGAGGGAAAAATCATAATTCGGTTATAATTCTCAAGCGATCCGTGTTGCATGAGCTGGATGATGTGGCGCCATGCGATTGGTCAAGTAAGTGTTTTATTACAAAAATCGTATCTCATGATTCGTAACTCGGATGAAAACAAGTTATATATGAATTTTGATCAGGAGAACACAAGGAATCCAATAAAAATAGATTTATAGAATGAATCTGATCATAGTTCGAAATATAGTGTAAATTACCATCTTTAATGAATTAAAGATTAAGAAACCCTATTTTGATATGATTAATGTGTTTAATAGGGTATAATGGATCTTTAGAGTTGATATTAATCTGTTAAATGTAAAAAGGAACATTGAGTTCAAAAAGGAAGAACTTTGCACGTGTTTAGTCTAATTTAGGGTTTATGTGCTTAAATATGCATGAAATGTGAAAAGGGCATACAATTATCATCTTTAATGATTCAATTAAGGAAAAATCCTTAGATTTGATGATAGATGGATAATTCAAGCTGATATTAACCTGTTGTTAATGAAAGAGAAAATAGGATTTAAAAATATGATCTTTTTATATATTTGGTTTAAATTAGGGTTTCATGCATGATTATGCATTAATGAGCTTGAAAACCCTAATTTTGATGAATATGCCTTAATGGGATTAGAAACCCTAATTTATGTTGATATGAATTCTAATGGTTTTAATTGTACAAATCGAAGAATAAAATAGAGATATGATGATTCGAAGATAAATTGAGTACCAAAGATCTTTAATGTGAATTATTTGGATAATTAGTGTTTCCTAGTGTATAAAAGTGGAAATAGTGATAAATAAGGTTCATGTATGTGAGTTGAACTATAATGAAATATGATTTGTCAATTTGAAAGAAACCGAAGATGATAATTAGCCTTAATGTTTTGGATATGACCTAAAAGGATAAATATAATAGTTTTAGTGTAAAAGAAACATATTAGACTTAATTGACATTCAATTGTGCCTATGATGCAGAAATTAAAGTTTGTGAACTAAAAGAGCATTAAAAGTGATAAATTCATAATGAAGACTAAAACCCTAAAGTTGGCCTAGAAATCATAAGGTGGAATCCAAGTTGATCTTGAGGATGTTTTGAATAAAACAATGACACTTGGATGTTATGCATTATTTTCAGGATATTGTTGATTGCTTGTTAATTGTGTTGAATGTTAATGCATGGACATCAAGTTACTATGGATCAGGTATGTGGTTACGATTATGAATAACCTCTATAGTTTCCCGATGGATTCTCGGATGATTAATCACATTGAATGCAACTAAACTGTTGGATGTTTATTTATTTCATGCAACTATAAAGTGACTATGATTATCACTATAAATCTGCATATATAACTGGCTAGATCCGGGTCCACCTCTGTTACTTTGAAAAGGCTAAAAAAGGGGTAATCCTAGATCAATGTCTAGGTTATCATGAGTTAGAAACTGGGCTACCTACGTGTAGTGCCATGAGACTCTTTAGCATATCCCGAGTTAAGGAGTGGTCTACTTAAGAGTAGTGCCATGTGACTCAACCCTAGAAATTGGTTCACTTATAGGTGGATCATGAGGGGTTTAATGGGGACAACAAAGATGATAGGGTACTCTTGGATCGCAGAGTTATATCTAAAACGTAATATTGGTTGTTAAATAAGTAATTGAATGATTACATTGTTATCATAGTTGCATGTTTATTGTTTTCCCCCACATACTAGCTACGGCTGACCGACGTTTTGTTTGTCGGCGTTTTAGGTACAATGAAAAGAACAAACAGTAAAGTGGCACATGTGATACTAAAAGAGAATTAAAGTACAAAGGAGGATTAGATAGATTAGTATCAGTGTGGATGGAAGTTTAGAGATCCAAGTTTTCAAAAGGTATGTAAAGAAAAATTTTATTACCATTTTTCAGTATAGTCGGTTAGAATTTAATAATTGTTTATGGTTATATGTCGAACATTTGATCCGGGATTAATGGGTGCGGATCAACCTCTTGGTCTCCCTTAATTGGGGGTTATCGGGAGGTGGGGTCGTAACAGGTCCCAAGACCGAGAGGATGATACCGGTCTCTAGACCACGAAGAGACTACCGGTCCCAAGACCGCAAAGACCCAACCAATCTCCAAGACTGTAAGGATGCTTATGTAACATCCCTGACCTGGGTTATGCTTTAACCCTAGGTTTTTTGATTAACAAAGATGATTATATGCTTAATCTCATCTTGTGAAAAGTAATTAAGGCTCAAAAGGAACCTATGTTTCAATTTTGGTCCTATTTGAACAATGTTGAAGCAATGTTTGCTTATTTTGGACTAAAGTGCAAATTACCCAAGTTGAGGGGTTAAATTGCAAATGTTGCATGATAAAATGTTCCTCTGATGTTGAGACATCATAAGAATGAATATGATGTAGTGGTATGGTTTCCACAAGCTTGGACACCAAGATTAAGCTTGTAAAGCAATCCTTGTGCATTAAAACCTAGTTTTGGTGTAATGTGCAATTTACCCAAAATCTAGGGTTCAATATGAAAATTACCACTTCAACAAGGTCCCTAATGTTTCTTAGCATCATTTAGAGCAAAGAAAATGAGATGGACTCCTCATTTGAATTAAGTTGTAGGAGAGAGAATCTTGACATTAAAATAATCAAGAATAATGCCTAATTGAAACCCTAATTCGATTTAGGGCAAAAATGAATAAAAATAATTGAAGGGCTTTCAACCAAAATGTTTTGGGTTGATTTTGAATAAGGATGGACGTTCCTTTAACAAGATAAGGAACGAAAATATCTTAAGTAGGTGAAATTCCACTCACCTTTTTATAAAGAAAAGTAATATCCACTCACATGTGGGATATTATATTATAAGCATTAAGGTGCTTAATTTTCTTTTCTTTAAATTGAGAATAATGAAGGAGAATTAAAGGCAAGGAAGGTGCCTCGTACCCAAGGTAGTTGAGGGGGAAGAGGCAGCCACTTTATTGGGATTAATTGGATTTTTATAAGGCATTTTCTCTCTCATCAATTTCCTTATAAAAGTGCCATTTCCAAGCCCAAACTAAGGCCTTTTTCGTATTTTCTTCTTTCCCTTGCTTGCAAAACCGACCAAGGAGCTAGGGAGGAGCAGGGAGCACGTACCCAACCTGTGGGTAAGCCCTTGACCTTCGTTCGCCATGATTTCATGGTGGAAATCGAAAATAAATTATGGATTCCTTGTTATTTCGATCTCCTCTTCAACCCTAGCCAACTTTTTCAATCAAAAGCTTGAGGACGAACCTAGGGGGAGTTGCAAGAGCTTCATCCACCATTAATGGCGTGATCTTGGAGCTTTGGAGCTCAATTGGAGGCGGGTTTTATAACTCAAACCCTTAAACATTTCTATTGCATCAATTCTCTATGCTTTGTTGATTGATTTCTTCAATTTTATACACTTTTGTTTCTTTGCTGCAAATTATATCAAGAACGGTTGCTGTTCTTGGATGAACGAAGGAAGATGATGATGACATCATCATAAGCAAGCACCTCACCAAATATCTTGGGAGCAAACGATCTCAAAAGTTGGGACCAAACGGTTTCACCAAAACCGTTTGGTGACCAAACGGGTTGCAAACCGTTTGGTGGAAAACGGGTTCAAACCCGTTTGAAGGAGTTGACCAAGCGTTGACCGTTTGGGAATCTCGTTCCTAATTATGTAGGCTAATGACCCTCCAAATTGTAGGGGTTAACTCCAAAGTAATCATAGGTTGAAGGCCAATAAATTAGACAAATTGAATTGAATTAAGTGCTGATTTTCAACCTGAATAACTTGACCTGCTTGGGCAAACGGGTTCAAGACCGTTTGAGATGGTTGACCAAGCGTTGACCGTTTGGGATTCCTGTTCATAATGATGTTGGTTAATGACCCTCCAAATGGGAGGGGTTAAATCAAAAGGAATCATAGGTTGAAGGCCAATGAATTAGACAAATCGAATTGGATTAAGTGCTGATTTTCAACCTGATTAACTTGACCTGCTTGGGAAAACGGGTTCAAGACCATTTGAGTGAGTTGACCAAGCGTTGACCGTTTGGGATTCCTGTTCATAATTATGTTGTTTAATGACTCTCCAAATTTGAGGGGTTAACTCCAAAGTAATCATGAGTTGAAGGCTATTCAATTAGGCAAACCCTAATTGAAAACAGTGCTGAAATTCCAATGAGTTAAGTTGAGATTTTGGGTTGATTAGCCCAAACGGGTTCAAGACCGTTTGGGGATCATCCAAACGGGTTCAAGACCGTTTGGGGATCACCCCAAGACCGTTTGGAGGTCTGGGGTCAAGTATCGTTGACCAATTGAAGGTCCAAAGGTACCAAATCATACTGCAACTCAATGCTGATTTGTTGATCAACTCGATAGACCAATCCATGATGATTTTTCACTAAAGTCCAAAGGTTGGATGAGCCAAACGGTCTCAAGACCGTTTGGTGGTCACCCAAGACCGTTTGGAGGTCTAGGGTTGAGTATGATTAGGTTTTTGAAGGCCTAAAGGTACCAAGTTGATCTGCAATATTGCTGAATTGGTGAGCACTTCAATAATCCAAACCCTACTTGGATGGCTTGGTTTTGAGTGATATGATGGGCAAACGGTCTCAAGACCGTTTGGAGGTCATCCCAACGACCTCAAGACCGTTTGGGGTCAGGTCATACCCAATTTGGATGATGGTTCAATGGTTTCAAAGCAACTAGTCTTACATTGATTAGTGTTGTTGAATCATCGATTCCAAACCCTAATTCAATTGAATCAAACCCTAAATGATGATCAATTGAGGGTCAATTGAGAGTCAAATAAGTTGAAGGTTGACCTATTAAACTCAATTGAAGTATGAGGGTAGGTCCAATTGATGATTGGTTCCATGAATTCAATGATTGAAGGAATCAACATTGAAAACCCTAATTCAATTGGATACCCTATGTAATGGAGGTCCAATGTGATTGAATCTCTTGAGAATCAAGATGATGAATGATCCATTGATCCAATGTTGATTAGTAATGATAATCAAAGAAGGTACAAAGGTTGAAACCCGAATAGTACCTAAGGGATTAGTGCCAATTAAGGGATGAATTCCTAATTGCTTATAGGGTCAATGACTTGATACACTATGTTAATCATAGTTGTATGTACTCAACTAAAGGGTGATATGACCTATTCAAGTTGAGAAGTTGATAGCATGAATTCATACATGAATATGATTCATGTGGTGGTTAAGAGTTATGATCCTTAAGTAAAGAGATCATGAAACCCTAAACATGAACATAAACCCTAATTGACAGGGTTATTGAACTCAAACCCTAGTTGAGGGTGTATCCTTATGAAACCCTAGTTGAGGGTGTATCCATGTGAAACCCTAGTTGAGGGTGTATCCATGTGAAACCCTAACTGAGGATGTATCCATGTGAAACCCTAGTTGAGGGTGTATCCATGTGAAACCCTAATTGAGGGTGATTTCATGAGAAACCCGAATTGGGAATGATTAGCAAACCTTGAATATGGGAAACGTGATATGAAACCCTAATGAAGGGTGATGCTATATGTAATCCCTATTCTAAAGAAGGGAGATGGTATGTGAAACCCTAATCCCTAATGAAAGAATAGAATTCATACTTGAATATGATTCATGAGGGGAACTTCTGTAGCACGACCGTGGTAGCTTCACTTTGCACGACCGTGCAAGGTAGCACGGACGTGGTGGCTTCCCTTCGCACGGCCGTTCTTGGTTGCACGGCCGTGGTGCTCTATGCTTGATTTAGAGGTGATTTGAAAGTGACCTCATATGATTGTATACCTTGATATGATTATAAGTCCAATATAATTGGATGAAGGATACATAAGATATGTGATGAGAAACCCTAGTTGAGGGTGTATCATTGTGATTATTTATAAGCAACTTTATAATAAAGTCATGCCTTAAACTAAGATAAGTCCATATCATGTGAGATAGTTGTACAATTCTAATGTGTGGCCTTTGCATTATATGCTAAAGGTAAGAGATTAGTGATGGGATGTATTAAGAGGGAAATACCTTAATACAAGATAAGATGGATAACTCAACAGAGTTTGAAATGATGAGAAAGTGATACATCAAGATATGATAGTTATCACATTCAGCATTTCAGGGTTTATATGCCTTGATGTACTTCAAATCCAATATAATTGGGTAAGAAACATATGAAGTGTGTTATGAAACTATTACAATGAAATGTAATGAGTCGTTACACCTTGATGAGTGTTAATTAATGTACCTTGAGAATGGGGTTAAGCCCAAATGATGTGTATGATATAATCATACCATGATAAGGATGAGAAATGAACTCATACCTTGAATTGATGATCATTAATGCTATATGATGAAAGTAATGTTATAGAATAGTCAAATATGATATCCTTGAATGCCCCAGAGGTATGGAATAATGTATTAAGGGTTGAACAAATAATGAGATCATGAACTCTTTATTAATGAGAAATGGGGAACCCTAACCCTAATTTGGGTAAAGGGAATGAAAAGCCCTATTTGATAGTAAACCCTAATTCCTGGTAGAGGAATAATGGTGTTTCTATCACATCATATGATGTGATGAATATCTTGTATGACTGTTATCATGCCTAATAACCATACATATATTATGAGAAGATGTATATAGATAGTGTGAGCTGTGACATTTATATAATAAATGTTGATTGGCATTATGTGCCTTAATGTTGTTGTTGCTTAGTAAATGAAGTAATATGCATGGACTTTTATGAGTCACATGAGTAAGTTGTTACCCAGTGAGAGGTGACAAGATATTTCATGGCCTTGTGAGCCAGGTGTGATGCTTGTGTAACAAGTATCATGAATGCCTTGGTCAGATGACCTGAAGGTGATAGTTACCTGAAAAAGGTATAATAATGCTCAATGATGAGTTAAGGGTTTGAATACCCAGAACCATATGATTATGGTGATGAGAAAGTGAAGGGATGATAATTCCCAGTATTGAAATGAGGGACTGAGTTGCCAGGGTCTTTGAAAGACTGATAAATATCTGATAAAAGTAGTACATGTCTCTTTATAGCATTGTTGTAATAAGTTATGTTTGAGAACTTGGCTGATGCTAAAAGAATATGAGAATGTACTTAATAAATCAAGTGAAATCTATTCATGTAGTGCTCTGACCATAGATCCATCATCGTCAGGAATAGGTGATGGTGAAATGGGTGCCCGCGGCAAAACCCGGAGCACATATTTTGAATATGTGGGGGTAAATGGGCGGAAATATCCTTACGTCCTCTTGAAGAGATTGTTGGAAGGTAAACAAGAAGCCTCTCAATCCTTCATGAATATATCGGGATGGATGTATCATAAATCTCCCAATTATACTTAATGTCGGATCGAGGAGATAAACAAGAAATCTCTCGATTGGCGATGAGAGTGCAGTTGACGCTGTAACTCTGTAGCGAAGGTGCCAGAATACCCTGGCTAGCTAGTTAGCAGAGACACGAGATGTCCTGCATGTGGTCTCGTACTGACCGAGACAGATGAGGTCATAAGAATCCGACTCTTTTGATGACCTATGTATGGTACCGAGGCGATTTCGTAATGGTCGGTTGGAGTATGAGCGGTATATCTCATCTCCTCAGAGCATAAGTGTGATTGTAAAATGTAATCAGCCGTATAGCATGTTTGCTTAAGGATTGAATACGGAGATTCATTGGTTGATGTTGCATTTCTTTGTGCATTCCTGAGTAGATAAATGTTAATTATGTTTCTTTATATTCTCTGCAAAGTAGACAGATGAATTACTTATCTACCATGGGTAGATGCAATGACCTCCTTGACAATGGAGATTATCTTATTCTGTTCTATGATGAATAATTCTGCCTGATAATGTAAAAGTAACCCCTACTCAGTTTTAATTTGATAAACTGCAATAACAATGTTTTTGGCGGAGAGTTATATCTCTCGCTGGGGCAATTTTCAATTGTCTCACCCCCGTGGGAAACATTTTTAGGTATGCATGGAAGGCAGAGAAGAAACCCTTGAACAGGGAAAGAGCAGCAGCAACAACAGGGACAACAATAAGATCTCAGGTGGAAATATTGTCTGTTTAGTCATATAGATAGTAGTCTTATGTGTCGTCTCTGTAATCTCAGGTCCTCGGAGTTTTAAATGTATCAATCTGAGTTTTGGCTTAGTGCCTCAAAGTTTTTATACTGCTTGTGTATATTTGTTAACATGGCAGTCAATGTTGTAATCCTTGAAAAGGAATGGTACAGGTTGTGTACTTGTGAACCAGGATGAATTTGGAATACTTTGGTTCATGGTTAAAGAGTTTTCCTATGAATGGATCTCTTTGCAAAAAGTTTTAAATTTTCAGTGATTTTCAGTAATCCGCTGCAAATAATTCGCTTCCGCATTAATTAATCCTATTTTTGTGAGACGGTCATTTCAATTAGTGGTGTCAGAGCTCTAGGTTTGTTGAGTCTACAGAGACATAGGACTAAGTTGTTGAGTCTGTGTTAGTGTCCTCCAGTATACCCTATAATGATTTCTGCTTGTGCAGAGAAAGGGTAAAGTTTAAAATGACTGGAGAGCACAATGAACACATTGCTTAGGGCAATGTTGTTGCACCAAGAAGAGGTGCAAGGGATCATGCAAGAATAGAATGAGTGCCTGAGAATCCCCATTAAGACTTGATCAGGATAGAGAATCCTATGATCATGCTCTTGTTGGGAAGATAAGGGCAATAGTAATGCATATGAGTGGACTGGATGCTAGGCTTACAACCTAGGTTATCAGTCCTTAATACAGAAAGCTTGAGCTTTAAAATGAGTTCCTTAATGACTTAGTCATGTTGGAACAAGGGAAAATATGGAAAAGATTAACTTATAGCAAGAAAGTGGACTCTGCTATGAGTTCAGACAGATAATAAATATGTGATGGTAGTGCCCAAGAAGGGGAAATAAGCTGAGAAGTAGGAAATGGTCTCTATAATTCTAGAGGCATTTGCCTAATGGTTTTAAAAAGCCAAGTTTTTGGTACTAATAGTGCAATAAATGCCTAGTGTACCAGGGAAGTAGCCACTAAGTAAGTGCAAAGGTCTTAACCTTTCACCTGTAAGATTCTATGGATTAGTTTTTGCTTCAGTAATAAGACTAGTAAGACCATGATATGAGTACAAGGTATGTTATAAATGTGTACATGTTGAGTACACTAAACCCTTTTTGTTATAAAAAGGAGGATTGTTGATATTGTTTTCCCCATTGGTTGCTATATAGGGATGAAATGATGAGAACTAGAATTTGAATTTTGTTCAGTATTCTTTTAAATGCTCTATATTGATCTTACCTCCATGAAAGAGGAAGAGGTATAGAAGAGATGCCTAGATAAAATCCAGGGATGTTAAATCTTATGTTATGGTAATATGAAAAGAAAGGAATATGATAGCATGTAAGTGCATACTACTTGATCTCAGTACTTGTAAACCCTGATCAGGTGTACAACTATTGATGATAAAGTGAGTATGGAAACTCTTAGATTGATATCTTTTTGATTGCCCTAATCAAGCAATCATTCTGATACAATCTAAAGAGTATCATGAAATTGGAAATATGATATGTATAAATGTATCATATCTTAAGAACAAGATAGAAGGATCTGATAGGAATTCAGATCAGTATGTGTATATGAGGAAGTAAAAGTATGACCCTCATATGATGAGAAAGAGAACAAGGGAGGTGATCCCTGTTCTATAAAGTTGTAAATATGATAAAAGAAAGATGAGAATATAATGTGTTTTCAACACATGCGACTGATACCAAGGTAAGAGATTCTGGTATCTGAGAATTATCAGATGGTTTAGATTGGCTACCTGGAATGGTCAACTATGAAATCAGTCTGATTATATAAAATGATATGAACATCATATGTTAGGGGTTTATGCTTTGCATAAACATAACAACTAAATATGTCTTTAAGATAAGTTCTCATTTGACTCTATGAGAATATTGTGTGAAGGAACTTTGTGCTGATCAAAGTTCTATGATGTCTAAATAACAATGAGGTGTTATGAAGAGACATGATGATATGATAAATGAATGATATCTATTCCCTTTATCTGGGATTTCGGGGACGAAATCCTTGTTAGGGGTTTATAATTTGTAACATCCCTGACCTGGGTTATGCTTTAACCCTAGGTGTTTTGATTAATAAAGATGATTATATGCTTAATATCATCTTGTGAAAAGTAATTAAGGCTCAAAAGGAACCTATGTTTCAATTTTGGTCCTGTTTGAACAATGTTGAAGCAATGTTTGCTTATTTTGGATTAAAGTGCAAATTACCCAAGTTGAGGGGTTAAATTGCAAATTTTGCATGATAAGATGTTCCTCTGATGTTGATACATCATAAGAATGAATATGATGTAGTGGTATGGTTTCCACAAGCTTGGACACCAAGATTAAGCTTGTAAAGCAATCCTTGTGCATTAAAACCTAGTTTTGGTGTAATGTGCAATTTACCCAAAATCTAGGGTTCAATATGCAAATTACCACTTCAACAAGGTCCCTAATGTTTCTTATCATCATTTAGAGAAAAGAAAATGAGATGGACTCCTCATTTGAATTAAGTTGTAGGAGAGAGAATCTTGACATTAAAATAATCAAGAATAATGCCTAATTGAAACCCTAATTCGATTTAGGGCAAAAATGAATAAAAATAATTGAAGGGCTTTCAACCAAAATGTTTTGGGTTGATTTTGAATAAGGATGGACGTTCCTTTAACAAGATAAGGAACGAAAATATCTTAAGTAGGTGAAATTCCACTCACCTTTTTATAAAGAAAAGTAATATCCACTCACATGTGGGATATTATATTATAAGCATTAAGGTGCTTAATTTGCTTTTCTTTAAATTGAGGATAATGAAGGAGAATTAAAGGCAAGGAAGGTGCCTCAAACCCAAGGTAGTTTAGGGGGAAGAGGCGGCCACTTTATTGGGATTAATTGGATTTTTATAAGGCATTTTCTCTCTCATCAATTTCCTTATAAAAGTGCCATTTCCAAGCCCAAACTAAGGCCTTTTTCGGATTTTCTTCTTCCCCTTGCTTGCAAAACCGACCAAGGAGCTAGGGAGGAGCAGGTATCACGTCCCCAACCTGTGGGTAAGCCCTTGACCTTCGTTCTCCATGATTTCATGGTGGAAATCGAAAATAAATTATGGATTCCTTCTTATTTCGATCTCCTCTTCAACCCTAGCCAACATTTACAATCAAAAGCTTGAGGACGAGCCTAGGGGGAGTTGCAAGAGCTTCATCCACCATTAATGGCGTGATCTTGGAGCTTTGTATCTCAATTGGAGGCGGGTTTTATAACTCAACCCCTTAAACATTGCTATTGCATCAATTCTCTATGCTTTGTTGATTGATTTCTTCAATTTTATACACTTTTGTTTCTTTGCTGCAAATTCTATCAAGAACGCTTGCTGTTCTTGGGTTTAAGATGGAAGATGATGATGACATCATCATAAGAAAGCACCTCACCAAATATCTTGGGAGCAAACGATCTCAAAAGTTGGGACCAAACGGTTTCACCAAAACCGTTTGGTGACCAAACGGGTTGCAAACCGTTTGGTGGCAAACGGGTTCAAACCCGTTTTAAGGAGTTAACCAAGCGTTGACCGTTTGGGAATCTCGTTCCTAAATATGTAGGATAATGACCATCCAAATTTTAGGGGTTAACTCCAAAGGAATCATAGGTTGAAGGCCAATAAATTTGACAAATTGAATTGAATTAAGTGCTGATTTTCAACCTGAATAACTTGACCTGCTTGGGAAAACGGGTTCAAGACCGTTTGAGATGGTTGACCAAGCGTTGACCGTTTGGGATTCCTGTTCATAATGATGTTGGTTAATGACCCTCCAAATTTGAGGGGTTAACTCAAAAGGAATCATAGGTTGAAGGCCAATCAATTAGACAAATCGAATTGGATTAAGTGCTGATTTTCAACCTGATTAACTTGACCTGCTTGGGAAAACGGGTTCAAGACCATTTGAGTGAGTTGACCAAGCGTTGACCGTTTGGGATTCCTGTTCATAATTATGTTGTTTAATGACTCTCCAAATTTGAGGGGTTAACGCCAAAGGAATCGTGAGTTGAAGGCTATTCAATTAGGCAAACCCTAATTGAAAACAGTGCTGAAATTCCAATGAGTTAAGTTGAGATTTTGGGTTGATTAGCCCAAACGGGTTCAAGACCATTTGGGGATCACCCCAAGACCGTTTGGAGGTCTGGGGTCAAGTATAGTTGACCAATTGAAGGTCCAAAGGTACCAAATCATACTGCAACTCAATGCTGATTTGTTGATCAACTCGATAGACCAATCCATGATGATTTTTCACTAAAGTCCAAAGGTTGGATGAGCCAAACGGTCTCAAGACCGTTTGGAGCTCATCCAAACGGTCTCAAGACCGTTTGGTGGTCACCCAAGACCGTTTGGAGGTCTAGGGTTGAGTATGATTACGTGTTTGAAGGCCTAAAGGTACCAAGTTGATCTGCAATAAATTGCTGAATTGGTGAGCACATCAATAATCCAAACCCTACTTGGATGGCTTGGTTTTGAGTGATATGATGGGAAAACGGTCTCAAGACCGTTTGGAGGTCATCCAAACGACCTCAAGACCGTTTGGGGTCAGGTCATACCCAATTTGGATGATGGTTCAATGGTTTCAAAGCAACTAGTCTTACATTGATTAGTGTTGTTGAATCATCGATTCCAAACCCTAATTCAATTGAATCAAACCCTAATCGATGATCAATTGAGGGTCAATTGAGAGTCAAATCAGTTGAAGGTTGACCTATTATACTCAATTGAAGTATGAGGGTAGGTCCAATTGATGACTGGTTCCATGAATTCAATGATTGAAGGAATCAACATTGAAAATCCTAATTCAATTGGATACACTATGTAATGGAGGTCCAATGTGATTGAATCTCTTGAGAATCAAGATGATGAATGATCCATTGATCCAATGTTGATTAGTAATGATAATCAAAGAAGGTACAAAGGTTGAAACCCGAATAGTACCTAAGGGATTAGTGCCAATTAAGGGATGAATTCCTAATTGCTTATAGGGTCAATGACTTGATACACTATGTTAATCATAGTTGTATGTACTCAACTAAAGGGTGATATGACCTATTCAAGTTGAGAAGTTGATAGCATGAATTCATACATGAATATGATTCATGTGGTGGTTAAGAGTTATGATCCTTAAGTAAAGAGATCATGAAACCCTAAACATGAACATAAACCCTAATTGACAGGGTTATTGAACTCAAACCCTAGTTGAGGGTGTATCCTTATGAAACCCTAGTTGAGGGTGTATCCATGTGAAACCCTAGTTGAGGGTGTATCCATGTGAAACCCTAACTGAGGGTGTATCCATGTGAAACCCTAGTTGAGGGTGTATCCATGTGAAACCCTAATTGAGGGCGATTTCATGAGAAACCCGAATTGGGAATGATTAGCAAACCTTGAATATGGGAAACGTGATATGAAACCCTAATGAAGGGTGATGCTATATGTAATCCCTATTCTAAAGAAGGGAGATGGTATGTGAAACCCTAATCCCTAATGAAAGAATAGAATTCATACTTGAATATGATTCATGAGGGGAACTTCTGTAGCACGACCGTGGTAGCTTCACTTTGCACGACCGTGCAAGGTAGCACGGACGTGGTGGCTTCCCTTCGCACGACCATTCTTGGTTGCACGGCCGTGGTGCTCTATGCTTGATTTAGAGGTGATTTGAAAGTGAACTCATATGATCGTATACCTTGATATGATTATAAGTCCAATATAATTGGATGAAGGATACATAAGATATGTGATGAGAAACCCTAGTTGAGGGTGTATCATTGTGATTATTTATAAGCAACTTTATAATAAAGTCATGCCTTAAACTAAGATAAGTCCATATCATGTGAGATAGTTGTACAATTCTAATGTGTGGACTTTGCATTATATGCTAAAGGTAAGAGATTAGTGATGGGATGTATTAAGAGGGAAATACCTTAATACAAGATAAGATGGATAACTCAACAGAGTTTGAAATGATGAGAAAGTGATACATCAAGATATGATAGTTATCACATTCAGCATTTCAGGGTTTATATGCCTTGATGTACTTCAAATCCAATATAATTGGGTAAGAAACATATGAAGTGTGTTATGAAACTATTACAATGAAATGTAACGAGTCGTTACACCTTGATCAGTGTTAATTAATGTACCTTGAGAATGGGGTTAAGCCCAAATGATGTGTATGATATAATCATACCATGATAAGGATGAGAAATGAACTCATACCTTGAATTGCTGATCATTAATGCTATATGATGAAAGTAATGTTCTAGAATAATCAAATATGATATCCTTGAATGCCCCAGAGGTATGGAATAATGTATTAAGGGTTGAACAAATAATGAGATCATGAACTCTTTACTAATGAGAAATGGGGAACCCTAACCCTAATTTGGGTAAAGGGAATGAAAATCCCTATTTGATAGTAAACCCTAATTCCTGGTAGAGGAATAATGGTGTTTCTATCACATCATATGATGTGATGAATATCTTGTATGACTGTTATCATGCCTAATAACCATACAAATATTATGAGATGATGTATATAGCTAGTGTGAGCTGTGACATTTATATAATAAATGTTGATTGGCATTATGTGCCTTAATGTTGTTGTTGCTTAGTAAATGAAGCAATATGCATGGACTTTTATGAGTCACATGAGTAAGTTGTTACCCAGTGAGAGGTGACAAGATATTTCATGGCCTTGTGAGCCAGGTGTGATGCTTGTGTAACAAGTATCATGAATGCTTTGGTTAGATGACCTGAAGGTGATAGTTACCTGAAAAAGGTATAATAATGCTCAATGATGAGTTAAGGGTTTGAATACCCAGAACCATATGATTATGGTGATGAGAAAGTGAAGGAATGATAATTCCCAGTATTGAAATGAGGGACTGAGTTCCCAGGGTCTTTGAAAGACTGATAAATATCTGATAAAAGTAGTACATGTCTCTTTATAGCATTGTTGTAATAAGTTATGTTTGAGAACTTAGCTGATGCTAAAAGAATATGAGAATGTACTTAATAAATCAAGTGAAATCTATTCATGTAGTGCTCTGACCATAGATCCATCATCGTCAGGAATAGGTGATGGTGAAACGGGTGCCCGCGGCAAAACGCGGAGCACATATTTTGAATATGTGGGGGTAAATGGGAGAAAATATCCTTACGTCCTCTTGAAGAGATTGTTGGAAGGTAAACAAGAAACCTCTCAATCCTTCATGAATATGTCGGGATGGATGTATCATGAATCTCCCAATTATACTTAATTTCAGATCGAGGAGATAAACAAGAAATCTCTCGATTGGCGATGAGAGTGCAGTTGACGATGTAACTCTGTAGCGAAGGTGCCAGAATACCTTGGCTAGCTAGTTAATAGAGACACGAGATGTCCTGCATGTGGTCTCGTACTGACCGAGACAGATGAGGTCATAAGAATCCAGCTCTTTTGATGACCTATGTATGGTACCGAGGCGATTTCGTAATGGTCGGTTGGAGTATGAGCGGTATATCTCATCTCCTCAGAGCATAAGTGTGATTGTAAAATGTAATCAGCCGTATATCATGTTTGATTAAGGATTGAATGCGGAGATTCATTGGCTGATGTTGCATTTCTTTGTGCATTCCTTAGTAGATAAATGTTAATTATGTTTCTTTATATTCTCTGCAAAGTAGACAGATGAATTACTTATCTACCATGGGTAGATGCAATGACCTCCTTGACAATGGAGATTATCTTATTCTGTTCTATGATGAATAATTCTGCCTGATAATGTAAAAGTAACCCCTACTCAGTTTTAATTTGATAAACTGCAATAACAATGTTTTTGGCGGAGAGTTATATCTCTCGCTGGGGCAATTTTCAATTGTCTCACCCCCGTGTGAAACATTTTTAGGTATGCATGGAAGGCAGAGTAGAAACCCTAGAACAGGGAAAGAGCAGCATCAACAACAGGAACAACAATAAGATCTCAGGTGGAAATATTGTCTGTCTAGTCATATATATAGTAGTCTTATGTGTCGTCTCTGTACTCTCAGGTCCTCGGAGTTTTAAATGTATCAATCTGTGTTTTGGCTTAGTGCCTCGAAGTTTTTATACTGCCTGTGTATATTTGTTAACATGGCAGTAAATGTTGTAATCCTTGAACAGGAATGGTACAGGTTGTGTACTTGTGAACCAGGATGAATTTGGAATACTTTGGTCCATGGTTAAAGAGTTTTCCTATGAATGGATCTCTTTGCAAAAAGTTTTAAATTTTCAGTGATTTTTAGTAATCCGCTGCAAATAATTCTCTTCCGCATTAGTTAATCCTATTTTTGCGAGACGGTCGTTTCAATTAGTGGTATCAGAGCTCTAGGTTCGTTGAGTCTACAGAGACATAGGACTAAGTTGTTGAGTCTGTGTTAGTGTCCTCCAGTATACACTATAATGATTTCTACTTGTGCAGAGAAAGGGTAAAGTTTAAAATGACTGGAGAGAACAATGAACACATTGCTTAGGGCAATGTTGTTGCACCAAGAAGAGGTGCAAGGGATCATGCAAGAATAGAATGAGTGCCTGAGAATCCCCATTAAGACTTGATCAGGATAGAGAATCCTATGATCATGCTCTTGTTGGGAAGATTAGGGCAACAGTAATGCATATGAGTGGACTGGATGCTAGGCTTACAACCTAGGTTATCAGTCCTTAATACAGAAAGCTTGAGCTTTATAATGAGTTCCTAAATGACTTAGTCATGTTGGAACAAGGGAAAATATGGAAAAGATTAACTTATAGCAAGAAAGTGGACTCTGCTATGAGTTCAGACAGATAATAAATATGTGATGGTAGTGCCCAAGAAGGGGCAATAAGCTGAGAAGTAGGGAATGGTCTCTATAATTCTAGAGACATTTGCCTAATGGTTTTAAAAAGCCAAGTTTTTGGTACTAATAGTGCAATAAATGCCTAGTGTACCAGGGAAGTAGCCACTAAGTAAGTGCAAAGGTCTTAACCTTTCACCTGTAAGATTCTATGGATTAGTTTTTGCTTCAGTAATAAGACTAGTAAGATCATGATATGAGTACAAGGTATGTTATAAATGTGTACATGTTGAGTACACTAAACCCTTTTTGTTATAAAAAGGAGGATTGTTGATATTGTTTTCCCCATTGGTTGCTATATAGGGATGAAATGATGAGAACTAGAATTTGAATTCTATTCAGTATTCTTTTGAATGCTCTATATTGATCTTACCTCCATGAAAGAGGAAGAGGTATAGAAGAGATGCCTGGATAAAATCCAGGGATGTTAAATCTTATGTTATGGTAATATGAAAAGAAAGGAATATGATAGCATGTAAGTGCATACTACTTGATCTCAGTACTTGTAAACCCTGATCAGGTGTACAACTATTGATGATAAAGTGAGTATGGAAACTCTTAGATTGATATCTTTTTGATTGCCCTGATCAAGCAATCATTCTGATACAATCTAAAGAGTATCATGAAATTGGAAATATGATATGGATAAATGTATCATATCTTAAGAACAAGAAAGAAGGATCTGATAGGAATTCAGATCAGTATGTGTATATGAGGAAGTAAAAGTATGACCCTCATATGATGAGAAAGAGAACAAGGGAGGTGATCCCTGTTCTATAAAGTTGTAAATATGATAAAAGAAAGATGAGAATATAATGTGTTTTCAACACATGCGACTGATACCAAGGTAAGAGATTCTGGTATCTGAGAATTATCAGATGGTTTAGATTGGCTACCTGGAATGGTCAACTATGAAATCAGTCTAATTATATAAAATGATATGAACATCATATGTTAGGGGTTTATGCTTTGCATAAACAAAACAACTAAATATGTCTTTAAGATAAGTTCTCATTTGACTCTATGAGAATATTGTGTGAAGGAACTTTGTGCTGATCAAAGTTCTATGATGTCTACATAACAATGAGGTGTTATGAAGAGACATGATGATATGATAAATGAATGATATCTATTCCCTTTATCTGGGATTTCGGGGACGAAATCCTTGTTAGGGGTTTATAATTTGTAACATCCCTGACCTGGGTTATGCTTTAACCCTAGGTGTTTTGATTAAGAAAGATGATTATATGCTTAATCTCATATTGTGAAAAGTAATTAAGGCTCAAAAGGAACCTATGTTTCAATTTTGGTCCTATTTGAACAATGTTGAAGCAATGCTTGCTTATTTTGGACTAAAGTGCAAATTACCCATGTTGAGGGGTTAAATTGCAAATGTTGCATGATAAGATGTTCCTATGATGTTGAGACATCATAATAATGAATATGATGTAGTGGTATGGTTTCCACAAGCTTGGACACCAAGATTAAGCTTGTAAAGCAATCCTTGTGCATTAAAACCTAGTTTTGGTGTAATGTGCAATTTACCCAAAATCTAGGGTTCAATATGCAAATTACCACTTCAACAAGGTCCCTAATATTTCTTAGCATCATTTAGAGCAAAGAAAATGAGAGGGACTCCTCATTTGAATTAAGTTGTAGGAGAGAGAATCTTGACATTAAAATAATCAAGAATAATGCCTAATTGAAACCCTAATTCGATTTAGGGCAAAAATGAATAAAAATAATTGAAGGGCTTTCAACCAAAATGTTTTGGGTTGATTTTGAATAAGGATGGACGTTCCTTTAAAAAGATAAGGAACGAAAATATCTTAAGCAGGTGAAATTCCACTCACCTTTTTATAAAGAAAAGTAATATCCACTCACATGTGGGATATTATATTATAAGCATTAAGGTGCTTAATTTGTTTTTCTTTAAATTGAAGATAATGAAGGAGAATTAAAGGCAAGGAAGGTGCCTCGTACCCAAGGTAGTTGAGGGGGAAGAGGCGGCCACTTTATTGGGATTAATTGGATTTTTATAAGGCATTTTCTCTCTCATCAATTTCCTTATAAAAGTGCCATTTCCAAGCCCAAACTAAGGCCTTTTTCGGATTTTCTTCTTCCTCTTGCTTGCAAAACTGACCAAGGAGCTAGGGAGGAGCAGGGAGCACGTCCCCAACTTGTGGGTAAGCCCTTGACCTTCGTTCTCCATGATTTCATGGTGGAAATCGAAAATAAATTATGGATTCCTTCTTATTTCGATCTCCTCTTCAACCCTAGCCAACTTTTACAATCAAAAGCTTGAGGACGAGCCTAGGGGGAGTTGCAAGAGCTTCATCCACCATTAATGGCGTGAGATTGGAGCTTTGGAGCTCAATTGGAGGCGGGTTTTATAACTCAAACCCTTAAACATTGCTATTGCATCAATTCTCTATGCTTTGTTGATTGATTTCTTCAATTTTATACACTTTTGTTTCTTTGCTGCAAATTCTATCAAGAACGGTTTCTGTTCTTGGGTGCACGAAGGAAGATGATGATGACATCATCATAAGCAAGCACCTCACCAAATATCTTGGGAGCAAACGATCTCAAAAGTTGGGACCAAACGGTTTCACCAAAACCGTTTGGTGACCAAACGGGTTCAAACCCGTTTGAAGGAGTTGACCAAGCGTTGACCGTTTGTGCATTCCTTAGTAGATAAATGTTAATAATGTTTCTTTATATTCTCTGCAAAGTAGACAGATGAATTACTTATCTACCATGGGTAGATGCAATGACCTCCTTGAGAATGGAGATTATCTTATTTTGTTCTATGATGAATAATTCTGCCTGATAATGTAAAAGTAACCCCTACTCAGTTTTAATTTGATAAACTGCAATAACAATGTTTTTGGCGGAGAGTTCAATCTCTCGCTGGGGCAATTTTAAATTGTCTCTCCCCCGTGGGAAACATTTTTAGGTATGCATGGAAGGCAGAGCAGAAACCCTAGAACAGGGAAAGAGCAGCAGCAACAGCAGGAACAACAATAAGATCTCAGGTGGAAATATTGTCTGTCTAGTTATATAGATAGTAGTCTTATATGTCGTCTCTGTACTCTCAGGTCCTCGGAGTTTTAAATGTATCAATCTGAGTTTTGGCTTAGTGCCTCGAAGTTTTTATACTGCCTGTGTATATTTGTTAACATGGCAGTCAATGTTGTAATCCTTGAAAAGGAATGGTACAGGTTGTGTACTTGTGAACCAGGATGAATTTGGAATACTTTGGTTCATGGTTAAAGAGTTTTCCTATGAATGGATCTCTTTGGAAAAAATTTTAAATTTTCAGTGATTTTTAGTAATCCGCTGCAAATAATTCGCTTCCGCATTAGTTAATCCTGTTTTTGCGAGACGGTCGTTTCAATTAGTGGTATCAGAGCTCTAGGTTCGTTGAGTCTACAGAGACATAGGACTAAGTTGTTGAGTCTGTGTTAGTGTCCTCCAGTATATCCTATAATGATTTCTGCTTGTGCAGAGAAAGGGTAAAGTTTAAAATGACTGGAGAGCACAATGAACACATTGCTTAGGGCAATGTTGTTGCACCAAGAAGAGGTGCAAGGGATCATGCAAGAATAGAATGAGTGCCTGAGAATCCCCATTAAGACTTGATCAGGATAGAGAATCCTATGATCATGCTCTTGTTGGGAAGATTAGGGCAACAGTAATGCATATGAATGGACTGGATGCTAGGCTTACAACCTAGGTTATCCGTCCTTAATACAGAAAGCTTGAGCTTTATAATGAGTTCCTAAATGACTTAGTCATGTTGGAACAAGGGAAAATATGGAAAAGATTAACTTATAGCAAGAAAGTGGACTCTGCTATGAGTTCAGACAGATAATAAATATGTGATGGTAGTGCCCAAGAAGGGGCAATAAGCTGAGAAGTAGGGAATGGTCTCTATAATTCTAGAGACATTTGCCTAATGGTTTTAAAAAGCCAAGTTTTTGGTACTAATAGTGCAATAAATGCCTAGTGTACCAGGGAAGTAGCCACTAAGTAAGTGCAATGGTCTTAACCTTTCACCTGTAAGATTCTATGGATTAGTTTTTGCTTCAGTAATAAGACTAGTAAGATCATGATATGAGTACAAGGTATGTTATAAATGTGTACATGTTGAGTACACTAAACCCTTTTTGTTATAAAAAGGAGGATTGTTGATATTGTTTTCCCCATTGGTTGCTATATAGGGATGAAATGATGAGAACTAGAATTTGAATTCTATTCAGTATTCTTTTAAATTCTCTATATTGATCTTACCTCCATGAAAGAGGAAGAGGTATAGAAGAGATGTCTGGATAAAATCCAGGGATGTTAAATCTTATGTTATGGTAATATGAAAAGAAAGGAATATGATAGCATGTAAGTGCATACTACTTGATCTCAATACTTGTAAACCCTGATCAGGTGTACAACTATTGATGATAAAGTGAGTATGGAAACTCTTAGATTGATATCTTTTTGATTGCCCTGATCAAGCAATCATTCTGATACAATCTAAAGAGTATCATGAAATTGGAAATATGATATGGATAAATGTATCATATCTTAAGAACAAGAAAGAAGGATCTGATAGGAATTCAGATCAGTATGTGTATATGAGGAAGTAAAAGTATGACCCTCATATGATGAGAAAGAGAACAAGGGAGGTGATCCCTGTTCTATAAAGTTGTAAATATGATAAAAGAAAGATGAGAATATAATGTGTTTTCAACACATGCGACTGATACCAAGGTAAGAGATTCTGGTATCTGAGAATTATCAGATGGTTTAGATTGGCTACCTGGAATGGTCAACTATGAAATCAGTTTGATTATATAAAATGATATGAACATCATATGTTAAGGGTTTATGCTTTGCATAAACATAACAACTAAATATGTCTTTAAGATAAGTTCTCATTTGACTCTATGAGAATATTTTGTGAAGGAACTTTGTGCTGATCAAAGTTCTATGATGTCTACATAACAATGAGGTGTTATGAAGAGACATGATGATATGATAAATGAATGATATCTATTCCCTTTATCTGGGATTTCGGGGATGAAATCCTTGTTAGGGGTTTATAATTTGTAACATCCCTGACCTGAGTTATGCTTTAACCCTAGGTGTTTTGATTAAGAAAGATGATTATATGCTTAATCTCATCTTGTGAAAAGTAATTAAGGCTCAAAAGGAACCTATGTTTCAATTTTGGTCATGTTTGAACAATGTTGAAGCAATGTTTGCTTATTTTGGACTAAAGTGCAAATTACCCAAGTTGAGGGGTTAAATTGCAAATGTTGCATGATAAGATGTTCCTCTGATGTTGAGACATCATAAGAATGAATATGATGTAGTGGTTTGGTTTCCACAAGCTTGGACACCAAGATTAAGCTTGTAAAGCAATCCTTGTGCATTAAAACCTAGTTTTGGTGTAATGTGCAATTTACCCAAAATCTAGGGTTCAATATGCAAATTACCACTTCAACAAGGTCCCTAATGTTTCTTAGCATCATTTAGAGCAAAGAAAATGAGAGGGACTCCTCATTTGAATTAAGTTGTAGGAGAGAGAATCTTGACATTAAAATAATCAAGAATAATGCCTAATTGAAACCCTAATTCGATTTAGGGCAAAAATGAATAAAAATAATTGAAGGGCTTTCAACCAAAATGTTTTGGGTTGATTTTGAATAAGGATGGACGTTACTTTAACAAGATAAGGAACGAAAATATCTTAAGTAGGTGAAATTCCACTCACCTTTTTATAAAGAAAAGTAATATCCACTCACATGTGGGATATTATATTATAAGCATTAAGGTGCTTAATTTGCTTTTCTTTAAATTGAGGATAATGAAGGAGAATTAAAGGCAAGAAAGGTTCCTCGTACCCAAGGTAGTTGAGGGGGAAGAGGCGGCCACTTTATTGGGATTAATTGGATTTTTATAAGGCATTTTCTCTCTCATCAATTTCCTTATAAAAGTGCCATTTCCAAGCCCAAACTAAGGCCTTTTTCGGATTTCCTTCTTCCCCTTGCTTGCAAAACCGACCAAGGAGCTAGGGAGGAGCAGGGAGCACGTCCCCAACCTGTGGGTAAGCCCCTGACCTTCGTTCTCCATGATTTCATGGTGGAAATCGAAAATAAATTATGGATTCCTTCTTATTTCGATCTCCTCTTCAACCCTAGCCAACTTTTACAATCAAAAGCTTGAGGACGAGCCTAGGGGGAGTTGCAAGAGCTTCATCCACCATTAATGGCGTGAGATTGGAGCTTTGGAGCTTAATTGGAGGCGGGTTTTATAACTCAAACCCTTAAACATTGCTATTGCATCGATTCTCTATGCTTTGTTGATTGATTTCTTCAATTTTATACACTTTTGTTTCTTTGCTGCAAATTCTATCAACAACGGTTTCTGTTCTTGGGTGCACGAAGGAAGATGATGATGACATCATCATAAGAAAGCACCTCACCAAATATCTTGGGAGCAAACGATCTCAAAAGTTGGGACCAAACGGTTTCACCAAAACTGTTTGGTGACCAAACGGGTTGCAAACCGTTTGGTGCCAAACGGGTTCAAACCCATTTGAAAGAGTTGACCAAGCATTGACCGTTTGGGAATATCGTTCCTAATTATGTAGGATAATGACCCTCCAAATTTTAGGGGTTAAATCCAAAGGAATCATAGGTTGAAGGCCAATAAATTAGACAAATTGAATTGAATTAAGTGCTGATTTTCAACCTGAATAACTTGACCTGCTTGGGAAAACGGGTTCAAGACCGTTTGAGATGGTTGACCAAGCATTGACCGTTTGGGATTCCTGTTCATAATGATGTTGGTTAATGACCCTCCAAATTTGAGGGGTTAATCAAAAGGAATCATATGTTGAAGGCAAATCAATTAGACAAATCGAATTGGATTAAGTGCTGATTTTCAACCTGATTAACTTGACCTGCTTGGGCAAACGGGTTCAAGACCGTTTGAGTGAGTTGAACAAGCTTTGACCGTTTGGGATTCCTGTTCATAATTATGTTGTTTAATGACTCTCCAAATTTGAGGGGTTAACGCAAAAGGAATCGTGAGGTTAAGGCTATTCCATTAGGCAAACTCTAATTGAAAACAGTGCTAAAATTCCAATGAGTTAAGTTGAGATTTTGGGTTGATTAGCCCAAACGGGTTCAAGACCGTTTGGGGATCACCCCAAGACCGTTTGGAGGTCTGGGGTCAAGTATAGTTGACCAATTGAAGGTCCAAAGGTACCAAATCATACTGCAACTCAATGCTGATTTGTTGATCAACTCGATAGACCAATCCATGATGCTTTTTCACTAAAGTCCAAAGGTTGGATGAGCCAAATGGTCTCAAGGCCGTTTGGAGCTCATCCAAACGGTCTCAAGACCGTTTGGTGGTCACCCAAGACCGTTTGGAGGTCTAGGGTTGAGTATGATTAGGTGTTTGAAGGCCTAAAGGTACCAAGTTGATCTGCAATAAATTGCTGAATTGGTGAGCACTTCAATAATCCAAACCCTACTTGGATGGCTTGGTTTTGAGTGATATGATGGGCAAACGGTCTCAAGACCGTTTGGAGGTCATCCAAACGACCTCAAGACCGTTTGGGGTCAGGTCATACCCAATTTGGATGATGGTTCAATGGTTTCAAAGCAACTAGTCTTACATTGATTAGTGTTGTTGAATCATCGATTCCAAACCCTAATTCAATTGAATCAAACCCTAATTGATGATCAATTGAGGGTCAATTGAGAGTCAAATCAGTTGAAGGTTGACCTATTAAACTCAATTGAAGTATGAGGGTAGGTCCAATTGATGACTGGTTCCATGAATTCAATGATTGAAGGAATCAACATTGAAAACCCTAATTCAATTGGATACCCTATGTAATGGAGGTCCAATGTGATTGAATCTCTTGAGAATCAAGATGATGAATGATCCATTGATCCAATGTTGATTAGTAATGATAATAAAAGAAGGTACAAAGGTTGAAACCCGAATAGTACCTAAGGGATTAGTGCCAATTAAGGGATGAATTCCTAATTGCTTATAGGGTCAATGACTTGATACACTATGTTAATCATAGTTGTATGTACTCAACTAAAGGGTGATATGACCTATTCAAGTTGAGAAGTTGATAGCATAAATTCATACATGAATATGATTCATGTGGTGGTTAAGAGTTATGATCCTTAAGTAAAGAGATCATGAAACCCTAAACATGAACATAAACCCTAATTGACAGGGTTATTGAACTCAAACCCTAGTTGAGGGTGTATCCTTATGAAACCCTAGTTGAGGGTGTATCCATGTGAAACCCTAGTTGAGGGTGTATCCATGTAAAACCCTAACTGAGGGTGTATCCATGTGAAACCCTAGTTGAGGGTGTATCCATGTGAAACCCTAATTGAGGGTGATTTCATGAGAAACCCGAATTGGGAATGATTAGCAAACCTTGAATATGGGAAACGTGATATGAAACCCTAATGAAGGGTGATGCTATATGTAATCCCTATTCTAAAGAAGGGAGATGGTATGTGAAACCCTAATCCCTAATGAAAGAATAGAATTCATACTTGAATATGATTCATGAGGGGAACTTCTGTAGCACGACCGTGGTAGCTTCACTTTGCACGACCGTGCAAGGTAGCACGGACGTGGTGGCTTCCCTTCGCACGGCCGTTCTTGGTTGCACGGCCGTGGTGCTCTATGCTTGATTTAGAGGTGATTTGAAAGTGAACTCATATGATCGTATACCTTGATATGATTATAAGTCCAATATAATTGGATGAAGGATACATAAGATATGTGATGAGAAACCCTAGTTGAGGGTGTATCATTGTGATTATTTATAAGCAACTTTATAATAAAGTCATGCCTTAAACTAAGATAAGTCCATATCATGTGAGATAGTTGTACAATTCTAATGTGTGGCCTTTGCATTATATGCTAAAGGTAAGAGATTAGTGATGGGATGTATTAAGAGGGAAATACCTTAATACAAGATAAGATGGATAACTCAACCGAGTTTGAAATGATGAGAAAGTGATACATCAAGATATGATAGTTATCACATTCAGCATTTCAGGGTTTATATGCCTTGATGTACTTCAAATCCAATATAATTGGGTAAGAAACATATGAAGTGTGTTATGAAAGTATTACAATGAAATGTAATGAGTCGTTACACCTTGATGAGTGTTAATTAATGTACCTTGAGAATGGGGTTAAGCCCAAATGATGTGTATGATATAATCATACCATGATAAGGATGAGAAATGAACTCATACCTTGAATTGATGATCATTAATGCTATATGATGAAAGTAATGTTCTAGAATAATCAAATATGATATCCTTGAATGCCCCAGAGGTATGGAATAATGTATTAAGGGTTGAACAAATAATGAGATCATGAACTCTTTATTAATGAGAAATGGGGAACCCTAACCCTAATTTGGGTAAAGGGAATGAAAAGCCATATTTGATAGTAAACCCTAATTCCTGGTAGAGGAATAATGGTGTTTCTATCACATCATATGATGTGATGAATATCTTGTATGACTGTTATTGTTACGACCCGCGTCGAGCTTATCTCGTAAGTAAGTTGTTCAGCACGTGTTTAGCTGATGTGTTAAGTTATAAGCCTGTTTTTGTTAATAATGCTTAAAATGGACATGATACGTGCTTAGTGTGTTTTCTAACCTCTAAAGTGTGTAAAATCTTACGCTTGAAACGTTGCCAGAGAAATCGTTCGAATCCGACCTTCGAGTCAAAAGTTGCATGTTTTTGGGCTTCTAGGGACCCGATTGCAATTTGCGAAAAATTCGAAATTTGCGATATGGCCCCTAAGTTTTTCTTCCTTATCTTCCTTTCTCCCTTTTTAGATTGTTACGACCCGCGTCGAGCTTATCTCGTAAGTAAGTTGTTCAGCACGTGTTTAGCTGATGTGTTAAGTTATAAGCCTGTTTTTGTTAATAATGCTTAAAATGGACATGATACGTGCTTAGTGTGTTTTCTAACCTCTAAAGTGTGTAAAATCTTACGCTTGAAACGTTGCCAGAGAAATCGTTCGAATCCGACCTTCGAGTCAAAAGTTGCATGTTTTTGGGCTTCTAGGGACCCGATTGCAATTTGCGAAAAATTCGAAATTTGCGATATGGCCCCTAAGTTTTTCTTCCTTATCTTCCTTTCTCCCTTTTCTCGGTTCATTTCTTAGAACCGCAGAACGCAAGCTGCGTTCAGCTCCAGCGAGAGAGAAAGAGAGAAAAGGAGAGGGAAAGAGAGAGAGAGCTGAGGAGGGAAGCTGCGGAGCTTCGTTTTGCTCCGATCGGTTGCGGTAGATCGTTCCTTTCTTCTGCAAATCTTCTTCTCCGTCGATTTGAACCAAGTTCGCAGCCGGAGCTGCGTTTGTGAAGAAAACGGCTGAGAAATTGGGGTGCACGGTGCAGCCCCAGTTCGTTTTCTTGCTCCTTTCAGGTACGGTTTAGTCGTGTGGATCGTTTGTGATCGTTTGGTGTTGTTTGCGCGAAGTTTGCCCGTCGATTCGTGAGAAATCGACTTCTGCAGGTCGTTTTTCTGTTCTGTCTGTGCGCGGTTCGGCCGAGTTTCCAAATCGGTCGGCCGAGTTCTTATTTAGGGCTTTTATACAACGTTTTCCGGATCGGCCGAGTTTCGTCTTGATCGGCCGAGTTTCCTGAATTAGATATGCGAACAGGGATTTGGTCGGCCGAGTTTGGTTCTGATCGGCCGAGTTTCCTTTGTAGGTTTTCAAGCGGTGAGTTTGTCGGCCGAGTTTGGTCGGCCGAGTTCCAGGATCTGGGAAGTGATCGGCCGAGTTTCACAGTGTTCGGCCGAGTTTCAAGTGTGAGTGGCAGCTCACTTAGAAATCATTATTTAACTCATTTTAATTGCTTATTTGCTTCAGTATCACTTGATATGACCTTTAAACGGTATAGCATGTACATTTTAGTGTGATAAGTTCCTTGGAACTTGAAATGTGTGATGTAAATGATGAAAAAGAGGAAATCCTATGTCTTACAGTTGCTATATGATATTTCTGTTTAATTGTTTATCTGTTGGTTAATTAATAGACCTAAGGGCCCTAACACCGTATAACCCCTAAAGGAAGGTCTGTTACTTAGGGGTGAAACTCGTGTCCAACATCAACCGGTTGAGTAATTCTGGTGGCACGAGGAGAGAAAGAAAGGCAGTGTCTAACAACAATCGTGCGTGTGTCACGATGGCACTGGGAAAAAGAAAAAGAAAACTTGGTTATCTAACATCATTCGTGCGTGTGTCACGAAGGTAACCCTGTGACTCTCCGCCGGTGTACTCCGGTTAAAGGAGGAGTCGGGTGCACTCAGAGTAGTGCTTTGAGGCCGTAGAGCCTATGTTCTGGCCGGAGAGCCAGGGGTCCTGTAGCAGAGCAGGGCTGGCGTCAGACTTAGCATTTCCCGGGTGTGTCGCTAAGTCTTGTACGGTGGGGCCGTAGCATGGACTTGTTGCGGACCTTTATATGCAGAGTACACTGCATATATTTAGGGCATAATAATAAAATGAATAAGAAATCATTTAGGATCACAGTAAATTTATATAACTGTTTAGTTACCTGAAATACCTGATGACGCATAGAAATGTGATTATTATCTGTACATCTGCTATGTCAATTGAACTGCTCTGCTTGAATTGTATATCTGTTTAATTTCAGTTAATAAACCTGATGAGTTGTTTATTGATAGCTAAGTGAAATGTTATTCACTGAGCGAGTAGGCTCATACCTCTACTCAAAACATTTTCAGGTCAGCATCAGCAACAGGAGTCAGAAGGATCCTTTCATCCCAACGCTTAGTTGATCGAAGGTTTGTAGTTAGACTAGTTAGAGGTCTCTTAGTCCATTCCCCTCGATCTACGGGACAAGGTGTGAGTGAGAGAGAGAATATGTATATTGATGTAAATTAACTGTTGTGTTTTAGTTATGTTGGACAATGTTTATGTTGTAGACTTGTTTAATTTCCTATCAGTTAATAGAAATGCTTCCGCAGTTTGTTTAGTCTTCATTTGCAGTAATATCTTTAATTGTTTTAAAAAGTAATGAATGGTTGGTTATGCGTTGATCCCACCTGTCGTGCCCTAATCCGGTGGTTTGTGCTTAATGTGGGGTTGGGGCGCGACAGTTATCATGCCTAATAACCATACAGATATTATGAGATGATGTATATAGCTAGTGTGAGCTGTGACATTTATATAATAAGTGTTGATTGGCATTATGTGCCTTAATGTTGTTGTTGCTTAGTAAATGAAACAATATGCATGGACTTTTATGAGTCACATGAGTAAGTTGTTACCCAGTGAGAGGTGACAAGATATTTCATGGCCTTGTGAGCCAGGTGTGATGCTTGTGTAACAAGTATCATGAATGCCTTGGTCAGATGACCTGAAGGTGATAGTTACCTGAAAAAAGTATAATAATGCTCAATTATGAGTTAAGGGTTTGAATACCCAGAACCATATGATTATGGTGATGAGAAAGTGAAGGAATGATAATTCCCAGTATTGAAATGAGGGACTGAGTTCCCAGGGTCTTTGAAAGACTGATAAATATCTGATAAAAGTAGTACATGTCTCTTTATAGCATTGTTGTAATAAGTTATGTTTGAGAACTTGGCTGATGCTAAAATAATATGAGAATGTACTTAAGAAATCAAGTGAAATCTATTCATGTAGTGCTCTGACCATAGATCCATCATCGTCAGGAATAGGTGATGGTGAAACGGGTGCCCGCGGCAAAACCCGGAGCACATATTTTGAATATGTGGGGGTAAATGGGAGAAAATATCCTTACGTCCTCTTGAAGAGATTGTTGGAAGGTAAACAAGAAACCTCTCAATCCTTCATGAATATGTCGGGATGGATGTATCATGAATCTCCCAATTATACTTAATGTCGGATCGAGGAGATAAACAAGAAATCTCTCGATTGGCGATGAGAGTGCAGTTGACGATGTAACTCTATAGCGAAGGTGCCAGCATACCCTGGCTAGCTAGTTAGCAGAGACACGAGATGTCCTGCATGTGGTCTCGTACTGATCGAGACAGATGAGGTCATAAGAATCTGGCTCTTTTGATGACCTATGTATGGTACCGAGGCGATTTCATAATGGTCAGTTGGAGTATGAGCAGTATATCTCATCTCCTCAGAGCATAAGTGTGATTGTAAAATGTAATCAGCCGTATAGCATGTTTGCTTAAGGATTGAATACGGAGATTCATTGGCTGATGTTGCATTTCTTTGTGCATTCCTTAGTAGATAAATGTTAATTATGTTTCTTTATATTCTCAGCAAAGTAGACAGATGAATTACTTATCTACCATGGGTAGATGCAATGACCTCCTTGAGAATGGAGATTATCTTATTCTATTCTATGATGAATAATTCTGCCTGATAATGTAAAAGTAACCCCTACTCAGTTTTAATTTGATAAACTGTAATAACAATGTTTTTGGTGGAGAGTTATATCTCTCGCTGGGGCAATTTTCAATTGTCTCACCCCCGTGGGAAACATTTTTAGGTATGCATGGAAGGCAGAGCAGAAACCCTAGAACAGGGAAAGAGCAGCAGCAACAACAGGGACAACAATAAGATCTCAGGTGGAAATATTGTCTGTCTAGTCATATAGATAGTAGTCTTATGTGTCGTCTCTGTACTCTTAGGTCCTAGGAGTTTTAAATGTATCAATCTGAGTTTTGGCTTAGTGCCTCGAAGTTTTTATACTGCCTGTGTATATTTGTTAACATGGCAGACAATGTTGTAATCCTTGAAAAGGAATGGTACAGGTTGTGTACTTGTGAACCGGGATGAATTTGGAATACTTTGGTTCATGGTTAAAGAGTTTTCCTATGAATGGATCTCTTTGCAAAAAGTTTTAAATTTTCAGTGATTTTCAGTAATCCGCTGCAAATAATTCGCTTCCGCATTAGTTAATCCTGTTTTTGCGAGACGGTCGTTTCAGCTTAACAATCTCAAGACCGTGGAGTCTCAACCGGTCTCCAAGACTGTGAGGATGCTTAATGGTCTCAAGACCGCGAAGACTCAACCAGTCTCCAAGACCGTGAGGGTGCTTAACGGTCTCAAGACCGTGAAGACTCAACCAGTCTCCAAGACTGTGAAGGTGCTTAACGGTCTTAAGACTGCGAAGACCCAACTAGTCCCCCAAGATCGTGAGGATGCTTAACGGTATCAAGAAAGTGAAGACCCAAAAGTTCTTAAGACTGTTCAAGATCCCTGGAGACTATAAATAAGACTCAAGGGGTCCTCATTCAGGCAGGATTCTTAGATGCCCAAAGGCTACCTCATTTGTTCCATAGTTGTTTCTTCCTTCATCCTTCACCCCAAGGTTGCCGGTCTAGGATCCACACTCCATCCATAATCCTACTTTCTCTCTCATCGACATAGAAGGTGGGGAGTGAAGGATTCATCACCAAAGTAACCACACAGTGTGAAGATATTTGTTCTCTACTCCAAGGGGTCAACCTTCCTCCCTCCTATGTGGAGATGATGTTTTCCTTCTCTTCTCCTATCTCATTCTTTGTTCTTTCCATGAGCGAGTAGTTCCATACACTAGGGTGCGGGGAGTATCCCCGCTACCAATGTTTTCATTTCATGCATTGTAATTCATGAGTTTGCAATAGAAAAATACTATCTTTTCAGTTCAACATCAATCATTTAATGAATTCTAGTTGCTTGATCACCAACTTGTGTTACCTATTATCTACTAGTATGAATTGTCTACGTTTGTGCTTTTAGATTCGATTATCGATTGTACATTGGTTCTTGATGTATGTAGGCACCATATATCTATTTCGGTATCTAGGAGCACTTTTCAAGGAGTGGAGTAAACTCACCTCCATCGTTGTACTTTCATACTATGAAATAGAATCATTTGATGTATGGAAGTACAACTTTGATAGGTCGAGGAACACACTTCGCAAAGGGAGTGATGCAAAGTAACTGACCATTCGTTTGGGGGTGGCTGACATTGCAATACTTCCATGTTTCTCGTAGTTGGCTATTAGAAAGAAAGCTAAGTCTAAAAAGATACTAAATGATTAGACCCTTTTTGCAAGCCATTCTATTATGATGTATGTTATGATCCATGTGTAGTGGTGGTGAAACTCGATCACATCCTAGTAGTTTCCAAATATTGTTTACAACCTTAATTTTACTTTCCTGCCATTTAATTTACATTTGCATTTTGGTTAAATCATTAACCCAACTCTACGATCTAAATATCAACCATTAAGTAGATAAATAGAATTATAATGTTTTCCATCTTGTTAATCCTTAATAAGACCGTTGTCTCATGGATTCGACCCTCAACTGTACTACGATAAGACTTCCATGTACCTTAGCATAAGTGGGTGGAGATCTTATTATAGCACACACAAGGATAAACTTAGAGACTTACTATCTCTAGGATTTTTAGTGGTGCACGCTACTCCACACAAGTGGAAGTTCCATCAAAAATTGGCGTCATTGTCGGGGACAACGGAACGTTTGAATTTCATTTATCAACTTACTAGTTGATTAGGATTTTACATTTTACCTTGATAACTACTTCATATCTTTTTGATTCCATCATCTTTACACCATCTAAAGTGTGATTTTTCTTCTACTCAGGTAGAAAACATGTATGCCAACTTCACATAACTGTGGATTCTCCCCTGATCCTGAGTACAACTCTAAGGTAGAACGAAACTTCCACCGACGCATCAGACTCAACTACCAACAAGATAGATATATGGTTGAAGAACAATGCCAAGATGCCTTGATACTAGAGAGAGTCAACGCGGCTATAGCAGCTCATAGAGCGCAACTCATCACTAATACACAAGCTCAAGTCCAAGCTGAAGTTTGAGATGAAGAGCAAGCTCACATCCAAGCTAAAAATGAGGCAGCCAAAGTAGTTGCTCAGTTATTGATAAGGAAAAAGCAGCTTCAAGACTATGCTGTTCTTAAGAATTCTGAGGATAATCACCCAGTTTAGCCACCGCTCATTAATTCTCCCAACTTCAAAATTCGAACACAATGGATCTAAATCATGCAAGGCATCTCGTTCTCTGGAAACACTAGAGATGATTGCATGGACCGTCTGAAGCGTTTCAAGGCACTCTTCCGATTGGTGCCACAAGATGGAGCTGCGCTCGATGTAATCATGCTCCGAGTTTTCAACTTCACTCTAGATAGAAAGGCACTAAGATGGTATAACTCTTTAGATGGAGATCCAATCACCACCTGGGCTCCCTTGGAAGAAATTTTTTTGGAGAAGTTATTTCCTCACTCATTGACCTACCAGATTTGGGGACAGATCAACCAGTTCCTTGAACTTCCTTGAGAATCACTAGTAGAATCATGGGAAAGATTTAAGGAACTTTTGAGAAAATGCCCACATCATGGAATCTCACAAAACCAGCTCATAGAAACATTCTATAAAGGGGTAAGTAATGAAATATAGATTTTTTTGGATTCCTCATATGGAGAAAATTTCATGAGACAGAATTATGAGGACGCATGGAAGATTGTTACACTCGGAGCCGAGAACCAATCTAATTGGGGAATGCCATCTATAAGAGGATTCCTAAAAGTCTATAAAGCTGAAGAATATGTAGAAATGAAAGCTATTGTTGAAGCTCTGAAAAATGTTGTTCATAAGCAGCAATCCCTTGAAACAACATTTGGAGAATATGACAGGAAGAAGAACTCCCAAGTTCATCAAGTCAAAGCAACTACTGAGACTTGTGAAGCTTATCATGCATTGGATCATCCCAGATTATCATGTAGCCTCTTATACAATGTGATGATGAATCTGTAGACACCTCAACCACAATATGAACCAATCATTGAACAACCCGAGGATTAGTTGCCAGAGTAGGTTAACTCTATCCACGCCATACCGGGTCAAGCATACTATAATCTGGATCAACCAAGAAACAACCCTGGATTTTAGTATGGGAACCACGTAGCAACTTCCAATCCACAACACCAAACACAAGGTGGGTCTTCCAATAGACCACCACCTGGATTCCAAAACAATTATAACCTAAACCAAGGAAACTATAGAGGTGGGTTTCAAAGATTTATCTACCCAAGAAACTCTTCTTCATACTATCAATACACTCACCCTCCATTGCACCCACAATTGCAACAACCCCAGTCACAACTGTCACAAATTCAACAACTTCAGTTGCCAACACCACAACAACAACAACCTCAAGCACAAAAACAAATTACATAATATGAACAAAAGAATGCTCAACCTCTGTCAATAGATGAGTTGTCTCTGATAAGGCAAATGATGCAATCTCAACAGGCCATGCTTGCCAACCAACAGGCTCAATAGAAAGCTATAGAGACTCAATTGGCATAAATTGCAGCTCAGTTGAAACCTTGAGTGGGTACTTTCACCAGTCAGGTAGAAATAAATATGAGACATGATCAACACAGACCAGAACAACTAAATGTAGATACCACAAGTTTTGGTCATGTTCTTACTAAAGCTATCAAAGTCATTCAGAATGACGAAGATACTGCTGAAATCATCCCAACTACAAACATAAATCAAGAAATTAAAAAATCTGTAGAGGCCAAGAAGGAGAAGGACAAAGAACTAGTTTCCAAAAAACCAGAAGTCCCATCATACAAGCCCAGGATACCCTATCCAGGTAGATTGAGAGAGACTAAACTGGATACTAGATTCCTAAAGTTCAAAGAAGAAATGAAGAAGTTATACGTTGATATCCCGTTCCTTGACGCTCTCTCTGAAATCCCAGCTTGGTCTAAATATCTGAAGACTTTGCTATCAAAGAAATACATGACCGAAGAACATGAGACTGTAAAATTAGCTCAGACTACTTCTGATATCATCCTCAAAAGAATGCCGAAAAAACCAAAGGACCCGAGCTCCTTCGGCATCCAATGTTCTATCAGAAACACCTCTTGCAAGAAAGGATTAGCTGATTTGGGGGCTAGCATATCTATTATGCCCTTTTCTATGTGTAAAAGATTAGGCTTTACCGATTTGCTACCCACAACAGTGACAATCTAGTTGGTTGATTCTACCATTACTACACCTTTGGGAATTATTGAAGATATTCCAGTGAGAGTAGGAAGAGACTCTTATGTCCCTTGTGACTTTATTATCATGGACATAAAAGAAGATTTGAGATATCAAATAATATTCAGCAAACCTTTCCTCGTGACAGCCAGAGCGCTAATTGATGTCGAAGCAGGTGCAATTACCTTAAGGCTAGGGAAGGAAACTGTTCAATTCAGAGTCTTTGATAGCCTAAAAAGTCCCAACATTCACGAAGAACTCTTTCTTCTTAAGGAAATTGATAAAATGTCTCAGCTAAAGCAAGAAACTCCCAAACCATCTGATTCTCTAGAGAATGCCCTGATGAACCCAGATGTCAAATCTTTGAACGACGAACTAGTTCAACAATGTCTGAAATATCTAGAACAAGCCGAAGAAGACCCGAAAGCTACCTTTGAGATGTTGAAATCTGTTACCACACTAGAGACTATTGAAGTGCCCAAGGCACCTGAAATGAAAGTCCTACCAGCTAGACTCAAACATGTCTTTCTAGATGAAGAAAAACTATGTCCAGTCATTATCAGTTCCACTTTGATAGATGAATAGGAAGAAAGACTTCTTGTTAAATTAAGAAAGCACAAGAAAGCCATTGGATATAAGATGACCGATCTAACTGGGGTAAATCCAGCCTTGTGCATGCACAAATTACCTATGATGGAAGAGTTTAAACCATCACGGGAGCACTAAAGGAAGCTAAACCCGAATCTTAAAGATGTAGTTCTCCTTGAGGTTCTTAAACTTCTAAAAGCTTGTATTTTCTATCCGATTTCCGACTCCCAATGGGTAAGTCCAGTCCAGGTAGTTCCTAAAAAGGGGGGACCACCGTTATTTTGAATGATAAAAATGAACTGGTACCCACTCGAATGGTTACCAGATGGAGGATGTGCATCGACTATAGAAAATTGAACAAGGCAACAAGGAGACCACTTTCCTTTACCTTTTCTTGAAAAAGTCCTTGAACGTCTAGCTCACCAGAAATTCTTTTTCTATCTTGATAGCTACTCAGGATTTTATCAAATTCCAATACACCCTAAAGATCAATAAAAGACAACTTTTACCTGCCCTTTCAGAACTTACACCTTCAGGAGGATGCCCTTTGGGCTATGTAATGCACCCACAACATTCCAGAGATGTATGTCTGCCATATTTGCAGGTTTAACTGAATCTATCATGGAGGTATTTATGGATGACTTCTCAGACTATCGAGATTCCTTCGATAACTGTCTGCTTAATCTCAATAAACTGCTACAAAGATGCGAAGAAACAAATTTGATCCTTAATTGGGAAAAATGTCACTTTATGGTGACAAAAGGTGTTGTCCTCGAGCATCGGGTGAGTGAACGAGGGATTGAAGTAGACAAAGCAAAAATAGATGTCATTTCAAAGTTGTCACCATCAAAAGACATCAGAGGGGTACGAGCTTTCTTAGACCATGCCGGATTTTATCGAAGATTCAATCAAGATTTTTTAAAAATAGAAAAGCACATGACTCAACTGTTAACTAAAGATGCGAACTTCAGTTTCGATCAAGAATGTTTACACAACTTCATGACTCTAAAAAATGCTTTAGTCTCTGTTCCTATACTAAGAGCTCCTGATTGGTCACAACCCTTTGAGATAATGAATACGCTATAGGAGTAGTACTAGGGCAGAGGATAGATAAGAAGGCTTACGTGATATATTATGCATAAAAAAATGCTTGATGAGGCCCAAAAGAACTATGCAATTACAAAAAAAGAATTCTTGGCATTCATTTATGCTTTTTAGAAATTTCGTTCTTACCTGATCGAATCAAAGGTTACAGTTTGCACATATCATTCATCAATAAAATATCTGATTCAGAAACAAGATGCCAAACCTAGACTTATTTGTTGGGTGCTGATGCTTCAAGAGTTTGAACTGGAAATAAAGGACAAAAGTGGGGTGGGAAATGTTGTTGTCAATCACTTGAGGCGTATTGAGACTCAAGATGAAGATAATATACCTATCCGTGACTCTCTACCTGATGACCAACTCATGTAGGTCACCACTAGATTCCCCTAGTACGCTGACATAGTAAACTATTTGGCTACGGGAATTATCTATCCTTTTGCTTCCTATCATGATAGGAAGAAGTTTTTCCATGACGTCAAGCAATATTTCTGGGATGAACCATACCTCATCTGCCTATGCGTAGACAGATTATTTTGCCGTTGCGTTCTTGAAGAAGAAATCACCCCCGTCTTGGAACAATGTCATTCTGGTCCCACTGGGGGGCACATGAGTTCAAAGAAGACTGCTCTTAAAGTTTTACAGTCAGGTTTCTTCTGGCCGACAATAGCAAAAGATGCGCATGAATTTGTACAATCATGCAATAAATGCCAGCCCTCCGGAGGGCTATCTAAACAAAATGAAATACCACTAACTATGTGGCAAGAAATTGAACTTTTTGATGTATGGGGAGTGGACTATATGGGTCCATTTCCCTCATCATATGGATTCTCTTATATATTAGATATTGTGGATTACATATCCAAATGGGTAGAAGTTATACCCACTGTATCTTGTGATTCTAAACCGGTTATTAAGATGTTCAAAGACATTATCTTTCCTAGATTCAGAGTTCCTATAATAGTCATATCCGAAGGAGGGTCACATTTCTTGGAACGAAGCTTTGAAGCCCTTCTGAGAAAATACTGAGTAAAACACAAGGTCGCCATGCCTTATCATCCACAAACAAGTGGCCATGTTGAAGTCTGAAACAGACAACTAAAAGCTATTTTAGAGAAGACTGTCAACATGAACTGCACAGATTGGTCCACCAAGCTTCCTGATACTCTTTGGGCATATCGCACTGCTTACAAGACACCAATAGGAACAACTCTGTTCCATTTGGTGTATGGAAATTCGTGCCATCTTCCAGTTGAATTAGAACACAAGGCTTGGTGGGCTATTAAACAGTTGAATTTTGATTTCAAAAGTGCCAACGGATACAGACAACTTCAATTACAGGAACTTGAGGAACTAAGAATGTCTTCTTACTAGAATGCCAGGATTTACAAAGAGCAAACTAAAATGTGGCATGATGGCCACCTTAAAAGAAAACATATCATCATCTGAGATAAGGTCCTTCTTTTAAATTCCAGACTCAAAATGTTTCCCGGGAAACTCTGCACAAAGTTGTCTGGACCCTTCACTATCAAGCATATATACCCAAGTGGAGCGGTCATCATCCTTGATGACAATGGAGGAGAAAGGACTGCTAATGGCCATAGACTAAAAAGATAATATACTCCAGCCGATAAAACTCCAAGACAAACCATTGACATTCATGACCCCACTGCATCAACCTGATCAAGCCAGAATCTCGTCGAGCCAGTGATGTAAAACCAAAGTGCTACTTGGGAGGCAACCTAAGAACTAAGTATCACCTTTATTTTTTGTTTAAATTCTTCCTTGCTTAGTTTTGATAATTTTCTAGTCTTTTATTTGATTATTTCTTTAGACCTATTCATCTTGTTCAGAAAATATAAAAATTAATATAAGCAACCAAATAAATATAAAAATATAAAAATAAATAACCAAAATAATTTTACCCAAACGATCTTGAAACCATTTGGTCCTCACGGTCTCAAAATAGTTTGGACCCAAACGGTCTTGAAACTATTTGGTCCTCACGGTCTCGAAACCATTTGGAGCCAAACCATCTTCAAACCATTTGGTCCTCACGGTCTCAAAACCATTTGGAGCCAAGCAGTCTTGAAATCATTTGGTCCTCACAGTCTCGAAACCGTTTGGACCCAAACGGTCCCGAGACTATTTTCCCTAAAGGGAATATGAACAGTCCCCCCCATATCTATAAATATAACCCTAAACCCTCCCTTTTCTCTTCTTCGATTCTCGAATCTCTCTAGTGCAACTCTGTTCCATTCCTTCCGCTCTCAGTTATACTCCTACGCGACCCTGCTCCCTCCTTCTTGCTCGTGTGTGACCCAAACAACACTGATGCTTCATGCACCTTTCCTTCTTCTTCCTTGTTCCCTGTGAACCTAGCTGCAAAATCCATCTTCTTCTTCTTCCGCACCCCTCCAGCAACAGTTCTCACACTACACAACCACCTTATCTCATTCACTCCTCATAGCACCGACCCCTTCTTCTTCTCCGTCATTTCACTCTGTAACAAGGTAGAATGATTACCTCCCTTCACGATCAAAGTGCCATTATCATCACCACCGCAACCATCACTGCGGCGTCTGCTTTCTCTTACACCGCTGCTTCATCACCATCGACGCATTTGTCACTGCCGCTGCTGCTTTGCCTCCCTTGCGGTTTTGGCACCTACAGGTTCCTAGCGGTTTTGAAATTGATCAGACCCTCGTGGTTTTGCAAACCACATGGATCCTCGTAGTTTTCAAAACTAAGAAGGCCCTCACAGTTTTGCAAACTGCATGGACCCTCACAGTTTTGCAAACTGCATAGACCCTCGTGGTTTCAATCTTAATGGTTACACCCTTCGCGGTTTCAATCTTAACGGTTTAACTCTTCGCAGTTTCATTCTTAATGGTTTCACTTCTCACGATCTTTAAACCGCATAGCCTCCTCACGGTCTTAAGACCGTGATGCTTGCACCATTTTGCACATTCCTCATCATTCATACAAAATATTTCTAATATATCATTTCTTGTTCAGATATTACAGAATGGCCTCACCTGCAAAGGAAGTTGATGAAGTAGGCCATTGGACTAGAGAACAACTACTAGAGCACCGAGATAAGCTCCAGTGCATTGTTGATATGTGCGCTAAGACATGAAAATCTCCCGTTCAATTGCCCAAGGTCATTCACGACCTTAAGCACATCAACAAGTGTCTGGCCAATGACCCAATCGAGAACCTCTCAGACCCTTCCTCAACTGACGAAGGCTCAGACTACATGCCAAACTCTGATGATGAATCTCCAGCCACCAAGTCAAAGGGGAAGCGGAAGGCCTAGGAGGTTATTAAGGAACGACCTACCAAAAGACGGGCAAGGAAGAAAGTCCAGCCCATAACCTCTAGGGAACCAATCATGGAAGAACAAGATACCCCCCTTGTCAAACAAGCCACAGCCGCAACAGGGTCAACTGACCTTGGTATTCAACACCTGAAAGCTGGCAATAAAATTCTATGACCAGTAAAGTATATATGCTCCAACATACTTAAAAAGATGGAAGTATATGATAGAGTTCTTTCCTTTCTCGACAAGGAAAATCTTTCCAAACTCTGCTTTGTCACCGAGAATTCCTACCTTGAGCCCACATTTGAATTCTTCACCTACCTTACCAAACAACCAGTAGATGTAAAAGACAAACCAAGAGACAGGGGTGAACGCAAGCTTATAACCTCACTTTTTAGGAATAAGGTTACACTAACTGAAAACCTGTTGAACAAAATCTTTATTGACAACCCAGACCAGTTGAAGAAAGCTACGAATGTAGGTCTGGATCACCCATAGTTCAACAGGCACACCTTCCAGAAATCATTGATTGGAATCTCCAATTATGATTCCAAGACTTATAAGGCCTCCATCATTCACTCCTGTCTAGTGCAAACACTGCATAGGATTATAATGGGTGCACTATTCCCTAGAACAGAGAGTGGGAATGTCCTAATCTTGGACCTCTTCATACTATGGTCCATCCTAAAGGGGCAGCCGGTCAGTATCAGATGAAAGTTGATACATAAACACACATCTTATGCCCCCAAAAAGGAAATTTTCATGGGTGGTCATGTCACATCAATTTTGAAGTACCTCAAGATTGATGGACCACTACAAAAATGTACATTGATAAAAGGTAACAACCTAACCAATGAGAAAATTCTGAAAAACACATACATCATCAAAGAGAAGGATAAAAAGCTCCATTATGTTTTCTACCCCACTGTCAAAGAATCAAGAACGTTGTTACCACTTCCCGAGCTCGCAGATTATGATAAAGACAAATATTTGTTCACTCCAGAGGAGCTTTCTACTCTATTAGCCTCTGTAAAAGGGATGGGGAAACAAGCGACAGAAGGGCGAATGGAGCATAGTGTCACTGCTCCCACAATACAACCAAAGAAAATACCAATGATGCGACCATCCAAACTATGAACACATAAGCAACAACAGTCTGGGACGCCCACATCCAAGATCACCCCAGAGGTAGAGCACCCCCATGCAGACACCTTCGTGAATCCAACATCAGACCCCTTCATCTTGGGTCTGGATATTGGGATCACCTCTACATCCACTCCCACCACCCTAGGAATAGAGGGGTCAATATCTCTATCTTCCACCACCCCGTTATTTTCCACCATTCCACCACCCACCACCATTCCATTCACCACAAATAAAACTCCACTCACATCATCTGATCCCCTTCCTTTCCCCACAGGTGAGCCAATTTTCGCCTCAACGCCCAATCTCACCTTCACTTCCACCACCTTCCCCCTGGCATTATCAGTTCCACCTTTCATATCTGGGATGTCACCACCTTTCTCATCCGCCACCACCCCGATACCATTGGTGACTCCTTCTACAGTCGCCATGCAATTTGTGGGTCCACCAATGGTGTCTCTCTCACACGGCACCACCACCCTTCCACCTAGACCCCATCCACCACACCCATCCACCACCGGCGTCCCCTTTTCACAAGTCAATGAGGCATTCATACATCAATTTGACACTATTCAAACCCTCCTCACCGACCCTTCTAACATATTACAATATATTTTTTCTTATGTGTAGGGACTTTCTATACAGGTATCCAAGCTCGATGAGCAGACTCATGCCTTACCGGACCTCCTCACAAGCATTCAACAATGACTAGAAGCAGCGGTCCATCAAGTCAACCTCGTTGACGGTCACTTAAAAACCCTTCTAGAATTAATGCTTAGCATGAAAAGACAATAAGAAACGTTAGTCCAGCAAGTCGTTCAGGTTACCAAGAAAATGCAACCATTGCCTGCGACCCTTCGCGAGCTTCAACATCAACAAGTTGCAATGAGCACATGTATGGATCACATAGAAAGCAGCCTCACACATCTCATCCACTACCAAGAGGAGCATGTAAATGATGCTTTAGATCAGCTACAAACAAAAGTGATTGATATAACATCATAACTCCTCTTCGCTGAAGCAAGATACACAGATCTCAAGGAAAGCCACGACACACTGCTCGAAACCCAAAAGCACGTGCAAGTGGCACTTGAAGAATTACAAGCCATCCATCAACGATGCAAGAAAGCATCAACTAAGAAGAACAAAGACAAAGCGGCGAATGACGAACATGATGATGACGACAATGATGATGATGATTCTAATTCCTCGTCTGACTCCAATGTTGACAACTCCTCTTCAGACGACCAACTGGACGACCCAGGCAATGCTAGAGAGGACACCGACTGAGGAGCAGATAATACAAAAAGGGAGACGGTGGAGACAACAGGGAGGGTGGTAGCAAAGAATCTGAAGACCACTTTGCTCCTGAGAACAATGACAGTGTAACAATGTCCTATGCGGACCAATTCTTCAATTTTTCTTCTATGGGCTCTCTGGGGGATACAGCGAAAGACGCAACTTTTGCTGAGTTTCAACAATGTATCTTGGAAACCAGCACTAGCCCGTGCACAACAACTATCACTTTTCCACTATCTGCTATGGAGAAAGCTGTAGTCCTTCCCCCATAATAGGAGGATTCTGATAGAGTGAGTCTCAACACTGATGATCAACTCAACTCCAACTCTAAAGAGAATGAAGATCTGCCACAATATTTTGATGACAATGAACAAACTTCACTTCCTCCTCCAAAAGACCTTCCCCCGCCGCCACCCCTACCTCACAAGATGCATGAATTAGATCTGGCAGCTATATCTACATTAGATGTTAAGGACATCTTCATCTTAAACACTATTGTAGATGATGCCAAGGATGGGGGGGACATCCTCTATAATAACACAAAGATAAAGCGCAAGCTGACGCATGAAACTTTCCGTGTTCTTCTATGACCTTAGTCGGTGGTGAAGATGGATATCTTCAATGTACTGCTTGCTAATGCAATAGAGGAATTTTGGAGCCCAAAGAAAAAGCAGCCAGTTTTTAATGCTTCACCTGCTCTAGCATTACGCCTCTTGAATAAGGACTTACATGCAAAATCCATCGAGTGGCTGCAAACAGGTCTCGCGAGAAAGGCACACTACATCATGGTGCCTTTCAAAGATTTTGGTCACTGGCTCCTTATGATCATTGACACCAAGGCCCGTGATGCCAAGGTTTACAATTTTTGTGCCAGTGAGCTTAATGCGGGAACCATTAACTTCAGTGGCTCAGAAGCTGGGGAAGCGCGATGCATTCCCATCCGACTTCTCAATATCATATGGGCTGCCTTCCCATCTCTTGCACGTGGATGGAGCCAACCATGGTTCAAGGTCATCAACCCAACCGTTTAGATGTAAGAAGGTTCAAGGGATTGTGCTCTTTGCACAATCAAATTCACTGAGGCACTCAACATACACATCCCATTTACTGAGCTACCTCAAGAAGACATACATGCTTTACAGGGACAATATGCAATGGAACTTATTTGAGACAAAAGATTCTTCATGGAACCGACAATGGGACATGACTATGTACCCCACTATCTGTTCTCTATCATCCAAGGTCCTCAAAATAAACCATTCAGACAAATCCTAAAGGAGTTGGAGCACCACCAACAACAAACCGCCACAATCCCAAAAAAATATCAATGGGATCCTTACACTTTTGATATGGCAGAAGATAAGGGGGACATAGATATACTAACATGATCTATCATCAAATCACTTCTCTCTCCCCGCTCTCACCCTAGCGCCACTAGGGTTTCTTCTTGCATAAGCGGCTGGCTGGGGGGAGGGGGTTTGGCTGCCACAAAGCGGTGCCCCGCTCCCCCTCGACCTCTTCTCGCTCATCATCAGCAGGGTATCTTCTTCAAGAGGTGTGTGGACGTGGTGTCTTTGGAGGCAGCGGTCTTCTTCCTCCCTTTCGTTGAGACCGACTTCGACGAGTTTCCTATCCGTTTCTCTTTTATTGGCTTTCTATTTAGATTGTTCTCTTGTTTTGTCTATCTTACTGTTAATCAGCATTGCTTTCTCTTCTCGTGGTAGATTTTTCTTTCTCAGATAATTTTGTTGTGGAGTTTGTATGGCAACAAGTGCAGGGAAAATATCCTTTTGGAACACCGATTTGGTGCAGGTACTCTACCACATATACATACTCAGGTTGAAGGTATTCCTCATAGAAAGTTGCCTTCTCTAGTGAAGGAGAAGAGGAATCTATACATCATTGTCCTTATCAGATTCCGATATGAGTTTTTGTGGTGGTTTGTATATGTTCTTGATCTTTGTGTGGTCTTTTAGTTTGTTTTTCTGCTCATGTAGATGCCATATGGCCCCTCCATAATGAAATTTGTCTATTTAACTTAAAAAAAAAGGAGCTATCATCAAAAGATCCCCCAAAGATATGGTGCCTCTTTCTAAAATAACACTGACATTCCCAAATTTTGACCTTGTTGCATGCAAGAGTCTTTCTGATCATGAACTCAGACTCATCATGCCTCAGCTATATATAGAGAATGACAAGCTTGTTTTCATTGGAAGGGAATATTCTTATAATGGCTGATGCACTCTGTGAGTCCGTACAAGTAAAAGTTACAATGTTCATGAGTGTGATGGCTTACTACCAATATCTTTTAGCACGGGACTTACCTATGGTTTACATGGCGTCAACATACATGAAGGATGATTTGCTCGGATCAAAGAACTTCAGAACCATAGAAGGTCTTATTTCATACCTTAAACATATGACTCCAAAGTTTATCTTGTTTCCCTTCCTTCACTTTGAGCATTAGATGATGCTGGCAATGAACTTACACAACAGAACTACAACTATCTACAATAGTTCTTATAGCCAGATCAATCCAAACCAGAGACAGTATAACATCATAGAAAAGACACTCACAGAGGAAGTGGCAAAGGACTGTGCCGAACGACTACATGATCTTCTAGGCAAGCACATAAGGGCATACAACAGAGCACATTTCAAGTGCCCAGCCTTCTGCCACAGATGTCCCCAACAAATTAGATAATCCAACGACTGCAGATTCTAAGTCCTTTACTAGATGTATAACCTCACCGTTCTTGACAAACTGCGTTGAGGACATGACATATGTGAACTATCACGCATTATAGGGGAAATTCACCGCTAATCTGCTCCGTTCTCATGGAGCCAACAAAGGTTTAATGACAACCTCCCATTTCATGAGGTTATCTTACTAGTTTTTCTTAGTATTCCATACTCTTTCTTAGATAAATTAGATAGAATACTTAACTTTCTGCTTTATTGTGAATATACCAATAGACTAACATTTTTCCTTTTCTTCTTATAGAAAAACCCAAAAAAAAGTTGCAAAAGTTCCAAACCGGTCCCAAGACTGTGAAGGCCCTAGCGGTCCCAAGACCGTAAAGGCCCTAGCGGTCCCAAGACCATGAAGGCCCTAGCGGTCCCAAGACTGTGAAGCCCTAGCGACCCCAAGACCGTGAAGCCCTAGAGGTCCCAAGATCGTTTAGATCCTAGCGGTCCCAAGACCGCGAGGACTCTAACGGTTTCAAGACCGAGTGAAGATTTATTGATTCCAAGAACGTGTGAAAGCTACCAGTCTTAAGACCGTGTGGATCAAAATTGTCTCCAGACCATGAGGATCCAAATGGTCTCTAAAATGTGAAGATCCAAATAACTCAAAACCGTTCAAGACCACCTTGGAGCCTATAAATAGGACCTAAGGGCTCCTCATTAAGGGGGACTTTTAGATAACCAAAGGCTGCCTCATTTGTTCCAGAGCTATTTCATCCTTTATCCTTTGCCCCAAGGATGTTGGTCTAAGATCCACACTCCATCCATAATCCTACTTCCTCTCTCAACGACATCGAAAGTGGGGAATGAAGGATTCATCACCAAAGCAACCACACAGTGTGAAGATAGTTGTTCTCTACTCCAAGGGGTCAACCTTCCTCCCTCCTATGTGGAGATGATGTTTTCCTTCTCTTCTCCTGTCTCCTTCTTTGTTATTGCCATGAGTGAGTAGTTCCATACACTAGGGTGCAGGGAGTAGCCCCGCTACCCATGTTTTCATTTCATGCATTGTAATTCATGAGTTTGAAATAGAGAAATACTATATTTTCAGTTCAACATCAATCGTTTAATGAATGCTAGTTGCTTGATCACCAACCTACATTACCTATTATCTACTAGTGTGAATTGTCTATGTTTGTGCTTTTAGATTTGATTATCGATTGTATGTTGGTTCTTGATGTATGTAGTCACCATATATCTATTTCGGTATATAGGAACACTTTTCAAGGAGTGGAGTAAACTCACCTCCATCATTGTGCTTTCATATTATGAAATGGAATCAGTTGACGTATGGAAGTACAACTTTGACAGGTTGAGGAACACACTTTACGAAGGGAGTGATGCAAAGTAAGTGACCATTCATTCGGGGATGGATGGCATTGCAATACTTCCATGTTTCTCATAGTTGGCTATTTGAAAGAAAGCTAAGTCTACAAAGATACTAACTGATTAGACCCTTTTTGCATGCCATGTTATTATGATGTATGTTATGATTCATGTATAGCAGTGGTGAAACTCGATCACATCCTAGTGGTTCCTAAATTTTGTTTACAACCTTAACTTTACTTTCATATCATTTAATTTACTTTTGCATTCTAGTTTAATCATCAACCCTACTCTTTGATCTAAATATCAACTCTTAAGTAGACAAATAGAATTATAACGTTTTCCATCTTGTTAAATTCTTAACAAGACCGTTGTCTCGTGGATTCGACCCTCAACTATACTACGATAAGACTTCCATGTACCTTAGCATACATGGGTGGAGATCTTATTCTAGCACATGCAAGGTTAAACTTAGAGACTTACTATATCTAAGATTTTTAGTGGTGCATGCAACTCCACGCAAGTGGAGGCTCCATAAAAAATTGGCACCATTGTCGGGGACAATAGAATGTTTTAATTTCATTTATCAACTTGCTAGTTGATTAGGATTTTACATTTTACTTTGATGAATACTTCATATCTTTTTTATTCCATCATCTTTCCATCATCTAAAGTGTGATTTTTCTTCTACTCAGTTAGAAAACATGTATGAAAAACCGCGAATTCTCCCCTGAACCAGAGTACGACTCTAAGGTAGAACAAAACTTCCACCGACGCATCAAACTCAACCGCCAACAAGCCAGACAGATGGTTGAAGAACAACGCCAAGCCACCTTGGTATTAGAAAGAGTCAACACAGCTATAGCAACTCATAGAGCACAACTCATTACTGATACATGTGCTCAATTCCAAGCTGAAGTTCGAGCTGAAGAGCAAGCTCACATCCAAACTGAAAATGAGGCAGCCACAGTAGTTTCTCAGTTATTGATAAGGAACAAGCAACTTTGAGACTACATTGTTCCTAAGAACTCTGAGTATAATCATCTAGTTCAGCCTCCACTCATTAATGTTCCTAACTTCATGATTCGAACATAATGGATCCAAATCATGCAAGGCATCTCATTCTCAGGAGACACTGGAGATGATTGCATGGACCATCTAAAGTGATTCAAGGCACTTTGTTGATTGGTACCACAAGCCATAGCTACACTAGATGCAATCATGCTCTGACTTTTCAACTTCACTCTGTCTGGAAAGGCACTAAGTTGTTATAACTCTTTAGATGGAGAGCCAATCACCACCTGGGCTCCCTTGGAACATTTTTTTTTGGAGAAGTTCTTTCCTCCCTCGTTGACTTACCACATTAGAGGACAGATCAACCAATTCCTCCAACTTCCTGGAGAATCACTAGCAGAATCATGGGAAATATTTAAGGAACTTCTAAGAAAATGCCCACATCACAAAATCTCACAAAATTAGCTCATAGAAACATTATATAGAGGGGTAAGTGATGAAATAAAAAAGTTTTTGGATTCCTCATCTAGAGGAAATTTCATGAGACAGAATTATGAGGACGCTTGGAAGATTGTTACGCTCAGAGCTGAGAACCAATCCAATTGGGGAAGACCATCTATAAGAGGAGTCCTAAAAGTCTGCAAAACTGAAGAATCTATAGAAATGAAAGCTATCATTGAAGCTCTAAAAAACATAGTTTATAAGCATCAAGCACTTGAGACAGCGTTTGGTGAATATGACAGGAAGAAGAACTCCCAAGTTCAACAAGTTAAAGCATCTACTAAGACTTGTGAAGCTTGTCATGCATCAGATCACCCCACATTATCATGTGGCCTTTTATACGATGTGATAATGAATATGCAGATGCCTCAACCACAATATGAACCAATCGTTGAACAACTGAAGGATCAACTACTGGAGCAGGTTAACTCTATCCACACCATACTGGGTCAAACATACAATAATATAGATCAACCAAGAAACCACCCTGGATTTCAGTATGGGAACCCCGTGGGAACTGCCAATCTGCAACACCAAACACAAGGTGGGCCTTCTAATAGACCACCACCGGGATTCTAGAGCAATTATAACTGAAGCCGGGGAAACTATAGAGGTGGGTTTCAAAGATTTGTCTACCCAAGAAATTCTTCTTCATACTATCAATACACTCAGCCTCAGTTGCACCCACAATTGCACCAACCTCAATCACATCAGCTGCAAATTCAGCAATTTCAGTTTACAACTCCTCAACAACAACAACCTCATGGACAACAACAAATTACACAACATCAACAAGAGAATGCTCAACCACCATCAACAGATGAATTGTCTCTGAGAAGGCAAATGTTGCAATCTCAACAGACCATGCTTGTCAACCAGCAGGCTCAACAAAATGCTATAGAAACCCAATTGGCACAAATTGCTGCTCAGTTGAAACCTCCAGTAGGTACTTTCACCGGTCAGTTGGAAATAAATCCGAGACATGATCAACACAGACCAGAACAACTAAATGTAGTTACCACAAGATCTGGTCAAAGCTACCAAAATCATTCAGGAAGATGAAGATACCGTTAAAATCATTCCAAATATAAACATAAATCAAGAAACTGAAAAAATCTATAGAGGCCGAGAAGGAGAAGGACCAAGAACCAGTTTTCAAGAACCATAAGTCCCACCATACAAGCCCATGATACCCTATCCAGGAAGATTGAGAGAGACTAAACTGGGTACTAGATTCTTAAAGTTCAAGGAAGCAATGAAGAAGTTATATGTTGATATTCTGTTCCTTGACGCTCTCTCTAAAATTCTAGCTTGGTCTAAATATCTGAAGACTTTACTATCAAAGAAATACATGACCGAAGAACATGAGATAGTAAAATTATCTCAGACTACTTCTGACATCATTCTCAACAAAATGCCAAAAAAACAAAAGGACCCTGGCTCCTTTGGCATCCAATGTTCTATAGGAAATACCTCTTGCAAGAAAGGATTAGCTGATTTGGGAGCCATCATATCTATCATGCCCTTTTCTATGAGTAAAAGATTGGGTTTTACTGATTTGCTACCCACAACAATGACAATCCAGCTGGCTGATTCTACCATTACCGCACCTTTGGGAATTATTGAAGATATCCCAATGAGAGTAGGAAGAGACTCCTATGTCCCTTGTGATTTTTTTGTCATGGACATAAAAGAAGATTTCAGGTATCCAATAATATTCAGTAGACCTTTCCTTGTGACAACCAGAGCACTAATTGATGTTGAAGCTGGCACAATTACCTTAAGGCTGGGGAAAGAAACTGTTCAATTCGGAGTCTTTGACAGCCATAAAAGTCCTAGCATCCACAAAGAAGTCTTTCTTCTTGAGGCAATAGATAAAATGTCCCAAATGAGGCAATATACTCCTGAACCATCTGATGGTCTGGAAGACGTCTTAATGAACCAGAAGCCGAATTTTCAACTGACAAACTAGTTCAACAATGTCTGCAATACCTAGAACAAGCTGAAGAAGTTCCAGAAGCCACTTTTGAGGAGTTGAAATCTGTCACCACTCTAGAGACCACTGAAGTGCTCAAGGCACCTGAGATGAAAGTCCTACCAGCTGGACTCAAACACGTCTTTCTAGACAAAGAAAAACTATGTCCAGTCATTATCAGTTCCACATTGATGGATGACCAGGAAGAAAGACACCTTGTTGAGTTAAGTAAGCACAAGAACGCCATTGGATATAAGATAACTGACCTGACTGGGATAAATCCAGCTTTGTGCATGCACATATTACCTATGGTGGAGGAATTTAAATTATCACGGGAGCACCAGAGGAAGCTAAACCTGGATCTCAAAGAGGTAGTCTGCCTTGAAGTTCTAAAACTGCTAAAAGCTGGTATTATCTATCCAATTTACGACTCTCAATGGGTAAGTGATGGAGTATGTTTTTGATGCAACACCACTAAAAATCCTAGAGATGATGAGTCTCTAAGTTTAGCCTTGCTAGTACTATGGTAAGAACTCCACCCACATGTGCTAAGACATGTGGAAGTCTTATCGTAGTATAGTTAAGGGTCGAATCCTCGGGACAACGGTCTTGACGAAGTCAAGATGGAAAACGTTTAGCTTTTACTTAACAACTTAAAGATTGATATTTAGATCGAAAGTTTGATTTGGTTGTTTTAAACTAAGTACAAAGAAAGTAAGGCAAGAAAGTAAATAAAGCAAGTAAATCTTAAGAGTTAACAAATGGTGATGAATCACTGGGGTTAAGCAGGTATTTACCACCGCTACACATGCATTGTATATGTACTAAGCAAGACTTATAAGCTAGATGCATGGATGTTTCCACAAGACCGATGCCTTATAAGACAAGAGCGATGCGTTGCATCCAAGGGTGTTCCACAAGACCGATGCCCACATAAGACAAGAGCGATGCATTGCACCCTTCGATGTTCCACAAGACCAATGCCCATATAAGAAAAGGGCAATGCATCTCATCCTTCAAGGGTTAAGTAACTCTAATACGGTACATCCTACGCGTCACTGAAGGATGTAGTCTCCGAAAAGAGAATCTTACTCAACCTCATGAAACGTGCATCTAAAACTAACAAGCGAGCGATAATTATCAAATCGAATAGCGTCTTTGTAGACCTAGTTTCCGGTGAGGGATAACCTAGCTACGAGAAGTGCGGGAATGATGCAACGCCAGCCATCCCCGAATGAATGGTCACATGCTTTACATCATTCCCCTCGCAAAGTGTGTTCCTCGACTTACCAAAGGTCTCTTCCATACAGATGGGAGTGTGCCAGATGGTAGTGAGTTTACTCCACTCTTTGAGATACACTCCTAGACACCAAAACGGATGCGTGGTGGATACACACACCAGAAACCAACACTAAATCGGTATTCAAGCCTCGATAGCGGTCGTAGACAAACCACAACGAAAGACAATAAATGCATACAAGAACGTGGCCACCATTCAAGCATGTGTGAAACGATTTAGTATTAAAACGAAATGATAACATCTTTTTACAGTACAAAATACAAAACATGGGCAGCGGGGCTAGTCCCCGCGCCCCAGTGGATGGAACTACTCGCTCCTCATAGAGGGAGCAACAAAGAAGGAGGCAAGAAGAGATAGAAAGAACATCATCTCCACTAAGGAGAGAAGGTTGAACCCTTGGTGGAGAGAGCAACGATCTTCACCCTTCGTAGCTTGCTTGATGACGAATCTTCTCCTCTCACCTTCTTTGTTGATGAGAGAGAAAGTAGCTTGCAATGGACGTGAGTCTCAGACCGGCAGCCTCGAGTGATGGATGGAGTTGTTCTGGTAGTGGAGAGACAGCCTCTGGACGTCTGGACTCTCTACCTTCACATGGACGGCCCTGAGGTCTTATTTATAGGCTTTGAGTGAGATCCAAACGGTTTGGAGACCGTTTGGGCTCAAACGGTCTTGGGACCGTTTGGCGTCAAACGGTCTTGAGATCGTTTGGCGTCAAGCGGTCTTGGGACCGTTTGGCGTCAAACGGTCTTGAGATCGTTTGGCGTCAAACGGTCTTGAGATCGTTTGGCGTCAAACGGTCTTGGGACCGTTTGGCGTCAAACGGTCTTGAGACCGTTTGAACTCCATGCGGTCTCGGGACCGTTTGGCTTCATGCGGTCTCGGGACCGTTTGAACTCCATGCGGTCTTGGGACCGTTTGGCTTCATGCGGTCTCGGGACCGTTTGAACTCCATGCGGTCTTGGGACCGTTTGGCTTCATGCGGTCTCGGGACCGTTTGAACTCCATGCGGTCTTGGGACCGTTTGGCTTCATGCGGTCTCGGGACCGTTTGAACTCCATGCGGTCTTGGGACCGTTTGGCTTCATGCGGTCTCGGGACCGTTTGAACTCCATGCGGTCTTGGGAACGTTTGGCTTCATTCGACCCTTGGGCTAGTTTATTCTTTTGTTATTTTTTTGTGCTTTTTCTGCAATTATAAAAGGAAAAGTTAGTTTGATGATGTATTTACAAAAAGGGGTAAAATTAGGTTTAAGTACAATATAAATGTAGAAAGAGTATGGAAAACTAAAGAAAAAGACTAAGATAAACTACTAAAATAGGAGGTTATCACCCCCCCTAACTTAGAGTCTAGCTTGTCCTCAAGTTAGATAGAGCTGAGACATGAAATGGCGCGGCGATCTTAATTAAAATTTCCATACTCTTGCTTCAATTCTTGACCTGAGTTCCCCAGGGGTCGTATCGAGGCTTATTGCATGCCTTGATCCTTTTGGATTTCGAGAGTTGCTTGGATTTCAGGTTTTTCCGTATCTCAAAGTTCGCCTTGGGACCACATTTATTTTGTGCATGCTGTTGACTCTAATCAACTTTATACCTCTCTGGAAACCTATTGGAAGCTAGAGAGGGTATAAGGGTTGGCTAAAGGCTTTGAAGTGTAACTCCCCTTTGAGTGGGGGAGGGGCTGTCTATGCTTTTTAGGATCTCACTACCGGACACGACACATCTGCCTTTATGAGGGCAGCTGAATGTACCGGCCAGGCAAGTCCTTTATTAGCCTTTTCATATACTTGGAACTTTTAGGGTTTCACTACCGGACGCGACGCATCTGCCTTTGTGAGGGCAGCGGAATGTGCCGGCCGGGTGAGCCCTTTATCAGTTCTTTATATAGGTCCTTATTCGTGGCACAACTCTCATGATTTTATTCGTCTCTCTGGCTTTTATTCAAAAACTCACAGGCTTGGGTTTTGGGATGAGGATTTATTTTGGGCGGCCAAGCCTCTTTTATTTTGAAGAGAGGAAAGTTGTTCTTAAAGTTTTTCAGCATGCACTTATTTGGTTTGTGGTCCACTTGCAGAGCTTTTTGACTTGGAAGTTGCCTGATTTCCCTCTCATCCTTGAGATCTCGGCTTATTTCTGCCCTGATTTTGACCTATGGAGAGTCAGATAAAGAAATGGAACAAAAAAAATAGGATCCATAGTGGATGGGGGTCGATAAATCGCCATTTGATGTCTAAGTGCTAAATACTTGTAGAGACTAACATGATTCTAGAGTTAGTTGAGGTGACTTATTTTAAGGAAAAGGGTGTATAGAGATTGATACCTAGCCCTTGTCTGATGACCCCCCCCCCCCTAACTCATCACACACTCTGTCCTCAGAGTGGGAAAGTGATAGGTTGAGAAGTCATTTGAACAAGGGCTGCGAGCTAAGCCAAAATTGCGGTAACCCCTGGAGATTGGAGTAGAGTGGATGCGAATTGGGGTGCCTTGTAGCGCTGACTCATGAGCTTTATTGATGTCGCAGTGCATTCCTTTGCAATTGTGTCTTGATATTGTAGACGAAATCTGCAATTCTAGCAACGAATCTGCTAGACAATATCAAGACAAAATTGCAAAGGAGTGCACTGCGATATGTGCTGCTTGATTACACAAAAGTTCCAAACGGTTGGAGGACCGTTTGGTTCCAAACGGTTTGAAGACCGTTTGGTTCCAAACGGTTTGAAGACCGTTTGGTTCCAAACGGTTTGAGGACCGTTTGGTCTCAAACGGTTGGAGGACCGCTTGGAAAGCGAGGAGCCGCAGGTCGCCGGCGCGGGGGGGAGGTGGAACGGGGTGAAGGTGGAACGGGGCGAGGGTTTGAAGGAAGGTGGAGGAAACGGCGACTGGCGCGATAGTGGCGACAGAACGGCACGGCAACGAAGAACATCATTTGACGACGACTGCGAAGGTGGCGTGGAGTGAGCAGCGTGCTTGGAGTCGCCGGACAATCTTGTGGAAGGTGGATTGAGAAGCTTTCGCGGAAGCACAGAAGCAAAAAGGTGAAGTTCTGCGCACGAAAAGACTGTAGAGTGCGAACATTCGAAGAGAGGAAGATGGGGATGCGGGGTCGGTATTTATAGCGGTGACTAATCGTATTCCAAACGGTTTCAAGACCGTTTGGTCCCAAACGGTTTGAGGACCGTTTGGTCCCAAACGGTTTCAAGACCGTTTGGTCCCAAACGGTTTGAGGACCGTTTGGTCCCAAACGGTTTCAAGACCGTTTGGTCCCAAACGGTTTGAGGACCGTTTGGTCTCAAACGGTTTTAAGACCGTTTGGAGTATAAAAGTATTTGTATATTTTTTTGTATTTTTAGATTTAGTAATGATAGAACTTAAAGAAAGCAAAACAAAATTAAGAGAGAATAAAACTAGAAAATTGGAGAAATTGATACTCAGGTCTTGGGTTGCCTCCCAAGAAGCGCCTTGGTTTTACGTCACTGGCTCGACGAAATTGTGGGCGTAGCGTTTCTGACATCGAGGGTTTGTTGATGTGTTTTGTCTTCCTGAGTGTAGTATCTTTTTAAACGGTGTCCGTTGACCGTTCGTTCTCCTCCGTTGTTGTTGATGATAATGGCAGCTCCAGTTGGGTAGATGTGTTTTATAGTGAAGGGTCCGGACCATCTTGTTCGAAGCTTTCCGGGGAATAATTTGAGCTTGGAATTGAATAAGAGCACTTTGTCACCAACGGTGATATCTTTTCTCCTAAGATGTCCATCGTGCCATATTTTCGTTTGCTCTTTATAGATTCTGGCACTGTGATATGCTGTCATGCGGAGTTCTTCTAGCTCCTGTAGTTGAAGTTGTCTGTTCTCTCCTGCACTTTTAAGGTCGAAGTTTAGTTGCTTGATGGCCCACCAGGCTTTATGTTCCAGTTCTACTGGAAGATGACATGATTTACCGTACACCAAGCGGAACGGAGTTGTTCCAATTGGTGTTTTGTAAGCCGTACGATATGCCCAGAGGGCGTCAGGGAGTTTGGTGGACCAATCAGTGCGATTTTTGTTCACTGTTTTTTCAAGAATCGCTTTTATCTGTCTATTGGATACTTCCACTTGGCCACTAGTTTGCGGGTGGTAAGGTGTGGCAACTTTGTGATGGACTCCATATCTTCTTAGTAATGCTTCGAAACTTCGTTCCAGAAAATGGGTCCCGCCATCAGATATGACCGTTCTTGGGACTCCAAATCTTGGAAAGATGGTATCTTTGAACAATTTGACAACAGGTTTGGAGTCATTAGATGCAGTGGGTACAGCTTCGACCCACTTCGAGACGTAATCCACAGCGACCAAAATGTACGAGAAACCATATGATGAGGGGAAAGGTCCCATGTAGTCTACCCCCCATACATCAAACAGCTCAATTTCCTGCCACATGGTAAGAGGCATTTCATCTCTTTTTGATATGTTGCCCGAAAATTGGCATTTATCACAGGATTTGACAAAATTATGTGAGTCTTTTGATATGGTGGGCCAAAAGAAACCAGATTGTAGAACTTTTATGGCAGTTTTCTTGGCGCCCATGTGCCCCCCCGTGGGTCTGGAGTGGCAGTGTTCCAAAACCGATGTTATTTCTTCTTCTGGAAGGCATCGACGAAAAAGTCCGTCGGCACAGAGGTAGAACAAGTAGGGTTCATCCCAATGATAACGTTTTACGTCATGAAGGAATTTCTTTTTATCTTGATAAGAAGCAGACGGGTGAATGATCCCTGTGGCCAGATAATTGACGATATCTGCGAACCAAGGGAAATTATGAGTGGCTTTCATAAGTTGATCATCAGGAAGAGAGTCCCTGATAGGGATTTTATCTTTGTCTTCAACCTCGATTCTACTGAGGTGATCGGCGACAACGTTCTCTACGCCACTTTTATCTTTGATTTCTAGATCGAATTCTTGAAGCATCAATACCCAGCGGATGAGCCTGGGTTTGGCATCCTGTTTCTGAATCAAATGTCTGATAGCAGAATGGTCAGTGTAGACAATTACCTTAGAGCCGATCAGGTAAGAGCGGAATTTTTCGAAGGCGTAGATGATAGCTAGGAACTCTTTTTCCGTGGTCGTGTAGTTTCTTTGTGCTTCATCAAGTGTTTTGGATGCATAGTAGATGACATAGGGTTTCTTGTCGATTCGTTGTCCTAAAACGGCCCCTATGGCATAGTCACTTGCGTCACACATGATTTCAAAGGGTTGCGACCAGTCTGGAGCCCTTAGAATAGGTGCGGAAATTAGTGCTTCTTTAAGGGTGGAGAAACTTTGCATACATTCTTGGTCAAAAATGAACTCGGCATCTTTTGTCAGGAGTTGGGTCATGGGTTTAGCTATTTTTGAGAAATCTTTGATGAACCTTCTGTAAAACCCGGCATGACCTAGGAAAGCTCGAACTCCTCTTATGTCCTTCGGAGGTGACAACTTCGAGATGACGTCAATCTTTGCTTTGTCGACCTCGATCCCTCTATCACTTACTCTATGTCCGAGGACGATACCCTCTGTTACCATGAAATGGCATTTTTCCCAGTTCAGGATAAGGTTTGTTTCCTTGCAACGTTGCAGGACTTGTTCGAGATTATTTAGACAGTTATCGAAAGACTCTCCATAAACAGAGAAATCATCCATAAAGACTTCCATAATAGATTCAGTTAATCCGGCGAAAATGGCGGACATGCAGCGTTGGAAAGTAGCAGGAGCGTTACATAGCCCGAATGGCATTCTTCTAAAAGCATATGTCCCGAAGGGACAAGTGAAGGTGGTTTTTTCTTGGTCCTCTGGATGTATGGGTATTTGGTAGAACCCAGAATAACCATCGAGATAACAAAAATATTTTTGGTGGGCCAAGCGCTCCAGGACTTCGTCTAGAAAAGGTAGAGGGTAGTGGTCTTTCCTTGTAGCTTTATTCAACTTCCTATAATCGATGCACATTCTCCACCCCGTTACAGTCCTAGTAGGTACGAGCTCATTTTTATCGTTGATCACTACAGTAGTGCCCCCTTTCTTTGGGACAACTTGAACTGGGCTAACCCACTGAGAGTCGGAGATAGGGTAGATCATACCAGCTTTAAGCAGTTTGAGGACTTCCAAACGGACTACCTCTTTTAAATTTGGGTTCAGTTTTCTTTGATGTTCGCGAGTGGGTTTAAATTCTTCAACCATAGGAAGCTTGTGCATACACAGAGCCGGATTTATGCCTGTGAGGTCGGTTATTTTATAACCGATGATCTTTTTGTGTTTCCTTAGTTTTTCTAGAAGTCTAACTTCTTGGTCTTCGGTGAGGGTGGAGCTGATAATAACTGGGCATAGCTCTTCCTTATCCAGGAAAACATATTTGAGCCCTGTGGGTAAGGTCTTCAATTCAGGGGTTTTTGGTGGTTCTGCTGCTTCAATAGTCGTTATGGCTTTAAGCTCTTCAAAGGTAGCCTTTGGTGCTTCTTCTACCTTTTCTAGATATTGGATGCATTGCTGGACTAGTTCATTTGCAGAGAACTCGACTTCGGGATTGATAAGAGCATTTTCAAGTTCGTCGATTGGCTCGGAGATTTCTAGTTGCGACATTTGTTGGATTGCGTCTAAAAGAAAGACTTCTTCTTGAATGTTAGGGCCTTTCATGCTATCAAGGACACGGAATTGAATGGCTTCCTTTCCGAGCCTAAGGATGATGGTTCCGGCTTCGACATCGATTAGCGCTCTGGCTGTAGCTAGGAAAGGCCTGCCGAAAATGATCGGATATCTCAAGTCCTCTTTAATATCCATGATGACAAAATCACATGGAACGTAAGCATCCTTGCCTATTCTTACTGGAACGTCTTCAATGATTCCCAAAGGTGCGGTTATGGTGGAGTCAGCAAGTTGAATAGTCATTGCTGTAGGTAGCAGATCTGTGAAACCGAGGCGTTGGCACATTGAGAAAGGCATAATGGATATACTAGCCCCGAGGTCAGCTAATCCTTTCTTTGTGGATGCGTTTCCAATGCAACATTGGATTCCGAAAGAACCTGGGTCCTTCTTCTTTTTGGGTAGTTTGTTCAAGATGATGTCAGAGGTGGTTTGGGCAAGCTTGACGGTTTCCTGCTCTTTGGTGATATACTTACGTGATAGCAAAGTTTTGAGATACCTTGCCCATGCTGGTACTTCGGATAGAGCGTCGAGGAGTGGGATGTCGATATAAAGTTTCTTCATTGCTTCCTTGAATTTCTGAAACCTGGCATCCATTTTTGTTTCTTGCAGTCTGCCTGGATATGGAATCCTTGGTTTGAATTGCGGGACCTTGGGTTCTGCGGGTACATACTCTTTGTTTTTGTCCTCGGTGTCTTCGGGAGATTTCCCAATCTCTTGTTGTGAGATCTCTTTCGTCAAAAGAATGGGCACATCATCATCGTCTAGAGTGATCTTGATGGGTTCAGGCAGAATGCGTCCCGACCTTGTGGTGATGGCGTTCAGCTGTTCATGTTCATTTTGCCCATTTGGTTCAGGCTGCCTATCAGAAGCGCCAGCCGACGACTTCAACTGTGCAGCAATCTGAGCTAGCTGGGTTTCAACTGCCCTTTGTTGGGCTTGCTGGTTAGCTAGCATAGTTTGCTGAGACTGAAGCATTTGCTTTATCAAAGATAGTTCGTCTTCTGGTTGTTGCAGAGGTGCGGTTAACTGTGGCTGCAGGGGCTGCTGCAACTGGGGTTGCTGTGACTGCTTCAACTGGGGTTGGTGCAACTGAGGGTGCAGTCCTGAATGAGTGTATTGGTAAAAAGGATTCCTGGGATAGTTAGGTCTTTGAAAACCTTGTCTGAAGTTATTCTGAAGTCCCGGTGGTTGTCTGTTGAAAGATCCACCTTGTGCCTGCTGCTGTGGGTTGGCAGTCCCTGCAGGATTCCCGTATTGGAAACCAGGATGGTTCCTTGGTTTATCTGGGTTGTAATACATTTGGCCAGGTATTGAATGTATGGAGTTGACTTGCTCTGGCATTTGGTCTTCGAGATGCTCGATGATGGGTTCATATTGCGGCATAGGTGGTTGTAAATCCATCATGACATTGTACAACAACCCACATGATAATGTGGGATGATCGGATGCATGACAGGCTTCACAAGTTTCAGTAGCTGCCTTAACTTGTTGAACCTGGGAGCTTTTCTTCTTATCATATTCCCCGAAAGAAGTTTCGAGGGCTTGTTGCTTGCTAGCAATTGTCTTCAAAGCCTCAGCAATGGCTTTGAGTTCCATAGATTCTTCCGCTTTGTATACCTTGAGAACGCCTTTGGGTTGGTTAGATGACCTTCCCCAATTGGATTGGTTCTCGGCCCCCAACATAACTATATTCCAGGCGTCTTCGTAGTTCTTTCTCATAAAGTTTCCTCCAGATGAGGAATCTAGGAACTGTTTAATGTCATCATTTACCCCCCCCAATAAAAGGTCTCAATCAGTTGATTTTGCGAAATCCCATGATGAGGGAATTTTCGTAGAAGTTCTTTGAATCTTTCCCATGCCTCGGCGAGGGTCTCTCCAGGAAGTTGAGAGAAATGGTTGATCTGCCCTCTGATTTTGTAAGTAAGCGAGGGTGGAAAGAACTTCTCCAGGAATTTCTCCTCTAGAGGGGCCCAGGTGGTAATAATGGGTTCTCTATCCAATGAATTATACCAACTTAAGGCCCTTCCAGATAGAGTGAAATGAAACAGATGGAGCATTATTGCGTCGAAAGCAATGCCAGCTTGTGGGACCAGTCGGCATAATGCCTTAAACCGTTTCAGGTGGTCCATGCAGTCGTCTCCAGAACTTCCAGAGAAAGAAATCCCTTGCATAATCTGAATCCATTGGGTCCGGATCTCGAAGTGTGGGATGTTAATGATCGGAGGCCGGACCGGATGGTTGTCTTCGTAATTCTTCGGGACGGCGTAATCCCGAAGTTGCTTGTTTCTTAACGCGAGTTGAGCAGCAGCCTGCTCTGCTTGGATGCGTGCTTGTTCTTCAGCTCGGATCTCAGCTTGCAACTGAGCACGAGTGTCAGCGATAAGTTGTGCTCGTTGTGCTGCTATGGCAGCGTTGACTCTTTCTGCAACAAGGCGTTGCTCTTCGGCCATCTGTCTGGCTCTTTGGCGGTTAAGTCTATTCCTTCGGTGAAAACTTCTTTCTACCTCAGAATCGTATTCTGGTTCAGGGGAGAATCCGATGCTATGCGGGGGTTGCATACACGTTTTCTACCTGAGTAGAAGGAAAATCTCAAGTTAGGAAAGATGGAAGGAAATGAAAAAGATCAAGAAATATTGGATTGGTTATTAAGAAAAAGTGTAAAATCCTAATCAACCAAGAAATTGGTAAGTAAAAACTAAAAAGTTTCGTTGTCCCCGGCAACGGCGCCAATTTTTGATGGAGTATGTTTTTGATGCAACACCACTAAAAATCCTAGAGATGATGAGTCTCTAAGTTTAGCCTTGCTAGTACTATGGTAAGAACTCCACCCACATGTGCTAAGACATGTGGAAGTCTTATCGTAGTATAGTTAAGGGTCGAATCCTCGGGACAACGGTCTTGACGAAGTCAAGATGGAAAACGTTTAGCTTTTACTTAACAACTTAAAGATTGATATTTAGATCGAAGGTTTGATTTGGTTGTTTTAAACTAAGTACAAAGAAAGTAAGGCAAGAAAGTAAATAAAGCAAGTAAATCTTAAGAGTTAACAAATGGTGATGAATCACTGGGCTTAAGCAGGTATTTACCACCGCTACACATGCATTGTATATGTACTAAGCAAGACTTATAAGCTAGATGCATGGATGTTTCCACAAGACCGATGCCTTATAAGACAAGAGTGATGCGTTGCATCCAAGGGTGTTCCACAAGACCGATGCCCACATAAGACAAGAGCGATGCATTGCACCCTTCGATGTTCCACAAGACCAATGCCCATATAAGAAAAGGGCAATGCATCTCATCCTTCAAGGGTTAAGTAACTCTAATACGGTACATCCTACGCGTCACTGAAGGATGTAGTCTCCGAAAAGAGAATCTTACTCAACCTCATGAAACGTGCATCTAAAACTAACAAGCGAGCGATAATTATCAAATCGAATAGCGTCTTTGTAGACCTAGTTTCCGGTGAGGGATAACCTAGCTACGAGAAGTGCGGGAATGATGCAACGCCAGCCATCCCCGAACGAATGGTCACATGCTTTACATCATTCCCCTCGCAAAGTGTGTTCCTCGACTTACCAAAGGTCTCTTCCATACAGATGGGAGTGTGCCAGATGGTAGTGAGTTTACTCCACTCTTTGAGATACACTCCTAGACACCGAAACGGATGCGTGGTGGATACACACACCAGAAACCAACACTAAATCGGTATTCAAGCCTCGATAGCGGTCGTAGACAAACCACAACGAAAGACAATAAATGCATACAAGAACGTGGCCACCATTCAAGCATGTGTGAAACGATTTAGTATTAAAACGAAATGATAACATCTTTTTACAGTACAAAATACAAAACATGGGCAGCGGGGCTAGTCCCCGCGCCCCAGTGGATGGAACTACTCGCTCCTCATAGAGGGAGCAACAAAGAAGGAGGCAAGAAGAGATAGAAAGAACATCATCTCCACTGAGGAGAGAAGGTTGAACCCTTGGTGGAGAGAGCAACGATCTTCACCCTTCGTAGCTTGCTTGATGACGAATCTTCTCCTCTCACCTTCTTTGTTGATGAGAGAGAAAGTAGCTTGCAATGGACGTGAGTCTCAGACCGGCAGCCTCGAGTGATGGATGGAGTTGTTCTGGTAGTGGAGAGACAGCCTCTGGACGTCTGGACTCTCTACCTTCGCATGGACGGCCCTGAGGTCTTATTTATAGGCTTTGAGTGAGATCCAAACGGTTTGGAGACCGTTTGGGCTCAAACGGTCTTGGGACCGTTTGGCGTCAAACGGTCTTGAGATCGTTTGGCGTCAAGCGGTCTTGGGACCGTTTGGCGTCAAACGGTCTTGAGATCGTTTGGCGTCAAACGGTCTTGAGATCGTTTGGCGTCAAACGGTCTTGAGATCGTTTGGCGTCAAACGGTCCCAAGACCGTTTGGCGTCAAACGGTCTTGAGACCGTTTGAACTCCATGCGGTCTCGGGACCGTTTGGCTTCATGCGGTCTCGGGACTGTTTGAACTCCATGCGGTCTTGGGACTGTTTGGCTTCATGCGGTCTCGGGACCGTTTGAACTCCATGCGGTCTTGGGACCGTTTGGCTTCATGCGGTCTCGGGACCGTTTGAACTCCATGCGGTCTTGGGACCGTTTGGCTTCATGCGGTCTCGGGACCGTTTGAACTCCATGCGGTCTTGGGACCGTTTGGCTTCATGCGGTCTCGGGACCGTTTGAACTCCATGCGGTCTTGGGACCGTTTGGCTTCATTCGACCCTTGGGCTAGTTTATTCTTTTGTTATTTTTTTGTGCTTTTTCTGCAATTATAAAAGGAAAAGTTAGTTTGATGATGTATTTACAAAAAGGGGTAAAATTAGGTTTAAGTACAATATAAATGTAGAAAGAGTATGGAAAACTAAAGAAAAAGACTAAGATAAACTACTAAAATAGGAGGTTATCAGTAAGTCTGGTTCAAGTGGTCCCTAAAAAGGGGGGAACCACTGTTGTTTTGAATGATAAAAATGAACTGGTACCCACCCAGACTGTTATCGGGTGGAGGATGTGCATCGACTATAGGAAATTGAACAAGGCAACAAGGAAAGACCACTTTCCTTTACCTTTTCTTGACGATGTTCTTGAATGTCTAGCTCACCAGAAATTCTTTTGCTATCTCGATGGCTACTCAGGGTTTTATCAAATTCCAATACACCCTGAAGATCAAGAAAAGATGACTTTTACATGCCCTTTCAGAACTTACGCCTTCAGGTGGATGCCCTTTGGGTTATGTAATGCACCCACTACATTCCAGAGGTGTATGTCTGCCATATGTGTAGGATTAACTGAATCAATCATGGAAGTATTCATGGATGACTTCTCAGTCTATAGAGATTCCTTCAATAACTGTCTACTTAATCTTAGTAAGGTGCTACAAAGATGTGAGGAAACAAATCTGATCCTTAATTGGGAAATTTTTCACTTTATGGTGACATAAGGTGTTATCCTCAGGCATCGAGTGAGTGAACAAGGGATTGAAGTAGACAAAGAAAAAATAGATGTCATTTCAAAGTAGTCACCACCAAAATACATCAAAGGAGTACGAGCCTTCCTGGGCCATGCTGGATTTTATCAAAGATTTAGTAAAGACTTTTCAAAAATAGCAAAGCCCATGACTCACCTGTTAACTAAAGATGCAGATTTCAATTTTGATCAAGAATGTTTACATAGCTTCACGACTCTAAAGAACGCCTTATTTTCTGTGCCTATACTAAGATCTCTTGATTGGTTACAACCCTTTGAAATAATGTGTGATGCTAGTGACTACGCTATAGGAGCAGTACTAGGGCAGAGGATGGATAAGAAGCCCTACGTGATATATTACGCATAAAAATGCTTGATGAGGCCCAAAAGAATTATACAACTATAGAAAAAAATTCTTGGCAGTCATCTATGCTTTTGAGAAATTCTGCTCTTACCTGATCAGATCAAAGGTTATAGTTTACACAGATCAATCAGCAATAAAATATATGATTCAGAAACAAGACGCCAAACCTAGACTTATTCGTTGGGTGTTGATGCTTCAAGAGTTTGACATGGAAATAAAGGACAAAAGTGGGGGTGGAAAATGTTGCCGTCGATCACTTGAGTCACATTGAAGCTCAAGATGAAGATAATATACCTATCTATGACTCTCTACCCGACGACCAACTCATGAAGGTCACCACTGGATTCCCCTGGTATGCTGACATAGTAAATTACCTGGCTATGGGAATTGTCCATCCTTCTTCTTCCTATCATGACATGAAGCAATTTTTCCATGACGTCAAGAAATACTTCTGGGATGAACCATACCTCTTCCTCTTATGCACAAATGAATTATTCCGCCATTGCCTTCCTGAAGAAGAAATCACCCCAGTCTTGGAACACTGTCATTCTAGTCCCACTGGGGGGCACATGAGTTCAAAGAAGACTACTCTTAAAGTCTTACAATCTGGTTTCTTCTGGCCAACAATAGCAAAAGATGCACATGAATTTGTACAATCATGTGGTAAATGTCAGCTCTCTGGAGGGATATCCAAGCAGAACGAAATGCCAATAACTCTATGGCAAGAAATTGAACTCTTTGATGTATGGGGAGTGGACTATATGGGTCCATATCCCTCATCATATGGATTCTCCTATATATTGGTCATTGTGGATTACATATCCAAATGGGTAGAAGCTATACCTACTATATCTTGTGACTCTAAGCCAATTATTAAGTTGTTCAAGGATATTATTTTTTCTAGATTCTAAGTTCCTAGAACTGACGGAGGGTCACATTTCTTGGAACATAGTTTTGAAGCACTTCTACAAAAATACAGAGTAAAACACAAGGTCACCATGCCTTATCATCCACAAACAAGCGACCAAGTTGAAGTCTCAAACAGACAACTAAAATCTATTTTAGAGAAGACTATCAATAGGAACTACACAGATTGGTCCACCAAGCTTTCTGATTCTCTCTGGGCACATCACACTTCTTACAAGACACCAATAGGAACAACTCTGTTCTATTTGGTGTATGGAAAGTCATGCCATCTTCCAGTCGAACAAGAACACAAGGCTTGGTGGGCTATTAAACACTTAAATTTTGATTTCAAAAGTGATGGCGAGTACAGACAGCTTCAATTACAAGAACTTGAAGAACTAAGAATGCATGCTTACCAGAACGCCAGGATTTACAAAGAGAAAACTAAGATGTAGCATGATGGCCACCTTAAAAGAAAAGGTATCATCGTCGGAGACAAGGTCCTTCTTTTAAATTCCAGACTCAAAATGTTTCCCGGGAAACTCTGCACAAAGTGGTCCAGACCCTTCACTATCAAGCATATCTACCCAAGTGGAGCGATCATCATCCTTGACGACAATGGAGGAGAAAGGACTGTTAATGGCCACACATTGAAAAGATACTATACCCCAGCTGATAAAACTCCAAGACAAACCATTGACAGTCATGATCCCACTGCATCAACCTGATCAAGCCATAATCTCATCGAGCCAGCGACGTAAAACCAAAGCACTACTTGGGATGAAACCTAAGAACTGTGTATCACCTTTCTTTTTCATTTCAAAAAATATAAAAATTAATATTACCAACCAAAATAGATATAAAAATATAAAAATCAATAATCTAAATGGTCTTGAAACTGTTTGGTCCTCTCGGTCTTGAAACCATTTGAACCCAAATGGTCTTGAAATTGTTTGGTCCTCTTGGTCTTGAAACGGTTTAGACCCAAACGGTCTTGAAACCATTTGGTCCTCTCGGTCTTCAAACCTTTTGGACCCAAACGGTCTTGAAACCATTTGGACCCAAACGGTCTCGAAACTATTTGACCTAAAAATTTTTTATTACGAGCAGCACCCCCTTACCTATAAATATAACCCTAAACCCTCTCTTTTCACTTCTTCGATTCTCGAAAATCTCTCGTGCTACCCTGTTCCATTCCTTCTTCTCTCGCACGACCCGAGCTCTGCCGCTGCCTCCAATCACACTCCCTCTTTGTGTTGGGCAACCATCTTCCCGTTCATGCTCACGACAGCAGCCCCATTCTTCATCTCCACTAACTCCGCAACAACCATCACTGCAACCATTACAATTAAGTAGACGGCACTCACAATCATCATCATCATCAGTGCTATCATCACCATTGACTCTTTCATTGCTGCTGCCACTTCACCTTCATCACCATTGATGCATTTTTCGTCGCCACTGTTTTGCCTTCTTTATGGTTTCGACACATACAGGTTCCTCACAGTTTCACTCTTAACGGTTTTCACCCTCACAGTTTTCATCCTCGTGGTTTCACCCTCGCGGTTTTCATCCTCACGGTTTCACCCTCGTGGTTTTCATCCTCGTGGTTTAATCCCCACAGTTTCATCCTTAAAGGTTTTCATCCTCATGGTTTCACCCTCGCGGTTTTCATCCTTGCAGTTTCATCCTCACAATTTCATCCTTAATGATTTTCATCCTTGCGGTTTCACCCTTACGATTTTCATCCTCATGGTTTCCCTTTTAACGGTCTTCACCCTCATGGTTCCACCCTCGCGGTCTTGAAAATCGTATGGACTCTTGCGGTCTTGAAAACCATTTGATCTCTTCACAGTTTCATTCTTAACATTTTTATTCTCACAGTTCTACCCCTCACAGTTTAACTCTTCCCGATCTTTACAACACATCAATCCTTCACGATTTCAAAACCATGTGACCTATTCACGGTTTTAAGACCGTGAAGCTTGCACCATCTTGCAATCTTTTTCAAAATTCATACAATAATTCCATTAGCACTAAATTTCAACTTTTTCTAATATATGATTTCTTATTAAATTTATAGAATGACCTCACCTGCAAAAGAAGTTGTTGAAGCCCACTTCTAGACCAAGGAGCAGTTGTTGGAGCGCCGGAATAAGCTCCAACACATCATTGACCTCTACGCAAAAATAGGCAAAACCCCAGTTGACTTTCCCAAGGTCATTTACGACCTTGAGCACGTCAACAAATGCCCAGCAGAGGACCCAGTCGAGGACATCGAAGATCCCTCCTCCACCGACAAAGGTTATGACTACACACCAAACTCGGATGAGGAATCTCCATCCACCAAGCAAAAGGAGAAGTGTAAGGCCCATGAGGTTATTTAGGAAAGACCTACCAAAAGGCGGGCAAGGAAGCAAGTCTAACCCACAATCGCAAGAGAACAAATTCTGGCAGGACACACTACTCCTCCTGCTGCCACCACTGCAACAGGAGTACCAGCTGAACAACATATTCAGCACATGCAGGCTGGCGATAAAATTTTGCGACCAACAAAGTATGTATGCTCCAACATACTAAATAAGATGGGCATCTACGCCAGAGTTCTTGCCTTTCTCGATGAGGCAAATCTTTCAAAACTCTACTTCATTGCCAAAAATTCTTACCTTGAGCCCACACTGGAATTCTTTACCTACCTTACCAAAGAACCAGTGGAGGCCAAGGACAAATCAAGAGACGGAGGTGAACGCAAGCTTGTAACCTCACTTTTTGGGAATAAGGTTATACTGACTGAAAACCTATTGAACAAAATTTTCATTGACAACCCAGACCAGCTGAAGAAGGCTACGATAGTAGGTCTGGATCACCCACAATTCAACATGCACTTTTTCTGGAAATCATTGATTGGAATCCCCAATTATGATTCTAAGACCTGCAAAGCCTCCAACATTCATTCTGGCCTGGTGCAAACTCTGCATAGAATAATAATAGGCGCACTATTTCCTAGAAAAAAAAGTGGGAGTGTTCTCATTTCAAACTTCTTCATACTATGGTCCATCCTAAAGGGGCAGTTGATAAATATCAGACGACACTTGATACATAAACACACATCCTATGCCCCCGGGAAGGAAATCTGCATGGGTGATCACATCACATTAATCCTGAAGTATCTTAAGATGGACAAACTACTTCTAATATGTACTTTGATAAAGGGTGACAACTTAACAAATGAGCATATTATAAAAAACACCTATATCATAAAGGAGAAGGATCCCAAACTCCACTATGTCTTCTGCCCAACTATTAAAGCATCCAGGACGCTACTACCTCTTCCTGAACTAGCAGATTATGATAAAGACAAATACATGTTCACTAAAGAGGACCTTGCTACCCTGCTAGCCTTCGTAAAAGGGAAGGAGAAACAAGCACCAGAAGGGCAAATGGAGCACAATGCTACTGCCCCCGCAACTAAAGCAAAGAAAATACTGGTGGCACGACCATCCAAACTGCGCATACAAAAGAAGCAACAATCATAGACGCCCACCTCCAAGATCACCCTAGGAGCAGAGCACCCCCACACTGCAGAAACCATCATGAATCCAACATCAGACCCGTTCATCTAGGATCTGGATATTGGGATCACCTCTACAACCACCCCCACCACCCTAGGGATAGAAGGGTCGAGACCTCTATCCTCCACCATTCTGCCATCTTCCACCATTTTGGTGCCTATCAATCTTCCACCATTTTCCACAATCATAACCACCACAATTCCTTTTCCCACAACCACAACTTCACCCACATCTTCTGCCTCACTCATTTTTTCCACGGGCGAGCCATTTTTCACCACAACGCCCAATGTCACCTTCACCTACACCACCTCCCCCCCCGACATTCTCGGCTACACCTATCATATCTGAGATGTAACCACCTTCCTCATCTACCACCACCTCGATACCGTTGGTGACTCCCTCTACAGTCTCCATGCAATTTGTGGGCCTATCAATTCTGTCTCTCTCACAAGGAACCACCATCCTTTCACCTGGACCCCAGCCATCCCACCCATCCATCATTGGGGTTCCATTTTCACAAGTCGGAGAGGCATTTAGACGTCAATTTGGTGCTATTCGAACTCTCCTCTCCCACCCTTCTAACATCGTACAATCTATTTTTTCTTGTGTGCAGGGGCTTTCCATGAAAGTGTCCAACATCAAAAAACAGACCTATGTCTTACCAGACCTTCTCACAAGCATTCAACAATGATAGGAAGTAGCGGTCTAGCAAATCAACCACATTTACGATCGCTTCCAAACCCTGCCGAAGTTGATGCTTAGCATGAAAACCCATCAAGAAGCGTTGGTCCAGCAAGTCGACAGGGTCTCCAAGCAAACTCAACCTTTTCCTGAGACCCTCTGAGAGCTTCAACAGCAACAGGTTACACTGAGCACGCACATGGATGGCATTGATACCAACCTCACACAACTCATCCACCACCAAGAGGAGCACTCAAACGAAGAACTCAATCAGCTACGAGCACAAGTGACTGATCTAATAACACGATTCCTATCCATTGAAGCAAGATAAACATATCTCAAAGAAAGCCATGACGCACTTCTCAAAACCCACGAGCATGTGCAAGTGGCACTTGACGAATTACAAGCCATTCATCAGTGGTGCAAGAAAGCAACAACTAAGAAGACAAAAGAAAAGGCGGTGGATGACTATGATGATGAAAATGAAGATGATAATGAGGATTCTGACTCCTCGAATGACTCCAAAACAGACATATCCTCCTCAGATGACCAACTAGATGACCCAGACAATGTTGGGGAGGGCACCTATCGAGGAGAAGATAACACAGAGGGGAGATGGTGGAGACCACATGGAGGGTGGTAGAAAAGAATCTGAAGACCACCATGCTCCAGACAATACTGACAATGTAACAATGTCCTATGCAGACTAATTCTTCAATTTTTCTTCTATGGGCTCTCTGGGGGACACCGCCAAAGATGCGGCTTTTTGCTAAGTTTCAACAATGCATACTAGAAACCAGCACTAGCCCGCTCGCAGCAACTTTCATGGAGCAAGCTGCAGTCTTTCCCCTAGAATAGGAGGATTCTGACAGAGTGAGTCTCGACACCAACGATCAACTTGACTTCTACTCTAAAAAGAATGAAGATCTGCCAAAATATTTTGATGACAATGAACAGACTTCACTTCCTCCTCCAGAAGACCTTCCCCCGCCACCACCCCTACCTCACAAGATGCATGACTTAGATCTGGCGGCAATCTCTACATTAGATGTTCAGGACATCTTCATCTTAAACACTATTTTAGACGATGCCAAGGATGGGGGGACATCCTCTACAACAACACAAAGATAAAGCTCAAGCTTACACATGAAGATTTCTGTGTTATTCTACAACCTCTGTCAGCGGTGAAGATGACTATATTCTGTGTACTACTTGCCAACACAATAGAGGAATTTCAGAGCCCAAAGAAAAAGTAGTCAGTTTTCAATGCTTCACCTACTCTAGCATTATGCCTATTGAACAAAGACTTATAGGAAAAATCTATCGAGCGACTGCAAATGAGTCTCGCGAGAAAGGCATGCTACATCACAATGCCTTTTAAAGTATTTGGTCACTGGCTCCTCATGATAGTTGACATCGAGGCCCGCGATGCCAAGGTGTACAATTTCTGTGCTAGTGAGCTCAAGGTGGGAAAAATCATCTGTGTTGGTTCTGAAGCTGGAGAAGTGCAATGCATTCCTTTCCGGCTTCTCAAAGTCATATGGACCGCCTTACCATCTCTTGCATATGGTTGGAATGAACCTTGGTTCAAAATCATTTAAAATCATTAACCCAACCGTTCAAACACTAGAAGGTTTAGGGGACTGTGCTCTCTGCACAATATGATTCATTCAAGCACTCAACAGACATACCCCCTTTACCGAGCTAGCCACAGAAGATATGCATTCCTTACGGGGACGTTATGCCATGGAGCTCATTTGCGACAGACGGCTCTTGAAGGACCCGACAATGGCGCATGCTGATGTACCCCGTTACTTATTCTCTGCTATCCAACGTCCACAAAATCAATCATTCAGACAAGTTCTAAAGGAGTTGGAATAACAACAATAATAAAATGCCAAGGTCCCAGAAAAACAAAAATGGGACCCCTACAGTTTTGATTTGGCAGAAGATAAGGGGGACATTAATCTGTTAATAGGAGATACCATTAATAGATCATCCAAAGATATGGTGCCTCTATCTGATATTCAACCAATATTCCCAAACTTTGACCTTGCCACATGCAAGAGTCTTTCAGATAATGAACTCAGACTCGTCATGTCTCGGCTATATGCAGAGACCGATGAGCTTGTTTTCCTTGAATGGAATATTCTCTTAATGGCAGACGCACTCCATGAAACCATACAAGTAAGAGGTTCATTATCCGTGAGCATCATGGTTGCCTACCAATTTCTTCTAGCATGTGACTTGCCTGTGGTTTACATGGCGTCAGCATACCTGAAGGATGATTTACTTGGCTCAAAGAACTTCGAAACCACTGAAGCCCTTATTTCATATCTTAAACATATGACTCGAAAGATCATCCTACTTCCATTCCTTCACTCTGAGCATTGGATGTTGTTCGCAACGAACTTACATAATGAAACTACAATTATCTACAATAGTTCTAATAGCCAGTTCAATCTTAACCAGAGGGACTATGATGTTATAGAAAAGACACCCAGGGAAGAAGTGGCAAAGGATTGTGCCAAATGACTGCACGATCTTCTCGGAAAACACACAAAGGCTTACAACAGAGATCATTTCAAGAACCCAACCTTCTGCCATAGATGTCCCCAACAAATCAGAGAATCAAATGACTGTGGATTTCACGTCCTTTACTGGATGTATACCCGCACCGTTCTTGAAAAACATGTAGAGGACATGAAGGATGTGAATTATCATGCTTTATGGGGAAAGTTCGCATCAAATCTTCTCCGCTCTTATGGAGCCAAAAAGTGTTTAACAAAACCTTGACACCCTTGCCCATGTACTTCTCAACCTATCACCTTTACACTCTGAGGACAGAGTGAGTGATAAGTTAGGGGGGAGTACACTGGGCAAGGTAAGATGTATTATATTCAAATTTTCTTTCCCCTTCTACCTTTCATTTACCCTCATTCTTTCGCACAAATCTTTCTTCTTGAAATTTAGATTTTCTAATAATTTCTTTAATAGAATAACTTTTGTACATAAGATAACTTTTGCTTTGGTAAGGGGACACCCCTAGATAAGGTAGAGACAAAGTAGTCCTTAGAAGCACTTACATAGTAGCATCTGGTCACGTAATGGCAAATTAATAAATCATCTCCACAACCAGATATTCATGCTTTTGCTTCAATTCTACATCAGACTCTCCACAGGTCAAAAATGTGGCTGAAACAAGCCAAACACTCTCAAGGACGGGAGGAAACTAGGTGAAATCCAAATCAAGGAACCTCGTAAGTGGACCGCTGAGTAAAAAACTGGAACAAGTGCATGTCTGGAAACTCTAGGAAATAGTTTTCTTCTTTTCAAAAAGAGTCTTGTCCGCACAAATAAAATCCCTAAAATACCCAATTCCTAAGCCAGTGAGCATATGAATAAAAGCCTGAGTGTTGAATAAAAACATGAGAGTTGTGCCATGCATAAGGACCTATATGAAGAGCCAATAAAGGTCTTTCCTAGCCGGTACATTCATCTACCTCACAAAGGAAGATGTGTCATGCCCGGTAGTGAGATCCTAAGGTCTCCAAATATATGAAAAAGCTGACAAAGGTCTCGCCTCGCCCGTACATTCAGCTACCCTCGCAAAGGCAGATGTGTCGCACCCAGTAGTGAGACCCTAAAAGTCTAGATAAACCCTCTCCCCTTCAAAGGAGAGTTACACAGTAGCCTTTAGCCAACCCTCATACCTATCTTAGCTTCTGGTAGGAGTATCAAAGAAGTATAAAACTACTTAGAGTCAAAGGCATGCATAGAATATGATCAAGGAAAGGGTGGTCCCAATGAGAGTTATGAGATACAAAAGAAACCTGAGGTCCATGCAACTCTCGATACTTGAAGGAGTCGGTGCAAGTAGAAGTCCCGATAAGATTCTGGGATATCTCTGGTATAGAGTTGAAGCAAAAGTATGGAAATCCTCACTAAATAAAATCACCTCGCCACTACGTGCCTTAGCTCTATCCAGCTTGAGGACAAGCTAGACTCTAAGTTGGGGGGGGGGGTGATAACCTCCAATTTCGTGATGTTATCTTACTAGTTTTTCTTAGTTTTCCCTACTCTTTCTTAGATAAATTAGATAGAATACTTAACTTTCCACTTTATTGTGAATATACCAATAGACTGATATTTTCCCTTTTCTTCTTACAGAAAAACCCAAAAAATATTGCAAAAGTTCGAAACCGGTCCCAAGACCGTGAAGGCCCTAGCAGTCCCAAGACCGTAAAGGCCCTAGCAGTCCCAAGACCGTGAAGGCCCAAGCGGTCCCAAGACCGTAAAGGCCCTAGCCGTTCTAAGACCGTGAAGTCGTAGCGGTCCCAAGACCGTGAAGATCCTAGCGGTCCCAAGACCGTGTGAAGGCCCTTGCGGTCCCAAGATCGAGCAAAACCCTAGCGGTCCCAAGACCGCGAGGACTGTAATGGTCCCAAGACTGAGTGAAGATTTATTGATTCCAAGAATGTGCGAAAGCTACCAGTCTCAAGACCGTAAGGATCCAAACGGTCTCCAGACCGTGAGGATCCAAATGGTCTCCAAACCGTGAAGATCCAAATAACTCAAAACCGTTCAAGACCCCCTTGGATCCTATACATAGGACCCAAGGGGTCCTCATTAATGGGGACTTTTAGATGTCCAAAGGCTTCCTCATTTGTTCTAGAGCTATTTCATCCTTCATCCTTCACCCCAAGGCTGCTGGTCTAAGATCCGCACTCCATACATAAGCCTACTTCCTCTCTCATAGATATAGAAACTGGGGAGTGAAGGATTCATCACCAAAGCAACCACACAGTGTGAAGATAGTTGTTCTCTACTCCAAGGGGTCAATGACATGATTAAACCGTGCATAAAATGCAAGTGCACATGTCAATGTAATATAGGCCTTTGTGAGGCCCGAGTCCAACTCAGGTAACGCAAATTCGGTAGATTACTACTAACTACCTGCAATCAGCTAGACCGATTATAAAAGTTTGAGAGTTGTTTTGAAAAAGAAAATAAAAACAAAAGAAAGCAAATCAATCGATTAAATGGTTGGTTTAATCAATTAAAATGGAATCTTTAGGATTGTGGTTTCACCACAGATTCTTGTTATACTAATTCCAACATAATTACCACAACTTGTCCTCTTATCCCAGGTAGTGGATTGTGAATAGAATTGTTCTCTTCCGCGACACAATTCACTACCTTAATTCAGATTGGTTCCACATTAGTAGTAACCTATACTCTAAATTAGGTGCATGAAAAACATATCTCTAGGTTTCCACCATTAACCGTACATCGCCTTTTCCAAAGAATTTATGAGTTAATGTGATCATTGCATCTTTTCAACCGTTAATTCTTCATCAAAGGCAATTAAAGGTACTAAATTACATTATGGTGATCAAGCAAAATGATAGAATTCAGAAAACAATATCATACCACAGATTTGAGAGACAAATTATGATTAACTATTCAAAAAGTGTCATACAACGATTATCCGGGCTACTCCCGGTCCTAAAGACAAAGGGGATTAGCCCCGCATGTTTATCTGAATGAGAAACACGACGGAAGGAGAAGAAATCATAGGGGAAACGTGGATGGAGATGGTGTAACCCCTGAACGAAGGTTAACCGGATGATCCTCGGCATGGGATGGGCATTCTGCAATCTTCCAGCAGTAGAAAACTCTATCTATAGCTCTGGAAACATCTGGGGCAAAGCTCTAGTCTCCGTTCTTCATCCTCTCCTCTTCTGAGACTTGTGTAGTGGCTAATTATGTGATAGTATGGCTTGGGTCATCTTTTCTAGGTATAGGGATCACTTACGACTGCCAAAACATGACAGCCATTCGTTTATATTTGATCTGCAGCAATTCCTGATCTGACGGCGTCGATACCATCGATAGCGAGTCGATGGTATCTACCCGCTATAGTACTGGTGGCCCTTTCCTTTTTTGGGGGTTTTCTCTAACGTCACATCGATACTATCGACATCTTGTGTCGATGGTATCAACGTGTGGATGTTTGGCTCACTGAAGACATCTCACTGCCATCGACGTCTGGGTCGATGGTATTGACCCATTCTGCTCTTTTTGACTACCTCACCGTGGCCGTCTCGATAGTATCGACAACTGTTGATGGTATCAACAGTTGCATATATGTGAATTGACTGAAATTCAAAGATAAACTCAACTTAACTCTGAGAAATATGCTCATTTGTACCAAATAAGATAAAACAAGGTAAGTTTGATGCATAATGAGATTATAGGCTGAAGGAAGTGAATCATGTGATATTAACCATGAAAATGACCAATAAACGCATAAAACACATATGAAACTAGCATCTAAAAGTGACTTAAAAACCTCGCATCAAACTCCCCTAAGATTGAACTTTTCTCGTCCTCGAGCAACAAAACTATAGAATATAATTGCGAGGGTCAACTAGAGAACATACTAGGATAAAAGACATCACTGTAGGATTCCCACATACAAGGCACATACCGACCCTCACTGACCACGGAATGATAACTACCCTAAAGGTGACAATAATCATCCATGAGAGATGCCCACCCCATGACCAATGAACACTATCAAATAAGGTAGTTGATATAATAAATTTCTCTAGTTTAGGCTTGGTGCATCTTGTGATCTCCTATCTACATTGCTTATATCCTAACTACCATCTACATGGAAGCAGATCTCCTGATATACAAGAATGAGGAGATAATCATGGGTGGTCTACCATTTTGAGCAATGGGTAGATGAAATAATCGGCTATGGAAGAAGAGGAAGCACAATATAGTTTAACATGCAAAAACAATAAAAATGACCTAAATGATCCATATGCGTATGGAAATGACCTAATGCCTACATTTTAGGTGGAATGATGCATGCTCCGCTATTCCGTCTGAAGGTGAGATGGAATGTCTACAAAACTACATCATGTGCTTATTCCTTTTTAATATACATGTGCAAGTTCTTTTCTCCCTCTAATTTCTGCTTAAAATTGTTTTCTCTTTTTTTTCAAGCCCTTCTTCTTCTCAATTTTGACTGGAGAAACATTTACACTATATTTTTTTCAGGCTTATTTTCACATAACTACCACAATTGGTGCATTACAATTCATTTCTTAGAGATTATAGAACAAGTTCCCCACATTTCTTATTTTTCAGAATAAGTAAGGCACATAATGTCCTATATGCTAAAGAGTATGCAAAATGCAACTACATGAAAGTAATTATGCAACTACAATGGCATGCACTCTAGAATGTGTGCATGCATGACTAATCTACAAATCTCTTTTCATTTTTCATTTTTTATGCAAAATCTAGCTATAATGCAATCCTATCTAAATGGCATGCAATCAAAAGATGAAAACTGTAACATGCTCCCAGTCCTTATGGTGGAGTTTGAATGAAATGAGGTGGATAGATCACAAGACTAATTGATAGAACCATTGGAAGCGATTATATGTCCCTCCTTACAGACATGTGTACCAATCAATCAACGGGTTTCTCTCTCTCACTTATGATTAAAGTCTCATTACTGTTTGGTCAGTTTAGGCTCAACATCCAAATCCTCCACATTTCTTGAATCATCCGGATGTACAGTTATGATCATATGTTTTAAAGTTGACCTACCCAATTATTTTCATAAGTTAGGTGCTCGATTTCAATCAAAGAAAGCTTACAATTTCTTGAAAAAATCTTTTAAATTAATGCTCAAATTTCAAATTTCCCCATATGACAAACATAGAGATGACATGCATATATGTTAGACATCCACTGATTACACTAGATAGACTGTGGATCCTAGAAAGCTGTAAACAATAACCAATACTAAAAAAGCTACAAAAAGCTAAGAAAAATACTAAAAGAAAAGAAAATAAAAATAAAAACTAAGATAGAAACTGTTCCATCTCCCCCCAAGCTTGAATTTGACTATGGCCTCATAGTCAAGAACAAACTCAAAAGGTGGAACAGTGATACCCTCTATTGCTCAGGTGGCAGAAATAGTAGGTATTGTTGGGTATGGGGGTTCCAATCTGGATATTGCCCCTGAAAGCTCAGATCATAAGGTGGTAAGGGTGGTGGCTATGGATATCCCCCGAAGTAGCCCTGGCTCCAAGAATGATTGTAAAAAGGCTACTGCTGCTTCTCTATCCTCCCCAACCACTCGTAGACCTACTACTGGTTGGCTTATAGCTGGCATTCATTCTCAAAGATCGCCTGCTGATTTTCATACAGCCTATTCTGCGTATCCTGGATCCCTGCAAAAGTTGTCTGGTGGGACTGTTGCATGGTCTGTTGGGGCTCTTGGATAGACTGGAGCATTGTATAGATCCCTTTCATGGAATAGGGGTCATCTCCATCATGGGAGGGATGTGGTGGCGGCGACTGGGAAGATGATGAAGCTCCCAGATATAACTGTGAATGATTCCTCGGGGCTACTCATGACCGAAGAGGTGTGAAAGCCTCCTCTTCCTCCTCATCATCGTTGCCCGCATCGTCGTCATCTCCCACATCCTCTTCTTCCTCAGAATCCTCAATGGCAATGATAGGCCACCGGAAGTGCTGGCCTGGCTGGAGGTTGAAGATGGGGTCTGCCAGCACGCACTCTTGATACTCCTTGTTAATGTGGCAATGAGCATATACCACACCATTGCGGAGTGTAAGAAGATTGGAGCGGTGGAAATGGGCCAAATTGACGGGGTTCTAGCTGACCAGTGGAGGGAGTGTGGATAGGTCTAGCCCAAGGTAGAGGGCTAGTGGCGTGATAAGCCCCCCAAAATGAATAGGGGCTCGTATGGTGCTCCTCTTCACTGTCATCACACACGTCAAGAAAAACACGCCCCAGTTTAGCTTTTCCCTCTTCAGCAGCTTGTATAGAAAAAATAGGTCCGTCTCCTGGAACTTGCTCAATGACATTTCACCACGAGAAAAGAAAGTAATACACAACATATAGTGAAGAATCTGCACGAACGGGTGCTCAAAGTTGGTGACGGCTGCATTGTGGTAGCTAAGCGGCTTGCCTGCCGGTGCGGTCACCAACTGTGAGAACATCTTGTTATAGTCGGCTCGATTGTCTGGCCGTCTATATTGCTCGGGAGAATGCCACCAGTTGTAGATTGAGTTGAACTATTTGAGCGTCATGGTGTAATTGCAGTTGAAAAGCTAGAAGGAGACTCATCCCTTTAACCATTCACAGTCGGTGGCAATGAGGTCGTTGGGCACGATGCAAATGTCGAGAGATGCCATGAACTCCACCACGAGTTCCTTTTATGTCAGCCACTCACCAAAAAAAGGATGGCCCTCAACGTGATAGGGAACTTGTTCCCCCACATATGTCAACCTCCCAACTTGGCCACAGAGGACATAGTTGAGGTTTTCCTCAAAGCCCAGGTCTCGGATCAGGGCTCAAACAACGTAACGAGTGGGCTCACTGCTTCATTAACTCGTCAAAGATCTTCTTCACGTCCGCCGAGGGATGTGCAATTTTCGGACGGGGAATGGAGCCTGGTGGTGGTGGTACGAATGTCTCGATCTCCATTGGAGCAGCGTACGAGGAAGATGACACTCCATGCCTCACCATGATGAACAAAGAAAAAATTGAGAAAAAGAGCTTCGTGAAGGTCAGAGAAGATGATCTTTGCAGTCAATGACGAACTCGGGGAAGATGTGTAGCTCGCCGGATGCTCGATTAAGGTCTCCTTCTGATCGTCAATGCTCAATGTCGAAGTTGAGGAAGAATACTCTAAAGGTGTGAAGAAAAATGAAATACAACCCTTCCTTTTATAGCTGAGGTCGAAGCCCCTAGTACCCCATCGATACCATCGAAGGGGTGTCGATGCTATCGACACATGTAGCACAATCCGTCCTTCACTGCCATCGACAGTCATCGATTGCTGGATGTGGGGGCCTGGATCGATGAAGTGTATGATTGACCTCCAGATTTGGCATGCTTTGTTGATGGCGTCTTGTGGATCGCTGACGTGGCCCATCGATACCATCGACATGGTGTCGATGTCTTCTACTTCTATATGCATCCATTATCCTCACGAGGCCTTAATAGTGGATTCCCCTGAAGCCGTGTCAATATGATCGACAGAGGGGTCGATGGTATCGATATTTCTACTACCAATGCTTCTAAAAATCTTCAGGGATCTCACGAGCATCGACCATGGGGTCGATACTATTGACTCGCTCTAGAATTTGAGTCGATCAACCTCCTGGGTGGTCGATACTATCGACGAGGACGTCAATAGTATCGACGGAGAAAAATTTCTATAGTGATTTCAAAAATACAAACAATTAACTAAATGAAAATACAATTACCAATGGTTGGGTTGCCTCCCAACAAGCACCCTACTTTAATGTCTTAGGCTAGACGAAATCAAGTTGTTCATTCTTCCTTAAACGCCATGAGTTTAAACTCATGCACCTTCCTTGTGTAGTCCTCCTGATAATAGTGCTTCAATCTTTGACCATTTACTAAGAGTGTTCTATCACCATCCTTAACCATGATAGAACCATGGGGTCACACCTCCTCTACCACAAACAGTCCACTTCAGTGGGATCACAATTTTCTAGGATGAAACTTTAACCTTGAATTGAACAAAAGCACCCTCTCACACTTTTTGAACAATCAATCTGAATGTGGCGATCATGGATTTGCTTTGTCTGCTCCTTATAGATCCTTGAGTTCTCATAGGCATTAATCCTTAGCTCGTCTAGCTCATTGAGCTCTAACATTCACTTTCTCCCTGCCTCGTCCATGCTCAAATTCAATTTCCTTAGCGCCCAGTGCGCTTTGTGCTCCAATTCTACCGGAAAATGGCAAGCCCGACCATACACCAACCTAAAAGTAATAGTGCATATAGGTGTTTTAAATGCAGTTGTGTATGCCCATAGTGCATCTGGTAGTAATGCACTCCAATTCTTCCTTGACGAGGCCACTGTGTGCTCCAAGATCTTCTTAATCTCTCTGTTCGACACTTCCACCTAACCTTGTGTTTGCAGGTGATACGGGGTACCTAGATTGTGCTTGACCCTGTATTTGCTCAATAATGCAGCAAATTTCCAATTTGTGAAGTGGGTGCCCCATCGCTAATGATCATCTGTGGCACACCAAACCTGTAAAAAATATGATCCTTCACGAACCTGCACACTACTGCAGCGTCATTAGTCCTTGTGGGTATTGCCTCTACCCACTTCGATACATAATCGACAGCAAGCAAGATATATAAATTAGAATTAGAGGATACAAAGGGTCCCATGAAGTCAATACCCCAACTTCTTGAAGTACATTGAGGGGCATCTCTTGCCATTTTGAGATATTACCTACCCTTTGATAGGAATCACACTGCCTCACATAGTCATAGGCATCTCTGAAAAGTGTAGGCCAGTAAAGGCCACTCTCTAGCACCTTGGCTGTCGTCCTTGCACTTGCATGATGACCGCCGGTGGGTAGTGTATGACAGTGACTAAGAACACTATCATATTCATTCTCCGATACACACCTATGCCAGATTCCATCCCTGCATTGTCTCAACAAAATAGGGTCATCCCAAAAATAATATCTCAAAGAATGGAAAAACCTTTTTTTTCTCTTGATAAGTCCAATCATCCGAAATTTCCTTACATTCAAGGTAATTGACAATATGTGAAAACCAAGGATCCATAGATTGAATTGAAAGAATTTGCTCATCCGGAAATGTCTCGGTAATGGGTATGTTATTATCCCTCTCATTAACCCGCTCTAACTGAGATAAGTGGTCCGCAACCACATTCTCAATGCCCTCCTTATCCTTAATTTCAATGTCAAATTCTTGCAATAATATGATCCACCTAATCAATCTAGGTTTAGCATATTTTTTCTCCATTAAGTATTTTATGGCGGCATGATCAGTCCACACCACAACCTTAGAACCCACTAAATATTGCCTAAATTTTTCAAAAGTGAAAACCACGTCAAATAATTCTTTCTTGGTAGTGGTGTAATTTAGTTGGGAATCATTTAAAGTTTTAGACGCATAAAAAATCATTGTAGGTTTGTTCTCAAGACGCTGCCCAAAAACAGCCCCTACGGAAAAATCTGATGCGTCACACATAAGTTCGAAGGGCTTAGTCCAATCCGGCGTTTGAACAACCGGCGCAGAAATCAATTTTTCCTTAAGTACCTCAAAATCATGCTTAAATTTATCGTTAAAATAAAAAACTACATCTTTCTCAATAAATTCTGATAGTGGCTTAGCTATTTTCGAAAAGTCCTTGATAAACCGACGATAAAACCCTGCGTGACCAAGGAAACTCCGCACCCCTTTCACCGTATTCGGTGGAGGTAGTTTGGAAATAACCTCAATCTTTACTGGATCCACCTCCAGTCCCTTGCAGGACACCTTGTGTCCTAGCACTATGCCTTCATTTACCATCATATGACACTTTTCCCAATTGAGGACTAAATGTGTGTCCTCACATCTCTGCAACACTTTATCAAGATTTTGCAAACATTCATCAAATGATGCACCGTAGATGGAAAAGTCATCCATAAAAACCTCTAAATAGTGCTCCACCATATTAGAGAAAATAGCAAGCATGCAACGCTCAAAAGTGGTCGGTGCGTTGCACAAACCAAAAGGCATGCGACGGTAAGTGAAAGTTTTGTAAGGACAAGTAAAGATCGACTTCTCTTGGTCCTTAGGATCAATGTAAATCTAATTATAGATGGAATAGCTGTCTAAAAAGCAAAAATGAGAGCGGACAGCCAATCGCTCTAAAATTTGATCAATGAATGGGAGAGGAAAATGATGTTTCAAAGTAGCAGAGTTCAGACGGCGGTAATCAATGCAAACACACTACTCGATTACCAATTGGGTGGTGACCGATTCATTCAACATATTTTGAGTAACAATGATTCCCCCCTTTTTAGGGACTACCTGTGTGGGGCTTACCCATGTCGAATCTGAAATAGCATAAATGATGCCCGCCGAAAGAATCTTAATCACCTCCTTCTTGATGACCTCCATCATACTAGGATTATGTCGACGATGTGGATGAATCACTAGCTTGGCTCCTTCCACAAGCCAGATCTTGTGCTGGCATAGAGTAGGGGAGATTCCCTTGATGTCAGAAACAGACCACCCAAATGCACCACGGTGGTTCTTCAACACAATCATCAACTGTGCTTCCTCATCGACACTCAAATATGCCAATATGATCACTGGAAGATTCTCATTATCTGCCAAGAAGACATACTTTAACTAGGGGGGCAGCGACTTAACTTCCAACTCAGGTGGGCTGACCAAGGAAGATTGAATCGGTGGTGGCAGCGGTCCCAGATCTTCATAGTGCTTGGCGTAATCGCAAGGAAGCACTTGAAGCATCTTTACACATTCTTGTAATGAGGTTCTTCTCATCCAATCTTCCATTAAGTTGAAAAGACATGCCTCAAGGGGCAGTTGCGAGTATGAGTCAAACATGGAGACTACTATAGCCTCATCCTCAGTAGACGGTGAAACTTCTTCTTCTTTATTGTCGGGATAACCCACTACTTTCACAAGAGAAATTACCTTCATCTTCTCCATGATGTCCACAACAATTGTTCCCTTATCTACCTTTGTCATGACGTGAGCCATATCAAGGAATGGCTTCTCTAGACAAAGGGAGATGTCGTGCTCAACGTGCTTTATTTTATGACATTGTTCATTTGTTTGTGACTACTTTGGATTTGGTGGCATGAGTTTTTCAAATCTATCATTGACTATACCCATTGTCAATCGGCCTCTACCCATCTCCAGTATCATGTCGGCAGTGGCTTGAAAGGGTCTTCCAAAAAGTAGCTCATTCCCTAGTTCATCTTGCATCTCAATAACAACAAAATCAGCCAGGAACACAAACCTATCAACCTTTACTAAGACATCCTCGCAAATACCATACGTCCTCACCACAGAATTGTCTGCTAGTTGAATTGTCATATTGCTCTGCCGAGATTCTTTTTTGCCCAAGCTTTTTGAATGTAGAGAGGGGCATCAAGTTGATACTTGCCCCAGAGCACATAGTGTCTCACCAAATTTTACTTTTCCAATATAGTAGGAGATGTTGAAGCAGCCCAGATCTTGTCTCTCTGGTGGCAGTTTACCCAGAATGAAGGCACTGACCTCCTCCTTAAGCACTACCACCGCTATATCAGGTATCTTACTCTTCTTGGTAATTACGTCTTTCAAGAATTTACCATATGAGGGTATCTGCTCAATCGCCTCCAACAAAGGAATATTAACAGAAAGTTTTCTAAAATTGTCCAAAAATTTCTTGAATTGTGCATCCACTTTCTTGGCTTTGGGACTGTTGGGGTAAGGGACTGGGACGATCTGTTCCCTCTGATGTGGTGGCACATATGGCATCATATTATCCTTCTCCTTCTCTGCAATAGGCTCCTCTGTAGCCTTCCCTCCTTCATCTTCAACTATCTCTACCACTTCAGTATCCTTTGTGGTCTCACCTTGATCTTTTGGTTGTGGGGTGCTCGGTTCATCGGCCATAGGGTTTAAAAGTTTCTTTCCACTCCTCAGTAGAATGGCTTTAGCCTGGTGGTTACCTCCTAGAACATTTGTATTTCCTGGAAAACCTTTCATTGTGAGCTTTTCCCGACTTTCTATTTTAGCTGCCATCTGTGCTATAGATGTCTCAAGAGTCCTCATCTGAGCCCCATAACTTTGTAGAGTTTGCCCAAACTGGTTCATAAATTCTCCTTGTTGCTTGATTTGTTGGCCAAATGTGCTCATTAGCTCTTTATTCTACTTTATCACTTGATTGAGCAACTCATTGCTCTTTTCCTCTGCCGTGGGCTGTGGCTTAGCATTAGGATCCTGTAGAAAATTATTTGGATCCTTCCATGAAAACTTTTTGTCCTTCCTCCAAGAATAGTCATTATATCTATACCCCTATTACTGGTGCATGAATTTCACTTGTGCCTCATCATCAGATCCTCCATATTCTTTTGCTAGAAGTCTCTTCACAATCAAGTCCATCTTGTCATTCAGTTCTTTGATGTCTTTTGCATCCCCTACAACTCTGACTTGTTCCGATGCATCTCTATCACCCCAAGACTGTTTCTTAGCCATGTTCTTCAAGATCTCCCAACACCTTGTGTCTATGTTGTTCAAGAAGAAACCTAAGCCTGTAGAATCTAAGTTGCTTCTGTCATGCTCATTGAGAGCAAAGTAAAATTTTTTTACTTGTTTTTCCTTGTCCAGCCCATGATGTGGGCACCTCCTCAGCATGATCTGGAAGCGTTCCCACGTCTCAGAATAGGTTTCTCCCGCCTTTTGGCTGAAATTGTGAATTTTCCTCACCAGGTCATTGGTCTTCTCAGGTGGGAAAAATCACTCGAAAAAGACCTCAATCATTTGATCCCAAGTCTCAATTATTTCATCATCAAGGTTGTACAACCATTCTCGTGCATTTCCTGCGAGAGAGCTGAGAAATAACTTCAAGTAGAGTTCCTCCTGTGGAAACCTATCAATCTTTATCATGTCATAGTTTTCCACAAATGTGCTAATGTGAGCAACAAGATCTTCATTCTTCAACCCATGAAATGCTTGAGACTTGACCAGGTTTATCAATGTCGGATCAATCTTGTATGTGGGAATGTTGATTGCCTAACTTTTTATCGGCCCCTTTGATGCTGATGAGGAAGAAGCCTTGATCTTCTCCCACATTGTCTTTTCTTCAGCCATTTCTTTAGGTTCTTGTTCAAATTCCTCAGGTGGTGGATTTGTCAACTCAACTCCTTCACCTACTGGCATAATTATTGGTAATTCTACGTAGTCTGTGCTACGCATCTTTACCATCAACTAGCACCTGAAAAGATGGAAATTATTTCAGTACAGTGCTAAAGAGGAATAAGTAATAAAAAGATGTGAAATTAAATTTAAAATTTTAAGAATTATATGAAAAAGTGGCCTAGTGTGTCCACTCGCAACACTCGTAGTGCCAAAAATTACCGTTCCCCAGAAACGGCACCAAAAACTTGTGTCTCGTCAATGTAAATTCGGTGGACTACTACTAACTACTTGCAATCAGCTAGACCGATTATAAAAGTTTGAGAGTTGTTTCAAAAAAGAAAATAAAAATAAAAGAAAGCAAAGCAATCGATTAAATGGTTGGTTTAATCAATTAAAATGGAATCTTTAGGATTGCGGTTTCACCATAGATTCTCATTGTACTAATTCCTACATAATTATCACAACTTGTCCTCTTATCCTGGGTAGTGGCCTATGAATAGAATTGTTCGCTTCCATGATACAATTCACTACCTTAATTCAAATCAGTTCCACGTTAGTTGTAACCTATACTCTCGAACAATTCACTACCTTAATTCAGACCAGTTCCACGTCAGTAGTAACCTATACTCTAAATTAGGTGCATGAAAAACATATCTCTAGGTTTCCACCATTAACTGTACATCACCTTTTCCAAAGGGTTTATGAGTTAATGTGATTATTGCATCTTTTCAACCGTTAATTCTTCGTCAAAATCAACTAAAGGTATTAAATTATCATTATGGTGATCAAGCACAATGATAGAATTGAGAAAACAATATCATACCATGGATTTGAGAGACAAATTATGATTAACTATGCAAAAAGTGTCATACAGTGATTATCCGAGCTACTCCTGATCCTAAATACAAAGGGAATTAGCCCTGCATGTTCATCTCAATGAGAAACACGACGAAAGGAGAAGAAAACATAGGGGAAAAGTGGATGGAGATGATGTAACCCCTAAATGAAGGAGAATCAAACAATCCTTGGCACGGGATGGGCATTCTGCAACCTTCTGGAGGTTGAAAAGTCCATCTACAGCCCTGGAAACGTCTAGGGCAAAGCTTTGGTCTTCGTTCTTCGTCCTCTCCTCTTTCGATACTTGTGCAACGGCTAATTACGTGATAGTATGTCTTGGGCCATCTTTTCTAGGTATAGGGATCACTTACAGCCGCCAAAACATCACAGTCATTCATTTAGATTAGATCTATGGAAATTCCTGATCTGACGGCATCGATACCATCAACGGCGAGTCAATGGTATCTACCCACTATAGTACCGGTGACCCTTTCCTTTTCTGGGGATTTTCTCTGACATCACGTTGATATTATCGACATCCTGCATCGATGGTATCGACGTGTGGATGTTTGGCTTGTTGAAGACATCTCACTACCATTGATGTCTGGTTCGATGGTATCGACCCATTCTACTCTTTCCGGCTACCTCACTGTGGTCGTCTCGATAGTATCGACAATCGTCGATGGTATCGATGGGTGCATATATGTGAATTGTAACATCCCTGACCTGGGTTAAGGCTTAACCCTAGAATTATTTCTTAAGTAAGTCATTTAGATTCTTGTCTTTATCTTTTGAAAAGTAATTAAGACTAAAGGAGAGCTTATGTTTCAATTTTAGTCCTATTTGAATAATGTTGAAACAATGTTTTACCTATTTTGGACTAAAGTGTAATTTACCCAGTTTGAGGGGTAACCTTGCAAATGTTACATGATAAATGTTCCTAAAGTGTTAGAGCATCATAAGAATGAGAATGGTGCTGAGGTATGGCTTCCACAAGTCTAAGTTCCAAGAAGGAGCTTGTTTGAATAATGTTTGTGCATTAAATGACTAGTTTTGGTGTAATTTGCAAATTACCCAAAATCTAGGGTTGAATATGTAAAATACCACCTTTATTATGTCCCTAATATTTCTTAGTATCATTTGGAGAAAATAAAAAGAATGGGGCGTCATGTTTGAACTACTTTTGAGGAGAGATAATCTTGATAATAAAATAATCAAGATTTAAGCATAATGAAACCCTAATTTATTTTGTAACAAAAATAAATAAATTAATTGAAGTGCCCATCAATTAAAAATGTTGTGGTTGAAATTCTATAATGCAAGGACGTCCAAATGCCTTGAGTGGCATCGAAATATCCTAAGTAGGTGAAGCAACCCACACACATTTGTTAATTAAAAAGTAATGTCCACTAAAAATGGATAATAGTATTATATTAATTGAGGTGCTTAAGTAGTTGCTTTTAATTCAAGGGTAAATGATAGGAAATTGAAGGTAAGGAAGATGGATTCATAGGCAAGGAAGGGAGGGGGCATGTGGCAAGGAAAGTGGATGGATTTTCTCCTACTTTCTCTCTCCTAGAAAATCAAGTACATATACTTGATTTTCTCCATACTTGAAAGGCCATTTTGCAAACCACTTTCTTTCTTTGCTATGGACGAAGACCAAGGAGCTTAGGAGCAGGAGGAAAATATTCCCCAAGCTGAATTTAAGCTCCATGATCATCTTCAACCATGAATTGATGGTTGAAATCGGATTTCAACATTGATTTTCTTCTCTTTTCCATCCAATGCTCAACCTTAGCTATCATTCACATCCAAAGAGTTGGAAACGAGCCTTGGATAGTTGAAGGAGCTTCATTAACCATTATAGAGGTGAAGATTGAATCTTTGAAGCAACTTTGAAGGTGGGTTATATAACTTGAACCCATCAATGTTGTTATTGATTTCAATTTCTCATCATATGTTGATCCTTTACTTCTTCTTGAATAATTGTTGAATTCCTCATATTTATGATAATAGAAACTGGAGGTCTGAAGCTTGATGATGATGACATCATCTTACAACACACCTCAAGAAATATGATGAGCAAACAGTTTCAATTTTTTTGATGGTCAAACAGTTTCAAACCGTTAGAGACCAAACAGTTTCAAAACCATTTGGTGACCAAACGGTTTCAAAACCGTTAGAGGTTAAATGGTTTCAAACCGTTAGGGGTTAAACGGTTTCAAGAAATGTGTAAAACTCTAAATGTTTCAATCTGATCTAATCCACTTAGTCTCAACCTTGGATGACCAATCAATTAGAACTCAATTGGTTTCAAAACCCTAGATCGATTGAAGTCAAAACCCTAATTTAGGTTCAACCGGTTTCAACTCTGATTTGACCAAATGGTCTTCAAACCGTTTGACGTGTTAAGGATCAAGACCATTTAGGGATTTTGAGACCTAGACCATTTTAGGGTCTAACGGTCTTCAAGACCGTTTGGAGATCAAGTAACCTCAAGACCGTTTGGAGGTCAAGTACCTTCAAGACCGTTTGAAGGTCCAAGATCATTTGAAGGTTCAAGGCCGTTTGAAGGTCCAAGACTGTTTGAAGGGTCAATTGGTTCAAGACCGTTTGAAGGTCTAATTGATTCAAACTATGTAAATACCAATAACCCCTTAAGTGGTTGAAGAGTATCTCAAGGTTGATTTCAATAAAAGTAGCCCTAAAGTACTTATGTGATTAGTATAATTAAAGTGATTATCGCTTGATGCCTATGAAAGTAATAAATTCAATACACTATGATAAGCATAGGTGTATGTACTTAGTGAGAGGTTAAGTCAACCTAATAAGGTATGATGGTGATGTGTGTTCCTAGTACATGGAACAATGATGAGTATCATTTAATACTTAAATAATGCTATGTGCTCTAAGATATGTGGAAGCACTGACTTAGGGTTTGGATTCATGAGATAATCATAAAACCCTAATTAATATTAAATGGGAAATCCTAACCATAATTTTGGGCTATGGGTTGAGAAACCCTAATATAGGGTGATGTTATGTGAAACTCTAATATAGGGTGATGTTATGTGATACCCTAATATAGGGTGATGTTATGTGAAACCCTAATATAGGGTGATGTTATGTGAAACCCTAATATAGGGTGATGTTATGTGAAACCCTAATATAGGGTGATGTTATGAGAAACCCTAATATAGGGTGATGTTGTGAGAAACCCTAATATAGGGTGATGTTATGTGAAACCCTAATATAGGGTGATGTTATGAGAAACCCTAATATAGTGTGATGTGATGTGAAATCCTAAATATAATGTGATATTATGTGAAACCCTAATTGATAAATGTGGGAAATCCTAACCCTAATGAGGGAATATTGATGTTATCATTTTATTGCATAATGTTGATATGAAATTGATATGGTTGTTATCAAGTGTACTAACCATGCAGGTATCATGAGATGATGAGCATAACCAAGTATCAATTATGATGTTAATGGGCCTTGTGAGCCATTATTTTATTTTTTGCCTAGTGATAGGTGACAAGAAGTTGAATATGCATGGTGAACTATGTGAGATGCTTGTGTAACAAGTATCACGAATACCTTAGTCATATGACCTGAAGGTAATAGTTACCTGATAAGTGGTAACTATGTTCAGTGATGAACTAAGGGTTTGAATACCCAGATCTAAAAAATATGATGATGGTGATGTTGAGGGATGTGTCCCAGCAATGAGACAAGGGATTGAGATCCCAATGCTTTATACAGTTTTGAAAAGTACTTGGAAGGAGTATTGTTTCTTTGTAGCATTTGTCATAATAATTCTTGATTGAAAACTTGATTGATGCTAAAAGAATATGGTAATATACTTAAATAATCAAGTGGGATTTTATCATATAGAGCCCTGGCCATAGATCCATCATCGTCAGTAGCTAGTGATGGTGAAATGGGTTTACCTTCTAGTTAATCCAGAGCGTATATTGTTGAATATGCGGGGTTACTCCTAGCCAAAAATAGGAGGATTAGAGTGCAACTTTGGTTGTAGACTCAAGATATGTTTAAGAGCATGGTGAACAGGCCCATGACTTAGTGTGATCGAGCATGAATGCGTTCATGGCTCAGAGAGCACAGTGAATTGGCCCGTGGCTCAGATTTACTAGCGCCGGGACTTGTACCAAGGTGGGCTAGAGCATGGGTAGCCTATGAGAGCTAAACCTGTGACTGAGGTCACTTAAGCAAGAGACTGTAGTCCTTCTTGTGGTCTCACACGGACCGAGGCACATGAGATCGAGGAGTCCGACTCTTCCTTTGATCTTGTATGGCACCAACTTTGGGTTTCGTAACCGAAGGTTGGATTTGAGCGGTATGGCTCACTTACTCAAGGCATAAGAATTAATGTAAAATGTAATCAGCCGTATAGCATATTTACTTAAGGATGAAATATGGAAATCATTGATTGATGTTGCATTACTTACGGTATCCTAAATGGATGGATATTATACATGTTCTTCATATTCCTTATTGAAATTGAATAGATGATCTACTGCTTTATCATTTATAGCTATAATGCTTTCAAAGATGATATTTCTCTATTCTTCTTAATAATGATTAAATCCTTCTATTCAATAGAGATTCCTCTGTTCAGTTTATTACTATTTATCCACAATAATAATGTTTCTGGCGGAGTGTTATATCTCTCGCTGGGACAATTTTCAATTGTCTCACCCCCGTGGGATCCAACCTTTTTAGGTGGACAAGGACGAGGAGGTAGAAACCCTACAATAGGGGAAGGATAGCAACATCAGGGACAAAAGTAACATCTCAGGTGGAGATACTAACTGTCATTTCTTGTAGATATGAGTCCTATGAGTCGTCTCTATACTCTCAGGTCCTAGGAGTCAGTATTCAATGTTTTATGATCGATCTGAGATTTTGGTATTGAATGCCTCGAGGTTTTATGTTGCTTATCTGTAGATTTAATAGAGCAACAGTTTTATGTAAATGGTTTACTTTGTGGACCAGAATGTGTATACAATACTTTGGTTCTTGTTATAAGAGTATCCTAAAAATGGATCTCTTTGTAAATGGTTTAAATTTTTAGTGATTTTTAGTAATCCGCTGCTAATGTTTTCTTCCTCATTAATCATTATCCGACGTTCGCGGTCTATCGTCACAAGTTTAGTGGTATCGGAGCTTAAGGTTCACTGAGTCTACAGAGACATAGGATTAAAGTTGTTGATTCTATTCTAGTGTCTTTCAGTTTATCTGATAGTGACTTCTGCTCTCAAGAGAAGAAGTAAAGCTTGAAGATGGTTGGATCACACGAAGAACATGCTGTTGGGTTTTAGGGGAGGTAGATAAGGTAGAGGAAACAAAAGAATTTCCTCCCCAAACCCAGAACAAGGAAACGCGTCAACGTCTATAGAATAGGAAAGGATGGTTTGTGGAATCATACCTTGTCCTGAGGCTTGCTCGGAGACAATACCTCACGCCTTGTGTGGTCTTCACCTCCGTCTTGGATGGTGTCTGTGCAACTCCTGGTCGCACTGGAACTGACGACTCCTGGTCTCACCGGGACTGTCGGGATTGACAGTTGTCCTTCGAGCGGCAGAAATCTCCCTCCTCTGAAGTAGTCCACACGGACCACCTAGAACTCCAATCTCCTTGTCTCACAAGGAATTGGAAGGAGTCACACCCTCCTGTCAGTGTACTAGTCACCAACACACTCTCCTACCACCAATCGCTTTCTGCAGTTGTCTTATCCTTGTTGTGCCTCCCTTATCGGGTAGCACTTGCTCGGGCTCTCTCGGTTACCAAAACCAGAGAGAACGACAACTTCACAGAGCAACTAGTTGTACTTTGAGAAGCCCCCAATACCCCTATATATAGGAGGGTCATGGGACAGGGTTCTCTATCCCGGGCAATGGGGGACTAAAGTAGGAGTAGAAGGGTTCGAGATTTTCAATAAAAACAACCAACTGCGCAACCTGAACCAATCGTTTCATTTCTAAAATGGTCGGTTGGGGACCTGAGCCGGTAGGTTGACACCTCAACCAATCAGTTGGGACCCATGCAATGGTCAGTTCACTTCTGAACCGGTCAGTGCGTGGTCCAAGTCAGTTCCCGATTGAATTTTCATCTTTTTTTTCTAATTGGTATCAAATACCAATCCTTGTTCCAATCAAATTGGGCAAGTGAAACGAAATGAAACTTCTCACCAATCCTTCTTTCCCAACTTGCTCGGTTGCAACAGTTGAACTGATCATTTCAACACTTGAAGCAATCATTTCACCCTGTCCATGAGCCGATCGACTCACCACCTCAGCCGATCGGTTCACCAAGCTGAGTCGATCAGTTCATCACATGAGCCGATCGATTGGGAGTGCAGATTTTGCAGAATCAGTCAATTGTAGTTTCAATCAATCTGATACTCCAATCAATGTGTCCAACACCTTGAACATTATGACATTGAGCTATCAATTAATTGAGTGTTTAATTGAACTACTAAACTCCTTTAGTAATCAATCTAAACACTATTTGTGGACAAAACTCCTCTTCCAGGTTAAATCCTATGTGTGTGACCCTGCATGTCCATTTCACGTTGGCAGTGAAAGTCCATAACACTTATGACTTCACAAGCAAAGAGCGGTGCCTAGTCACACATCAATGCTACCCAAGTGAAATAGAAAGTTCGAGAACAACTTTCAATCCTACAATCCGTGAATGGTGTTACAGTGAATGTATAATTCCTTTGTCATTGATATCCTAAATGAACTCGAGGCATGGAACAGTCATCCTGTCAACATTCATTCACTTTCTTGATCTCAGAGTAGATTGGAAGAGATATGTATGACATCAATATCACATACTGATTCACACACATGCATGCACACCTTTATCAATCCTACTCATCAAGTGGCCATGGATATTAAGATCCCTCAGGAGGGACAAATCCCATATCTATCACTCACCCCTCAAAAGCCCCATGTGTCAAAGCCACCCAATCATCACCTTTATAACAACCCATGTTTCAAGACTGCGTTTGATGATGTCAAAGTATGCCCAATGACATGTGTTGAGTGTAGTGATTTCAGGTCAAAGAATCACACTCACCACCATCACTGTGAGTACTGACTGTGACTACCATGTCATGGTTCCATGTGTCAAACTCACGGTGGGTCTGTCCGGTACACTTGTTCTCTAACAAGTACCTATGTGTTTGGTTTCATATCTCTATATCATGACTAATGAGATTCTGTCATCAACCAACACCACAATCTAGTCTTGTGTGTCATTGCTGTCTATCTACCTTCCACAATGACATCCGACCAGGGACATAACAAGAATGTACAAACTCTTAGCATCCGTATGATCTCATCATTCAGGTCCTTAACCTGAAAGCATATGTCATTGAGTATTGTCATTCTCTAGACATTCAATATGTTCTATCACTATCTCATATGACTGAACCAGAAAGAATTGGAAGCTTTCCTTTGATTTTTATCAAATCAATCTTAATGTATCCCACCAATCATCCCATGATTGGCTCTCAGGGGATACATACCAAAAGACTCCCACTTGCACTATGAGCCAGTCACCCTTAAATCATATTCATAGTGATCTTCAAACATGTCCCACATGTTACTCTGCTCTAGTGCGATCATAGTGAGTAATGGAAACACCTTGCCAAAGTTAGTTTTAACTGCATGTCTCTCATCTCTTCGTTGTACGTCACACGTATGAGATGGAGTTGCCATAATATGCGATCTAGTATTCCTTTTCTAACCTTTAGCCACATTGCATGATCAAGGATTCCATACTTGTCATCAATGATCGGAATATCTATAAGTTCATCTCATGAACTTCCAGATCCATATAGTATCCACTGTTGTTCTCCAACACATAGATACTCAGCATTTCCTTTTATATGGGTTTATTGGAACACTACCAATTATCAACAAACTTTCACTTTTATATATCTTATATATAATTTGTGATTAATTTTCTGTCCTGTTCGGAAGCTCGCATCAATGTAACTCTTTACTTCAAACTCTTCCTTATCTCCATAGAACTAGTACTTCTCAAGTACTTATCAAGTTCTCATGGTATTCCAGTAACCCTTACCGGAAGTAGACAGATATCCACTCGTCATGTCCCACATACGAGTTATCAGGATGAGCACATCATTTTTCCATGTCCTACATACAAGATGATGAATGCATTTTGTTCTTGCCATGCAAGATAATGGGATGATTACATACATGATAGATCCACATCTATTCTTAGTGTTCCCATTCTTCATAAGAATTGGACACTTGGCCTTGGGATACTAGCTCCATGTAACATGGATAGGTTTTCTCCCACTGAATTTGTGCATACTGAACCCTTCAGTACAGATTGCCAATGTATGCTTTCTCTTTTCAGGTCAAGAGGTTTTCGAGAACTCTCTCTATAGATCTCTATTCCTATTACATAGGAAACATCTCTATCTCCCTTATAGATAATTTCCACTTTTGGATTTCCTTTCTAGAACATTTCCATTTCACATCATCATGTGGAATGTGAATACGCTCCCACTAAATCACAGATCCTTTCTTTATCTTTGACATATCAGTCAAACCCTTTTGACTATATCATCAAAGTAAAGATCCAATTCTGAGTTGCTTGTACTCAATCAATCATATTGATTAGTCCATTGTAACTTATAGACTTCATTTGCATTAGTGGATTCATAAACCTTATAGGTTGTGTCACATACACATCCTTATTTTATTCCTCATAGGAATGCAATTTTAGTATCCATATGCCAAATGTCTTAGTCATTAAGTTGCAATCAACAAGCATCATCCTTCTCAAAATGTTATCCATGTGTCTTAACACTTAAGATTCATTTGCACTTATGGATTTCATCCAATGAGTGCTACCATCAAGGTCATACTTTATGGTTCGCATGGATGTCATTTAGGATGTAATGGTCATAAACCATAACTCAAAATTCGGTTCCTCATATTCATCTAGATAGTTGACTCATCACATGAACAACTCATCACATGAACAACTCATCACATAGATAATTGAGGTGTAAGGATATAATAATTCACAACCCTTGTGATTATTAATATCTTTATTAGTGAGGGGTATTCTTTTATTAAGAAGAATTCAATTATTTGATAATCATTCTCTAACTCCTTAGAGTTTTATTTCTTCTTGATTTAGACATCACCATGCCTTAATCATGAGTTCACTATGATACACTATCATAATCACTCATAAGGATCTCAAACATTTGGTCCAAGTATTTCATTCATTGATCTCATCAAGAATTAACACTTTACCAAATTTGAACTTCATCTATGATAATCTTGAACACTTCAAGATATTCATATTGGTATTTCTCTAAACACCATTTGAAATATTAGCATTTGTTCCAATAGGTATGTAAATACATGACATGTATTATACCTAATAGGATAATCATTCTCCCACTACCTTTAGTGAAGATTGATTAATCATGTCCAAGATATTCATGTCTCTTACTGGTTCTCTAACCAAAAGAGTCTAGATTTATCCATCACATGGAAACTAGAAATTAATTTCTCATGATTGATGCTAATTTGATTGTTTGAGTTATCTATAACTTTTAGGTATCATTTTATCTTATGCATATCAAATATCACAAGATAAAGAAGGCATTTCCATAATGATCATATCTTTAGAAATTGAAACATCTCTTTATTGATTGCCATCATTGTCATACAATATGCAAAAATAAAGTGTTTCTATCTCAATTGGAAAATATGAAATAGCAGTTCATAAATGTATTACATGCCTTTTAGGATGAAAATAAATTAAAGTACTCCTATCTATGGCGGCATTACTTGCCCCATTTTTTGAGTGCTTTACACTTTACATCTTGGTATCATATACCTCAAAAGTGTTACAAGTTTACTTTCATGACACCTTTAAGTAGAGACGTTTGTCGCCTCCTTCTTCTTTTGTTCTTCCAGATTGAGAGGACAATTCCCTCATACACCCTTTCCCCATGTGCCTTGAGGTTGAAGACGGCTTGGGTTGCTGGCTAGCATCAGAACACTTCTTTGCTTTGCCCTTGCCATTAAGACTTACCTTTTCTTTGATCACATCAAAGATTATGGTTTGTCTTTCTTCATCTTTGCCTCTACTATCCTAAACATGTCCAAAAACTCTGTCAACACTCATCAAAGTTGTTCATGTTGTAGCTTATCATGAATTGTATGATTCTCAAAACATTTACAGTATCATTCCAATAGCCAACTCTTGGCTGAGAGGGAATCCTTCTTAGTCAGGATTTCCACATACCCAATGACATTGAGTGTGTGAATACCTTACTAGATCTCCTTCTGTCATGACATACTAGGACAGTGTCTTGGAGACATCATATGTCTCATGTTGTCTCTGCAACTCATAGTTCAGAGAACACAACATTAAGCACTCCTCATCACTGTCTTCCTCGGTATGCTTCCATAAGCATACTTTCATCCATTGATGTGGTGGGATCGAGTTCATTTGGTTCTGGTATAACTAGGACTTAGAGCTTTCACTCTACGATTGAGAACACTTCTCAATGTCCTAACCAGTCGTGAAAAAAATCCCATTTTATTTTTTGGTCTCAAAGACTGCTCGCAAATAAGTGATTATTGTTTATCAACCATTTGTACTACAAAAGGAAAATATGCAATTTTAGTCCAAAACTCATTTTTGACTTGTTTGATTGATTTGAAAAATTGATGATATAATTAGGACTTTAATTAATTATCACTCCCACTATTTTAGTTCAAATTGATATCCCTCACCATCAATTCGGAAGATTGCAACGTACAACCTTCTAGTGGGCAAGATCCTGAAATCCTCTAAGTCATGGACCAACTGGGGCTGTCACCCACAACTTAGATCTCTCAGGTAGGCAACTCTTGCCAATTGCATCATATGCAACTCTTGATAAGATGTCATATGAAACTCCTTGCCATGATCATCTCCATGCCTCAAGGTACTAGATCCCATCTAGATCACCTTGTTAAGTCTGACCCAAAGCAAACACGATGAATATGCACCCTGCTAGGGTAGACCCACATATCCATCCTTCACGCTTCCACGAGATAGACGGTGCACCACGCTAGGGCGTGCCCACACTTGGTCGATCAAGCTTTTCACGTGTGTTGTATTTGGAAGTCATATAAAACTTAATATTTAATGAGGGATTTGGTTTTATATACATATACATATCCAATCACCACAATACATAGTATGTATCATATACATGCTATATCCCACATAAAACATGCAAAATGATAAAAGCGATGATTATGGCCATCCTAATGTGATTCCCTGAGCCAAGAGGAATCACGATCATCTAGGTCTACATCACATGCAACCTATACAAGATGAACTTTGTGCTTTGACTTTCTAGGTTTGATCAACTCATCACATGACTGATCGGCTCGCCATTAGGTCGGTCGACTGGGTGCCACCAGCCGATCGGTTGGCTCCTCCAACCGATCAGTTCGCCTGGTCATCGTGCATCTCATCACGGCCGCCACCCTCTCATCTTGCTCCTCGAACCGGTCATCAACCGATCGGCTCACTCCTTAAACTGACCATCCAGAACGTCAACCGATCAGTTCACGCCTTGAACCGATCATCTCAGCTATCGTCAGGATGTCCTCCATTCTTTGACATAACAGGAAATAAAAATCTATCCTATTTTAAATTGTAAAAAGAGAAACCTCGAGTTACAATCGAGGGGAGAAAAGGTAGGAAAGAAATCTTGAATTATTTTGAGTTACATTAGGAATAGGAGAAGGAAGATCGGTGCGCAGACCAAGATGCAAGCAACCACATACAACCATACACAGATAGGGTTTATTGGCCATAACCACGCTATACATCCACCACAAAACTCGTTTAAGGGCGACGCGTATCGAGTGCATTAATATTACATATCATATATGTATATTGGGATTTGTGGATTAAGGATTGGACATGCATAAAGCCAATTTTATTCGCATCGTATGCAATAAATAAAGGCGAAAAACCAAAATCGATCATATCGATAATCCTAAAGTATAGAGCAGTTGACGTGGCTCTGATACCACTGTTGGGTTTTAGGGGAGGCATATAAGGCAGCGGAAACAAAACAATTTCCTCCCCAAACCCAGAATAAGGAAATGCATCAACGTCTATACAATAGGAAAGGATGGTTTGTGGAATCATACATTGTCCCGAGGCTTGCTCGGCGAAAATACCTCGCACCTTGTGTGGTCTTCACCTCTGGTCTTGGACGGTGTCTGTGCAGCTCCTGGTCGCACCGGGACTGATGACTCTTGGTCTCACTGGGACTGTCGGGATTGACAACTGTCCTCCGAGCGGCAGAAATCTCCCGCCTCTGAAGTAGTCCACACGGACCACCTGGAACTCCAATCTCCTTGTCTCACAAGGAATTGGAAGGAGTCGCACCCTCCTGTCAGTGTACTAGTCGCTAACACACTCTCCTACCACCAGTCACTTTCTGCAGTTGTCTTTCCCTTGTTGTGCCTCCCTTATCGGGTAGCACTTACTCGGGCTCTCTCGGTTACCAAAACCAGAGAGAACGACAACTTCACAGAGCAACTGGTTGTACTGGGTTGTACTTTGAGAAGCCCCCAATACCCCTTTATATATAGGAGGGTCATGGGACAGGGTTCTCTATCCCGGGAAATGCGGGACTAAAGCAGGAGTAGAAGGGTTCGAGATTTTCCACAACAACAACCAACTGTGCAACCTGAACCGATCGTTTCATTTCTGAAACGGTCAGTTGGGGACCTGAGCCGGTCGGTTGACACCTCAACCGATCAGTTGGGACCCATGAAACCGTCGGTTCACTTCTGAAATAGTCGGTTCATGGTCCTGGTCAGTTCCCAATTGACTTTTCATCTTTTGTTTCTAATTGGTATCAAATACCAATCCTTGTTCCAATCAAATTGGGCAAGTGAAATGAAAGGAAATTTATCACCAATCCTACTTTCCCAAATTGCTCAGTTGCAACAGTTGAACCGATCGTTTCAACACTTGAAGCAATCATTTCACCCTGTCCATGAGCCGATCGACTCACCACCTGAGCCGATCGGTTCACTAAGCTGAGCTGATCGGTTCATCACATGAGCCGATCGGTTGGGAGTGTAGATTTTGTAGAATCAGTCAATTGTAGTTTCAATCAATCTGATACTCCAATCAATGTGTCCAACACCTTAAACATTATGACATTGAGCTATCAATTAATTGAGTGTTTAATTGAACTACTATACTCCTTTAGTAATCAATCTAAACATTGTTTGTGGACAAAACTCCTCTTCCAGGTTAAATCCTATGTGTGTGACCCTACAGGTCCATTTCACGTTGGCAGTGAAAGTCCATAACACTTATGACTTCACAAGCAAAGAGCGGTGCCTAGTCACGCATCAATGCTACCCAAGTGAAATAGAAAGTTGGAGATCAACTTTTAATCCTACAATCTGTGAATAGTGTTACAATGAATGTGCAATTCCTTTGTCACTGATACCCCGAATGAACTCGAGGCATGGAACATTCATCTTGTCAATGATCATTCACTTTCTTGATCTCAGAGTAGATTGGAAGAGATATGTATGACATCAATATCACATACTGATCCACACACATGCGTGCACGCCTTTCTCAATCCTACTCATCAAGTGGCCATGGATATCAAACTCCCTCAGGAGGGACAAATCCCATATCTATCACTCACCCCTCAAAAGCCCCATGTGTCAAAGCCACCCAATCATCACCTTTATAACAACCCATGTTTCAGGACTGCGTTTGATGATGTCAAAGTGTGCCCAACGACATGTGTTGAGTGTAGTAATTTCAAGTCAAAGAATCACACTCACCACCATCACTGTGAGTACTGACTGTGACTACCATGTCATGGTTCCATGTGTCAAACTCACGGTGGGTCTGTCCGGTACACTTGTTCTCTAACAAGTACCTATGTGTTTGGTTTGATATCTCTATATCATGAATAATGAGATTCTGTCATCAACCAACACCACAATCTAGTCTTGTGTGTCATTTCTGTCTATCTACCTTCCACAATGACATCCGACTAGGGACATAACAAGAATGTACAAACTCTTAGCATATGTATGATCTCATCCTTTAGGTCCTTAACCTGAAAGCATACGTCACTGAGTACTATCATTCTCTAGACATTCAATCTGTTCTATCACTATCTCATATGACTGAACCAGAAAGAATTGGAAGCTTGCCTTTGATGTTTATCAAATCAATCTTAATGTATCCCACCAATCATCCCATGATTGGCTCTCAGGGCATACATACCAACACATGCTGCTGAAAGTAGTGTTGCTACACCCAGAGGAGATGCAGGGGATCAGGCTAGAGAAGAACTAATATCTGAACATCCCCAGCTTGACAAAGCTACACTAGAAAACCCAACTTTCCATGCTCTATTTGGGAAGTTCATGGTGACTATGATGCATATGGCAGATAGGATGCCACCACCTGCACCTAGGGTACCAGCTCACAATGAGGGACATGGAGCTGGAAGGACTTTTGAAAGGCTTTGCTAGGTAGGAGCCACTGAATAAGCTGGTACAGTTGACCCAACAGATGCAGACTTGTGGCTGACTGAGCTGGAAAAGGCCTTCAGAATTCTTAATATCCCATAAGCTGAGAAGGTTAGACATGCAGTGTACCTTTTGAAGGGGAGTGCTGGCCATTGGTGGGCCATTGAAGAAGGCAAAAGGCCAGGTGTTGAAGTCGGATGGGAAGAATTCCGATGTGAATACGTTAGTAGATATTTTCCCAAGACTTACTTGGATGAGAATATCTCTTAGTTTAAGCGGATAAGGCAAGGACCGATGAATATTAGTGAGTATGAATCTAAGTTCATGGAGCTTCTATGGTTCTGTCCGCACATGGCTGCTATCGATGAGGAGAGGATTTGACATTTTGAGAAGGGTTTGAACACTGATTTAACCACACCAGTGTCTGCTCTAGAGAATAGAGAGAGGTTTTCCACCTTTTTGGAGTCAGTTAGGTGGATAGAAAGGTCCGTGACTGAGAAGCGTCAGGCCAATAGTAAGAAGGTGTATACCCATTTCCAAGGATAGAGGTCCGAGAGTTTTAAGAAACTAAGATTTTCTACACCAACAACACCACTGAGGTTTAATACTCAGACATAGTGGACAACCAGCAAGGGTAGAGGTCATAGTTTACCACCAGAGGGAGCCAACATCTCAGCATCAGTAACAAGACCATCTAGACCACAACGGGAGAACATAGTTTGTTATAAATGTGGGAAGATGGGACATCTGATGAACGATTGTCTAGTTCGAGACATGAGTTTAACCCAGCCACTGAGGTAGAGTCAACAAGGCTCTCAGAAACAACATTTTAGTAGTGGTACTTGAGGATGTGGATAGGCGTCCCAAGCTGGCTCATCTACATCCAACAACAGGGCAAGTGGTCGACAACCATCAACGACAAGATTCTATGCTATGAATTAGCTGGAAGCAGTGGTTAACCCACGAGTTGTGATAGGTCACATGGAATTATTTCATTCTGATATGCCTTTATCCTTCTTTGTATCTGTTTTGATTGATCTGGGTGCTACACATTCCTTTATCACTCGAGAAGTGATTCATGACTACAATATGACTGTCAGTCATAGAGCAGATAATCTGTTATTAGAAACTCCATTAGTTGGATCTGCAGTGTTGCGGGAGGTGTGTTCTCCCTGTGTTCTTTCTTTTTCAAAACATAGCATTCAGGTGGATCTTATACCACTTGAGATGCTTGGGTTTGACATAATCCGTGGGATGGACACCCTAGAAAAGTATAAGGTTGTCTTGGATTGAGGTTCCAAGCAGGCTATGTTTACAGACAATGGTGATACATGGATCTTTCAGGGGGATAGAAAGATTCTTCCAATCTGTCTAGTGTCAGCTATGGTAGCTGAGAAGTTGATGAGACAAGCATGCTTTGCATTCTTGGCACATGAGATAGATACCAGGGCAAAAAGTCCTAGTCTTTCTGAAGTTTTGATTGTTAGGGAGTTTGAGGATGTCTTTCCTGAGGAACTTCCAGGTGTTCCTCCACCCCAAGAGAGTGATTTCAAGATTAATCTAATCCCGAGTATGCAACCTATAGCTCAAACACCTTATAGAATGGCACCTGCTGAGATGGCAGAACTCAAGAAACAGTTATAGGAATTGCTTGAAAAGAGTTTTATTCGACCAAGTACTTCACCATGGGGTGCTCTGGTTCTTTTTGTTAAAAAGAAGGACATGTCTATGTGATTATGCATTGACTATAGGTAGCTAAACAAAGTAACCATAAGAACAAATATCCTCTGCTAAGGATAGATGACCTATTTGACCAGTTGCGTGGTGCAACTATATTCTCTAAAATAGATCTGAGGTCAGGATACCATCAGTTACGCATCATAGAGGGTGACATACCTAAATCTGCCTTCAGAACAAGGTATGATCACTATGAGTTCATAGTTATGTCATTTAGACTAACTAATGCACCAGTTGCATTCATGGAACTCATGAACATAATCTTCCAGCCATTCCTTGATCAATTCATAGTAGTCTTTATAGATGACATCCAGATTTATAGTAGAGATGCTCAAAAGCATGAGCAACACCTTCGTTAGGCTCTGACTTTACTGAGAGAGCACAAAATATATGCTAAGTTTAGTAAGTGTGAGTTCTGGTTATCAGAAGTGTCTTTTCTTGGACACATAATATCTGCATTAGGTATTCGTGTTGTTCCCAAAATGGTAGAATCTATCTTGGAGTGGGAACAGCCAAAGACACCAACGGAGATACGTAGTTTTCTAGGACTGGCAGGCTACTATAGGAGGTTCATTAAGAACTTCAGTTATGTAGCATTACTCCTAACCAAGTTGACCAGTGGTCTTCAAACCGTTTGAGGTGTTAAGGATCAAGACTGTTTAGGGATTTTGATACCTAGACCGTTTGAGGGTCTAACGGTCTTCAAGACCATTTGGAGGTCAAGTAACCTCAAGACCATTTGGAGGTCAAGTACCTTCAAGACCGTTTGAAGGTCCAAGACCATTTGAAGGTTCAAGACCGTTTGAAGGTCTAAGACCGTTTGAAGAGTCAATTGGTTCAAGACCGTTTGAAGGTCTAATTGATTCAAACTATGTAAATACCAATAACCCCTTCAGTGGTTGAAGAGTATCTCAAGGTTTATTTCAATAAAAGTAGCCCTAAATTACTTAGGTGATTAGTATAATTAAAGTGATTATCACTTGATGCCTATGAAAGTAATAAATTCAATACACTATGATAAGCATAGGTGTATGTACTTAGTGAGAGGTTAAGTCAACCTAATAAGGTATGATGGTGATGTGTGTTCCTAGTTCATGGAACAATGATGAGTATGATTTAATACTTAAATAATTCTATGTGCTCCAAGATATGTGGAAGCACTGACTTAGGGTTTGGATTAATAAGATAATCATAAAACCCTAATTAATATTAAATGGGAAACCCTAAACCTAATTTTGGGCTATGGGTTGAGAAACCCTAATATAGGGTGATGTTATGTGAAACCCTATATAGGGTGATGTTATGTGAAACCCTAATATAGGGTGATGTTATGTGAAACCCTAATATAGGGTGATGTTATGTGAAGCCCTAATATAGGGTGATGTTATGAGAAACCCTAATATAGGGTGATGTTATGAGAAACCCTAATATAGGGTGATGTTATGTGAAACCCTAATATAGGGTGATGTTATGTGAAACCCTAATATAGTGTGATGTGATGTGAAATCCTAAATATAATGTGATATTATGTGAAACCCTAATTGATAAAGATGGGAAATCCTAACCCTAATGAGGGAATAGTGATGTTATCTTTTGTATTGCATAATGTTGATATGAAATTGATATGGTTGTTATCAAGTGTACGAACCATGAAGGTATCATGAGATGATGAGCATAACCAGGTATGAGTTATGATGTTAATGGTCCTTGTGAGCCATTATTTTATTTGTTGCCTAGTGAGAGGTGACAAGAAGTTGAATATGCCTGGTGAACTATGTGAGATGCTTATGTAACAAGTATCACAAATACCTTAGTCAGACGACCTGAAGGTAATAGTTACCTAAATAGTTGTAACCATGTTCAGTGATGAACTAAGGGTTTGAATACCCAGATCCAGCAAATATGATGATGGTGATGTTGAGGGATGTGAAATCCCAGCAATGAGACTAGGGATTGAGATCCTAATGCTTTATAAAATTTTTGAAAAGTACTTGGAAGGAGTATTGTTTTTTTGTAGCATTTGTCATAATAATTCTTGATTGAAAATTTGACTGATGCTAAAAGAATATGCTAATATACTTAAATAATCAAGTGGAATTTTATCATATAGATCCCTGGCCATAGATCCATCATCGTCAGTAGCTGGTGATGGTGAAACGGGTTTACCTACTAGTTAATCTGGAGCTTATATTGTTGAATATGTGGGGTTACGCCTAGCTGAAAATAGGAGGATTAGAGTGAAACTTCGGTTGTAGACTCAAGATATTTTTAAGAGCATGGTGAATAGTCCCATGGCTCAGTGTGATGGAGCATGAATGCATTCATGGCTCAGAGAGCATGGTGAATTGGCCTGTGGCTTAGATTTACTAGTGTCGGGACCTGTACCAAGGTGGGCTAGAGCATGGGTAGCCTATGAGAACTAACCCTATGACTGAGGTCACTTAAGCAAGAGACGGTGGTCCTACTTGTGGTCTCACACTGACTGAGACTGATGAGATCGAGGAGTTTGACTCTTCCTTTGATCTTGAATGGCACCGGCTTTGGGTTTCATAACCGAAGGTTGGATTTGAGCGGTACGGCTCACCTCCTCAGGGCATAAGAATGATTGTAAAATGTAATCAGCCGTATAGCGTATTTGCTTAAGGATGAAATACGGAAATCATTGGTTGATGTTGCATTGCTTACGATATCCTAAATGGATGGATATTATACATGTTCTTCATATTCCTTATTGAAATTGAATAGATGATCTACCGCTTTATCATTTATAGTTGTAATGCTTTAAAAGATGATATTGCTCTATTCTGCTTAGTAATGATTAAATCCTTCTATTCAATAGAGATTCCTCTGTTCAGTTTATTACTGTTGATCTGCAATAATAATGTTTCTGGCAGAGAGTTATATCTCTCACTGGGATAATTTTCAATTGTCTCACCCCCGTGGGATCCAACCTTTTTAGGTGGAAGAGGACGAGGAGGTAGAAACCCTACAACAGGGGAAGGACAACATCATCAGGGATAGAAGTGACATCTCAGGTGGAGATAGTGACTATCATGTCTTGTAGATATGAGTCCTATGAGTCGTCTCTGAACTCTCAGATCATAGGAGTCAGTATTTAGTGTTTTATGATCTATCTAAGATTTTAGTATTGAATGCCTCGAGGTTTTATGTTGCTTATGTGTAGATTTAACAGAGCAATTGTTGTATGTAATCCTCGAGATGAAGAGCTACATGGTATGTACTTTGTGGACCAGAATGTGTATCCAATACTTTGGTTCTTTGTTATAAGAGTTTCTTGAAAATGACTCTCTTTGTAAATGGTTTAAATTTTTAGTGATTTTCAGTAATCTGCTGCGAATGTTTTCTTCTGCATTATTCATTATTTGATGTTTAAGATCTTTCGTCACAGGAATTGCCTAAAATTTAAAGATAAACTCAACTTTACTCCGAGAAATATGATCATTTGTACCAAATAAGATAAAACAAGGTAAGTTTGATGCATAACGAGATTATAGGCTGAAGGAAATGAATCATGCGATATTAACCATGAAAATGACCAACAAACACATAAAATGCATATGAAACTAGCCTCTAAATGTGACTTAAAAACCTCGCATCAGTCAACCTTCCTCCCTCCTACGTGGAGATGATGTTTTCCTTCTCTTCTCCTATCTCCTTCTTTGTTCTTTCCATGAGAAAGTAGTTCCATACACTAGAGTGCGGGGAGTAGCCCCGCTACCCATGTTTTTATTTCATGCATTGTAATTCATGAGTTTGCAATAGAGAAATACTATTTTTCAGTCCAACATCAATTGTTTAATGAATGCTAGTTGCTTGATCACCAACCTGTGTTACCTATTATCTACTAGTGTGAATTGTCTACATTTGTGCTTTTAGATTTGATTATCGATTGTATGTTGGTTCTTGATGTATGTAGTCACCATATATCTGTTTCAGTATCTAGGAACACTTTTCAAGGAGTGGAGTAAACTCACCTCCATCATTGTGCTTTCATACTATGAAATCGAATCAATTGACGTATGGAAGTACAACTTTGACAGGTCAAGGAACACACTTTGTGAAGGGAGTGATGCAAAGTAATTGACCATTCATTCGGGGATGGCTGGAATTGCAATAATTCCATGTTTCTCGTAGTTGAATATTCAAAAGAAAGCAAAGTATACAAAGATATTAACTGATTAGACCTTTTTGCAGGCCATGCTATTATGATGTATGTTATGATCCATGTGTAGCTGTGGTGAAACTCGATCACATCCTAGTGGTTCCTAAATTTTGTTTACAACATTAACTTTACTTTCTTTCCATTTAATTTACTTGTGCATTCTAGTTTAATCATTAACCCAACTCTTTGATCTAAATATCAACTCTTAAGTAGATAAATAGAATTATAATGTTTTCCATCTTGTTAAATTCTTAACAAGACCGTTGTCTCATGGATTAGACCCTCAACTGTACTACAATAAGACTTTGACGTACCTTAGCATACATGGGTGGAGATCTTATTCTAACACATGCAAGGTTAAACTTAAAGACTTACTATCTCTAAGATTTTTAGTGGTCCACACAACTCCACGCAAGTGGAGGCTCCATTATTTAACAGAACCTTGACACCCTTGCCCATGTACTTCTCAACCTATCACCTTGACACTCTGGGGTCATAGTGAATGATAAGTTAGCGGGGGAGTACAGTGGGCAAGGGAAGAGGTATTATATTCAAACCCTCTCTTTTTCATATACCTTTGTTTTCTTTTAGAAATAGCACAAATTATTCTTTTCAATGATTAGAGTTTCTGATAATTTCTCTGACAGAATAACCTTTGCACATAAGACAACATTCTCTTTGGTAAGGGGACACCCCCATCTAAGTTGCAGATAAAGTATTCCTTAGAAGCACTTACATAATAGCATTTAGTCATGTAATGGAAAATTAATAAATCAGCCCCACACTTGATTTCAATGCTTTTCCTTCAATTCTATATCAGACTCTCTACAGGTCAAAATCACAGCCAAAACATGCCAAACACTCTCAAGGACGGGAGGGAACCAAGTGAAATCCAAATCAAGGAACCTCGTAAGTGGACCACCAAGTGGAAACCAAAACAAATGCATGTCTGGAAACTCTAGGGAATAATTTTCTTCTTTTAAAAAAAGAGAGGCTTGGCAGCCAAATAAAATCCCTAAATACCCAATTCCTAAGCCGGTGAGCATATGAATAAAAGCCTGAGTGTTGAATAAAAACATGAGAGTTGTGCCATGCATAAGGACTTAGATGAAGAACCAATAAATGTCTTGCCTGACCAACACATTCAGCTTCCCTCACAAAGGTAGAAGTGTCGTGCCCGGTAGTAAGATCCTAAGCTCTCCAAATATATGAAAAGATGACAAAGGTCTTGCCCGACAGGTACATTCAGCTGCCCTCACAAAGGCATATGTGTCGTGCCCGGTAGTAAGACCTCAATGTTTAGATAAACCCTCCCCCCTCGAAGGGTGAGTTACACAGTAGCCTTCAGCCACCCTCATACCTACTTTAGATTTCGATAGGAATTTCAAAGAAGTATAAAACTGCTTAGATTCGAAGACATGCACATAATACGGTCAAGGAAAAGGTGGTCCCAATGAGAGTTACATGACACAGAAGAAACCTGAGGACCATGCAACTCTCGATACCTGAAAGACCCAGAGTAAGCAGAAGCCTGATGAATCTCTATTCATCATGATTTTCAGTCGCCTTTTTGGGACCAATTCAATTCAATATTTTTGATTTCATCTCCTAAACCTCACAAAATGCAATTTTTCTTAACTGATTCAATTATCGAGATTATTAACAAGATTTATATTGAATTTGTGAAGATCTTGATGAGGTTCAACCATCATATGGAATTCACTCAAGATCCTCTCAACTTTGGTCTTTACCAATCAAGCTTGACCAAACGGTTTACCCTAACGGTCTACCCATACGGTTTTGACCCCTCGGTCTTAAACATTCACCCACATAGTCCTCCTATCATCGCTCCACATTAACACTCTCAAGACCGTGTGACACCTCATGGTTTCAAGACCATTTGGAACTCAAGACCATTTGGATCGAAGAACATTTGGATGTTGAAGACCGTTTGAAACCCATCGGTCTCCAAGACTGTTTGGAGTCAAGACTAATCAGATCCCATTGGTCTTCAAGACTGTTTGGACGATGAAGACTATTTGGATTCAAGGCCATTTGGATGACAAAGACTGTTTGGAACTCAAGACCGTTTTGACCGAAGAACGTTTGGATGCTGAAAACCGTTTGAAACCCATCAGTCTCCAAGACCATTTGGAGTCAAGACCGATCGGATCCCATTGGTCTTCAAGACTGTTTGGACGACAAAGACCATTTGGATTCAAGACTGTTTGGAGGCCATCAGTCCTCAAGACCATTTGGACACTTAAGCGAAGACCGATCAAGAGCAAGATCATTTGCTAAAGACTGTTTGGAGCCAGGATGAAGACCGGTGGGAGTGCAAGATCGTTTGGCCATCAAACAATCTCCAAGACTATTTGGCCATCAACCGATCTCCAAGACCGGTTGGAGGGTACTAATCAAGACCGTTTGGACAGAGACTTGAGACCATTTAAATAAGTTCATAGCAAAAATGTGAGGACCAAACCCAAGCCTATAAATAGAACCACATGGGTCCTCATTTGGGGAGGGATCTGGGGATGCTACAAGGCTGCCCAAATGCAAGGTTCGATCCAGCTCCATCCATGTACCTACATGCCATAGCTACTTCACTTGCTCCTCCTACTGTGAGCAAGGAAGTCAAGTAGAGAAGGAAGGTGGAGAATAATGTCTGCTTGGTCTTCCTTGGTGGTTCTTCCTCCTCGCCCAAGATCTACCCCGATACGACGTAGAAGATTGCATCATCTTCACTGAGTTGTGACTACCTTCTTCATCATGCTCATGGTAGAATCTTCCCTCTCTCTTATTCTTCTTGTTTCTCACATCATGAATGAGTAGTTCCCTTTTGCTGGGGTGCAGGGACTAGCCCCGCTGCCCATGCTTTCATGTCTTTTCATTTAACATTCCAAGGCAATGTATATAACTTTTCATTTCATTGCTAATCGTTCAAGTTTGTAATTTGGTCACCTGCTTGCTTTCATCATGTTTTTCCCTATGTTGGGCGAACTTCTATATATAGGGTAGAATGTCGATTAATGAGGTTGACTCCCAAACTAGAAATAGAATGGGATTCCTTGAGGTCGTAAGTGCATGATCCATGAGGGGACGATCCATCTAGCCTACGGTGACGCTTCTGTGGCCTAAACATCCCTCAGGGAGGGCCATAGTCTTAGTTGGATTTTGTATCTTCTTTGTTAATCGTCTATGTTTGCTTGTAGATTAATCATCTTCTTGCTGGTTGATTAGCGTGGTTGACTCCTTGATGAGAACCTCTGATAGGATTCCTTGAGGTCGCTAGTGTGTGATCCGTGAGGGTACGAGCTATCTAGCCTACGATAATGCTTCTATGTGCCTAAATGATGCGAGGATTTTGAGTCGCATTTATAGACTTGTTTTACATGTGTTTTACGTGTTTATTGGTCACTTTGGTGGTTAATATCACATGATTCACTTACTGTAGTCTATAATCCCATTCTATATCAAATCTCTCATATTTTATCTTTTTGAGTATAAACGATTATGATAATAGGTTTTAGCTTAGCTGATTTGGTTTTGTCTTGCAATTTCAGGAAAAATGCATATATACATCTGTCGATACCATCGAAATCCGTCAATGGTATCGACACAGTCATAGACAGGCAGCCGCAAGGAGCCAATTATTGTTGATACCATCAACTGGGAAGTCAATGGTAGCAAGTTACCTTCAGGTTGCCAGCGACCAGTCGGTCGATACTATCGACACAAAAGTTGATACTATCGACATCGTACAGCTTCAGCGTCGGAAGGAAACAAAACCGATGCCTAAATGTGTCGATACCATCGACCCGTGTCGATGGTATCGAGTCTGCATCAGTCGAGAAGTCAAAGAAGAAAGAACGCTTATCAATATCACAAAGGGTCGATACCATCGACGCCCTCAAATTAGTTTTTGTTTCAGATCGGCCCGAATCCAACGGTGGTGATATTTCAGAGATCTAAGCTGGTGTTTATACCTAATGACGGCGGCAAGAAGCCATCTATCACATAATTAGCCACTCCACACATCCCAAGGAGAGTTGGAGAGGAGAATGGAGCCCGAAAGCACACCCCGATCATTCTGAGAGCCGCAGAAGTTGTTTTCCACTGCCAGAAGGCTGTAAATCGTGCACTCTATGTCGAGGAATGCTTGGATCTTCTCCGTTCAGGGGTTTACATAACTTCATCCACGTTTTCTTCATGTTTTTCCTTTCTTCCACCATGTCTTTCTTTGAGATTATCATGCGGGGCTAATCCCCTTTGTCTTTAGGACCGGGAGTAGCCTGGGTAATTGTTGTATGACGTTTTTATCATAGTAATTCATATTTTGTCTCTTAAATCCGTGGTATGATTTCATTTTCTCCATTATATCATTATTCTTGATCACCCTAATGATAATCTAATGCCTTTAATTGCTTTGAAAGAAGAATTAATGGTTGAAAAGAGACAAAATTCACATTAACTCATAAATTCCTTGAACAAGGTGATGTACGGTTAATGGTAGAAACCCAGAGATTGATTCTAATGCACCATATTTAGGGTATATGTTACTACGATGGTAGAACTGACCTAGATTTAGGTAGTGAATTGTATCACGACAGTGAACAATTCTGACTACAGGCCACTACCCAGAATGAGAGATGAATTTGATTAACTATATAGAAATAAATACAACGAGAACCCGCGGTGAAACCACAATCCTAAAGATTCACATCTAATTGAATAAACTCAACATTTAATTGATTGTCTCATTTTATTTTATTTTAATTTTCTTTTTAATCAACTCTTAAAACCCTTTTAACCGGTCTAGATGATTGTGAATAGTTAGTAGTAGTCTATCGATAATTCAATGTCCCTGAGTTTGACTCAGGCCTCACAAGGCCTATATTACTCTGACGCGTGCACTTGCGTTCTATGCACGGTAAAATCGTGTCAAGATTTTGGTGATGTTGCTGGGGACACGGCAATTGTCGGCACTACGAGTGCTGCAAGTGGCCACTCTAGGCCAAATTTTTATTTTTTTTATTATCATTTTCAAAATTCATTGTTTATCCGTCATATCTAGCAATTGTCTAGCACTGTACTGAACCAAATTTATTAATTTGCAGGTACTAGTGCATGGTGAAGACATGTAGCATAGACTATACACTGCCATCACCAGAGGTTCCACAATTGGGATCAGATGACGAAGAGAACAATATTTATGATCAACCTGAGGATATAGATTCAGACTTTGAAGCAGAAGCCATGGCTGAAGAACATACAATATGGGAGAAGATAAAAGCTTCTTCCTCGTCAGCATCGAAGGAACCAATAAAAAAACAGGCAGTCAACATTCCCACTTATAAGATTGATCTGACACTGATAAACTTGGTCAAGTCTCAAGCATTTCACAGACTGAAGAATGAGGACCCAGTTGCACACATCAACACATTTGTGGAAAATTGTGATATGATCAAGATAGACAAGTTTCCACAAGAGACACTGTATTTGAAGCAGTTTCCCAGCTCTCTTGTAGGTAATGCACATGAATGGATGCATAACCTAGATGATGAGACTGTCGAGACTTGGGATCAAATGATCGATTTCTTCTTTGAGAGATTCTTTCCACCGGAGAAAACCAATGACCTAGTACAGAAGATCCACAATTTTTGTCAAAGAGCTGGCGAGACATATTCTGAGACGTGGGAGTGCTTCCAAATAATGCTGCGGAAGTGTCCAAATCATGGGATGGACAAAGAAAAACAAGTGCAGATTTTCTACTTTTCTCTAAATGAGCATGACAGGAGCAATCTAGACTCAGCAGGTTCCAGTTTCTTCTTGAACAATATCGACACTAGGTGTTGGGAATTTTGAAAAATATGGCCAGGAAGAAATCATGGGGCGACAGAGACACAGTAGAGAAGGTCCGAGTCGCAGGTGAGTCAAAGGCTATCAAGGAGCTAAATGAGAATATGGACCTTCTAGCCAAGAATTTACTAGCAAAAGAGGATGCAGAATCTGATGATGAAGCACAGGTGAAATTTATGCACCAGCAACATGGGTATAGAAACAATGACTATTCTTGGAGGAAAGATAAGAAATTTTCATGGAAGGACCCAAACAATTTCCTATAGGACCCCGATGCAAAACTGCAACCGTCGGTAGAGGACAAGAACAATGAGTTGCTCAATCAAGTAATTAAGCAGAATCAAGAACTCATGAGCACGTTTAGCCAGCAGATTAAACAACAAGGTAACTTTATGAATCAATTTGGGCAGACTCTACATAGTCATGGGGCTCAGATGAGGTCACTCGAGACATCCTTAGCGCAGATGGCGTCAGAGATTTCAAGCTTGAAAAAGCCAACGCAACAAGGTTTTCCCAGAAATACAAACATTCCAGGAGGAAACCAACAAGCTAAGGCAATTCTTCTACGGAGTGGTAAGAAGATTTTAAACCCCAGGGCCGACGAACCGAGCACATCCCAGCCGGAAACCACAGGTGAGGCCACAAAGGAGGTTACAATCACAGTACTGATAGAGGATGTGGTAGAGGAAGCTACACCAGAAAACATTGCTGAGGGAGAAACTCCAAAGAGGACATCATATGTGCCGCCACATCAAAGGGCACAGACAGTCCCAGTGTCGTATACAAACATTTTGAAGGCTAAGAAAGTAGACGCTCAGTTCAAGAAGTTCCTAGATAGCTTTAGGAAACTTTCTGTCAACATTCCGCTACTAGAGGCAATAGAGAAGATACCCTCCTATGGCAAGTTTCTAAAAGATATAATTACAAAGAAGAGGAAAATTCCAGATATTGAAGTGGTGGTTCTTAAGGAGCAAGTGAGTTCCTTCATTGTGGGCACATTGCCACCTAAAAGACAAGATCCGGGCTGCTTCAATATTTCATGTTACATTGGTAAGGTGAAATTTGGAGAAGCATTGCGTGACTCTGGGGCAAGTATCAATTTGATGCCTCTTTCTACTTTCAAGAAGCTGGGACTTAAAGAATCGAGACATAGCAACATGATGATTCAGCTAGTGGATAATTCTGTGTTAAAGCCATATGGTATTTGCGAGGATGTTCTGGTTAAAGTTGACTGGTTTGTATGTCCAACAGATTTTGTGGTAATGGAAATGCAAGATGAACAAGGAAATGAGCTACTCCTCAGAAGACCCTTCCAAGCGACTACAGATATGATACTCGAGATGGGATGAGGCCGATTGACATTGGGAATCATGGATGGATGATTTGAAATGGTTATGCCCCCAAGTACAATACAATCAAAAGCAAAGGAGCAGTGTCGCATGGTGAAACATTTTGATCAGAACATTTCTCTTTGTCTAGGGAAGCCGTTTCTAGATATGGCTCATGTAATGACCAATGTAGAGAAGGGGACACTGGCTATAGACATTATGGAATAGACAAAAGTTGTTTCTCTTTGTAGGGCTGTGGGTTTTCCAAATGATGAAGAGGAGGAAATCCCTCTTTCTACTGAAGAAGATGCAATAGCAAGTTTTGTCCTTGATGCATATCCAGAACTGCCTCTTGAAGCTTGCCTTGTCAATATAATGCATGACTGGATGAGAAGTAAGTCGTTACAAGAATGTGTCAAGATGCTTCAAGTGCTGTCGTGCTATTATGCTAAGTATTATGAAGATCTTGGGCCACTTCCAACACCGCTTCAGTCATCTTTGATTAGTCCACCAGAGTTAGAATTGAAGCCACTGCTGCCTCATTTGAAATATGCATTCTTAGCCGATGGTGACAGACTACCGGTGATTATCTCGGCATATCTGAGTGCCAAGGAAGAGGATCAATTGATGATAGTGTTGAAGAACCACCATGGCACATTCGGGTGGTCGGTTGTGGATATTAAGGGAATTTCACCAACACTTTGCCAGCATAAGATCCGGCTCGAGGAAGGAGCCAAGCCTGTAATTCAGCCACAACGCAGACTCAATCCAAGCATGATGGAGGTCATTAAGAAGGTGGTGATCAAGCTCCTTTCTGCAGGCATCATTTATGCTATATCTAATTCGACGTGGGTAAGCCCCACACAGGTAGTCCCTAAAAAGGGGGGAATCATTGTCACTCACAACTTGTTAAATGAGTCGGTCACGACCCGACTGGTAACCAGGTGGCGTGTGTGCATTGACTACCATCGATTGAACTCTGCTACATTAAAAGATCATTTTCCTCTTCCATTCATCGATCAAATTTTAGAGCGACTGGCTGGTCGATCACATTTTTGTTTTCTAAACGACTATTCCGGCTACAATTAGATCTCCATTGATCCTAAGGACAAAGAGAAGTCTATTGAAACGATTTTACCATGCGTATAACGCAAGTGCACGCGTCAATGTAGTATAGGCCCTTGTGAGGCCCGAGTCGAACTCTGGGACACTAAATTATCGATAGACTACTACTAACTAATCACAATCAGCTAGACCAATAAAAAGGTTATGAGAGTTGTTTTAAAAATAAAAGAAAAAAAAATAAAACAAAGAAATCGATTAAATGTTTAGTTCAATCAATTCAAGTGGAGATCTTTAGGATTGCGGTTTCACCTTGGGTTTTCATTGTATGAATTTCCATATAGTTACTCAGGTTCATCTCTCAATCCAAATAGTGGCTTGTAGTCAGAATTGTCCACTGTCGTGGTACAATTCACTACCTATGTCTAGGTCGGTTCCACCGTTGTAGTAACCTATACCCTAAACTAGGTGCATTAGAATCGACCTGTGGGTTTCCACCATTAACCTTACATCACCTTGTTCAAGGGATTTGTTAATTAATGTGAATTTCGTCTCTTTTCAACCATTAATTCTTCTTTCAAAGTAATTAAAGGCATTAGATTATCATTATGCTGATCAAGCATAACAATATAATTGAGAAAACGAAATCATACCACAGATTTAAGAGATAAATTATTTATTGCTATGATAAAAATGTCATACAATGCTTCCCCGAGCTACTCCCGATCCTTAAGATAAAGGGGATTAGTCCCGCATGTTCATCTCAGAGCAAAACGTGGTTGAAGAAAGGGGAAACATGGATAAAAATGTGAAATAAGTGATGAAACCCCTGAACGGAGAAGATCCAAGCATTCCTCGGTGTAGAGTATGCGATCTACAGCCTTTCGGCGGTGGAAAACATCTTCTTCGGCTTCCGGAATAGCGTCGGCGTGCTTCTGGGCTCTGTTCTTCTCTCCACACCTTCTCGGGACGTGTGCATCGGCTAATGATGTGATTCCCTGCTCTTGGCCACTGTCATTAGGTATAATTACCGAGTTAGGTTGCAAAAATATCACAACCATTGGATTAGAGCCGATCTGAAACAAACTCTGATCTGACGGTGTCGATACCATCGACGCGGGTCGATGGTATCGACCCCTCGCGATATCGGCAAGCCTTCTTTTCTTTTCTTCATTACTCCTGATGCTCACTCGATACCATCGACACGGGACGATGGTATCAACACCCTTAGGCGTCGGTTTTATCCCTTTTTCGTCGCTGAAGCTAAACGTGTCGATAGTATCGACTTTGGGGTCGATAGTATCAACTGACTGGTCGCCAGCAACCTGATGGAATGTCACTACCATCAACTTCCCTGTCGATGGTATTGACTCTGTGCTGCTCCTTGCGGTTGGCTGCCTGTGGTTGTGTCAATAGTATCAATAGTCGTCGATGGTATCGACAGCTGCAAATATGTGTTTGTCCTGAAATTGCAAAACAAAACCACATCAGCTGAAATAAAACCTATTATTGTAATCATTTATGCTCAAAACAATAAGATAAGAGAGATTTGACACTTTGAAGGATCATAGACTAAAGTGAGTGAATTATATAATATTAACCACCAAAATGACCAATAAACACATAAAACGCGAGTAAAACAAGTCTATAAATGCGACTCAAAATCATCGCATCAAACTCCCCTAAGCTTGAACATTGCTCGTCCTCAAGCAACTAAACTTTAGAAAAGAATTATGAGGGTCAACTAGAGAACATATTATCACAACAAACATCACCATATGATCCCTTCCGGACATTCACATTCCGGCCCTCACTAACCACGGAATGATAATTACCCTAAAGGCGACAGTAATCATCCATACAAGATATCTACCTCAAAATTGATGAACACTATCACATAAGGCAGTTAACATAATAAAATCCTCCAGTCCAGACTCGGTGCATCTTGCGATCTCCTATCTATGTTGCTCGCCCTAACTATCATCTACATGGAAGCAGCTCTCCTGGTCTTAATGAGTGAGGAGAAAATCACAGTGGCCTACCAATTCGAGCAACGGGTGGATGGAATGGGTGGCTCATGGAAGAAATAAAAGCATTATACGGTTTTAACATGCACAAATCATTAATGACCTAAATGATGCATATGCAAGTGAAAATGCCCTAATGCCTACATTTGGGTGGAATAATGCATGCACTAATATTCCGTCTCCAAGTGAGATGGAATATCTATAAGAACTACATCATGTACTTATTCTTCTTAAGATGCAAGTGCGACTATATTCCTTTCTCCCTCTCAATCCTACTTGCTTCTCAATACTCTTTTTTTTTCTCTTTTTTTTCGAAACCTTTTTTTTCAAATTGTTTAAGTCGTTATTTTCATAGCTGACAATGAATTATTTGTCAGGCTCACTTATTGCTGCATAACTTATACATTTGAAACATTCAGAAGGTCTGGAATTAGTCCATCACCTTTTATGTTTCAGAAGACATAAGATGCATGATGTACTATATGCACATAAAATGTGAATGCAGCTACATCATGATAGTTATGCAACTAAATGACACACACCTAAGGATAATGTCCATGTATAACTACTCTATTTTTTTCTTTCTTTTCATGCAAAATATGTAAAAGTAGTTGCAATGCAAAACCTAGCTACATGGGATGCAATCAAAGAGATTAAAACCATAATGTACTTCCAGTTCTTAAGGTGGAGTATGAAAACAATGGGATGGATAGATCACAAGACTAATTGACTGAACCTTTGGAAATTATTATGTGTCCCTCCTTACTGACCTGTGTAGTAATCAAGAGGTTTCTCTCTCTTATTTCAAATTAAAGTCTCATTATCATTTGGTTAGTTTAGGCTCAAACAACCAATTCCGTCCACTTTTCATGAATCCTAGGAATGTACAATTGTGATATCTTGTTCTAGAGTTGACAAACCCAATCATTTCCTTAAGTTATGTGCTCAAAGTTTAACAACACAAGCTTGCAAAAACACTAAAAATTTTCAAATTTGCCCCTGATGGGAGACCTTAGACATCCACAATTACACTAGATAGAGTGTGGATCCTACTAACAATGAGATAACTAAGAGAAATAAGTGACAAAACACAAAGCAATAAAAATAAAAACTAAAAAAATAAAAACTAAAGGATAGAAACCGTTCCACCCCCCCCAAGCTTGAATTCGACTATGGCCTCATAGTAAAAAACAACCTTAAAAGGTGGAACAGTGATACCGATCATTCTTCAGGAGGGGGCGGGTACTGCAGAGCCGTGGGGTCCCAACATGGGTATTGCCCCGGAAAGCTTGGATCGTACTGGGGCATTGGTGGAGGTTGTGGATACCCACTAAAGTAATTCTGGCTCCAGTAATTGTCGTAGAAGGGTTGCTGTTGCATCTCCATCCTGTGCAACATGTTGTGGATGTTTTGTTGGTTGTCGAGGAGGAGGCGCTCATTCTCGAAAATGACCCTCTGGTTCTCTAACAGTCGGTTCGTTGTATCCTGAATACCGGCGTATGAAGTTGTATGTTGCGTCTACGTCTGATGAATATCTTGCAGCATTGTATACATCCCCTGCATTGAATAAACATCCTCTCCTTGATGAGAGGGCTGAGGTGGCGGAGGTTGTGAAGAAGATGATGCACCCGGATGCATGCGGGGATGCTTCCGGGGTGCTACTCGTGCCCAAAGAGGAGTGAAAGCCTCCTCTTCCTCTTCATGCTCGTTGCCTTCATCGTTTTTGTCATCATCACCCCCGTCTTCATCGGAGTCGTCAATGGCAATAACAAGCCATCGGAAATGCTGAGCTCCCTCAATGTTGAAGATAGGGTCTGGAAGCAAACATTCTTGATATGCGTGATTAACATGGCAATGTGCATATTCCAATCCATCACGAAGCAGGATGAGGTTGGAGCGGTGTAGATGCTGCAGGTTGACCTTGCTCCTAGTGGAAAGAGGAGTAAGCTGCGAGATATCCAACCCAAGATAGACGGACAATGGTGTAATTAGCCCTCCAAAATGGATAGGAGCTTTCCTCATACTCCTTTTCACGGCCACCACGCGTGTCAAGAAGAACATGTACCAATTGTACTCCTCGTGCTTCAACAGTTTGTACAGAAAGAACAAATCTGTCTCTTGAAACTTGCTGAGAGACAGGTCACCGTGAGCGAACAACATGGTGCAGAGCATGCGGTAAAGAATCCGCACAAACGGATGCTCGAAATCCGCCACTGCAGCGTTGTGGTAGCTGACAGATTTGCCCAGGGGTGCAATCACGAGCTGGGCAAATATATCATCGTAGTCCATCCTGTTGTCTGGCCTCCGGTACTGGTAGTCATTATGAAACCAGTTATAAACTGAATTAAACTGGGCGAGAGTGAGGGTTTAGTTGTTGTTGTAGAGTCTGAACGACACCCGCCCTTTTCTCCACTCTCTGTCGGTGGCGATCAAGTCATTGGGCACCACATTGATGTCCAATGATGCCATGAACTCCGCCACGAGTTCCTTGTACGTCGGCCACTCGCCGAAAAAAGGTTGGTCGTCAGCGTGGTACTACAGCTCGTCGGGCCTCCTGGATGTGTGTCTCGTCTGCCCCTTCAGGATGTAGGTGAGATTGTCATTGAACCCCAGGTCGTGGACCATAGTCCGATCAACATAGTGCGTGGGCTCAATCTTTCTCTTCATCAGTTCCTCGTAGACCTTCCAGACCTCCACAGAAGGATGGACAATCCTCAGACGAGGAATAGATGCAGTAGGTGGCGGAATGAACTCGGGGATCTCCATAGGCTCTTCCCGTGAAGAAGATGCACCGGCTGTATGCACCATCATCACCGAGAAAGAAGGAATAGAAGATGGAGCTTGGTGAAGGTCGGAAAAGACAATCTCCCCTCGGTGAAGGGTCGGGGAAGATCACGCTCCTTGGATGCTCGTAGCCAGGCTCCGGTCACACAACAATATGCACAGCACAAGTGGAGGGCAAAGGCTATGAAGGTGTGACATCATATGACAAACATCCCACTCTTTTATAACCACGGCCGTCACTGTTGTGCACCCGTCTATACCATCGACACTGGTCGATGGTATCGACACCTGTAGCACAATCCGGTCTTCCGCTAGTATCAATAGTTGTCGATAGCTTGATGTGGGGGCCTGGATAGATGACACGTTGATACCATCGACGCAAGTTGATAGTATCAACCCATCCCACAGATCGATTCTCTTGATGCAGCGATCGTCGTTGATTTCCTCTCGCAGATCGGTGACATGTCACGTCGATACCATCGATGCAAGTTGATAGTATCGACTCTGCTTAGGGCAAACACCCTCGCGAGCCCCGACAGCCGCTTTCTTCCTGTAACCGGGTCAATACCATCGACAGGCCCGTCGATGGTATCGACTTCATTGAGACAAAATTTGTCTGAATATCTTCAGGGATCTCACGAGTATCAACATCCATCTCGATACTATCGACCCCGTTCTGGTGTGCAACTTGATGGTAGGTCGATACCATCGATGAGGCCGCCGATAGTATCGACTCAGAGAAATTTTTGCAGCAGCCTAACTGTGCCCCTGTCGATACCATCGACACAAGGGTCGATGGTATCGACCCTGCCTTAGTTCTGCACATTGAACAAACGATCAAGGTATCTTGTTTACACTAAAATTAAAATTGAATCAAACTAACTTACAAATGTAAAAGAACTAAACGAAACTACCAATGGCTGGGTTGCCTCCCAACAAGCGCCCTTATTTAACGTCTTAGGCTAGACGAAATCAAGCTTCTCATCTTGGAGCTTCAGAGAGTGTCCCTAGGGGATCACTCGGCAGTTTGAACTCAACTCGATCCTGGCCAATCCCCAACGTCAAAGTACCTCTCCCAATGGCAGTAACAATATCGACCGTCGCTTGAAACGTCCTACCTAATAGCATCTCACAACCTTTAAGCTGTGGCATGTCCATGACGATGAAATCCACCGGAAAGATAAACCTGTCTACTTTGACAAGCACATCCTCGCACACTCTATATGACTTCACAATGGACCCATCCACCAACTCAATAGTTGTCACTGATTTCTTTATTTTCTTCAACCCAAGCTTTTGAAATGTGGACAGTGGCATAAGATTAATGTTGGCGCTTGAATCACACTATGCTTGTGGAAAATGTTGACTGCCTATAGAACATGGAATGTAGAATACTCTTGGGTCTTTCCTTTTCTGTGGTAAACTCCCATGGATAATTGAGCTCACCACCTCATTCACCCGGTAAACATCTGTGTCTTTGATCCACCTCTTCTTGGTGATGATTTCCTTGATAAACCTCCCGTATGCTGGAATATGCTCTATCATTTCCACTAACGGAATATTTATATGGAGCTTCCTGAACAACTCCAAGAACTTCCTGTAATGTCGATGCTCTTTCTTTGTCCTTGGGTTATCCGAAAAAGACACAACTGCCTCATTTAGACACTTATGAGGTGGCACATATGGGCTTTTGGGGGCAAACTCCCCTAAGCTTGCTTCGATGTCACCCTCTGGCGTAAACTTTGGCACATTGTTTTCAATAGTTGTAACTTGTGACGACTCTTCTCTCTCAGTGAATGTAGCTTCACCATGACGCATGACCTTCACCTGCTCTTCTTTCCTAGGTGTGGGCGTAATGTGCTCTTGACGGGTTTTTCTAAATGGACAATATCCGCCTGGTAGTCCATAATGACTGCAAGGATACGTTATTTTCGGTGTAGCCTCTGTATCAAAAATCATTTTGCTTTTGTCCTGGACCTCTACCACCGGGGGCCGTGCCTCAACAATCACATATATGTACTTTACTTGATGATGTGCTTGAACAACATCTGCATTCCTAGCCTATCTTTGTTGGTTGGCATGCTTCATGGTTGTCACTTCATTGGAAATTTGGGTCACATTCGTCTCTAGTGCCCTCATCTGTGCTCCATGGCTTTGCAATGTTTGCCCAAATTTAGTCAAGATCTCACCCTGAGACTGCAGCTGCTTACTAAACATGCTTATCATCTCCTGATTTTGCTACACCACTTGACTAAGCAACACGGTGCTTTTATCTTCTGCCGTTGACTATGGCTTTGCATCTAGATCTTGTAAGAATTTGTTTGGATCTTTCATGAGAATTTTCTATCCTTCCTCCAAGCATAATCATTATTTCTATAGCCCTGTTGTTGCATAAATTTGACCTGGGCTTCCTACTTAGATTCTGCATCCTCTTTTGCAAGCACTTTCTTAGCTAGAAGGTCTAATTTATCATTCATCTCCTTAATAGCCCTGGACTCACCTGCAAATTTGACTTGTTCTGGTGCATCCCTATCGCCCCAAGATTGCTTCTTTGCCATATTTTTCAGAATCTCCCAACACCTAGTGCCAGTGTTGTTTAAGAAGAAACATGAACCTGCAGAGTCTAAGTTACTTCTATCATGCTCGGAAAGAGCAAAATATATGTTTTTTACCTGCTTCTCCTTGTCCAGCCCATGATGCGGGCACCTCCTTAGAATGATCTGAAACTGTTCCCAGGTCTCGTAGTAAGTCTCTCCTGCTTTCTGACTAAAATTATGAATTTTTCTGATCATATCATTTGTCTTATCGGGAAAAAAGAACCTTTCAAAGAACACTTCCACCATGTGGTTCCATGATTCCACATACTCATCATCAAGATTATGTAGCCATTCTCATGCATTTCCTGCCAGAGAGCTGGGAAACAACTTCAAGTACAACATCTCCTGTGGAAACCTGTCTATCTTTATCATATCACAGTCCTCCACGAACTGGCTTATATGAGTCACCCGATCTTCATTTTTAAGCCCGTGAAATGCATTTGATTTGACCAAATTTATTAACGGAGGATCAATTTTATAAGTTGGAATATTGATTGCTTGCTTCTTTATTGGCCCCTTTGAAGCGGACGAGGAAGAAGTTTTTATCTTCTGCCATATCATCTGCTCTTCTGCCATGGCTTCTTGTTCTGAGTCGGAATCTATTTCGTATGGTTGGTCTTGAATATAGTTCTCCTCGTTGTCTGGTCCCGACAGTGGAACCTCTGGTGATTTTTGCGTGTAGTCGGTGCTACGCGTCCTCACCATGCACCAGTACCTGCAAGATCATAATTTTAGTTCAGTACCGTGCTAGAAGATTACAATAATATGAAAGATAGAACTATGAATTTCTAAAATGAATATAAAATAACAAAATAAAAATGTGGCCTAGAATGGCCGCTTGCAGCACTCGTAGTGCTGACAATTGCTGTGTCCCCGACAACGGCGCCAAAAACTTGACACGATTTTACCGTGCATATAATGCAAGTGCACGCGTCAATGTAGTATAGGCCCTTGTAAGGCCCGAGTCGAACTCAGGGACACTAAATTATCGGTAGACTACTACTAACTACTCACAATCAGCTAGACCAATAAAAAGGTTATGAGAGTTTTTTTTAAAAATAAAAGAAAAGAAAATAAAACAAAGCAATCGATTAAATGTTTAGTTTAATCAATTCAAGTGGAGATCTTTAGGATTGCGGTTTCACCGCGGGTTTTCATTGTATGAATTTCTATATAGTTACTCAGGTTCATCTCTCAATCTGGATAGTGGCCTGTAGTCAGAATTGTCCACTGTCTTGGTACAATTCACTACCTATGTCTAGGTCGGTTCCACCATCGTAGTAACCTATACCCTAAACTCGGTGCATTAGAATCGACCTCTGGGTTTCCACCATTAACCTTACATCACCTTGTTCAAGGGATTTGTTAATTAATGTGAATTTCGTCTCTTTTCAACGATTAATTCTTCTTTCAAAGTAATTAAAGGCATTAGATTATCCTTATGGTGATCAAGCATAACAATATAATTGAGAAAATGAAATCATACCACAGATTTAAGAGATAAATTATGAATTGCTATGATAAAAATGTCATACAATGCTTCCCCGGGCTACTCCCGGTCCAAAAGATAAAGGGGATTAGCCCCGCATGTTCATCTCAGAGCAAAACGTAGTTGAAGAAAGGGGAAACATGGAGAAAAATGTGAAATAAGTGATGAAACCCCTGAACGGAGAAGATCTAAGCGTTCCTCGGCGTAGAGTACGCGATCTACAGCCTTTCGGCGGTGGAAAACTTCTTCTTCGGCTTCTGGAACAGCGTCGGCATGCTTCTGGGCTCCGTTCTTCTCTCCACACCTTCTCGAGACGTGTGTAGTGGCTAATGATGTGATTCCCTGCTCTTGGTCACCGTCATTGGGTATAATCACCGAGTTAGGTTGCAAAAATATCACAACTGTTGGATTAGAGCCGATCTGAAACAAACTCTGATCTGACGGTGTCGATACCATTGACGCGGGTCGATGGTTTCGACCCCTCACGATATCGACAAGCCTTCTTTACTTTTCTTCATTACGCCTGATGCTGACTCGATACCGTCGACGTGGGTCGATGGAATCGACACCCTTAGGCGTCAGTTTTATCCCTTTTCCATTATTGAAGCTAAACGTGTCGATAGTATCGACTTTGGGGTCAATAGTATCGACTGACTGGTCGCCAACAACCTGATGGAATGTCGCTACCATAGACTTCCCTGTCGATGGTATCGACTCTGTGCTGCTCCTTGTGGCTGGCTGCCTGTGGTTGTGTCAATAGTAACGATAGCCGTCGATGGTATCGACAGTTGCAGATATGTGTTTGTCCTAAAATTGCAAAAAAAAAACCACATCAGCCGAAATAAAACCTATTATTGTAATGATTTATGCTCAAAACAATAAGATAAGAGAGATTTGACACTGAGAAGGATCATAGACTAAAGTGAGTGAATTATGCAATATTAACCACCAAAATGACCAATAAATACATAAAACGTGAGTAAAACAAGTGTATAAATGTGACTCAAAATCATCGCATCAAACTCCCCTAAGCTTGAACATTGCTCGTCCTCGAGCAACTAAACTTTAGAAAAGAATTGCGAGGGTCAACTAGAGAACAGATTATCACAACAAACATCACCATATGATCCCCTCCGGACATTCACATTCCGACCCTCACTAACCTCAGAATGATAATTACCCTAAAGGCGACAATAATCATCCCTAAAAGATATCTACCTCAAAATTGATGAACACTATCACATAAGGCAGTTAACATAATAAAATCCTCCAGTCCAGACTCAGTGCATCTTGTGATCTCCTATCTACGTTGCTCGCCCTAACTATCATCTACATGGAAGCATCTCTCCTAGTCTTAATGAGTGAGGAGAAAATCATGGTGGCCAACCAATTCGAGCAACGGGTGGATGGAATGGGTGGCTCATGGAAGAAACAGAAGCATTATACGGTTTTAACATGCACAAATCATTAATGACCTAAATGATGCATATGCAAGTGAAAATGCCCTAATGCCTACATTTGGGTGGAATGATGCATGCACAATTATTCCGTCTCCAGGTGAGATGGAATATCTAAGAGAACTACATCATGTACTTATTCTTCTTAAGATGCAAGTGAGACTATGTTCCTTTCTCCCTCTCAATCCTACTTGCTTCTCAATACTCTTTTTTTTCTCTTTTTTTCGAAACCTTTTTTTTTTCAAATTGTTTAAGCCCTAATTTTCATAGCTGACAATGAATTATTTGTCAGGCTCACTTATTGCTGCATAACTTATATATTTGAAACATTCAGAAGGTATGGAACAATTTCATCACCTTTTATGTTTCAGAAGACATAAGATGCATGATGTACTGTATGCACAAAAAATGTGAATGCAGCTACATGATAGTTATGCAACTAAATGACATGCACCTAAGGATAATGTGCATGTATAACTACTCTATTTTTTTCTTTCATTTCATGCAAAATATGTGAAAGTAGTTGCAATGCAAAACCTACCTACATGGGATGCAATCAAATTGATTAAAACCATAATGTACTTCCAATTCTTAAGGTGGAGTATGAAAACAATGAGGTGGATAGATCACAAGACTAATCGACTGAACCTTTGGAAATTATTATGTGTCCCTCCTTACTGACCTGTGTAGTAATCAAGAGGTTTCTCTCTCTTATTTCAAATTAAAGTCTCATTATCATTTGGTCAGTTTAGGCTCAAACAACCAATTTCGTCCACTTTTCATGAATCCTAGGAATGTACAGTTGTGATATCCTGTTCTAGAGTTGACAAACCCAATCATTTCCTTAAGTTATGTGCTCAAAGTTGAACAACACAAGCTTGCAAAAACATTAAAAATTTTCAAATTTGCCCCTGATTCCCATGTACAAGCAACGAGATGACACATGACCTTAGACATCCACAATTACACTAGATAGAGTGTGGATCCTATGAACAACGAGATAACTAAGATAAATAAATGACAAAACACAAAGCAATAAAAATAAAAAATAAAAAAATAAAAACTAAAGGATAGAAACCGTTCCAACCCCCCCTAAGCTTGAATTCGACTATGGCCTCATAGTAGAAAACAACCTTAAATGGTGGAACAGTGATACCGATCATTCTTCAGGAGGAGGCGGGTACTACGGAGCCGTGGTGTCCCAACATGGGTATTTCCCCTGAAAGCTCGGATCGTACTGGGGCATTGGTGGAGGTTGTGGATACCCCCCAAAGTAATTCTGGCTCCAATAATTATCGTAGAAGGGCTGCTGTTGCATCTCCATCATATGCAACCTGTCGTGGATGTTTTGTTGGTTGTCGAGGAGGAGGTGCTCATTCTCGAAAATGGCCCTCTGGTTGTCTAACAGCCGGTTCGTTGTATCCTGAATACCGGCGTATGAAGCTGTATGCTGCTGCTGCGTCTGATGAATATCTTGCAGCATTGTATACATCCCCTGCATTGAATAAACATCCTCTCCTTGACAAGAGGGCTAAGGTGGCGGAGGTTGTGAAGAGGAAGATGCACCCGGATGCATGCAAGGACGCTTCCGGGGTGCTACTCGTGCCCGAAGATGAGTGAAAGCCTCCTCTTCCTCTTTATGCTCGTCGCCTTCATCATTGTTGTCATCATCACCGCTGTCTTCATCAGAGTCGTTGATGGGAATAATAGGCCATCAGAAATGCTGAGCTCCCTCAATGTTGAAGACAGGGTCTAGAAGTGAACATTCTTGATATGCGTGATTAACATGGCAATGTGCATATGCCAAGCCATCACGAAGCAGGATGAGGTTGGAGCGGTGTAGATGATGCAGGTTGACCTTGCTCCTAGTGGAAACAGGAGTAAGTTGCGAGATATCCAACCCAAGATAGACGGACAATGGTGTAATTAGCCCTCCAAAATGGATAGGAGCTTTCCTCGTACTCCTTTTCACGACCAGCACGTGTGTCAAGAAGAACGCACCCCAATTGCACTCCTCGCGCTTCAGGAGTTTATGCAGGAAGAATAAATCGGTCTCTCGAAACTTTCTGAGAGACAGGTTGTCGTGAGCAAACAGCATGGTGCAGAGCATGCGGTGAAGAATCCGCACAAACAGATGCTCAAAATCTGCCACTACAGCGTTGTGGTAGCTGACAGATTTTCCCGGGGATGCATTTATGAGCTGGGTGAATATATCATCATAGTCTGTCCTATTGTCTGGCATCTGGTACTGGTTGTCATTATGAAACCAGTTATAAACTGAATTGAACTGGGCAAGAGTGAGGGTGCAGTTGTTGTTGTCTGAACGACACCCACCCTTTTCTCCACTCTCTGTCAGTGGCGATCAAGTCATTGGGCACCACATTGATGTCCAATGATGCCATGAACTCCGCCATGAGTTCCTTGTACACCGGCCACTCACCGAAAAAAGGCTGGCTGTCGGCATGGTATTGTAGCTCGTCGGGCCTCGTGGATGTGTGTCTCGCCTGCCCCTTCAGGACGTAGGTGAGATTGTCATTGAACCCCAGGTCGCGGACCATAGTCCGATCAACATAGCGTGTGGGCTCGATCTTTCTCTTCATCAGTTCCTCGTAGACCTTCCGGACCTCCGCGGAAGGATGGACAATCCTCGGATGAGGAGTAGAAGCAGTAGGTGGCGGAATGAACTCGGGGATCTCCATAGGCTCCACCCGTGAAGAAGATGCACCGGCTGTATGCACCATCGTCGTCGAGAAAGAAGGAATACAAGATGGAGCCTGGTGAAGGTCGGAGAAGAAAATCTCCACTCGGTAAAGGGTCGGGGAAGATCACGCTCCTTGGATGCTCGTTACCGGGCTCCGATCACACAAAAATACACACGGCACAAGTAGAGGGCAAAGGCTCTAAAGGTGTGATGTCATATGACAACGATCCCACTCTTTTATAACCACGACCGTCGCTGATGTGCACCCGTCGATACCATTGATGTGGGTCGATGGTATCGACACCTGTATCACAATCTGATCTTGTGCTAGTATCGACGGTTGTCGATAGCCTTATGTGGGGGCCCGGATCGATGACGCGTTGATACCATCGACGCAAGTTGATAGTATCGACCCATCCCACGGATCGAATCTCTTGATGCATCGATCGCCGTTGATTTCCTCTCGTGGATTGGTGACATGTCACGTCGATACCATCGACGCAAGTTGATAGTATCGACTCTGCTTAGGGCAAACACCCTCGCGAGGCCTGACCACCACTTTCTGCATGTAACCGGGTCGATGCCATCGACATGCCCGTCGATGGTATCGACTTCACTGAGACAAATTTCATCTGAATATCTTCAAGGATCTCGCGAGTATCAACATCCATGTCGATACTATCGACCCCGTTCTGGCGAGCAACCAGATGGTAGGTCAATACCATCGACGAGGCCATCGATAGTATCGAATCAGAGAAATGTTTGCAGTCGCCTAACTGTACCCCTGTCGATACCATCGACACAAGGGTCAATGGTATCGACCCTGCCTCAGTTCTGCACATTGAAAAAATGATCAAGGTATCTTGTTTACACTAAAAACAAAATTGAATCAAACTGACTTACAAATGTAAAAGAACTAAACGAAACTACCAATGGCTGGATTGCCTCCCAACAAGCGCCCTTATTTAACGTCTTAGGCTAGATGAAATCAAGCTTCTCATCTTGGAGCTTCAGAGAGTGTCCCTAGGGGATCACTCGGCAGTTTGAACTCAACTCGATCCTGGCCAATCCCCAATGTCAAAGTACCTCTCCCAATGGCAGTAACAACACTGACCGTCACTTGAAACGACCTACCTAATAGCATCTCACAACCTTTAAGCTGTGGCATTTCCATGACGATGAAATCCATCGAAAAGATAAACCTATCTACTTTGACAAGCACATCCTCGCACACTCTGTATGGCTTCACAATGGACCCATCCGCCAACTCAATAATTGCCGCTGATTTCTTTATTTTCTTCAACCCAAGCTTTTGAAATGTGGATAGTGGCATAAGATTAATGCTGGTGCTTGAATCACACCATGCTTGTGGAAAATGTTGACCGCCTATAGAACATGGAATGTAGAAGCCTCCCGGGTCTTTCCTCTTTTGTGGTAAACTCCCATGGATAATTGAGCTCACCACCTCATTCACCCGACAAACATCTGTTTCTTTGATCCGCCTCTTCTTGGTGATGATTTGCTTCATAAACCTCCTGTATGCTGGAATCTGCTCTATCATTTCCACTAACGGAATATTTATATGGAGCTTTCTGAACATCTCCAAGAAATTCATGTAATGTCGATGCTCTTTCTTCGGCCTCGGGTTATCCGAAAAACACACAACTACCTCATTTAGACACTTATGAGGTGGCACATATGGGCTTTTCGGGGCAAACTCCCCTAAGATTGCTTCAATGTCACCCTCTGGCGTAGACTTTGGCACATTGTTTTCAACAGTTGTAACTTGTGATGACTCTTCTCTATGAGTGACTTTAGCTTCACCATGATGCATGACCTTCACCTACTCTTCTTGCCTAGGTGCGGGCGCGATGTGCTCTTGACGGGTTTTTCTGAATGGACAATATCCGCCTGGTAGTCCATAATGACTGTGAGGATATAGTATTTTCGGTGTAGCCTCCGTATCAAAAATCATTTTGCTTTTGTCCTGGACCTCTACCACCGGGGGCCCTACCTCATCAATCACAGATATGTACTTTACTTGATGATGTGCTTGAACAACATCTGCATTCCCAGCCTGTCTTTTTTGGTTGACATGCTTCATGGCTGCCACTTCATTGGAAATTTGGGTCACAGTCGTCTGTAGTGCCCTCATCTATGCTCCATGGCTTTGCGATGTTTGCCCAAATTTAGTCAAGATCTCACCCTGAGACTGCAGCTACTTACTAAGCATGCTCATCATCTCCTGATTTTGCTACACCACTTGACTAAGCAACATGGTGCTTTTATCTTCTACCGTGGACTGTGGCTTTGCATCTGGATCTTGTAAGAAGTTGTTTGGATATTTCCATGAGAATTTCTATCCTTCCTCCAAGCATAATCATTATTTCTATAGCCCTGTTGTTGCATAAATTTGACCTGGGCTTCCTCCTCAGATTCTGCATCCTCTTTTGCAAGCACTTTCTTAGCTAGAAGGTCTAATTTATCATTCAACTCCTTAATAGCCCTGGACTCACCTACAACTTTGACTTGTTCTAGTGCATCCCTATCACCCCAAGATTGCTTCTTTGCCATATTTTTTAGAATCTCCCAACACCTAGTGCCAGGGTTGTTTAAGAAGAAACCTGAACCTGCGGAGTCTAAGTTACTTCTATCATGCTCAAAAAGAGCAAAATAGAAGATTTGTACTTGCTTCTCCTTGTCCAACCCATGATGTGGGCACCTCCTTAGCATGATCTAAAACTGTTCCCAGGTCTCAGAGTAAGTCTCTCTTGATTTCTGACTAAAATTATGAATTTTTCTGATCATATCATTTGTCTTCTCGGGTGGAAAGAACCTTTCAAAGAACACTTCCACCATGTGGTTCCATGATTCGACATACTCATCATCAAGATTATGTAGCCATTCTCTTGCATTTCCCACCAAAGAGCTGGGAAACAGCTTCAAGTACAACGTCTCCTGTGGAAACCTATCTATCTTTATCATATCACAGTTCTCCACGAACTGGCTTATATGAGTCACCAGATCTTCATTTTTAAGCCCGTGAAATGTATTTGATTTGACCAAATTTATTAATGTAGGATCAATTTTATAAGTTGGAATATTGATTGCTTGCTTCTTTTTTGGCCCCTTTGAAGTGTATGAGGAAGAAGCTTTTATCTTCTCCCATATCGTCTGCTCTTCTGCCATGGCTTCTTGTTCTGAGTCATAATCTATTTCATCTGGTTGGTCTTGAATATAGTTCTCCTCGTCGTTTGGTCCCGACAGTGGAACCTCTGGTGATTGCTGCATGTAGTCGGTGCTACGCGTCCTCACCATGCACCAGTACCTACAAGATGATAATTTCAGTTCAGTACTGTGCTAGACGATTACAATAATATGAAAGATAGAACTATGAATTTCTAAAATGAATATAAAATAACAAAATAAAAATGTGGCCTAGAATGGCTGCTTGTAGCACTCGTAGTGCCGACAATTGTCGTGTCCCCGGCAACGGCGCCAAAAACTTGACACAATTTTACCGTGCGTATAACGCAAGTGCACGCGTCAATGTAGTATAGGCCCTTGTGAGGCCCGAGTCACACTCAGGGACACTAAATTATCGGTAGATTACTACTAACTACTCGTAATCAGCTAGACCAATAAAAAGGTTATGAGATTTGTTTTAAAAATAAAAGAAAAGAAAATAAAACAAAACAATCAATTAAATGTTTAGTTTAATCAATTTGAGTGGAGATCTTTAGGATTGCAGTTTCACCGGGGGTTTTTATTGTATGAATTTCCATATAGTTACTCAGGTTCATCTCTCAATCTGGATAGTGGCATGTAGTCTGAATTGTCTACTGTCATGGTACAATTCACTACCTATGTCTAGGTCGGTTCCACCGTCATAGTAACCTATACCCTAAACTAGGTGCATTAGAATCGACCTCGGGGTTTCCACCATTAACCTTACATCACCTTGTTCAAGGGATTTGTTAATTAATGTAAATTTCGTCTCTTTTCAACAATTAATTCTTCTTTCAAAGTAATTAAAGGCATTAGATTATCATTATTGTGATCAAGCATAACAGTATAATTGAGAAAACGAAACCATACCACGGATTTAAGAGATAAATTATTTATTGCTATGATAAAAATGTCATACAATGCTTCCCCGGGCTACTCCCAGTCCTCAAGATAAAGGGGATTAGCCCCGCATGTTCATCTCAGAGCAAAACATGGTTTAAGAAAGGGGAAACATGGAGAAAAACGTGAAATAAGTGATGAAACCCCTGAACGGAGAAGATCCAAGCATTCCTCGGCGTAGAGTACGCGATCTACAGCCTTTCGGTGGTGGAAAATGTCTTCTTCGGCTTCTGGAATGACATCAGCGTGCTTCTGGGCTCCGTTCTTCTCTCCAAAGCTTCTCGGGATGTGTGTAGCGGCTAATGACGTGATTCCCTGCTCTTGGCCACCGTCATTAGGTATAATAACCGAGTTAGGTTGCAAAAATATCACAACCGTTGGATTAGAGCCGATCTAAAATAAACTCTGATCTGACGGTGTCGATACCATCGACGCGGGTCGATGGAATCGACCCCTCGCGATATCGGCAAGCCTTCTTTTCTTTTTCTTCATTATTCCTGATGCTGACTCGATACCATCGACGCGGGTCAATGGTATCGACACCCTTAGGCATCCGTTTTATCCCTTTTCCATCACTGAAGCTAAACGTGTCGATAGTATCGACTTTGGGGTCAATAGTATCGACTGCTTGGTCGCCAGCAACCTGATGGAATGTCTCTACCACCGACTTCCCTGTCGATGGTATCGACTCTGTGCTGCTCCTTGCGGCTGGCTGCCTATGGTTGTATCGATAGTATCGACAACCGTCGATGGTATCGATAGCTGCAAATATGTGTTTTTCCTAAAATTGCAAAACAAAACCACATCAACTGAAATAAAACCTATTATTGTAATCATTTATGCTCAAAACAATAAGATAAGAGAGATTTGACATTGAGAAGGATCATAGACTAAAGTGAGTGAATTATGCAATATTAACCACCAAAATGACCAATAAATGCATAAAACGCGAGTAAAATAAGTCTATAAATGCGACTCAAAATCATCGCATCATCTACCTTCACTTGTCCCTATGGAACATTTGCATATCGTCGTCTGCCTTTTGGCTTGTGCAACGCACCAACAAATTTTCAACACTACATGCTTGCCATTTTCTCTGATATGGTTGAGCACTGTTTAGAGGTCTTTATGGACGATTTTTCCATCTATGGTGCGTCTTTTGATGAGTTCTTGTATAATTTGGATAAAGTTTTATAATGATGTGAGGACACGCATTTAGTTCTCAACTGGGAAAAATGCCATATGATGGTTAGTGAAGGGATGGTGCTTGGACATAAAGTGTCTAGCAAGGGGCTGGAGGTGGATCCAGTTAAGATTGAGGTTATTTCAAAATTACCCCCACCTAATTCAGTTAAAGGGGTGAGGCGTTTTCTTGGTCACACAGGATTTTATCGCCGCTTTATCAAAGATTTCTCAAAAATTGCTAAACCATTATATGAACTGCTTGAGAAAGATGCAATGTTTGACTTTAATGAAAAGTGTTTTCATTCTTTTAATGTGCTCAAGGAGAAGTTAATTTCTGCACTGGTTGTTCAAACGTCAGATTGGACAAAGACTTTTGAATTAATGTGCGATGCTTCGGATTTTACAGTAGGTGTTGTTCTAGGATAACGTTTTGAAAACAAACCCATTGCGATTTTTTATGCATCCAATACTTTAAATGAAGCACAACTTAACTACACCACAATGGAAAAGGAACTTATCACCGTCATGTTTGCATTCGAAAAATTTTGGCAATACCTAGTAGGGTCAAAAGTTGTGGTATGGACAGACCACGCCGCCATAAAATATTTGATGGAAAAGAAAGATGCCAAACCTAGATTGATTAGGTGGATCTTATTATTACAAGAATTTGACATTGAAATTAAAGATAAGGTGGGGATTAAGAATGTTGTTGCATACCACTTGTCTAGGTTAGAACGGGTAGATGAGAAGGACATTAATATACCCATTACCAAGACATTCCCTGATGAGCAAATCCTTTCTGTAAAATCCAAGGATCCATGGTTATCATATATTGTTAATTATGTCGCCTGTAAAATAATCCCAGATTATTGGACTTATCAAGAGAAAAAGAAATTTTTCCATTCTTTGAGATATTATTTCTAGGATGATCCCATTTTGTTGAAGCAATGCAGGGACGGCGTTTTGCGTAGGTGTGTACCAGAGATAGAATATGACAGTGTACTTAGTCATTGTCATACACTACCAACTCGTGGTCATCATGCGAGCTCCAGGATGGCGGCCAAGGTGCTAGAGAGTGGTATTTATTGGCCTACACTCTTCCGGGATGCCTATGACTATGTGCGACGATGTGATTCCTGTCAAAGGGCAGGTAATATTTCCAAGCGGCAGGAGATGCCCCTCAACGTGTTTCAAGAAGTTGAGGTATTTGATCTGTGGGGCATTGATTTTATGGGACCCTTTGTTTCCTCGAACTCTAATTTTTACATTTTATTGGCTGTTGATTATGTATCGAAGTGGGTAGAGGCAATACCCACAAGAACTAATGATGTTGTTGTAGTGTGCAAGTTTGTAAAAGATCACATTTTCTGCAGATTTGGTGTGCCAAGGATGATTATCAGCGATGGAGGCACCCATTTCAAAAATCAAAAGTTGTTGCGTTGTTGAGGAAGTACATGGTAAAGCACAATATTGGTACCCTGTACCACCCACAGACACAAGGGCAGGTTGAGGTGTCCAATAGAGAAATCAAGCAAATTTTGGAGCGCACTGTGACTTCGACAAGAAAGAACTGGAGTACTTTGCTACCGGATGCTTTATGGGCATATAGGAACACATTTAAGACACCTATAGGCACTACGCCTTTTAGGTTGGCCTATGGGCGGGCCTGCCATTTACCGGTAGAGTTGGAGCACAAGGTGCACTAGGTGCTAAGGAAGCTTAACTTGACTTATGATGAGGTGGGAAAGAAGTGAATGCTAGAGCTCAATGAGTTAGATGAGTTGAGGATGAACGCCTATGAAAATTCACAGATTTACAAGGAGAGAACAAAACTAATTCACGATCGACACATTCAACTGTGTGTCTTCAAAAAGGGAGATCATGTGTTATTGTTCAACTCGAGGTTGAAGCTATACTTTGGTGAGGACTACACGAGGAAAGTGCATGAGGTCAAACTCATAGCACTTACGGATGCAAGTTCAGTGTGATTTGGTCTAGACTAAGACATTAAAGAAGGGCGCTTGTTGGGAGGCAACCCAACCATTGGCAGTTTCGTCCATTTTCTTTCGCATTTACAAGTTAGTTTGGTTTCATTTTGTTTTTAGTGTAAAAATGATACCTTAATCGTTTGTTCAGTGTGCAGGGCTGAGGCAGAGTCGATACCATTGAATACGACATCGATGGTAGCGACATGGGTACATGTAGGCGACTGCAAAAAAATTTCTAAGTCGATACCATCGACGGCCTCATTGATGGTATCGACCTACCATCAGTAACGTCGAAGAAAAATCCAGTTCGGGGTTGACTGTATTGACTAGGATGTCGATACTCATGAGATCCCTGAAGATTTACAGACGATTTTGTCTCAGTGAAGTCGATACCATCGACGGGCCTGTCGATGGTATCGACCCAGATACAGTTAGAAAGAGGTGGCCGGGCCTCGCGAGGGTGATTGATTCATACAGGGTCGATACCATCGACCCATGTCGATGGTATCGACGCGACGCATCACCGATCCAAGAGAAGAAATCAACGGCGGCCGCTAAATCAAGGAAGTCAATCAGTGGGATGGGTTGATACCATCAACCTGTGTCGATAGTATCGACGCGTCATCGATTCGGGCCCCCACATAAAGCAATCGACAACCGTCGATACTAGCAAAGACCCAGATTGTGCTACAAGTGTCGATATCATCGACACCCCATCAATGGTATCGACAGAAGTACAGCAGCGACAGACTCAATTATAAAAGGAAGGGTTGATTGTCAAATCTCTTCACACGTTCAGAGCTTCTTCCTTCCAATTATGCTTTGAGCATTGTTGAGCGACCAGAGGCCTTCATCGAGCATCCAAGGATCGGGATATCTTCATCGAGCTCTGCACCGTGCGGAGATCATCTTTTCTGACCATTACTGAGCTCTATCTCCTATTCCCTTTCTCTATGAGACGATGGTGTGGATGGAAGGAGCATCTTCTTCAAGGGCGGCCCCGATGGAGATCCTTACTTTTGTTCCTCCGCCACCCGGATCCATCCCTCGTCTGAGGATTGTTCATCCTTCCGTAGAAGTACAGAAGGTATATGAGGAGTTGCTGAAAAGGAAAATCGAGCCAACCCACTACGTCGATCGGACCATGGTTCGTGACCTTGGGTTTGTGACCTTGGGTTCGAGCCCAATCTTGCTTATGTCCTTAAAGGGCAAGCAAGGAATACGGGCAAGAGGCCCGACGAGATGGAGTTCCACGCTGACGGCCAACCCTTTTTCAGTGAGTGGCCGACATACAAAGAGCTGGTGGTGGAGTTCATGGCGTCGCTGGACATATGCGTCGTGTCGAACGACCTCATCGCCACCGATCGAGAATGGATACAGGGTCACATTTCTTTCCGGCTCTACAACAACAATTACAATCTCACCCTCAAGCAATTCAATTCCATCTACAACTGGAATAATGGAAGAGACCAGCACAGGAGGCCGGACAACCGGAACAATTACGATGACATCTTCGCCCAGTTGGTGACCGCACCTCCAGGCAAGTCTGTCAGCAACCACAATGCAGCGGTCGCTGACTTCGAGCATCTATTTGTGAGGATTCTGCACCGCATGTTGTGTACTACTCTTTTTGCTCAGGGTGATCTCTCGCTTAGTAAATTTCAGGAGACAGACTTGTTCTTTTTGTATAAGCTGCTGAAGTAAGAGGAGTGCAATTGGGGCGCGTTTTTCTTGACGCATGTGTTGGCTATGAAGAGGAGTACATGAAAAGCTCCCATCCACTTTGGAGGGCTCATCACACCATTGGCTCTCTACCTTGGATTGTACTTTTCCCAACTCGCTCCGCTTTCCAACAGGAACAAGGTCAACCTGCATTATCTACACCACTCCAATCTCCTTATGCTCCGTGATGGCGTGGCTTATGCACATTTCCATGTCAATCATGAATATCAAGAATGTGCACTTCCAGACCCCATCTTCAACATCGAAAGAGCTCAGCACTTTAGGTGGCCCATCATCACCATCGATGACTCCAAGAAGATGGTGGTACTAACGACAACAATGATGACGATGATGAACATGAAGAGGAAGAGGAGGCTTTCACTCCTCTTCAGGCATGAGTGGCACCGCGGAAGCGTCCCCGCTTCCACCCGGGTGCATCATCTTCTTCACAACCTCTGCCACCTCAGCCCTCTCAACAAGGAGAGGATGCCTATTCAATGCAGGGGATGTACTCAATGCTGTAGGAGATTCAGCAGACCTAGCAGTAGCATACTGCTTCTTTCGTCGATATTCAGGATACCACGAACTGACTCTTCTTGAATCAGTAGGCCATCTACGAGAATGAGTGCCTCCTCCTCGCCAACCAAGAGAATATTCATGACAGATTGCATAGGATGGAGAAGCAGCAACAACCTTTTTATGACAACTATTGGAGCCAGAACTATTTTGGGGGATATCCTCAACCTCCTCCCATGCCCCCGTATGATCCGAATTTTCATGGGACCCCACCGCTCCGCAGTACCCGCCACCACCTGACCAATGATCGGTATCACTGTTCCACCGTTTAAGTTTGTTTTTTACTATGAGGCCATAGTCGGATTCAAGCTTAGGGGGGAGTTGGAACAACTTCTATCCTTTTCTATCTTTTATTTTTTGTAGTTTGTATCATTTATTGATTTTTTTTCTTTTATTTTAGCAATTTTCTTAGTCCTTAGTTTTTAGGATCCACACTCTATCTAGTGTATATGTGGATGTCTAATGTAATGTGTCATCTCCGTGTTTGTCACATGGGTATCAGGGGTCAGTTTGAAAAAATTTAGTGATTTTGCAAGCTTGTTTTGTTCAACCTTGAGCACATGATTTATGAAAATAATTGGGTTTGTCAACTTTAAAACAGAAAACCACAACTGTACATGCCTATGATTCATGAAAAGCGGAAGGAATTGGTTGTTTGAGCCTAAACTGACCAAATGGTAATGAGACCTTAATCTGAAATAAGAGAGAGAAACCTCTTAATTGTTACACAGGTCAGTAAGGAGGGACATATAATATTTTCCAATGGTACGGTCAATTAATCTTGTGATCTATCCACCCCATTATTTTCACACTCCACCATGAGAATTGGAAGCACATTACAGTTTTCATCTTTTGATTGCATAACATTTTAGTTAGATTTTGCATAAAAGAAAAAAAATGGAAAATATTGTTTTTAGATGAATCATGAATAAACACATTCTTGAGTGCATGTCATCATAGTTGCATAACTGATCTCATGTAGTTGCATTTTAACATATTTTTGAGCATATAGGACAAGTTGTGTTTTATTTCTTCTGAAAAATAAGAGAAGCGGGTGACTCATTCAATACTCTCTAAAATTAAGTTCTAATGCCTCAAGAATAACAGTTATGTGAAAATAAGCCCGAAATGAAAATTTTTTGAAAAATATTGTACATTTTGCATTAGCCAATTTGAGAGAAAGAAAGGCTTTGAAAAAAAGGCTGATTTTAGAGGGAGAAAAGATCATGTCTCACTCGTATAATAGGAACAATAAGCACATTATGTAGTTTGTAGATATTCTATCTCGCATGAGAAGGGATAGTAGTAACATGCATCATTGCACCCAAAATGTAGGCATTAGGGCATTTTCATTTGCATATGCATCATTTAGGCCATTATTGTTATTTGTGCATGCTAAAACTATATTGTTCTTCCATTTCTTCCACAACCACCTATTCCATCCACCCGTTGCTCGAATTGGTAGGCCACCGTGATTATCTCCTCACTCATTAATATCAGGAGAGCTGCTTCCATTTAGATGGTAGGTAGGAAATGAGCAATGTAGATAGAAGATAACAAAGATGCACCAAGCCTGAACCAGAGGATTTGATTATGTTAACTGCCTTATGTGATTATGTTCATCAATTTTGAGGTAGATATCTTTAATGGATGATCATTGTTGCCTTGAGGGTAGTTATCATTCTGTGGTTAGTGAGGGCCGGGATGTGAATGTCTGGCGGGGATCTTTTGGCAAAGTCTGTTGTGAAAATATGTTCTTTATTTGACCCTCACAATTCTATTCTAAAGTTCTGCTGCTCAAGGATGAGCAAAGTTTAACCTTAGGGGAGTTTGATGCGAGGATTTTGAGTCACATTTATAGACTTGTTTCACATGTATTTTATGTGTTTATTGGTCATTTTGGTGGTTAATATCACATGATTCACTTACTGTAGTCTATAATCCCATTTTGTATCAAATCTCTCATATTTTATCTTTTTGAGTATAAATGATTATGATAATGGGTTTTAGCTTAGCTGATTTGGTTTTGTCTTGCAATCTCAGGAAAAACGCATATATACAGCTGTCGATACCATCAAAATCCGTCGATAGTTACGACACAGTCACAGACAGACAACCGCAAGGAGCCCAGCGGTGTCGATACCATTGACTAGGAAGTCATTGGTAGCGAGTTACCTTTAGGTTGCCAGTGATTAGCCGGTCGATACTATCGACACAAAAGTCGATACTATCGACATCGTACAACTTCAGCGTCAGAAGGGAACAAAACCGACGCCTAGAGGTGTCGATACCATAGACCCTCGTCGATGGTATCGAGTGTGCATCAGTCGGGAAGCCAAAGAAGAAAGAAAGCTTGTCGATATCACGAAGGGTCGATACCATTGACTCGCGTCGATGGTATCGACGTCGTCAGATTAGTTTTTGTTTCAGATCGGCCTAAATCCAATGGTAGTGATATTTTGGCGATCTAAGTTGGTGTTTATACCTAATGACGGTAGCAAGGAGCCATCTATCACGTCATTAGCCATTGCACACATCCCAAGGAGAGTTGGAGAGGAGAACGGAGCCCAAAAGCATGCCCCGATCGTTCTGAGAGCCGCAGAAGTCATTTTCTACCGCTGGAAGGATGTATATTTTGCACTCTACATTGAGGAATGCTTGGATCTTCTCCGTTCAGGGGTTTACATCACTTCATCCACATTTTCTTCATGTTTTCCCTTTCTTCCACCATGTCTTGCTTTGAGATGAACATGCGGGGCTAATCCCCTTTGTCTTTAGGACTGGGAGTAGCTCGATGATTATTGTATGACATTTTTATCATAGTAATTCATATTTTGTCTCTTAAATCCGTGATGTGATTCTGTTTTCTCCATTATATCATTATGCTTGATCACCCTAATGATAATCTAATGCCTTTAATTGCTTTGAAAGAAGAATTAATGGTTGAAAAGAGACGAAATTCACATTAACTCATAAATTCCTGGAACAAGGTGATGTACGGCTAATGGTGGAAACCCAGAGGTTGATTATAATGCACCTAATTTAGGGTATAGGTTACTATGACGGTAGAACCGACCTAGATTTAGGTAGTGAATTGTATCACAACAGTAAACAATTCTGACTACATGCCACTACCCGGAATGAGAGATGAATTTAATTAACTATATAGAAATAAATACAATGAGAACCCGTGGTGAAACCGCAATCCTAAAGATTCACATCTAATTGAATAAACTCAACATTTAATCGATTGTCTCATTTTCTTTTATTTTTATTTTCTTTTTAATCAACCCTTAAAACCCTTTTAACCGGTCTAGCTGATTGCAAACAGTTAGTAGTTGTCTACCGATAGTTCAATGTCCTTGAGTTCGACTCGGGCCTCACAAGGTGTATATTACTCTGACGCGTGCACTTGCGTTCTACGCACGGTAAAATCGTGTCACTAAACATCCCTCAGGGAGGGCCACAACCTTAGTTGGATTTTGTATCTTTGGAAACGTAAGTGTATGATCTGGATGGCGACGAGACATCTGATGCCTAAGGAGATGCTTACGTGGACCTAAACATCCCTCAGGGAGGGTTCATAGCAATTCTATTTGGATACTTATATCTTTCCTGGATGTTTGATGTTTGGATGTGTTTGTATGTGTAGTAGTGGTGAAACCTGGGACCATCCCAATGATTCCATATTATTAATCTAGATCCAACTTTAATTCTACTCTTTATTTTCCTGCAATTAGTTTAATTAACCTCAAATCAACCAATCGTTCAAAATATTAGTCTTACTTGAGCTAGATTCGACTGATAAAGATTCTTAAAAATGTTGTCTCTTGGGAGTCGATCCTTAACTATACTGCGATAAGACCCATCCACTTGTGGGTGGTATTATTGCACAAGGTTTTGGTAAAAGCTTGGGGATCTCAACCCCGAGTGAATTTGTTAGTGTGATAATATTCCACATCAAATTTTGGCGTCGTTGCCGGGGACAACGGAATCAGTTAGTTAAATCTAGTTCTTTTAAGGCTAATCTAGGTTTTTGTTTTCCTTTTTGATACGATCGATCATTCACTTGAATTCGGTTTCTCTCTGTCAACCTTACTTTTTAAAACTATTTTCATCTTAGGTACCCTCAAGGACTAGTGCATGCACCGTCTGAACAATCTCGAACTCCCCGCTAGATTTGACCCTGAGATAGACAGAACTTTTTATCATTAGAACAGAGAGAACCAAGCAAGAATGGCTCAAGAGGAGGAAATAGCTCGAAGGCTAGCTCAAGCCCTCAATGCAAAAGAGAAAGGTTCATGCAAGAAGCTAGAGCTACTGTTCAAGAAGAAATCCTAGCAGTACAAGCAGCAGTGCAAGCAGCAGAACTGCAAAAGGATCTTAGGGAGTTCTCAATCCCTAAAGCTGCTGATGTTCATCACCCAGTTCAACCTCTTCCCATCAATAATCCCAACTTTGAGATATGAGCACATTGGATTACCTTGCTTCAAAATAGCCCATTCTATGGTAAATAAGGAGAAGATAGTGAAGAACATCTTCTGAGGTTTATTGATCTATTTTCCATGACAAAGAAAAATGGAGTCTCAAACAATGCTATTCGACTCTATCTTTTCAAGTATTCTCTTTCTGATAGAGCTTTAAGATGGTACAACTCCTTGCAATGTGAACCTATCACCACTTGGGAACAACTTCAAAACATTTTTCTGGAAAAATTTTATCCCCCTTCTCTCACCTATGAAATTAGGGGTAGAATAACCATGTTCACTCAAGCCCCTGGAGAAACCCTTGATGAAGCATGGGAAAGATATAAAGATCTTCTACACAAATATCCACACCATGGAATCCCTAAGAATCAGCTTATTGAAATCTTCTATAGGGGTGTGGACGATGATATCAAGAGGTTTTTAGACTCCTCGTCTGGAAGAAACTTCATGCAACAAAGATATGATAGTGCATGGAGGGTTGTCACCCTTGAAGCTAAAAATCAAGCTAATTGGGGTAGATCTGTAGGCAATGGAGTATTGAAGGTAGCTATGGCTGAAGTTATTCCTGAATACAAGTCAATCATTGAAACTATCAAACTCCTAGTTGCCAAGCAAGACCATATTGAATCATCCCTTGCTGCTTTTGGAAGAGGACGTTCACCCCCTCAGCAACAGGAACAGATTAAGTCAGCTTCGTTGTTTTATGAAGCATGTAAAGGTACTGATCATTCCACTTTAGCATGCAATGTTCTTTACGATGTTGTTCTAAGCAACGCAAGTGGCCAAGGAGATAATAGTCAAATGGAAAATCTTAATGTTGTCAACACCATCCCTGGTCAAGGATATTACAATCCAAATCAGAATAGGAACCATCCTAGTTTTCAATATGGAAATCCTCAGGAGCAGAAAACTCACGACAACTTGGTTCAAGCAATCAACAACGAGGCCCACCAGGACTCTAGTATAATAAAAAACAAAATTTTGGGAATCAATGGAACTTCAGAGGCAACTTCCCAAATAGGAACTTCAACAATTATCAGAATAACTCGCAATTCCAGAATACCAACCAGGTCCCTTACCAAAATCAACATCAAGGGAAACAAACCAGACTCATCTCTCCTAATGACAAATTGATGACCATTGAGAAGATGTTGCAGTCACAACAAACTATGATAGCTAACCAGCAAGCCTTGATAGCTAACCAGCAAGCACATCAGAAAGCCATTGAATCTCAACTAGCTCAACTTGTAGCTAGCGTGAAGCCACCTGTTGGAGCCTTCACTGGTCAACTAGAGAACAATCCTAAACATCTTGAGCAATTCAAGGTTGTTATGACTCATTCTGGTAATATATATTTTGACCCTCCTGTCAGGACACCAATGGTTGTTATAGATGAACAAGATAAGGTGAAAGATCAATTCGACAAGGAACCTGAATCTTTTCTGGAGGAGAAGCCAATCAATGATAAGTCAGACAAAGAAAATTATGAGACCTGATATTGAAGAGGAAAAAGCAACACCAGAACCTGATATCCCTATTTATAAGCCTCGTATACCTTTTCCAACTTTTTTAAGGCAAACAAAGCTTGATACTCATTTCAATAAGTTCAAAGAAGTTATGAAGAAACTTCATGTTGATATACCCATTCTGGATGCACTGGCTGAGATACCATCTTGGACGAAGTACTTGAAATCACTTCTCACAAGGAAATATATAATTGATGAATATGAGATAGTTAAGTTAGCAACAACCACTTCCGATATCATCCAGAGAAAGATGCCTAAGAAGTAGAAAGATCCAGGATCCTTTGGGATTTCATGCCATATCGATGATTCTTCACATAAGAAGGGAGTAGGTGATCTTGGTGCTAGAATTTCGATCATGCTGCTTAGCCTTTGCAAGAGGCTAGTATTTTTAGAATTTCTTCCGATTGGCATGACTATACATCTTGCATACAATTCGATAAAATGTCACTTAGGAATTATCAAAGATGTCCCGGTTAAGGTTGGAAAGGACACATATGCTCCGTGTGATTTTGTCATTATGGACATAAAAGAAGACACCAGATATCCTCTCATCTTTGGACATCCGTTCCTTCCCACTCCAAGAGCTCTAATTGATGTTGAAGTAGGTACCTTGCTTCTCAGACTTGGTAAAGAAACTCTCGAATTCAAAGTTTTTGAAAGTATGCAAAGACCAAGCATGCAAGAAGAAGTCTACTTGATCGAGTGTATAGAGCAGATGTCACTCCTTACGCAAGAGGATTATGAACAAGAAGATCCTTTAGGAGTGACCCTTACTAATCCTAATTCGGAAAGTTCAGTTGATGAACAAGTAAAGGATTACATTGAATTTCTCAACTCTACAGAAGAAGATGTTGAAGCTACTTTTGAAGAACTCATGCCTATAGAAACAATTGAAGACATTTGTGAAAAGGAGGAGACACCTCTCAACCCTTTCATGACACATACCAAACCATTTGCAGGTATCTATGAGCCTCCTCATCCAGAAACAACTATCCTCCAAAATGCACTGGTAGCCCCACAGACAGAGATTACTGATTTCATCTTCCCTCCGCATTAAGATTTGGATTGTGGTTTCTACAAGGAACATCCCTCGAATCCATATCTAATAGATGTTAATAACTAGCATTGCTTAGATGAAGGGATAGTGCATCAACAAATGAACTTTTCTTTCGAGCCTCAACAACACTACATTAGCAATGATGTCGTTCAGATTCCCTACAACTATTTTCCACCTCAAATTGAGCAACAAAGAACAAGTCAACATAACTCAGGTTGTTTCCCTATATATTTGACATTGCTCATTCTGTATGGGGAAGGATACAAGAAGCTAAAATCAAAGTTAAGATTAATGAATGGTTGAGAAAGAAACCACCAAAAGAATATGTCAATCAAGTTCCATCTAGAGCCCCACCATGGTGATAGTATCCATGTCGAGCCATCGACATAAAACGAAAGCACTTGTTGGGAGGCAACCCGATCAATAAATTTGTTTTTACTTTTAATTTTAAATTAGGATGCTTCTCTAATTTTGTTTTTACCTTTTAGATAATTTTTCACTAAAATAAAAATTGCATCAAGAGATGCTATCTTTAGTTTTGATTGGTTTTCATTCTTGAAATTTTCATATAAAGGACGCACGTTGATTGGAACGCAACCACATCTCGTGGTCCAACCTGCATGAATTTTCCCCTCCATCTCGGATTTAGAGTTTGCTCGGGATGAGAAAATTTCTATGTTTGGGGTGGAGGGTGGGTGGTACATAGTTTACCTTCCACCCACACCCATCTATCTCTGACATAAAGATTTCATCGCCGCATTTTTTACCAAAATTTTCAAAAATTTTATAAGTATTTCAAAGAAATTGAACAGATACTTGATGAAGTTTTGACGCTTTTGAATCATTATACCCTCCTTATTTGAAGCTAATCCTCAAAAGGACCACTTTTTGAAACTAGCCTTCTGATTGAAATCACCATGTGAAGCTTATGAATCCTAACATCATGATCTTTATGCAAAAATGGCAAGTGTATGTCAAATTGATAGGGATCAAACACACCGTGCTTCCTAACTGACTAGTGGAACAATATCATGGAATCCCCACCGGATCCTCATCAAGTCATTATTTGAGCAGAGTATGATAAAGAGAACAACCTGGTGCACTGAATTGTAAATCAAGTTGCATTCTGATCTGAACTCTCTTCTACACTTTTTCTATCATCTTTGTACCCCTCCATCCATCAAAAAGAAACAAAAATAGCCAAAATAGTTCCAAACCCTAAGTTCGGGGTGGCACACCACCTTTTCCTATATCCGCTTCTTCCATACCCCTCGTTGATAAATAGGGGTGTACCACCAAGAAAAGATGCCAAAGCCCACACAAAAAGAAATGCAATCTCGAGTCAAATAGAAGAGAGTTTCACACAAAAAATGCAATCAATGAAATTGCAAATAATATAATAAAAATCTTGAGTCGAATAGAGGAGAGATTTATTTCTTCCTTCCATACCACCCTACACTCCCTTTTCTACCTAAAGGCACAATAAATGCCTCCACTACCCTGAAATACACCAGTGTCAGATCAGTTGCACACTTGTTGTTCTGTAGGTATCTCTAGACTCTTACAAAACTCTTTGACATGCTTGTTGTTGGAAAAGGTGAGGAGGAAGTGATGTTGAAAAACAAACTCAGGAACGAAGATATAGTAAGATGCGTTCAGTGGTCTCAGGAAGTTGAGATGCTTAGTCATACTGAGTAGAAAGGAAACAATCGTGATGTGAAGAGGAGGAAATCACATGATCAGAAAGTATTCATTTGGTGACTGTTTCAGATTTTGTGTTACTCGAGGATGAGCAACATTTAAGTTTGGGGTATTCTGATGAATCTCTATTCATCATGATTTTCAGTCGCCTTTTTGGGACCAATTTGATTCAATATTTTCGATTTCATTTCATTAACCTCAAATAAGCCCTCACAAAAGGGTGTCGAAAGGGCCTAATGTACACTAAAAACAAAACGATCCACACATATGAGTGTAGTAATGGATCCAATTTGAAGGTAAACTATGGGTGTAAGCAAGGTTCAATACCTTGAACATCCTTAAACCTAGGCAGGAAGAAGAGATAATGGACATAAAGTAAATAACGGGGAAAATGTTATAATATACATCATGATTTTATAAATATCAAAGTTGATTAAAGTATAGTTTCTCCTAATTATTACTTCCAAGAATTTATATTATTATATAGTATCACATCTTCCATCAACAGAGTAAGTATGTATTTGCACTGATAGTGTCTTCTTTTACTATAAGACAAAAAGGATTACTCTAAAAGGGTTGACTAGATCTACTTCCGTATTCATCTACTCTGATGATGAAGAAAGAAACAAGTTCCACCAAACTATGGGGCATTTTCTTTGCATGTAATTTCATATTTATAAGATAAGTTGTTCTTTCATCATTTCCAAGTTTGTCTTAGGGCCATGTTATAAACCTTTTAAAGTTCATCAAATAAATAAAGAGAAGTTTTTTTAACTACCAGGTATGTTGTGTGTGATTTTTAGGACACCCAAAGATGAGAAATTAAATCCCTTTAATATTCTCCATATGGGCAGTGGGAATGGCATTGGAGTAAGAATGGATCTACACACCACCATCATGAATTTTACCCTCATGCATTTTAATTTTGGGACAACATCCATTGTGCATGTTACCTCTTTAAGAGCAATGTACATAGACAGATTGTGTGATACACTTAGTGTGTGTGTCCTATTAGCCATGATATTTTTCTTCTCTAAGCAACTTGTTTCATTTATTAATGTAATTTTAAATGTTATGCAAGATTATATATATATATATATATATATATATATATATATATATATATATATATATGTCTATCTAAACCATTATGTGGAGGTGGTTAGAAGATTCATGTTTATTAGATCTCTCTTCATGCTAACCTCTTCAAACAAATGTAAGAGTAGTATTTCTCAAGGAAGAGAAATATTCAATATTAGGGATTTTGATGTATGCATATTATAGTGATTTTCTATACTATTTTATGTGACTTTGTGAGCTGATTGATTCTAATTTCATGTGTTTTCATTCATATATCACCATATTACTATATATTCATTTTGAAATAACACTTCTCATTTCACAAGTAATCAGGTATATTTTATCATCTTATCTCTTGGCTTTATATGTGGCTTGTTTTATTATAGGAAATTCAATTTTTATTGGATGGTATTAGTAGAATTGACGTCCCAATTGGCGTCACTGACTTAATTATTCAAGAATTCTTAGATGTCATACCATTTGCATTGAAATAATGTTAATGCATCGATGGGAGGTTAATAACATCATCTTAATGAAGTCAAGACCATGGAGAGTAGTTCGGTGGCACCAAGATAGAATTGAATTTGTAGAAGGAAAGCATGTTGTCAAGTTGAGAGCATCAAATCACAACTTAATACCACTAAGAGCATGTAACATTTACAACATGATTTCATTATATTATTTGATTATGTATTTTCCTATTTATAAAACACTTGTCATCCCAAACTAGAGAGGCCATCACATCATCAATTATTCTCGTATGCCCAAAGGAAAAAGCAAATGATGGAGGACACAAACACATTCTGATGGCAACGGAGACCCAATTTGATAAAGGAAATGGTGGTGGATCACGCTCAAATCTTCTAAAGGGAATACTTATTGGTTCTTACATGGGTTTATATATTTTTTCAAACAATTCTATTCTCCTCTAAAATTTCTATGTGATACCATGTCCAACATGTAGGGATAATCCTTTTTGTCTCTAGGACCCAAGAGTGTCATGGTGTGATTTTATACTTGACTATAGACATATGCTAATACGGTTGTTGTTGCTTGAATCTTCATGCATTTCAGAATGAAATTGAAACATTTATGCTTGACCACCATAATCATTCTCTTAATTAAACAATTTCTAGATTCAAAAAGAGGAATAATTGTTTTATGACTATGTATAAACAAAAATAGTAAGTGTTATGATAGTAGTCATACAATTGTGAAGGAATAATCCAAAGATCAATCTTTAATCAATTATATTTTATATTTAAATGCTATGAAAATAGGTTTTTGACTAAATCGTGGTATTTAGGGTTTGAAAGAATGTGATACTAACTACATATACTTATTATAGAGAAAGAATTGTTTATTAATAAGTGGTAAAAAAAGCATAGATAGCATTGTGATGAAAATAGTAAATGTAGAGATACCACTCAATGTGTTTTTAAACCAACCTTTTAGTTTCATTCTTAGTTAACGATTAGTTTTTTAAACAACCAAATGAAACTTTTTCTTTGGTCTATCTAATCAAATTAGTTAGTTGTAATTTCTAGTGTTCTTAGTTCCGTGAGTTTGACACTCAGGACTTCTTCAGTTCCCATTATTATTTCAATGATACACTTCTGTAATATACACATAATTTTAGCCTATTATAGTCAAAGTGATCATTTTGATCCACTTCGACTGGCTGAAATGGACCCAAAAGCCCAACTGATGCATACTCTACTCACTAAGATTGATCACCCATTTACAATTGATCCAACTGATTGAGGAAAACTAATTTCTTAAGTCTATAATTTCCAAATTTTCATCAACCAAAATTGAAAATGTCTTCTTGACATCATTCAAAACTTTTATGTGAATATTACACATCATGATATTGATATATAGAGTTGTTTAAATAAATATAATATGGTATGCATTTAAAGAAAATAAATCAATATTAAAGAAAGGCAAGGTCCAGGGTCTAAAAATATAGCCATTTTGTCCTGCATGATGGATTAAATGGTTATTCAACCATGGATAGAGTGTAGCAAAACAAATTATCATCACATATAGGAAAAATTAAGAAATCCAGAAAATTGTAATATTAACTTAGAGATAGTAGTTTTTGCGACCAAAATAAGATACATATATAGGTAATAGTAATCTAGAAAGTGTCTAACTAGACAAAAGAACAAGCATATTTGGACCCAAACAATAAGTATAAAAAATTATCTAAGAATAATAAAAAAAGAGAAATGAATGTGGGAGGTACTTCTTCCCCTAAGCCCTAACACAACTCCATGGTGTTCCTTTTGTTCCTCCACGTAGCATTGTTGTCCCCCTGACACAACAAGTAGTGGCCCCAATGATGGTGGAAGGGATGTAGGTGATATTTGGAAGGTGGAGTAATGGATGGATTATGGATAGGTAATAGTGGGTGGATCAGTATTGATGTAGAAAACCTACATCTAGGTGAAGGATGAGTGGTAAATCGGATAGAA